>OZ025242.1:38036664-38466664 GCA_964019155.1 Osedax fenrisi
ATTGTTGTTATTTTTATTTGGTTGATTCCTTTCATCCCATCCAGGAACTTAGATGAAGTCACTTATAACCATATATTGCACTAATATCCCTTATATATATATATATATATATATATATATATATATATATATATATATTATATAATTTACTCGTAATATGTTACTAATCAAAATAAATTAAATAAAATGTCTAAATATTTATAAATTATAATAATAATAATACAATTTAGTTAGTTTTTATTATGAAAGAGAATTAGAATTTGTACTTGTTTGAAACAACAAAAACAAGTAAAAACAAGGTTTTTTAGTTTTTACGAAAAATAACTGATAAAACCATCAGCGCTGATAAAAGTATACGATGAAAATAAAATATCTATCTATAATAGAAATAGACGTAGTAGTAAAGAAGTAATGAAATATAGCTAAAGCATATAATGTTCTATTAAATACATTATTTACTTAGCTTAAATATGCAACTAAATATAGTCACTTATTTATAAAAGTGTAATGTATCAGTTTCAGTTATGTTATTTTAAATTATTGTTTATAATGTATATATAATAAATAATAATATTCAAATCTTTTTTTAATATATTATCTAAACAATTGAATAACTTGAATAATGTATAAAGCTGTGTTCATAAATCCTGCCTGATTTGTATATAGGTATATATTTGTAAATTTAGTAAATGTTCAAAACTATGGCTTAATAAAATCCCTGACACCTTAATATTAGTCTTTTGTCCCACATACTGTATATATATATAAATAGGCTATATAATAAATAATATAAATGGGCTATTAGAAATCTAAATTGTTATTTCTATATCTAATTATTTGTATTATTATTAAGTGGAAAAGTTCGTTTCATTTTTTTTTCAAAAATTATTTTACTTTAAAATATTAAAATTTAATTAATTATCTTCAAATTAATGTATTTATTATACAAAATATTTTATAAACTTATATTTCAGTATTTTTTTTACACAATTGATGATGTTTGGAAAGTTCCACAATTTGAAACAATCAATAAATCTTTATAATCTTTTCAGAGTTTATAAATAATATATAGAAAATGTTATATTGATACTTTTGATAATATTAATATATTGCTTTGAAATATTTTTATTAAAAATAATATATTATTTGGTGTTAAAGTGTTAAAAAACCATGAATTTATTATAATTGTATCAAAACAATATATTATAATAATTATTACTTTTTATTTAAAAATATATATTATAAAGTAGTATGTTTATAATGCATAAATAAGTCACTTATGATTAATCTTGAATGACATATTATACATCATTTTAAAAATAATGAATTATATTTTTATATTTTAAAGTAAAATAATTTAAAAGAAATGAAAAAGAACTCTCCCCCTCTTTAACAGGTTGTAATGATGTCAATGACTTGATCTAAATGGTAGATACTGAGGTGATGATAATACATGAAATACTACTAGATGGCTGATGGCTCTGACTACTTTACCAGCTGAGAATATCATATAATAAAATAGTATAATATATTTATGGGTTATCCTATTATATACATTAGTTTTACATAGATAATATATCTGACTTGGGTATAGATATTCGTATTTTAATTGTGATTATTTTATATATTTATAAAAATATTTAATTTTAAATATATATATTTACAATATTTTATCACAATATAGAAGTTTATAATTATTAAAAAAAAACAATTTCCACAATATCGCAGGTATGCAATAGCATGCAAAGTTGTCTGAGAAGAGTTCATGTGAAGTTACTACTGAGATCTGGTTCTACACAAATAAGTATGGTGATTTATGTTTGTATTACATATTATTATATTAATTAAACCTTTAATTATATTAAAATTGTAATACTTTATTTAAATGATTTGCTTTCTAATACAAAATTCTAATGTCATGTTTACATGGTGAATAAAACAGCACACTCATCAATCTGTGATGATATCACAGCACATTTAACAATTCTATATCTACCTTTACATTGAGTCATGGAAGTATGTCCAAATACTTGTAGTTTATCATCATACTTTATTGTCGTGTTAATACTAAAGTATAATGATTTTATATAAAATACAGAACATTTTAATAGATTAAACAATAACAGTAAACAATTAAAATATTGTCAACAAATGTATATGTCAGGTGTACATGAATAAAAACCTGTCTCTCTGTAGAAGTATTATTGGGTATAATTCAAACTTACCTCCACAGTAGAACTAAATGTATGGCATAATAATGATGTTAATTGTACACATAAGATTTGTAATATATATGTTTAATGTTAATGATTGAGTTATCCTATCAGCATTGTAATGCTACATACAGTAGGTAACAGCTAGTGCTGTAAAGGATCACATCTGACCGTTATTCATACAGCCTAGCATAGTCTATCTATAGGCTATCTAAAGCTGCGTTCACATATAGCGATTTTGCTTGCAAAATCGTCGAGACAGAATTTTGCAAACTATTTTGCAGCAAAATACTCAGCAAAATCGCAGCGATTTCGCCGGAGTGTTCACACCTAGCAAACATTTTCGTCTACGATTTTGTCGAACTTTGAACTTTGAACGTTACACTTGCGATAATACAATTATTTATTATTTCAATTATAAATTTATTTTATTATTATAAAATTTGATTTACATAATTTGTTACGTTTATACTTAAAGATAATAGTCGTATAAATATAACATGCAATTTTCTTTAAATTATAATGCATTTTATAAGTATAAGTATTACTCAAATTATAATAATAATAATGTTAATAATAGAAAAATTATAGCAACATATTTATTAAGTGAATATTTTAATATAAAAAGAAATATAAGACATCCAGTGCTATTTCCTGCAACAGCTTGTTTTTAATTATTTTATTATAGTAGTCCCGATTCGCGGGATCCCATAAACATATGTGACTCTCGTAAAACAAGATTATATTTGATACTTTATTAATTTCTTCCGATATTTTTAATAATGCTTATTTATTGTTTATCAATAATTATAGAAAAGTCTTTGCGTTTGGACAAAATTTTGCACATATAGCAAACATGTTTGCTATTCATTTTGCTGCAAAGTTGCTGCGATTTTGCAGTGATTTTGCACGTGAATGTTTTTTGCTGCAAATTTTGCCGTGGTGTTCACACCTGACAATTTTGTTCGTCGTGATTTTTGCTGCGATTTTGCAGCAAAGTTGCTATATGTGAACGCAGCTTAAGGCTATCTAAGGCTATCTATTGATATAATACAAATATTAATTAGTAATATCATAAGCACTTTCAAACTACTGTAATTACTATATTTGTAAACGATATAATTCTTTTTTAATTTAATAATAATATGTAAATATATCTCATATACCTACCAAACCTATATATATATGTTATAGAGTGGCTATTGTATGTGCTAGACTCTCACACGCACTTAGTATGATACATATACTTATACACATATAGCACACAACGTTCGCGCATTCCCAGATCCAGGCATCGCACGTTCCCATAGTAGAACCAATCAGCAACTCGAGTGCTGTCTAGATTAACCAATTAGCAACATGCACTCGTTAATGAGTATATGCTAATCGGCATTCTTACCAAATACTGACTAGGCGATAGATCCCCGTTATCATACCTATCATAACAACACCCACGTATACCAACATGTACAATAATCTGAAGTCATAGTATTGTATATATTATATATCCCCTATATGCCTATAGACGGTTCGTTACATAGCGTATATGTAATTGTATTGTATATTTTATATATTCGTTTTATACTAATACAAGGTTCAACTTGGTGAATAATTAACCTAGATAATTACTTACTGGTCCACGCGACTACATATATATATATATATATATAGTGAAAGCTGTTATATCAGATGTACGAATATATAACATGAATTTGGATATAGTGACATTTATTGACAAATGTGTTGGATATATCTATTTGTATGGCAGGATATAATGAGAATTTATGTATAATGATAATTCCGTAATTACGATAAAATGTCGATATAATATTTAGAATATTTGGAATTTTATTTGTGTATAATGACGTTTTATATTTTATAGTGTTTTAGAATATTTAATAATATTATTATAATATATAGAATAGGAATGTGTGTACACATGTAGCACCCTTATAACTAAAGTTTACATTACACTTGTACGATGTACATCAACCCTGATGCTTTGTATGAGACCTGATCGTTATCGGTTATATCGAACACACATACTCTAATTACTCTATTGTAGCTATCTAGGGCAGTCATACTATCTATATAACAACTACGATATGCATTATTACAATGTATCAAGTTGAGAATTACATTACAATATAGTTTATTAATTTTGTATTCTACTATACAAATTAATAAAATTATATAATTCAAATCATATCTATAACTAATAATGTATTTTTATTTTGTATTTTAATAATTATAATGCTAGTTACAATTAATTAAGTATATTCGTTTTCTTCATCTTACCATCATCTAACAATATTGGCACTATATACGAATAATATCTACATAATATAAAAAAAACTAAATCTTAAGGGATGATACATTGATTATAAAAGAGATTAGAGTAGACCCATTTTCCCCTATCTTTTACATGTAAAGTGACCAAGGTTTTGCCCCCCCCCCCTTAAGTATTTATTAATTTGTTTACACCTAATGAGAATCCACTGTATTCATAAATATATCACTAACACATCTTGTTCAATGATTATTAATTCTCTCATAATGTCTCCACTTTGTTATTGTTTAACTTCCTTTAACTAAACTAATCCTTTGCATTATTCAAGCTTCAGTTAGTGTTACATTGATCTACATTATATTGACCTCATATTAACTTCTCTATATCTACTTCTCACTGATATAAACCGGCTTAACTTTAAAATAAATCAATAGGTAAACTTATTCGTAAAATTATCTATAATAATAATACATTATACCCTCCTAATCTAATACATTCCATTCATCCATTATCATGCCTGAGATCAGCTTAGACTACAGACTAAATATATAGAACCAAAATCTGTAGGGCATGTCAATGTGTATCCCCCATGGAATTCTCTCCCCACCTAACAAAGGCTTATTAAAACTTCACACATTTAGTTGTTAACTTGTAATATTATTTAAAATTAATTGAACAATTCAATATATTTATATGATATACTCCATGTGAAGTTCTAAATTAAATTAAGCAAAATAATCTAGATCTCAAAGTGTTAATATGATAATATTTTATTATTTGAAATACTTAACAAATTCTCCAGTACACAACTTTAATGTTCTCTAGAAATCTATCGGTTATTCTACATTAAATTTAATAAAATTTACGATATTACATCTTAATTTGTTCATTCATATATAATTGATACAGCTCTCAATATCGCAGCTAAAGGTTCTAAGAAAACTGTCCAGAAGTCTACCAAGACTGCTAAAACTGGAGATAAGAAACGCCACAAGAAGAGGAAGGAGTCCTACGGTATCTACATTTACAAAGTATTGAAACAAGTACATCCCGATACTGGAGTTTCAAGCAAAGCTATGAGCATTATGAATTCTTTTGTCAATGATTTATTGGAACGTATTGCTAACGAAGCTTCTCGTTTAACCAAGTACAACAAAACGATCGACTATTTCAAACCGCTGTTCGTCTTTTACTTCCAGGAGAATTAGCTAAACATGCCGCAAGTGAAGGTACCAAAGCTGTTACTAAATACACCAGTTTTAAATACATTATCTTCTCGCATCAACAACAATCTGTCCTTTTTAGGACCTACCAACTTTTAATAAGTTTATTATATATTTATTTTTGCTTAATGACAATATTTTTAGTATATATAAATTGTAATAAATTATTGATACATACTTCCATATAATAAATAACATAATTATGGAACAATTCAATCTATCATTAATACAATAAACCTATATTTATATCAGGGATCGCATGAAATACGTATTTGTACACAATAGAGAACGTTATTTTTGTGTCTAATAGGGTGTTCACATCAATTCCGTTTTAAAAAACGTACGTGTAACTGCAACTTCAAATGATTCATTCACGGCAAATGTGAAGTTATGAGTCACATTCCTATTTATTTGAAGTTGAACTACACGTTTTCTGAACGTTTTCTGAAATAGGATTAATCCTATTTTCTGTACGTAACAACACACAGAATTAGAGAGAACAGCTAGAATGAACACACAGAATTAGAGAGAACAGCTAGAATTCCACTTGATTCCAATTGATATATATATATAAAGTATATTATTACATATAACTTATCGAATAACTATTTATTAAATATATATATATATATATATATATATATTGATATATATATAAAGTATATTAACAAATGTTTATTATTACATATAACTTATCGAATAACTATTTATTGAATATATATATATATATATATATATATATATATATTATAAAAAGGTTATATAAGATGGTATACAACTATATATATTTTTTAATAATATATATCAACTATACAATAGTAATATATAATATATATTTCAATAATTTATTAAATATTTATTTAAATTATATATATTTCATAAGTTTAGATATAATTATAAGGATTTATGTATTATATAATAATATAGTATTTGTTATATTAGTTAAAAATATTAAATTAATAAATATAATGTATGTAGTATTTATGTATTTGTGTATTTAAAGAAATATATAATACTACTATTTATACATTGAATTTAGCTATATCCCACAATTAGATTTGTTACAATTGATTTTATTTGTACATATTTAAATATAGGTGGCGATATATGTCTACCCTTACAACACTTGACAAACTAAAAAACACGGAATTGATGTGAACACTTAAAAATCTGTTACTTCAAATTTGCTGTGAATGAATCATTTGAAGTTGCAGTTACACGTACGTTTTTTAAAACGGAATTGATGTGAACACCCTATAAATAAACATTCATTCATTCATTTGTAAACACTGATTTGCTATATTTACACTTGTATCTTTCAATGATTAATCAGATATGTTTTTTTATTTTATATTTAAATGCTTTATTAAATGCTGCATTTGGTAAATACACTACAAATATTTATAATAATTAAGGGGCTACAGCAGTGCTTACACCATTTCACACATTCACATGTTAAAAAATAGCTAATGTATTGTATATGTCCACAAACTAAAACAATATTTAATGAATTCAACTACTTTTTTTGTTATATAGAAGTGGTATTCAATACTATCTAAAGAGATAATAATCAATTTTTATATATTACATATATAACAATAGACATAAAATATTTTTTATTTCAATAAAGGTATAGAATATTTTATATTAGTAATTAATTAGTAAATTTTGTTGCACATTACAATACAAATATTATTAATATAAACTAAGTAGATAAATCGGTCAGTGGATTTGAATTGATATAGGTATTAAAAAAAACTATTCAGAGTAATGTAAATATGAACTGTCAACATTTAAAATTCAATAAATATATTATAATTTATTTGTAATGGTGTGCTATAAAAGATGCTTTTATGCTATTTCACAGATAACTTTTTGACAGATACTAAATATCATATCATTAATATCATCATAATCAATATTACAATTTATTTTAATTTTTTAGTATCTCCTTAAATCTCCTTAAAGGCCTAAGGATGTCCTCATGCGGGCCGGTGTTTACATGTAAAAGATAGAGAAAGATGGCTATTTTTTAATAGGTAATAACTTTTTTATTTATGATTATTTTTTTTTAATTATCTAGATAACATTCATCTCTAGTTATATAGTTACATCATAACATAATAAATGTATTATTAAATAAAGAAAAGTTAATTATAATATTCAAATTATTTAATAAATAAATTTATTAAACATTTTTTCAATTATTTTTCAAATAATTATATTAATAGATTGTATTTACTTTAGCTTACATACCTATATAATAGTAACCATATATTATGTATATGCTCAGAAAATGATAATTTTAAATCCCACCATAGGTATATGATTAAATTTCATATTTGAGGCACTTATGTTTAATTGTATATGATATATTATACATCATTTTAAAGATAATGAATTACATTTTAATATAAACAAATTTTCCCTACAAAATAATATCGAAAGTTACGCCGGCCCTTAATATTTTAAAAATAATTATAATAAAGTTAGTAAATTTATGAATATAAAAAATCAATAGTTTTTTTTAATATTTACATTTTGTATGATATATTATATAGTGTATTAAAAATAATAATTTAGAATATAATAAAATGCTTATAATAAAAATATATTATGGTACAAGTCATCATAAACTAAGTAATAACTACTTGTGAAGTAATTTTGGATGAATTAAAATTATTGTTAATAATATTTATAGTAATAATATTATTAATATAGGTGTAGGTATATAATATAGTATATATACTATTAGTAATTATCAATATGATATTAACATATATTTTTAATTGATTAGTTGAGTAAATTTGAATGTATTTTATTGTAAATGGGATGAAGATCAAAGTAATCTGGTACAACTTGTGAAGTCACTTTATTTGTACTTATCTATAGCTAAATTTAATTTATATGGTAATAATATTACTCATAAACATGTAGGTATATGCTATATTTGAAGTAATATATTTATTTTATTAATACTAAATACATAATATCAGAGAGATATACGAGATATATTAATTTATACTATAAACATAACTTATAGTGTATATTATAAGAGTAGGGAATTATTTAACATTTATACTTTCAAATAGCTATTATAAAATGCAAAAGTATTATAAGTCCATTATTGGTTGCATAAGTGAATGCTGAAATCTAACCGGTTGACTTTTATGTGTTTTTGGTTAAATTCATTGAACCCGCACGACCTACATCCTACATCCTACTGATGCTAACAACACAAATATCATCCGGATTATTGATGTTTAATCATAGTATATTTGTATACATATCAAAAAATATAGTGACACCTAAATAATATGACATAATGTATGTGGCGTTGGTCCGTTATTTAACCTTGGTTAACTGAAAGGTATATCTCTAAGTCGACCATATAAATGGTGGTCTAGCGATTAGTTTAACATTACATTACATAGATACAGATCAGCATTCTACTGCCTAGACATAGGCTTTGTAAATTATAACCATAAACACACCCTTAGTATGTTGTATATTATTGATTTTAATTTTTGTTAATTGTATTTGTTTGCTTATTTCTATGCGAGAAACATAACCTACAACAAAAAAAGCTATATCATATATTTATTGATTTCCGAAAAGCATTTGATAGAGTGTGGCAAAATGCACTATGGTCCTCAATGAAGAAATATAATATCGATACAAAGTTAATTAATTTAATACAAAGTTTATATGAAAAGGCAAGCAGTGCAGTAATACATAAAGGAATATGTGGCGATTGGTTTCCAACGAAAACCGGAGTAAGACAAGGATGTCTTCTCTCACCTACTTTATTTAATATATTCCTAGAAGATATAATGAACGACGCGCTAAGCAATCATACTGGTTCAATAA
This sequence comes from Osedax fenrisi, assembly GCA_964019155.1. Lineage (NCBI taxonomy): Eukaryota > Metazoa > Annelida > Polychaeta > Sabellida > Siboglinidae > Osedax > Osedax fenrisi. Next base: position 38,046,261 of record OZ025242.1, read on the forward strand.
AGATAAATGGCCGAAATATAACAAATCTCCGCTTTGCTGATGATATAGATGGTTTAGCTGGCTCGGAAGAAGAACTAATAAATTTAACTGAGTGTCTTTTTAAATCAGCAAATAGATTTGGAATGGAAATAAATCCTTCTAAAACTAAGCTTATGTTAAACGACGACAATTGTCAACCAAACATTGATATTCATGGCGAAATAATTGAGACCGTAAAAAGCTTCAAATATCTAGGATCAATCATAAACGAAAATGGATCAAGAAAATAAATCCTGTCAAGAGCGGCACAAGCAAATAGCAATCTAAAGATAATATGGAATGATAAAGACATACGTCTAAAGTACAAGTTAAAACTCATGGACTCTCTTGTCAACTCGATATTTGTATACACATTTATTAATAATTATATTACAATAAATAATGTTAATAATATTAATTTAATCCTCCCAAATTACTTCGCTTTCCCTTATTATTATCCCAGATTATCTGTATTCAAATTTTATATTTGATAACAGAGACTGAATTAAATAGGTAGTTACAATAACTCGCGTGAGCATTTTACTTATTGTTGATTATAAATTATATGAATTTGTAATATAAAAGAGCTTTTTTTAGTTAATACAAGCACATGGTTACTGCACGAGTTGGGAACAATATTCAAGATGTTACCAGCTATTGAGGCAGGCGGCGAACGCGCAGTGTATACACTATGTCAATTTAACTGTATAATATTGTTAAAAATAGATTATATGATTATATATTATTCACTCATCAATGTCTACCGATATTGATAAAGCTTATATAAAATATATTATATATTTTATTTATATTATATTATATTAAATTATATAATTTATATATACACACATATAGCGCTATGCATGCTCACCATAAATAATTGCGTTTGAGTTGGTGTGAAACAACTTCATGAAATAAATTATTATTTTAAACTTTATTTGTTATAATTATTATAATAATACTATACATAAATAAATAAACATTACTATACATATATATATATATATAAATACATTTAGTATACAATTAAAAGTTAACAGATAAATTATTAGATGTGCAATAAAATCAAAATTATAAAATTAAATAATTTTAATTACAATAATAATTATATTATAAACATGTTAAATATTGGTGGTCCTAAAAAGGACCGTTTGATGTAAAGTAATTGGCAGTTAGTAAAGTTATAGTCAACAGTGAGTGAAGTGAGCGATTAAAATTCTTGACTCATGGAACCTTTCTTTCCAGATGATTGAGAGGCGGTTTTCTTTGGTAAGAGAACAGCTTGAATATTAGGTAATACACCACCTTGAGCGATAGTAACACCGGCAAGTAATTTGTTTAATTCTTCATCATTACGGATGGCCAACTGAAGATGACGTGGGATAATTCGGGATTTCTTGTTATCACGGGCAGCATTTCCAGCTAACTCGAGAATTTCAGCCGCTAAATATTCCATAACAGCAGCTAAATATACTGGAGCACCAGCACCTACTCTTTTAGCGTAGTTACCTCTTCGTAAATGGCGATGAATACGACCTACTGGGAATTGTAGACCGGCTCTGGAAGATCTAGTCTTAGACTTGACTCCCTTTGCTTTACCTCCTTTTCCTCGTCCAGACATGATGATAATAAGTTATAGATGGAGCGTTCAAAATATAAGAATGAATATATTAACAAATTGTGCATCTTTTATAGGCTTTATTGTGGAATAGACTACGTCAACGCATGTTGATTGGTCAGTTATTATTAGCCAATACAAAGAGAATAAATCAGCCAATCATTATTCAGCTGTTAACATTGTTCTATGAGTTTCATTTTATTTTAAATAATATATTTGTATGCGAAATCAACCAATCAGAGATTTATTTACTTATAATTCCACGGAATACATTATATAAGCTGATGATTTTCTATATAATTCATTCATTTTCATAGTTCTATAATGGCACGTACCAAGCAAACTGCTCGTAAATCTACCGGAGGTAAAGCCCCTCGTAAACAATTGGCTACCAAGGCTGCTCGTAAGAGTGCTCCTGCTACTGGTGGAGTTAAGAAACCTCACAGATACAGGCCTGGTACCGTTGCTCTTCGTGAGATCCGTCGTTACCAAAAATCTACTGAATTACTTATCCGTAAGTTACCTTTCCAACGTTTAGTACGTGAAATCGCTCAAGATTTTAAAACTGACTTACGTTTCCAAAGTTCCGCTATTATGGCTCTTCAAGAGGCTAGTGAAGCTTACTTAGTAGGTCTCTTCGAAGATACTAACTTGTGCGCCATTCATGCCAAGCGTGTTACTATCATGCCCAAAGATATTCAACTTGCTCGTCGTATTCGTGGTGAACGTGCTTAATTCTATTGTTCTTTACCAATCCTACCAATCGGCCCTTTTTAGGGCCACCCAAATTAAACCTGTTTATTCCTTTTACAAATTTAGAAATCTAAATTTATTACTTTTAAATAATATACTATTTTATTTGATCATATAATTTAATAACCAATATATTGCTTGTATGTAATTTATCTTTACTTACATGTTGATCATTAGAATTATTTAAATTAGTATTTGTATTCTTTCCATACATCATGAAAGAATTAAAAATTAGTATTAAAATTAATATTCCATATAATATATATGATATATAATTAATAAATATATAAACAATGTATATATATATATAAATGTATGTATATACATCTATGTTATATGATACTATCACAGATTTTTCTAAGCCGTTGCTTCGCTAAATCTTGGATACTATTATTTATAAATTAGTATTTGTATTCTTTCCATACATCATGAAAGAATTATAAATTAGTATTTGTATTCTTTCCATACATCATGAAAGAATTAAAAATTAGTATTACAATTAATATTCCATATAATATATATGATATATAATTAATAAATATATAAACAATGTATATATATATATAATTGTATGTATATACATCTATGTTATATGATACTATCACAGATTTTTCTAAGCCGTTGCTTCGCTAAATCTTGGATACTATTATTTATAAATTAGTATATGTATTCTTTCCATACATCATGAAAGAATTAAAAATTAGTATTAAAATTAATATTCCATATAATATATATGATATATAATTAATAAATATATAAACAATGTATATATATATATATAAATGTATGTATATACATCTATGTTATATGATACTATCACAGATTTTTCTAAGCCGTTGCTTCGCTAAATCTTGGATACTATTATTTATAAATTAGTATTTGTATTCTTTCCATACATCATGAAAGAATTATAAATTAGTATTTGTATTCTTTCCATACATCATGAAAGAATTAAAAATAAGTTTTATTTTTGTTTATATATAGCAAAGATTTTCCGAAGGTAAAATCATTGTATATAGTCATAGATTTATAGTTTACAAACTATAAATCTATGTATATAGTAAATGATTCATTCCTGTAATGTATGGTAACGAGTGAATTAATTTGGTGATTTCATGCACAATGTAAATTCTACTATTTATATTCGAGAATCATTCTCAGAATGTCGCTGATTATTATTAGAAATTTAGAGTTCAATTTTTATTTCAGGGTTGTTTTATTTTTTATATAGTTATTAAATAATAGATAGTCTAACTTATATATAGTTATTACATAATATACGATATAATATATAGTTACTACATATTATAAGTGAGTGTACTATATTTGTTATAAAATGATAGATTTATAATTGTAACATTATTTTTAAATAATAAAATACTTTCGCTAATATTTATATCTCGCCACCTATCATTGGAATATTATTATAATAATAAAATAAAAATCAATAACCTTGATATTTATATTTATTATCGCCCATGATTATTTACCATAGAGCTAGAGAGAAAGCTAGAGCTTTCTCTCTAGCTCTGTTTTATTTACATATATTTTTATTATAAAATACAATATGAACGTATAAATATATAAATTTATCTCTAATGAATACTTTGTTGTATATTATATTATTATTAAACTACATTTCATATTACATTTAATCAGATTAAATATGACTAAAATACAGTACGGTACCGTACATAACATACGTATGTTTTTATTGAGAGTTTAAACTCAATTTATCATCAATTTATGCCAACTTTTAATTATTTAAACTGTATAACGTATGTTATTTTATAATGTTTACTAACATTTATAATATACTCTTATTTATTAAATAATATCGAATTGTAGTTGCCTTATATTTAATATGTTATATATAGGGTATTATAATAATTATATATAATATTTAATTTATAATCATTAATGTAGTTTATTATAAAATGTCGTCGATCTTTTCGATTTATAAAATATACCATAAAATGTATCATATATTGTTATATAAATTAATATCTGTAAAATAATGTATTACAAATATTTTAAAGCATTCGTATTACTTAATTATTAAGTTAATATACATATTTATATTAGCCTACTTAGGGGCATATTTATTAAAATAACATTATTAGTGTATAGTCGCGATCAGAAATTACTTTAATATTAATATTTATTTGAGTTGTTAATCAAAAGTAAAATGAGAATATCACATTCCCAATTAATCCAGAACATTTATGAATATTATGCGCAATAAGCTGAGTAGTAATTTACATGATATATACATTCTTATATAACATTTGTAATCATTAATAATCGTAATAACTTTCCACCAGTATAAGCGACAATAATAAAATATACACCATAACTCCTATTCATACGGGTTACTATAAAAAATGGACGAATTAAGTAGTAATGGTTACATTTTAAATGTGAAATAAATTTATATATGCTTATTTCGGGATGTAATGCAGCTAAAAAAAACAAGCATGACACAACTAAATCAATTAAATAAAATAACCCACATATAATATATACATATATGTATATATTTACACATATATATATATATATATACTATTAACTCGTATTTCAAATATAACCTCTAATCCTAAAATAGTCCTTTTTGATCGTCTCCCCTTCATACACTAATGAATATTATATGACATCTTCGAAATTTATCGATGGTGAATTTATACATCATAAGTAATGTATAACTAACAAGTATTTCTAATCGATTACATTTCTGAATGTAGATTTTATGTAATACCCATTAATGTTTTATGAATCTAATACGAATTTTACATAGAATATATTCCAAATAATTTTATTTTCACAGAAACAAAATCTGGTATTTTATATTAATACCTTATTATCAACCCCCCATTCTTACAGTTATTCAGCACACATAGTATTGTGTAGTCCGAAAATTGCGTAAAGTATTTCTCCGATGTTCATGATGAATCTCGGCTATAGCCTAAGTCTATCGTAACTATGTAATTAGCCTTGCCACCATCACAAACTTTCTCATAGTATGTAAACGATACATGCTCAATTATGCGAAGAAAGTTTAATGCCCAAATGTTCGAGATTAACGACTGTTTATTCAAACACAGGTAAACTTATTAGTATGATTGTAATGACCTATATACATTCTCATATACTTCATAAGTCATGATATGAATAAATGTTGTTAAATTATATTATATTGTATATCTGATAATCTCATTGATATATAATAATAGTCCCAATATATACTACTAAAATGTTGCACTAGTGATATTTAATATATAAAATATAGCTTATGCGGGAACCAAATATATGCAGGTAAATTTATTATTAAGATTGTGATGTAAACGATGCTCAAATCTAAAGCATCTTTGCAGTCTCCATCTCAATAGCTCAAGCATCCAAGCAGTTTCAGTCCCAATACCTAAACCGTTGATGCAGTCAGATTTTATAAAATGCATCGTTTAAGCATTAGTCCCAGTTTTCATAAGATCAATATAATTGCAGTGTATTATATTTGTTTGTATATCTAGTTATCAAAAGAATTGTAGTTAACTGTATTATAAAGTTAAAATGACATAGTGTATACACTATGCGCGTTCGCCGCCCACCTCAATTGCTTGTAACATTTTGAAAACTGTTCCCAACTCGTGCAGTAACCTTTTAAGGTTTTGTTTAAGCTGCATTAAATCGTGAGTGAAATATATATATATATATATCAATTTGTATTAACAAATAGAGTTATCATATATACTGAAACGTAATAGTCGCTGAGCATCTAAAGCCTCATATTTCTTATTTTATACATGTTGTGGCTACTTAGCATAACAACTAATGTAAATGTCTATAAACAATATTATATTGAATATAGATTCTATATTCAATATAATATTGTTTATATATTTATTAGCTAATTATTTGTATAATATAAAATAATGCATTTCAACCAGAATTACATTTTTGCGACTTTAAATAATAGTTATAGAACATTATTTATATTAATAAATTTCTGCTACTAATAGTATTAATAAATTAACTAAATATGTATACATAATAACAGATACAGAATTTAATTAGCCTGACATTTGAGTACGGTATAGTTATTTAAAAAAATAATATATATATATATATTTTAGTAATGGTTTGTTATAATATAAATAAATAAATTATGTTAATAAATAAAGATAAATTACATACAATATACTATTAAATAATATATATTATTATATATGGTATAAGTTATATTAAAAAATAGCAGTTAAATTGTATAACCGGAATTTATGTATTTTTGAAAATAATAAATATATATTAAACATATCAGAATATGGCTGTAAAGGATAATTTGATAAGTTATACATATAAATTAGATAATATATACTAATAAATTAATTTGAAAATAAAATTTATATTAAACATGTTTAGCTTTAAAAAGGAAAGTTTGATAAGTATTATAATAATTATCGATCATAGTTAATTTGGAACACGTTCATAACCGGCGCCAAAAATCTATGATTAATACTTTATTCAATATCGGAGCGCGCGCTTTCGCAATTGAGACTCCCGCCTCTAGATATAGACGTGTCATAATATATAGATAGTATTTGACCTATAGGTAGATATAGACGATCTATAGATCGTTATTGCTATATCTAGCCTAAGGTAAACTATAAACCTATGATTCCAAATATAACTAGTCATAAAAAACTCGTGAATAAATGTGTGTGTGTATATATAAAGTACGTATCCCTCTCAATATATATACGTTTCAACTCCTAAAACGTGAGCTGCGATATCGAATAAACTATTAGTCATATATTTTTGGCGCCGGTTATGAACCACAACCGTTAATTTGATATGCCATACTATGGAAATCGATCATTAAGTTCACTTGATTGTATTGTATTATCATAACATAATAATTATGTAAAAATATCAGTCAATCGTGACGTTAATATTATATGCTAAAATATAACAAATTGTGTGGTAATAAAATAATATTTGTAGTAACATATAAATTAATAGTATTAGTAGTAATAAAATAACCTTACATTTATGTTAAAGTAACATTAAAAAAAACTAACACAAGGAACGCTTGACGGAACTAGTCACCCACTATGATAGTGGGTGACTATCGATGTCCGTCGATACAAAGTTATACATTTAATGAGGATATATATTAATAAATTAATTTTAATAAACATGTTAAAAGTGGGTGGTCCTAAAAAGGACCGATTGGACAGATAAAATAATCTGTAAAAAATAAGAGGACATATTAAGCAGATTTACCAGTTTTCTTAGGTAAAAGAACGGCTTGAATATTAGGTAATACACCACCTTGAGCGATAGTAACACCGGCAAGTAATTTGTTTAACTCTTCATCATTACGTATGGCCAACTGAAGATGACGTGGGATAATTCTGGATTTCTTGTTATCACGGGCAGCATTTCCAGCTAACTCGAGAATTTCAGCTGTTAAATACTCCATAACGGCAGCTAAATATACCGGAGCACCAGCACCAACTCGTTTAGCGTAGTTACCTCTTCGTAAATGGCGATGAATACGACCTACAGGGAATTGTAACCCAGCTCTGGATGATCTAGTCTTAGACTTAAGTCCCTTTGCTTTTCCACCTTTTCCTCGTCCAGACATGATGAAAATATGATATAGATTTAGCGTTCAAAATATAAGAATGAACATAACTATTCAAATGGCATCTTTTATAGTCTTTAGTGTGGAATAGACTACGTCAACGCATGTTGATTGGTCAGTTATTATTAGCCAATACAAAGAGAATAAATCAGCCAATCATTATTCAGCTGTTAACATTGTTCTCTGAGTTTCATTTTATTTTAAATAATATATTTGTATGCGAAATTAACCAATCAGAGATTTATTTACTTATAATTCCACGGAATACACTATATAAGCTGATGATTTTCTATATAATTCATTCATTATCATTTTCCATAATGGCACGTACAAAGCAAACTGCTCGTAAATCTACCGGAGGTAAAGCTCCTCGTAAACAATTGGCCACTAAGGCTGCTCGCAAGAGTGCTCCTGCTACTGGTGGAGTTAAGAAACCTCACAGATACCGACCCGGTACAGTTGCTCTTCGTGAGATCCGTCGTTACCAAAAATCTACTGAATTACTTATCCGTAAATTACCTTTCCAACGTTTAGTACGTGAAATCGCTCAAGATTTTAAAACTGATCTACGTTTCCAAAGTTCCGCTATTATGGCTCTTCAAGAGGCTAGTGAAGCTTACTTAGTAGGTCTCTTCGAAGATACTAACTTGTGCGCCATTCATGCCAAGCGTGTTACTATCATGCCTAAAGATATTCAACTCGCTCGTCGTATTCGTGGTGAACGTGCTTAATTTGATTCCGTTTCTATTTCATACCAATCGGCCCTTTTTAGGGCCACCCAAATTAAACCTGTTTATTCCTATATACCTACTAATTTAAATATAATTCTTTATATCTTATAAATGTACTAAGTAAAAATCACTTAATAAGCTAGACTAAATTAAATATTTTTTTATAAGTGTATATTTTGCAGTTTATTTATTTAATAAATAAGTGATAATTTAGTATGAAATCAAATTCATTTATAAAACGATTGTTTAATAATAACGAAGTATTTAATAATAATCTTATTAAGATTATGTGGCCCTGAACAGTTTTTATTTGTACAATATTTAATTTAAGATACTCACTTTTTCGCATTATTTTTAAACCTGTTAGTTGAAGATTTAAATTTAATTTTAATAAGGTATTAATGTGAAGGAATATCATAAATATTAATTTACTATTTTTTTATTCTAAAATAATATAGTGTATAATTTATATATTTCATTATTTAGTCAAGTAATATAGTAAAATATTATATTAATATTATATTAGAATTTAGATTAACATTGAATACCCTTGAATAAGTAGTCACATTTTAGTAGATAATTATATTATTTTAACAATATATTATATGTTTATATTCACTCATCAATGCCTACCGATATTGATAAAGCTTATATAAAATATATTATATATTTTATTTATATTATATTACATTATATAATATATATATACACACACATATATATATATAATATATGCTATGCTATGCGCGCTCGCCGCCGTCTCAATTGCTGATAACATTTTGAAAACCGTTCCCAACTTGTGCATCCCCTGTTTTGAATTAACCCAATTAAAGTACAATCTCAATGACATTTCTTACAAATATTATTTACATTTTCACTAGATACTAGGGTTTATAATATATATATATATATATATATATATATAGAGCGACTACAAGTATTACAATAAATATTATTATTGTAGCTACTAATAATATAGGTCCTTATTATGACCTTGTTAAAATTATTAATAATATAATTATTATATATTATAATAATATATATATGTGTGTCTACTAGACGCTATAGCGTCGTTTACAAATATTAAAATACATTAAAGTATTCAAATAAATATTCTTGTTGTAGCTACCAACAATATATAGGTTATAAATAATATATTATGTATTTAAATAAAGAAAAATCTCAATGACTTTATTAATATTATTAAGAATATAATATATATATATTTGTATCTACTAAAAATTAATAATTTACAAATATTAAAATACATCAAAGTATTCAAATAAATATTTTTGTTGTATCTACTCACAATGCATAGGTTATAGATAATAGATTGTATGTTATATCTATAATTATTTAAAATTATTTTACAAATTATTATCGCCCATATATATTTATATCCTGTTTACATCATAGATATTAGAGTGAAGTAATTCTGATGTCAATGATAAAAATACATTTTTAAATTGTAAACTAAATAAAAACTTTTTAAATTATTTATATTTTAACACATAAATACGTTTTGTAATTTTATATGCAACATGTTATATTTAATTTAATAATAATAAAGATGACTGAGATAAATTATGGTATATTTATTATAATATTGTATTTTTTAATAATAGTTTTTAAAGATATTTATTAAATAATAATTATAATAATAATTTATTCAATACATTATAATAATAATGATTATTGTAAAGAAACGTATACATTATAGTGAACTCACGCAAATATCTAAGACATATATAATTATACTAAGCATTAAATACGGCACATTTGACATTTGTTATTCAGTAATCGACGCCGCTTTTGGCGGGCGGAGTAGCCTTATTGGTTACTGAATTAAGCTGATTTTATATTGTAAAGTTTAATATATGTCATATAATATGACATATACACACACACACACACACACACACACACACACACACATATACATACAACTTTATTAGAAACAGTATAATATTGTTTTATATTTGTATTACACCAAGTATATACAATCGCTGGTCAAAAGTAGAACAATGAATGAAGCTGTTTTTCTGCTCTTCTATAAATACATATAGATAATCTATAATCTATTAGATTACACTGAATTAATGTGTGTTATGTAATAGTATGGATGTCACAGTGTAATGCTCTGCTGTGTTCAATATATACATTCATAGACTACAATATATATAGGGAGCATATTCATATTTAATACATGTATACATATTTTATAGAAATATAAATTTATAGTAGGTTTATATCTATATTTAAATTTTATTATACTTAAATTTAATCAAAGATTATTTTTATGTGTATTGTTTAGTTAAATATTAATATCATAGTTAAGAATTAATATATAATTCACATATATGTGTATTATAATAATAGTTTATAATAATTATACATACGGTTCAGAGTCATGGACTACAAGACGAAAGCAAATCGATGCGCTACTAGTGTTTGAAATGAAATGCCTTAGAGCTATACTCCGGATTACTAGGTCTGACTGACTCAGAAACATCATGATACGAAAGAAACTAAACATAAGCGAAACAATAGAAGACATCGTTCTTAAAAGAAGACTTCGCTGGTTTGGTCATGTTGTCAGGAATATGTCAATACTAAATTCCAGCTACAAGCTAGATTTCAACAAAAAGAGACCAAGAGGACGCCCGCCAAAAAGATGGTCTGGTGGCATAAGTGAACAGTGTGGTGAGCCACTCTTAAATATAGAGAGACGAGCCAAACGACGAGATGCCTTCGGAAACTATGTATTCATGTGGAAAGCAAAGGGACGCTAATCCTACGCATTTATGTCAAGTAAGTCAATAATTATAATAATTTATATATAATATACAATACGATAATATAAAATATTATTTTAGCACAATAATTATTGTTATGTTTATTGTTCAGTTCAATATTAATATATAATTCACATAATAATAGTTATAATAATTTATATATAATATACAAAACGATAAAATAAAATAATAATTCGATATAATATAATTAAAATTTATAATTAGGTATAATATATTTAATTTTAATTTAGCTATAACATCAGATAATAAAGATGATTACATTTGTAGTGTATTATTTTATATTGATAATTAAAATATCATCTTCTTCGTTATCTTCTAACATGTATATGTGTGTATGTGTGTGTGTGTGCATGTGTGTGCATGTGTATGTGTGTGTGTGTGCATGTGTATGTGTGTGTGTGTGCATGTGTATGTGTGTGTGTGTGCATGTGTATGTGTGTGTGTGTGCATGTGTATGTGTGTGTGTGTGTGTGTATGTGTATGTATGTGTGTGTATGAATATACCTATGCTTACGATTCACATATAACTTATATGATGAGTCATTATTTAAATACTTGAATCCGCGAGCTTAGTTCAGTGACCAATCAGGCTACGCCACACGCGGTGTTGGTTACTGAATAACAAATGTAAAATGTGCCGTATTTAATGATTCCCCTATAATTATAAACGATCATCATGATGATCATGTAATATTTTAAATAAATATTTGTAAAACAATTATTCTTAATATTATTATTTAAGCGCGCGCATTTAAATTCTTAAATAATATATATATGCTTTTATAGGCTTACTCGTGATGTAATGCAGCTTAAGATACCAAGTAGAACAAACTAAAAAAATTAAACTAAATAACCCACAAATATCATTACAAAATATATATATATATACTATAAACTCGCATTTCAAATGTAACCTTTAACCCTCAACTCGTCATTTTTAATCATCTCTCTGAATACCAGAGCCTCTGGTACACAGGTTTCCATACGAAACATACGAAACATCTAAATGTAACATACCTGATACCGTAGCTATATCATTATAATAACATCTAATTTATATATTTATTTTATAAAACACTATATTTTCATTATTAATATGATCTGTAGCGAATATGCCCCCTCTTTTTTTTGATCACGCTATATTTAGGTACATGTACTAGATTTGAAAGTTACTTATTAACAAACATTTTATATATCAATGTATTTGCCTTAAAGATACATAAATAATGTATATTTTAAAATACTTAAGATTCATCTAAACGACCGGAGCCAAATTATTTATAGCTAAATGTAGTACGGCGGGCGGTGGATCGTGCGTCATTTTAATTTGTGAACAAACTTTTATTAATAGGTATGAAATGTGCTAAGTAAATATCCTAGACTATGATTAAATATAATATATATAATACTCACGAGTTGATATTAACATTATATGATTGATAATATCATGTATAGAAATAGCTGCACTTATTAACTATCTTAGTGCCTGTATGTGTTTGTATATATATATATATATATATATATATATATATATATATATATATTTATGTATATTTATAGGTTAATATTTATAGATTAATATAGATTTATACTAATACAGATACAATACTTATATACGGATGAAGTAGCTGGGATAGTATGACTTCACATCTAAGAAGGTGGGATCATCACCAGTAAAGGTCTTTGAATCAGCTGTAGACAACACTTCTATTCCATTCAGGGGTATTCAATGTTAACCTTTAAAATCACTTGATTTTATTATAGAATATATATAGGTATAATATTTTATGTATAATGAATTATATTTATAACAAGTAACAATGTATACTATTTATTTTGTATATAGTATACCTAAATATATTGTTTGTTTGCATATTAGGGAGGGATGGCAATGTAATGTTCTACTGCACACATCATTATTTCACAAGTATATGAATCACATAAGTCAAAGTATTCATAATATGTATATACATTATATATTGGTTATGGCACAGGCTGTACCCATCATTTTATGTATATTAATATGAAGATTAATTAACAAATTATTATATTCCTAGTGAAATGGTACTATCGTAATAGTTTTAAATTATAGAGAAATAATATTAAATGTTGTATAAAATATTCTTAAAAGAATATGTATATTTTATATATAAAATGATTAATATATATATATATATATATATAAATATATATATATAATATATATATATATAATATATATATATAATATATATATATATATATATAATGATTGAACAAGTTCTAAAATATTCTGGTAATGTGTATTGGGCTTTGAAAGCATATAACGGATATATTAAATATGTAAATAAAAGTAAAAATAGTATATGGGTAAGTCCATGGATTCAAGATAGAGATAATACTGGTGCACATACTCCACAGGCAAGTTTTACATTATTAGATGATTTATACCAAACTGATCCCAAACGACTGAAAAATATCGGTGCCATTGTTGTTATAGAATTGCTTCTTTCATAATTATTTGTATTATAATTTCCATCCATCCCATATGCATGAATTCTACTCGCAACTTTTCTCATCTTCATAGTTGCCAACTTTTATTTTAATATCTAATCTTTCTGTAATATTCTATTAATATCTTTGATATCATTTAATTTTGATGCCCAAAGTTATCGTAACTGACAGTTGAACAGAGTCAATTGTACAGTTGAACAGAGACAGTTGTACAGTTGAACAGAGTAAATTGTACAGTTGAACAGAGTCAGATGTACAGTTGAACAGAGTCAATTGTACAGTTGAACAGAGTCAATTGTACAGTTGAACAGAGTCAGTTGTACAGTTGAACAGAGTCAGTTGTACATTTGAACAGAGTCAGTTGTACAGTTGAACAGAGTCAGTTGTACAGCTGTACAGAGTCAGTTGTACAGTTGAACAGAGTTAGTTGTACAGCTGTACAGAGTCAGTTGTACAGTTGAACAGAGTCAGTTGTACAGTTGAACAGAGTCAGTTGTACAGTTGAACAGAGTCAGTTGTACAGCTAAACAGAATCAGTTGTACAGTTGAACAGAGTCAGTTGTAAAGTTGAACAGAGTCAGGTGTACAGTTGAACAGAGTCAGTTGTACAGCTAAACAGAATCAGTTGTACAGTTGAACAGAGTCAGTTGTACAGCTAAACAGAGTCAATTGTACAGTTGAACAGAGTCAGTTGTACAGTTGAACAGATATTTTAGAAGACATTCTAAAAACATGCGATGACTGATAATAAGCTGCGATGACATATTGAAATAGTGATCTCTATGTCTTCACACTTATCATCGCTAGGTCTGATTGGATGTTATAAATATAGAAGTTATCGCAACATCTGAGCTGATCTTGAGATCATATTTAGTAGTATAATGTTATTATACTTATAGATGGGCAAATTTAAAAAAAAAATGTATTGGATAGTAATATAATTATTTTAGATAATTTATATAATAAATACTAATACTGATATTTTGTTAAACTTTATAACAGAGACCTATAGATGGATACAAACAAGGATACAAGCTAGGACTGACTGTCTTCTCTCTATAGCTGCAATGGTAATTCTTTGTTCTCCGAAATAGAACTTTTCAGTGGTTTGAATATATATTTAAAATATTATTATTTTTTATAAGATTGTAATATTTTTAAAATCTCATATAATTTATTTAAATTTTATAATACATATATAATTTAATATTATACCTATTTACCATTTTATATATATTTCCAGTAGAGTATGATAATTTAGTTCTACATGTAATAGTTAGAAAATTAAATATAATGGCTAAATATCATATTTTATAATATTTTCTGTAATTATTTATTAGAAAACTTTGAATGTGATTTTATCAGGTTTTTACTTTTTATTGGGTAGTCTCGTGTAATTATCTACTACTTCTAAGAAGCTGGGATCATCACCAGTAAGGTCTCCGAATCAGATGTAGACAACACTTCTATTCCATTCAGGGGTATTCTATGTAAATCTTATAATTAACTTGATTATATTATAGAATATTTTATATATTTAATATAATAATAATTCTTATTTGTATATTCAATTTCTATCCACTCAAATATATATAAATCCTTTAATTATTTTTATTTAAACCACAAATATATATATATATATATATTAATTATACATCTATTAAGCCTATATGTATATTTGCATTTTGTATTATTTAACTTCTGTTATACATTTAATATATATATATATAATAAATCTAAAGTTAACCTAAAAGTAAATTTATTTTAATGTAATGTTAAATATTACCATCATTTAGAGAAAATAAATAAGTTTTTAATGTGTCCTATATACACTAGTTAACTTACAGTTTATATTAAAACTGTAGGTAATATATTGCAGAGGAGCAGCAACCCTGGATCACCTGGTTCCTGCTATTATGTATTATGAAGTCTTTGTTGTTAGTTTATTCATAGATGAAAATCCCCTCTAATGCTATCTCTGATAGTATCTATATTTTATTTTTTTATTTTATTTTAATTTTTAATTCATAATATATTTCTAAATATTGTATTTTATTATATAAAATATGTGTGTAGTACACACTGTGTACATTTATTTTATTTATTCACTTTATAATAATAGCATAACTTATAATATTATACTAATTATTTATAATTTATTATAATTAAAATATTAAAAATATGTATTTTTTGTACTTTTTAAAATTAATATTTATGCTATATTATTATAAATTGAATAAATAAAATTATTGTACACATATATATAATGTAATTATATCTACATGCATAACATATATTATATATATATATATATGTATGTATTTTTTACATATATTATAATAGTATAGAAAACATATATTTAGATTCATGTAATATACTATAACATAACATTACCCCTTCAGCACTGGCTACAAGAAACTGTGTGAAGCAGAAGGCATGAAAGGTTTGAATACAAATGCTTATCAAGTATTTTAAATACATAGTTTCATTGCATCACATGAGTGAAATCATCAGAGTCTCGATACATCACACAGATAATACCGATTACAAATACTTTTATTTGCATTATACATTTAGTATATTAATTTTTAAATTATCAATTTTAATTTAAAATATTTTTTTAAACTCATATTCATATATGTATATTTTTAATTATATATATATATATATATAAAAAAACTACAAATATATTTTGTTACATATGAACGCTTTAATAAGTTTCATCAAAAATACGGTATAACAAAATGATTTTAATTGAAAACTTATTCTCGTAATTAATTAAACTAAAGTAGCACTATCTAACTTCATTAATAGCACTTATAATATATATCACAATAATTACTATCTATATATGTATAATATACTAAGATAATATGTCATACTATTTAGATAAGTAGGTAGATAGGTAGATAATATAGGTAGGCCGGTAGGAAGAGAGGTAGGCAGGTAGTAGCAAGATAGGTAGTTAGAGGTAGTTAGGTTCACGTTCGTGCATTCAAAGCGCGCAGACGTGCTTTCACACACATATATAATATCACTATTGTATAACAGTCTGATAGACTGAATTTAGATCATATACATAACTTATTTGCTTATACATCTGATACGTAATTATGGATCTACTTAACATTGGATATTGCAATACATGCAATAAGCAGTTCAAAGGTAAAGTGGGACTCGCTATACACCGAAGACGAATACATGCCGTTGCATACCACCAGGGGGCTACCGATAGCATCATAGCTAACCACGCTAATCAAACGAGGCCACGATGGAGACTCGAGGAGAATGGCGCAGATTGAGATTAGCATCTTCTCTCAGAAAGCAGATAGCAGACGGTTTCCTATCAACAATGCAATAGCAGAGCAGTTTCCGGAAAGAAGCGGCATGGCGATAAAAACCCATCGAGCTTCAACTAAATACAAAGAACTGGTTCGTACCTTGCAAAGCTAGCGATGATATCCAACCACATACTACACGACATACTATACACATACATGATACACTTACTAATACTGCTACAATTACTGATACCGCTACTAACACTGATAATGACAGTACTACTAACACTGATACTAATACTGATACTAACAGTGACATAATCATAGATACATTTACTGATACTGGTATAAATTGTTATTCTAATACTGAACCATATACTGATAATGACATTGACCTAAATACTTCACGACAACGCATACACATGGATACAAATATAAATTCACATTGCACTAATATTAATACTAATTTACAAAATATAAATAGAAATATACATCATACACATAATATTAATTCAAATACAAATACTATTCAAAATCACCCAAGCGTAAATAGACGTAATACACTCGATGAAATAAACAATAATTCCATGAATAGATTTGTAGAATCAATACAAAAAAAAAACCATTCACTAAATAATACTACTAAAAGAATAAAATTAAATATACTACAATATATTCTCGATAATAATCCTACAAAACAATACTACCTGATTTACTATTGCATATACAAAACTTTAAAGGGATCCCGCACATAACACGCAATTTGCCAATTTCGTGTATAGGAAAAACATAGGTCCACTAAAAAAAATAGAACTGATATTCTATTCATTCAATTGACCTAATTTTTTTTGTAATGTATTCATAACATATACATGCATAGGAAAATAGAAAGTTATTTTTAATATTATTATTTATTATATTATATATATCTAAATTAAAAATCAGCGATACTAAAATGATGGTATTTCTATAGAAATTATCATTTTATACAATGAATTCTATACATTTTATTAATTATCTCTCTATTTTACTATTCACATAATTAAATTTTATATAAAGCAAAAAAAAAGAATATCATAATTATAATAGTTTTTATGTTCTATATTTTTGAATGCACATACCTAGCGCGAAATAATTATTCTGAGAAAACAGCGTTTGAAGTTTGACAGCATAAAAATGTAATATTGAATAGTATATAATATAGCATTATCTTATTGTCATAAAACACATTTTTATGTCATTTCTACATTTAATAAATGTCTAATTTTTTTACAGATACTAAAAAACACTACAATAAGTATTATTATGTAATAAAAAAATATATTAAAAAAAATAAATTATCATCACTTTAAATGTGCGGGATCCCCTTAAATTTAATAATATACAACATTTTATCGATCTTGATCATAGATATTTAATACAATATACTAATATAATTAATAACGAAGTTATTACAATATTGAATAGTAATTCTATTAATAATAACAGATTAAACCCATATAATATAGGTATACTATCTAATAAGGCGTTTAAGCGTAGACATAGGCGGATCCTATATGCCAAAACACAGAATATGTTTACTAAAAATAGATCTGCTCTATCTAGAGCAATTTTTGATAATGACGATATTACTGTTGAGTGCGATGAAGTACCTATTGAAAATCAATTTAAATTTTGGAGCGAATTATTAAATACAAAGTCCATTTCTTTCAGACATTCATTCGTGAATAATTCTGTAGATAATACCCAGCCTATAAGTTGTAATGAAGTTCAGGAATGCTTTAATGCATTACATGATGGTGCACCCGGTATCGATAACATTAAAAAAAATGATTTAACTAAAATAGGTTTAAAAAACTTAACTGCACGTTTTAACGTTTACTTATTAACATCGACTGCACCATCTATACACCTTAAATCTGGATTGACTTCATTAATACCTAAATTTAAACATACTAGAGATCCTTCAAAATATTTATAATACTAGAGATCCATTACTATTTCATCATTAATAAATAGGTTATTTCATAAAATACTAGCTAAAATACTAGCTAAAATACTAGCTAAAATATCATAGTGTTAGATCCTCGTCAAAAGGCATTCATTAGAAGAGATGGTATTGCTGAGAATATATTTTTATTAAAGAATATTATATATCAGCATAAACAATACTTAAATCCTTTAAAAATATGTTTACTGGACGTATCCAAGGCCTTCGAATCGGTGTCGCACGATGCTATTATTGCTATGTCTAATAGAGCTGGTTTACCAAAAATAATCATTGAGTACATTACAAATTCTTATACCAACTGTAAAACGCAACTTAAATATAAAAAAAGAATATCGCCTTGTATTGCAGTTAACTGCGGTGTAAAACAAGGCGATCCAATGTCACCCTTATTGTTTAATGCAGTAATAGATTACACAATTTCGGACCTACCCCACTCTATTAGCATACATAATAATAGCATCGTTAAGTATATGGCATTCGCTTATGATCTTGTACTTTTTGCGAAGGATGATTCTAGTCTTCAAGCCCAAGTAGATCATGTTTTACATAGACTTAAAGAATGCGGGCTCGATATTAACCCAGAAAAAAGTGCAACACTTAATATTATTATAAACCCTAAGAAAAAGCAGTGGATATGTAATCCTTATAGCTTTATATTAATTAATAATACCTAACTTAAAACATTGACCATAGATGATACATATAAATATTTAGGTATCGAAATTGGCCCTATAGATAATAAAAATAATAAAATATCAACAGAATTAACAACCAAATTATTACTAATATCCAAAGCATTGTTGAAACCCCAACAAAAACTATTTAAATAATTTATGTTACCAAGTATGTTACACCAGCTAACCTTCTATAATATTTATCTAAACTCACTAAAAACTATGGATAGATTAATTAGGTCTTTTGTTAGACGGTGGTTGCGACTACCCAAAGATACTTCCCTTGGTGTATTTTATGCACCATGTAGTATTGGAGGATTGGCGATCACCCATCTATTTTTAACAATACCAGTTATGCGCCTCAAACGGGTAAACTCTATACGTGGAAATGATGATCCCATAATACAAACCCTCCCAAATAATATTATATTAAAATGGTCATCTCCAAGATACTATGATGATACATCATTTACTACTAATATCGACATTAAAGCATATCATACTAAATATCTTATTAATTCGGCGGATGGACGAGGTCTCGATTATGGTAACCACGCACCTTTTATTAATAACTGGAGGGGTTCACGGTCTTTAGATTTCAATGTAATTAGATAGGACGTTTTTATTTTTTTTAAATTCAAAAACTCAAGAAATAATTAAGATTTTCACATAATTTAAATTGCATAACATTAAGATATATTGTGTTAATTGGTCTTTAGGAATTATAAATGATTAGAATAATAGTTTTGAAAATATCAACATTTTTAAAAAATAAAAATTTTTAAAAAATAAAATATTTATTTAAAAAATTTAATTATCAATTATTTATAAACTCTACATCTAATCACACATATTTTCTATAGCTACAATATACATATAATACTAAACATACTTTGAAAATTTGAACAAGTTTAGTCAATTATTCATTGAGAAATAGAAATGTTCATAAAAAAAACTTATATTCTGAGATAATTGATTTTAAAGATTGACTATATTATTTATCTGCTTTTTGACATTTATTATTATGGTAAAAGTTAGTTTAGCTAATTCTTACAATTTTTATATTATATTTATATAACTTGTATAATTTGTCATGCTTTTGAAATAAATTGCAGTTATATAAATTATTATTGTTATATATTATAGTTGCATATGAAAGAATAAAAATATACAAAAAATTAATTTTATTATAATTATGATTGATTTTTTTTTTATTAGATATTATAAAAGTAATCCACTTCCATAATCCTTTGATGAAATTTGCCTTCTTTGTCTTGCCCGTCTCCCTTCCCTAGATTCTGTCACCTGTTTCTTCTTAGAGGCTTTCACTCTTGTAGAATCTCTAGCCGCCGCTAGTAAATCTACCCGTAAAATCTATAAAATTGAAATATTGTAAATATTTTATGATATTATATTCCAAAATAAACACATTTATCTGACGTTTTATAAATAATATATGATAATTTTATATAGTTATATAATAGTTATATATTATATATAATATAAAATTAGATTAGCATAAATATAATACAATCTAATTGCTTTTTTTCAATATTATCAAATTGAAATATTGTAAATATATTATGATATAAATTATAAAATTATATTCCTAAATAAACACATTTATCTGACGTTTTATAAATAATATATGATACTATTATATAGTTATATAATAGTTACATATTATATATAATATAAACCTTGATTATATCTCGATTACGCCTCGAAAGTTGTCGTTTAGTCAATCGACCCATATCAAATAATAATAATAATGAAATGATGATATCTTATTATTATAGAACAAAGCCAGCGGCCAATCACTAGCATTTATAAAATGAAACCAACAGATGGCGCCGAAAAACAGTGTTATAATATATGTAAACCGTAATTTTTGCGCCATTTTTTTAATTATTATTTTATTAGAAATAGGTAGTGTTATAAAATTATGTTTTTTTATGCTTTATATATGTTTTTAACATATGATATTTTGATTAACATACATTATACATGTAGTAATCTATTTTAAAAATAAAATTTTGTTTATAAATTTTTTTATTTTAAAGACCGTGAATCCCCTTAAATTCCCTACTAGATTACTAAATGGTAGAGACTTCGTCGATTCGATCAAAATAAAACATGCATTATTATATACAAAATTTAGATCTAAACGAATGTTCCCTAATACGAATACCAAATGTTTAATGAGGGGTTGTAATTATAACTACGATTGCTTAAACCATATAATGCAAACATGTAGTTATAATTACAATAATAGAATACATAGACACAATTATGTAAATAGTTTACTTATGTCAATACTAAACATATACATAATTATATCACTATTCTAGAACCACACATCCAAACTCAAAATGGCCTACGTAAACCAGATTTAATAATTTATAAAAATGATACTGCATATATAATAGATACACAAATATCAATAGATACAATAAATACTGAAATAAACTACACAAAAAAGACTAACTACTACAATACTACAGATATCATCGCTTATGCCAAGCAAATAACGGGTGCGAACAAAATATTATTCAGCGCATCGTGCTGGAATTGGCGCGGTATTCCTTCAGCGCTAACCACACAAGACCTACTAAAACTAGGTCTTAATAAACTTGATATTGAGCTACTTAGTATACGTTTGATTGCCGGTGGTCTCGATATTTATAGAAATTACTGCCGTAGTGGATTATTGTAATATCCACATGTTATCTTGGCCTCTTCCTTGCCAACATTCGTTTATAACATTATTATTTTCTTATTTTGTTTATAACGTCAATAAATGGGATTATTGTAATTGGTTGTCAAGCCAACCAATTTCCGAAAATAGGTAGGTAGGTAGATAGATAAGATAATTGTATTGATAATTGATTATAATCAACTGACATTATTCGAAAATATCGATATCCAAAATTTCACTCATCGAAGATTTCGATATCTTCTATTTTCACCAATTTTTACATCACTAGTTTCAACGAGAGCCGATCATTTATTTATACACAATTATATATTGCAATCATATCTTGAATTATAAATTGGATTAATTATGAATTTGTTAATAATTATTAAGGGGCCGCGCAACACCCTGATGTTGAAAATAAAATATTATTTTTTTTAATATTTTTTATATAATAATCATAATATTTGATTATTTCTCTTTAAAATGGTATATCAGACAGTGCATAAAAGTATTTAAAAGTGACATAAATAAGCATTTATAAATACGAGCTCGAAAAATAGTTAATTTTTATTATAATTTCTATGAAATAATAACGAATTTGAATATTTTAAAAACTATAATAATAAGTATAGATGTCGCTACATGTTTTAATATTTAAAATCAGTTAAATTTATAGCCAATGGGTTGTTAGAGACTATTTATTGCGATGTTGATAAATATATATGTATATAGAACGTATACGTTCTTTTATAATTTGATTTCGCTTCTATAAGTCACGTTTTAATTTGTATCATGCCTCAAATTTTTAAACGTGCTAGAAATGCACGGTTTAAGGAAATAGTAAATCAGGTTTATATATATATATATTATATTAAAAATAATATATAAATTATTATTATTTGCTAGGATATAACAAATTTAATTTTATAAAATATTAAAATGTTCATCGGCCATTGAAAAAAAATAAAACGTCATAATTGTCTTCAATTTATAACTAATTAAAATTATATAGCTATACTAATATACTATAACTATACTAATATTCAAATATGTATAGTATAATAAGATTATATAACTAATTTTGTATTACAATATTCTAATATAGTTATAATATCGTTATTTACTGATTATATACTACATATTTATAATATAATTTTATTATATATGATATTTATCATTATTTATTATGTATTATTATATTATTAACTCATTATCTATGTTATTCTTTGAAAATAAAAGCTTCCTTATTTTCTGCAAACATTTTACAAATGTAATATTATATTTTAACATTCATAACATACATATATTATTTTTTTAAATACAAATAATAAATATAATATAGTATATATTCATGTACAAATTATACATATTATTTTAGAATGCGAGAGATAGCCAGCCTTCTCCTGAACTTCCTCTGCAACCTATGTAACATACTGCACTAGTCGATATGGTTAGTTATATATTACATACCTAAAATTAATACATGATATACATATATATATATTATATATTTTCTACGTTACTTTCTACACATATTTTACAAATTCATAATATATGTATTTGTATATTCTAGATATATATTATATACCTAAAATTAATACATGATATACATATATATATATATATATATATATTATATTTTCTACATTACTTTCTACACATATTTTACAAATTTATAATATATATATTTGTATATTCTAGTTATATATTACATACCTAAAATTAATATATGATATACATATATATATTATATATTTTCTATGTTACTTTCTACACATATTTTACAAATTCATAATATATGTATTTGTATATTCTAGTTATATATTATATGCCTAAAATTAATACATGATATACATATATATATATTATATTTTCTACATTACTTTCTACACATATTTACATATACAATACATTGTGGTCACTATGTTCAAAGGTATATATATATTTATAAAATGCATTGTAAATAAATTTATAAAATATATTTTACAGACAAAGTTTGTTTCCCTTTCTACATACATACATTTTTACATTTTTCTACGCTCCAATGGTCTGTGACGAAGTCCATATCCATCTTCAACTTCGGGGAGTCTGCGTTTGCTGATCTATCAAATAGAAATCTGAAGTTTACCACTGTATCATATGAGTCTAAAGCTATCGACGCGAAACGTATGTCCAATGCGAAAAGAACTTGTATCAAGAGAACTGATATGATTATAAAAGCTACTTCATCTTATGGTGCTGGATGTGCACCACATTGTGCAGCCTTATAAATGGATATTTTTTGTATTTAGATATTTATATATATATATAAATATAGTATATTACTTATTATCTTTACTATTTTATAAATAATCATTCGCATACATTTTATAAACGATTTATATATACATATAATTATATATTTATTATATTTTAATTATAACTTTATATATAAATATTATATATACAGTAAAACCCCTCTACAAGAAACCCCGTTACAAGAACAACCTCGTTACAAGAACACCTTTTCCCCAAATGGTTGGAATTCAACCTTTTTACATGTTAAGAAACCCCGTTACAAGAACATCAGTTATAAGAACAACCTCGTTATAAGAACACAATTTTCACAAATTTTTGGAAATTTCACCCCTTTATAAGAACATTTTAAGAAAATTATAATAATATCTAAGCCCTTGATGCGGGCTTTGATAATATCTTGTAAAATTGAAATCATTTAGAATAATTAATATAGTGAATAACATTTAAATCATAATACAATGCATCTGAGTGTAGGTTACAAAATGAACGACTGCTCGCCGAGCAGTGCTCGGTGCGAGTACTTTAACGAACATATACTAGATAAAGTAATAGGTACCCTACGAGTAGTAGGCGGTGTTACGTCATTATGTATTGACCAATAACAATCATGCAAAGACTGCATATTTTATATTTAATTCAATATTTTATAGTATGATATTCATTATTTCTTAAAATGCCAAAACGAAAACAGTACACTATAGAATTAAAAAAGAAAATAATTCAAGAAGTTGAAGAAGGGGTTAAATCAAGTGAAGTAGGGAGGAAGTATGATATATCTCATACACTCATATCGAAATGGTATAAAGATAGATATAATATCACTGGAATGGGGGATGATAATTCTAAAAGAATGAGATACAGCAAGGAACCAAAACTAGATAAGTCGCTCGTTCTATGGATTGAGAAAACAAGACGATCTAAAGTAAATATAAATGGTTTGTAGCGTATATAGTAAATTTCGTATATGTTTTCTCTATAAGTAAACAATGTATCCATTGCTATAGCATACATATATGTACCATTATTTCAACCTATTTTTGCTGCATACGAAGTGTAATTCAATTATAATCTAATACAAATATAATACAACACAAAGTGTGCATGCATCAGTGTGTCTCATTAATACAACAACAGTGATGTTATCTCTATATCTATATATAGGTAGTGATCTGTGTATATCTGTTAATAATACACATCTATAGATATAGCTATGTCTCTATATATACACAGTGTATACACTGTATAGATACTTGTCTCTTAGCTGCCCACCATCCGCTATATATACCGCCCTCTATATATACTCTATCCGTTGTATACATTGTACAATATAACGCCCTCTATATACAGTGTACACGGTAGTACTGTACAGTATACGGCATACACGTTAAACTACAGTGTAGTGTAAAGTGTATATCGTATACTCTGTATAAAGGGTCAAACCCCGTTACAAGAACACATTTCTGGTACAAAACATATGTTCTTGTAGAGGGGTTTTACTGTATTTATTATTTTTATAAATAAATTCTTATTACTTATAATATACACATACGTCTTATTTGTATAACTTATAAATAGCAAAGCAGATTTATATAAGGATAGATAATTTCTGAAATTAATTTGCTTTTGATAGATTAGATATTCCAATATAGTAATATTACTTTGATAGTTTTGAATGTATTTCAAAAGAAACAAAAAATTAGTTAAAATTATGAAGTTATGACATTTTTAATAAAATAATTGTTAAAACGTGAATATCTCTGAATAAAAAAAAAACTGTTACCATCTATGTTTGAACTACTTTCGATTATAGAAATACTTATTCAAATGACATGAAATTTTCACAGTATATTAGTATTATGTTGCTCTTCAGATATAACTATATAAATCTAATAAATTATTCAATTATATATAATATTTTTTATTTATTATTAAAATTTATTGCATATTTTTTTTTCTAGAAATATGTATTATGTTAGTCCATTTTTAATATAATTTTAATAATCTAATTATCATACGCTATAGTTATATTTGTAGATACATATTAGTTATATAATATATAAAAAAAAATTAGTTGATATTTTAAAGTATTCATAGATTGAATCTATTTTTAGTATTACATGATTTTCCTATCTCCACCATGTTAAACTCAGGGTGTTGCGCGGCCACTTAATCATATATAATAAATAATAATTATGTTATAATGTATTTATAATATATGAATAATAATAGTCATATATATATATATAGGCTATATTATAAATATGTATTAATAGGTTGTAATGATGTCACGGACTTGATCTAAATGGTAGATACTGAGGTGATGATAATACATGAAATACTACTAGATGGCTGATGGCTCTGACTACTTTACCAGTGGAGAATATCATACAATAAAATAGTATAATATATTAATAGGATATACTATTAAATACATTAATTTTAGATAGATAATATATTTTAATTCTAAGAAATATTATTTAATAAAATCAATTTTATAATAATTTAATATTCTAGGAATTTTATGGATATTCATTTTTAAACTGATTATTTTATATTAAAATGTATAGAATTTAATAATGATTTTAAATGATATTTTCTCATATTTTATATTAATAATTATAAATGAATTAAAAATATTTAATTTTAAATATATATATTTACAATATTTTATCACAATATAGAAGTTTATAATTATTAAAAAAAAACAATTTCCATAATATCGCAGGTATGCAATAGCATGCAAAGTTGTCTGAGAAGAGTTCATGTGAAGTTACTACTGAGATCTGGTTCTATACAAATAAATATGGTGACTTGTGTTTGTATTACATATTATTTTAATTAAACGTTTAATATTATTAGAATTAAGATGATTTATATGTTTATCATGCTAATAAGGCAATATTAAAGGTGAATAAAATATCACACTATTCAATCTATGATGATAAAAATAACAACAAAATCTGATATCTCCAGTAGATATACATGTCTGACATAATACTTATGTTAATCATATACATTTTGTATATAGTTGAAGCAACTGCATGACTTCATGTCTAACAAGCTGGGATCATCACTATCAAAGGACTACGAATCAGCTGTAGACAACACTTCTATTCTATGCGGGGGTGTTCAATGATAATCTTACAAGTTACTTGAATATTTTGCTATATATATGATATTTATAATCTATTACTTAATGATATAAAATTACAATACATTATTGATTAGATTTACTTTATATTTTAGAGCTACATATATTTTAGAATAATACATTAGTATATTCAAATTTAATTTATTTAATAATATGCAAAATCAATTATATTTAAACTTCTTCAATTTTAAATATATCATTTTTTCACATATATAAAATACTTTATATATTTTATAATATATATAAGTTATTTTTTTCACATAATACAAATTATAAATTATTATAAAAAATAAGAATATAAATTTGTATATTTATTATATTTAAAAAAAACAAGATAAGGCATATGTGTATTATTTATATATACTAATAAAATAGTTATCACCTTTATAATAAAATAATGTTTAAAGTAAAATAATCAGAAAATAACTTTAAAAGTATAATAACATTATTATGAACTTAATTTAAAAAAATATATATTAAAAATATTAATCAAAACGTATTATACAAAACTACATATCAAATATATGTATACTTTAATGAAATGTTATATACTAACATTTATACATTTATATATATATACATTTACATAGTAAACTGTGGAACATCAGTTGTATATGTTCTGTTTTTGTTTATTTTAGTACATGTAGTTTAAACGTATATATACGTTTAAACTATATGTACTAAAATAAAAAAAAACAGAACATATACAACTGATGTTCCACAGTTTACTATGTAAATGTATATTTGGTATAATTATACACATTATTGTAAATATTATTAATCAAACGATTGAAATTCAAACTTATTATTTAATATTTAATTATTTTTGACATATTAATTTAAAACTATTATTAATAGTTCTATTAATATTAAATTTCTATGAAATTTTAATGTATTTTACAAATTACTACATTAAATAAATCTTATTTTATCTATAATAATTATAATAAATTATATTCTAAATATATTATATATCATGAAATAAACTATAAAAATTATTTATAAAATATTTAGTTTTATACTTAAAATGATGTATTTATACATAAGTTATAACTATATGAAATAGCCAAACTTAAGTAAATAAATAATATTTAAATCAGGGTTCCATTATTTTTGGAAAAAACTGTAATTTGATATAGTTGACATATTTAATAATTGATCACAATATGACTACTATTTATTTTGTTTATGAATTCTCTGATCTTATTTTTAAATCTTATCTTATTAATATAATAATAGATGTTGATTTAAACTGTTGTTATTTTAATTATTTATTTTCATCAAATTCTGATTTTTCAGTTGTGCTGCCCTACTTGATGCAATTGCCTGCCCTTATCATTACACTACAGTATGTGTCAGCAATCATTTGAAAAGAAACTACAACTGCATTTATTGGTACTTTAATGTTCATTTCATTTATTCTCAAGTTGAGAATCTCAACATTTGTGAGATTTTACAATATATTAGTGTTTAAATAAATAATAATGACTTCCTTACATATGGATTATTTATGTGTGTATTACATATTCCCCTGTTTATTATCTATAATAAATTCTTATACATTTTGTTTATAAAATAAAATTATTTACCCCCCATTAAGTTGATAAATTTAAATATATATATTTTCATCAGCTCTTTTTAGAGCTATTTATATTTAACGAGCTTATTTTTTATATAATTTATATCTCTAATTTATAAATACCAACTAAAATTTCATTTTATAATTTTATTCTAAATATGTATATTGTAGTAGCCTGTCTATTGAGAATGGGTGCGATCATGCGTATCGCCGTCACACTCGACTGCACATCAGCCACATGTATTACACTTTCCACCTGGAACCAACACTAGCTACAAGGCGTGCATTAACTTTTAAATAAACCTGTGTATATCCATACTAAATCATGCTAATTGTTATATTAATTAAGCAGTGTTACATCATTCGATAGCTATCTTAGTGGGTATGATCACAAACTTTATCCTACATCGGTGACCCGGATGTAAGTGAGAATAACAAGAGAGAAGGACATGAAACAGAATACCGGCACTACTTCATCTAACACACACAGCCCTACACATCTACTGTTGCCATACAACTAACCTCTATCTGGGAACACTGCAGGATGCTTCGTAATAGTTGAAGCACAGTTCAATAACGAACATATAACACACGACAATGTGAAATACTATCACTTAATCTGTTCCCTTAAGGAGGCAGTAACATCTAGGTTCATAACATACTCACCAACTGAAGAAGTAAAGTATGACAACCTTAAACCTTAACAGCTTCTTACAGTGCTGCTACCTTCACCTCATGAAACAGGTAGGACTCTTCTAAACATATCTGGCCTAGCACACCGCATCACAGACTGATCTATTAAACACTGCTATGAATGAATAGAAGCCAGCCACAAGAGGAGCTATTTCGAGAACTCTCCATGGAACAGCTACCTTACATGATCAGGTTTAGCTTATAATACAACACTCGATGACCTGCACAATGTTCTCATGTTATTAACATACACGATACAATGAACTCCGTACTAAACCACCCACTCATGATACCCATCGCCATGGTGATGAAGGGCGATGCTGTTATCATTGTTAGTTTGCTAAACGTGCAAGGAAATGCTGTATTCCTTATTCATTAGTGAACTTATAAGCCGAGAACTCAATAATATTAGAGGCCCCTACTATACTTGTACGATACCTACAGGAATGTGAACTACTTAATAGATATGGGAGCGGTATGTTTCTGGCTTCACGAGAAGATAAGAGGAAAGGGGAATCAATCTGCATCGCATGAGGCTGCCAATAGTTTATAATGAAATAGATACTAGGAAACGACTTCTTCCAACGATACCTCTATCGATAACGATATCAACGTATAAAAGCTTATTAATTTAAATAATTCTAAAATAGAATTATAAAATTATAAAAAACCATTATAAAAAACTAAACAACCTTCACTATCAATACATTATATATCATAACATGATAATGCACCCTTTTAACGATATTATCGATGAATTCCCTAACATTTGAATATTCACGAACAATAACATACACCCTGTAACCCATTACTTAGAGACAAGTTGCTCCCCATGCCCCATACCCCCCTGTCACTCAAAAGCTAGACGACTATCGACAGAGAAACTCGCAGCAGCCAAGATAGAGTTCAATAAATAGAGGATCTAAAGGTAATAAGAAGGTTTAACAGTCTTTGGTCTTCACCCCAACATATGATCCGTAAAGAATCAGGCTAGTACAGTCCATGTGACGATTATAGAACATTAAATAACCAAACTATCCAAGACAAATAGCCAATCCTCACATGCAAGATATCTCTATAAACATTAGAAATTAGACGTTATTCTTGAAGATGGATTTCATCCAAAATATCTATTAATGGCCTATAGAATTTCCCATCAGATATGTATATCCAAATGAAATGTGAATACGATAAAGAGGAACTAGAATGAATGCAAGCTCATCAGGAGATAACTACAATCAACAATGAAAACATGCGAAATCAACAAAGGCTATCCAAGACCCATTGTTCCGGATAAGTTAAACAAATTAATCGTTGAACTAATCTACAAAATATTCAGTACATATTATATAATTACATGAAATATATATAATAAACAATTCGTAGTAATAGAGGAATTAACCTTCATTTACCTAGTTGTTATCCTACATATAATATTATAATTCTCTTTATATATATATTATGAATTTAACTATGTATACAGAATCACCTCGATGGCTTCCTTATTCAGTACAAAATCTTCCTTTAGTCGACTATTCAATTAAGAAAACTACCTAATATAAAAAGTGAATTTCTATACATTATATATAAAACTATTCATTTATTAATTAATAAAATTATTGTAACAGTTTTAGTTTTTATAAATTTATATTTAAATATATGCTGTTGTTTTTTCTATTTCAATGTGGATTGATTTTATATTAATAATTTTAGCTCTATTTTGCTACCTTAAATTCGCTATAATTCCTAACTCAATAGAATATATGCAACTTGTTATGTTTGTAGAAGAAATACTAGATATATATATTTGTTAGATTATGAATTTAAGAAGCTATCGATAACAAGAGAATAGATTTGGTTTTTGTTATTTCACTAGTTTATCTATTTTTTTCACCTAATTTAAAAATAACATAAATACACATGTATTTGTTTCATAAGCAATAATGTTCAATGTCAATACATCATTGTGTAATATTTAATATCAAATTTATAACATTATAGAATTCTAGTATCTAGTGATACATTATATGAAGTTAGTTATATGGTCAATGCATATGAAAATAGATTGAATATAAATGTAGTTACAACAAATATTTAATATAACTTTGTCAATATTTAGAAAAATCACCAAAGTTATGAAAACTATGTTAATATACAAAGAGTAAAAATTACGATGAATAGATACACTTAAAAATAACTATTTCAAACATGTTAATATGTAGAGATTGTGAATTTGTGGGGTATTCAACTTATAGAACTTTTGACTGTATATGCATACGCATGTTTATATATAATCTATATTAGAAACTGAATGATATAATTATAGAGATACACTTCATTTTCAGTTTAGTTTTTAAGTATATTATTATTTCAAATATCATAATGTGCTTAAATAATATATAAATTATTATTATATAATATCTCCAAGGACATATCCTTGATATCACTGTATCTCGACAAAAGGCAACTTTTGTAAACAATAATATGCCATAATTGACTAATTATATATCGCAAATTGTATCGAAATAATATCTGAATATATAGTTAATGACTATACTTTAATATAGACTATGAATCTCTATCATGTATAAATAAAACATGCATTTTATATTTTATAAAAGTATAATTCAAGTATAATCAAAGCCCACTGTGCTTTGCTATAATCAAGTAAATATTAGGATTTTAGTAATATAATAATTTGATATCGACTAGCACCTCTTAATGTTGGGATATACGAATTATTACCTTTAGTTGGCTGCAATTGATAATATATTTTGTATTTATGATATACACAAGAATTTGGATATTTACTATAACATATTACATAATTATTCTTAAGACTTTTTATTTAGAATTATGTTTCATTCACTTATTTTAATAGTTAATTTTATAATTAAATTACTATATTAACTATTTATGTAATATTATTAATAAAGTTAAATATGCATTTATAAATATTAAATATTAAATATTAAATAATAATAGTAAAAATATCATACATTTTATATATATATATATATTATATTATATAGGTAGCCAATATCTACAAAATATATGGTGGTATATATTTCGTCACCTATATATAGCCTATATGCTATAGGTATATATATATATTGGTACATACAAAGACATCTAAGGGGTGAAGCCTATATTGTATAAATATATAACGTCTTTGGGTCTATAGAATTACGATTTTTATTTAAATTATATATTTATTTTCTAGTAATATGTGTATAAACTATATTCACAAATATACTATACACTGTATAGTATACAGTGTATAGTATATATTCACACTGTATACGGAATATAAGGACATTTTATAAAATTGAAAGATAACATTTTATATTCCCAATAGAAATTATATTTTCTTAATTCTGTAGATATATTTACATCACCGAATATAATTGAATATGCGTTTTATTCATATATTAACCCGGATATTAACAAAACCTCCTATAACCTCAAGAGAGGTAAGAGGTTATAGGAGGTCTTGTTATTAATTTAATAATTAAAGACCTACATTTATGATCTAATACAACATTGAGAAAGGGTATTTTTGTTTTATTTATAATCATATTAATATAATATAAGTAAGTTATTATAATAATCATCAACATTAATTCTTTGTTAATTAGAACCATGTTCCATTTTTGTTGTTTTAATTAGCTTATTGATAATTATATCTACAGTGCCTTCATAGATTTTTAAGGATGTATTATAGAATTATATTCAGAGGAATACGTGTATATAATACCGCTAATGTATTCTAATTCATCAATTAGTTTAAAGCTTCAGATAGAATTAAAGAGTGAGGTGTATTTTCAGTTTCATAGCTTTCCATATATCAACAATATATCTATATAATACAAATAAGTAATATCATAATAAATAAATTAAATTTTGTATTAAAAGATTTATAATAATGCTTATTAAAACCCGTGGTATAAATCATAGATTTGTTTTTACTGGTTTTATTGATAAACTATAAATCTAGGGTTAACATTTATCTTAGGACATTTATGTTAAAATATGAATGTGGTCAAAGTTTTTACCAGTGACTTGTTGTAGATCTAAGAAACAAAATTAAAATATTGATATGTAAATAAAAATTACATTGTTACAATTATTGTATATTAATAAAAATGTTATTTATATTTGTATAATTAATACATTTAATTTAATAATAATTTAGTTTATATAATAGCAAGGACTTGATAATATTAGTTAACATATAAATATATGTTTATAATATCATTATATATCAGAAATTAAATATTATTTTACATTACAAAAATTATAAAATAGTTGTGTTTTATATTAATATTATATGTACAAATTATATATGATAAATTAAACCAATCCTAAATATTTCTTGTGATTATTCTAAAATGCTATTTATATTTTCTAAATAATTCATTAAATATTAAAAATTAATTAATCATTACATATATTATTGGCTTTTAATTGAAAAATCAAGTATAAAAATTATGAAAATGCTGCTTTATCGTATTTTTATAATTATAATTTAAGATTTAATAATATAATTTTTAAATATTTTACTAATTGAAAATGAGATGTATAATGGTTTATAAAAAAATTATAAAAACTATTTGATATATGTTGAGATAATTAACTTTAAACTTTAGAAATAAGCACAAAATCTGTAAATTTTTAAATATTCTTAGCAATTATTTAATATCTTACATTCACATCCGTTTATTCAGATATATATCATTGTTTAGATACAACATTTTATTATTCGAATATATTGCTATTCTATTATTATCATGACTTCCCCAGTTAAGAAAACCGTCAAAGCTAAAGTTGTATCTGTTCACCCAAAGTACAATGAAATGGTTGTTGCAGCTATTGTCTCATTGAAGGAACGTACTGGATCATCTCGTGCCGCTATACTTAAATATATTGCCGCTAATTATAAGTTAGGAAATGATGACAAGAAAATTAACGTTCATTTGAAAACTTGTTTACGTAATGGTGTGACCAATGGTTTATTGAAACAAATGAAAGGTACTGGTGCCACCGGTAGTTTCAGAGTTGCAGTTGTTCCAAAACCAGTAAAGAAAGAAGTCAAGAAAGCAGATTCTACTAAGAAAGTTGTATCCAAAAAAACTTCCGTAAAAAAGATAGTTAAGAAGACAACTACAAAACCAACTGTTAAGAAGACTAAAGCTGTAGTATCAAAAGCTTCACCAAAGAAAGCGAAAAAGACAGCATCCAAAGTAACAAAAAAAGCTGTAACTAAGAAAT
This sequence comes from Osedax fenrisi, assembly GCA_964019155.1. Lineage (NCBI taxonomy): Eukaryota > Metazoa > Annelida > Polychaeta > Sabellida > Siboglinidae > Osedax > Osedax fenrisi. The sequence continues at coordinate 38,081,993 of OZ025242.1, forward strand.
CTGTCAAAAAAACAGTTAAAGCTTAATTCTATCTCAACTATACATAAATACAAACCGGCCCTTTTCAGGGCCACCCATTTTTAACATGCTTATAATTTAAATAATTTATTTCATACTTTATGACTATCATATCTGATATGATATAATATTTGCATATTTACATTGTATATTTTATTTTAATATATTTAAAATAATAACTTGTAAATATACAGTTACATTTATATCCTGTATAATATAGATATTATAGCTACAAATCTATACCTATTATGATAATAATTAAATTATCACATTAGTTTCATAATTATAATATACCGAATAACCATATTTATTGTATATATGTATAAGGTTAATATATATAATAACACTTATATTTAATTAAGTATTATTTATACCTTTACAATTATATATGTAGTATACAATTACTTGAAATTTTGAATATTTATTTGAATATATAATGAAAATTTATTAATATAATGAAATATAATTAACACATGAGGACCTTGTAATTGATAGTATTATGCATAATTACAATACCATAGCCATGTTATAATAATGGTTGTGGTTCATAACCGGCGCCAAAAATATATGACTAATAGTTTATTCGATATCGCAGCTCACGCTTTCGGAGTTGAAACGTATATATATTGAGAGAGATACGTACTTTATATATACACACACATACACACACACACACACACACACACACACACACATTTATTCACGAGTTTTTTAACAAAGGAATTATGACTATAGTTATATATGGAATCATAGGTTTATAGTTTACCTTAGGCTAGATATAGCAATAACGATCTAGGTCAAATACTATCTATATATTATGACACGTCTATATCTAGAGGCGGGAGTCTCAATTGCGAAAGCGCGCGCTCCGATATTGAATAAAGTATTAATCATAGATTTTTGGCGCCGGTTATGAACGTGTTCCATAATAATAACATAGAAAATATTCAAATTAAACAATTTGTATATAGTTTTCTTAACTTTTTCTTTGTAAATTATTTTCTCCTAGTCTTTATTTATATACATACGTATATAATATATTTTAAATCAATACTTAATTTTGAAATTATATATATTCAACTAATAATTGTATAATTATGAAATAAACTTGATATAATACGAGATTACTTAAAAAATCTAAATTGCTAAATAAGTCGTTTGAGATTACTGGTATTTTAAATATAATAATTATATGATATTTTATTCCAGGATTAGATTATTTTAATGTAGACATCCTACATCCAAAGGTAGACATATCTACTAAGTATGTTCTAGAACTAATACATTTTAATTGAATATGTATTTATACTATAAGTTTAAATAAAGATAAATATGATGATGTTGATGATATACGTTTTATTAGGCACTACAATATTATATTACATATTTATATATATATAATATTATATACTAATATTATGGTATTCCATTAATATTAATAAATACACGTGAATAAGTTTGTTGATTTTAAATACCTATATAATTTACAGACTCTTTACTACAGAGTAGCCTAAAATGAGCGATTTATTTAAAATGAAACTATTAAAGTTATGTAATACTTATGAAATAGAAATATTAAAATCACAAGTGTATAGAACTATAATTAATTGGTTTCTAATTAGCTGCCAAAATACTACAATCTAGATGATTATAGCTCGTATAAACAAGTTATAATACTATACGTTGAAGCAAATCTAATAACGGACCACCCACCAATGCCTGCATATTCTTATCAGTCGAATAACACACATCCCACAAAATACGTTACATATTTAGATATTCCCATTGTATTCGTCACATTGTATAGGTGAAATTCTATTTTTAGATGATCGATATAGTTTATAGTTTCTTTACATAGATGGTGTATATATGTATACATATAAGATACATTAGTAATATTTTCTATCGAGCGAATTAAATGAATGTAACCAAAAATGCATACAAGTCTGTCATATCGGCTCACACGAAATCAATCAAAATGCACTATAACTAAAAAAAATAATATTTCCAATGATATTCTTGCTTTTAGTAAAATTATACCATATATCCATATTAAATATATATATTCAGGCTACTGAAAATACATAAATTTACAAATTGAACGTTTGAAAGTTGTATGTTAATTAATCTGGATAGGTGATACGTTTCTTGATTACAATGATATTCATTATGTGTTAGATATATAATGTATAGTATGTGTTAATGGTAAATATAGATACATTATATATATATGTGTATGTATTTAGATATAATAAAAAATAATATACATATAATTTGTTAATAACAACAAATTAAATATCATCTAAATTATCTATAATTATAATTCTAAATTTAACATATAATATTTGCACATATTTATCAGTAGCAAGACATCCTATAACATATGAGGTATTGATAGAATCCACATCATCATAACAAAAGGTATATCACTAGGCATGTTAACAATCAAGAGTTTAAAACTAAGATATCATATTTATTATTTTTATTAGTGGAGTATATATATAATATATATTATATATTAAATATTATATATATATAACAAATATATTATGCCTAGTTTCAAGCAGTTAGAGTACATATATAGTATTTCATATATATATAATAATTACATATTATAATATATACAATATATTACAAATTCTTCATTTATTCATATGGAAAATGTATTATATATAAACTATAATATATATTATTTTATATAAATATATATATATATATATTATTTCATTTGAATTGGTTTTAATTAATTTAATAATATAGTTATTATATCTAGTATATTCTTCACTGATATGAATATACTATATTATATAGGCCAGTGTACTTTACACTCATATTTAGATCCTGCGATCAGGTTATGATCCTCCACAATCGTAAGGTATATAAAAGTATTTTCACTTCAAAAATAAACAATTCAGTAATATTATTAATGTAATAAGATTAATATTTAATTTTATGAATAAATAATAAATATTTAGTAAAATTATATTAATAAAAATGCTTACTATTTAATTTAGATTATACGATTATTGTAATAATAAAATCATATTCAAATTTAGATTTGTATGAATAAACAGGTTTAATTTGGGTGGCCCTAAAAAGGGCCGATTGGTATAGAAGATCCGAATAGAATTAAGCACGTTCACCACGAATACGACGAGCGAGTTGAATATCTTTAGGCATGATAGTAACACGCTTGGCATGAATGGCGCACAAGTTAGTATCTTCGAAGAGACCTACTAAGTAAGCTTCACTAGCTTCTTGAAGAGCCATAATAGCGGAACTTTGGAAACGTAAGTCAGTTTTAAAATCTTGAGCGATTTCACGTACTAAACGTTGGAAAGGTAACTTACGGATAAGTAATTCAGTAGATTTTTGGTAACGACGGATCTCACGAAGAGCAACGGTACCGGGCCTGTATCTGTGAGGTTTCTTAACTCCACCAGTAGCAGGAGCACTCTTACGAGCAGCCTTGGTAGCTAATTGTTTACGAGGAGCTTTACCTCCGGTAGATTTACGAGCGGTTTGCTTTGTACGTGCCATTATGGAAAAATGGTAATGAATGAAATTTAGAGAAAATCAGCAGTTTATATAGTGTATTCCGTGGAATTAAAAGTAAATAAATCGCTGATTGGTTGAATTATTATACAAATATATAATTTAAAATAAAATGAAACACAGAGAACAATGTTAACAGCTCTATAATGATTGGCTGATTTATTCTCTTTGTATTGGCTAATAATATAACCAATCACATTGTGTTGACGTAGTCCATTCCACGATAAAGCCTATAAAAAACGCCAAACCGGATATTATATTTAGTTTGTATTTTAAATTTTTCACTACAACATCTAATATCATGTCTGGACGAGGAAAAGGAGGTAAAGCAAAGGGACTTAAGTCTAAGACTAGATCTTCAAGAGCTGGATTACAATTCCCAGTAGGTCGTATCCATCGTCATTTACGAAGAGGTAACTACGCTAAAAGAGTAGGTGCTGGTGCACCAGTATATTTAGCTGCTGTTATGGAATATTTGGCAGCTGAAATTCTCGAGTTAGCTGGAAATGCTGCCCGTGATAACAAGAAATCCAGAGTTATCCCACGTCATCTTCAGTTGGCCATCCGTAATGATGAAGAATTAAACAAATTACTTGCCGGTGTTACTATCGCTCAAGGTGGTGTATTGCCTAATATTCAAGCTGTTCTCTTACCAAAGAAAACTGGTAAATCTGCTTAATCTGTCTTACTTCTATCCATACCAATCGGTCCTTTTTAGGACCACCCACTTTTTTCTACATGTTTATTCAAATTAATTTATTATTATATATCATTTATGTATAACTTTTTAACACTTAAAACTAGCCACATGTTTAATATATATATTTATTTTTTTCCCATATATATATAGCAGCTAGTTATTTTTTAATATAAATTTTATAAACATTTATATTTTATATTTATAACTGACCATTACTAATATATATATATTTTTAAATAATCAAACTATTTAAGGGGAAGGATTTCCTTATTTAAAAAATTAAATGTTGTATATACATTTTAATAGTAGTAGTAATTTATTAATATAAATAATGTTCTATTATTTAAAGTTTCTCACAAAAATGTAATTCTGGTTGAAATAAATTACTTTATATTATACAAATAATAAATATAGAAATGTATATAGGTTTATAGGCGAAGTATCCACGGCATGTATAAAATAAGAGGCGCGTGCCTCACAACAACTATTACATTTCAGTGCATATATCAATAGTAATCCGACATTTATTACAATTATTATTCATATTTTCATTCTCTTGAGTCAATAGTATAGCCACTAAGGTTTATAATATGTATATAGAGCGACTACAAGTATTAAACAAAATATTCATGTTGTAGCTACTAACAATATATAAGTTATAAATAATAGATTATGTATTTAAAATAGTATTTAAAGTATTAAAATAACTTAAATCTCAATGACCTTATCCAAATTATTAAGAATATACTATATATTTTGATATAATAGACGCTAAAGAGTCGTTAATAAATATTAGAATATATTAAAGTTTTAAAATAAATATTCTTGTTGTAGCTACCAAAACAATATAGGTAGATTCTATGTTATATTTATATTTATTAAAAATAATTTTATAAATTATTATCGCCCATATATGTTTACATCATGGATATTAGAGTGAAGTCATTCTAATGTCAATGATATACATCAATTTTAAATCGTGAACATCGAAGCAGGCCGCCGTTTGTTATGATATGAATTTTAGAGTTCGATATGGGCGGTGCTTATATATGTCACTCAATTACATATGTTACGCACCGCTGCACAATTTAAAATAATCTGAACGAGTAACATCTATATATACAATGTATATCATATACTATATGTGGGTGCTATACACATACATATAAAGATACACGAATACACATACACGCATATACACATACACGCATATATACATACACACATACATGTATGTATATTCAATATAATATTGTGTGTGTGTGTGTGTGTATGTATGTATTTATTATTATCTTAGTATTCCACCTGTATTTTCGGTTTAATAGTAGGAGATGTAATGTGTAAATGCATGTTACTTTATTTTACTATATGAATTATATAATCTATCTTAGATAGATAGCTAGATATATACACACACACACACACACACACACACACACACACACACACACATAATGTATATAATGTATACATTCGCTATTTTTAACTATATGTGATATATATTGTTAGATCCACATAATAGAATTATAATTATTAATGATATGCTTAAAATAAATACTTAAACAACAACAACAAAAACACACACGCACACACACGCACACACACACACACACAATCACACACACACACACACACACACACACACACACACACACACACTATAATCAAAGGCTTTGCTATAATGCATGTTATAACCTAAATTTACTATATTAATTGAACTAATATAATCTACAATATATATATATATATATACATATATATTATATATACACACACATACACACATATAAACATACTTACACATATACACATGCATACACACAACCACATACACACACGCGCGTCGAGCGGTACACACGCATATAAACACATATACACATAATGCATGTTATATACTAAATGTACTATATTAATTGAACTAATATAATCTATAATATATATATAATGATATATATATATATATATATATATATATAATGATATATACATATACACATATACACACATATACATATATATATACACATACATATACATATACACATACCCACATAAATGCATATACACATATACATATAAAGTTTATATTTATATTATAAACACATATCTGTAATGCATGTTATATCCTAAATTTACTATATTAAATAGTACTATAATAGTACTAGTAATTGAACTAATATAAATATAATCTATATATATATATATATATATATATATATATATATATATATATATATATATATATACTAAATTATTACTTTCTTTTGTTATTTAATATTTTTTAATAATTGAATAACAAATTTGTTATTTAATATTCTATATAGTCTATTTATGACTTAATTAAATTAAAATATTGAATTTGATTCTATTATATTTATTTATTATATCAGTTATCATGATCAAAGTGATATAATTATATTATTTAATTTGTATCATATTATTACTTTATTTTATCATTTAACATTATTTTACAAAATGTAATAACAAATTTGTTATTTAATATTATATATATATAAAATAGGCTAAATCCATGTATATTACTTAATTATTATATTTTTTAGTATATATTATTATATTTTATATAATATATATAGTGAAAGTTGCTTTTATTATCTAAGTTTAAACTGTTTTATTATTTAATACTTATTAATAATTAATTATTTAATTATTATTAATTATTATTAATTATTATTATTATTATTACTATTATTATTATATTTATTAATAATAATTTTTAATTATTTATGGTTAATTAATAATTAATAATTATTCTTATTAATAATTATTAATTATTTAATTTTAATAATTATTAATAATTATTAAAATTAAATTATTATTAATTATTAATAATTTTTATTATTATTATTATAATATTTATTAATTATTAATAATAAATTAATAATTAATAATTAAATAATTATTAATTAATAATTAGTTAATGCTATTAATTATTTATTAATTATTTATAATTAATTAAAAACTAATAATTATTCTTATTAATTATTTCTTATTATTATTATTAATTAATTTTAATAATTATTAATAGGTATTGAATAAATAATAATTATTAAAATTAAATTATTATTAATTATTAATAATTATTAAATAATTAATAATTATTTTACATTTTTTTATAATTATTATTATAATATTTATTAATAATAATTATTTATAATAAATTATAATTAATAATTAAATAATTATTAATTAATAATTAATAGTAATGTTATTAATTATTTATTAATTATTTAATAAATAATTATTAATTATTATAAATTTGTATATTATTATTATTATTATAATATTTATTAATAATAATTATTAATTATTTATAATTAATTAATAATTAATAATTAATTATTGTTATTAATTATTTAATTTTAATAATTATTAATAAATAATTAATAACAATAATTATTAATTATTAATTATTTATTAATTATCAATTATCAATTATAATAAATCATTATTTATTATTTGTTAATTTTATAATATTTTAAATTATTAATAATTATTATTAATAATATTAATAATTATATAAATATTTTATTTATTTAATATTTAACTCTCCAAAATACATATATTATTTATAATAATGGTGTATTTTTAAATCACATATATTATATTATAAATATTATTTTTAATTTTAAATTTAGTATTATTTTAAATTTATTATTAATACTTAATTCAACTATAACCAACTATTTTGTATAGAGCTTAGACAAAATCTTTTCTGTAACTATGCCCTTGTGATAATAAATGAAAGAAAAAAATAAAAAGAAAAAAATTAACTGAAAAAAATGACAGTCAAATATTATAGATATATAGATTTTATTGATTTTATAAATTGTATTTTGATATATATACCGTAAATTCCCACTAACTTAGACTTGAAGAACAAATGTATCTGATATATCAACTTTCTGAGATATCGAATTGTGCTTATATATTTATGTGGATACAAAACAAACCATACTAAAAAATTTGAATTATCAGGGTTTCTGAGTTAGCGTTTGACTCTATATATATATATATATATTTATATATAAAGTTAATTCTAGATTTCAACCCATATCAAAAATCTTGGTGTTATATTTGACAATACTTTTAGTTTTTTTTGACAACTGTCACACATAACAAAGCTACTAAACTATCAACTACGTTCACTATTCCTTATTCGTCATTCAATATCAATATCCACAACTACTATTATCTGCCTACATCCTACCTCTATTCGAGTACCAAAATGTCATCCTATTTAATATCCCCTTATCATATATTATTAAACTTCAAATTCTCCAAAATTATTTAGCTAGGTGCATATTCAAAAAACCAAAATAATGGCTACCTGTATGTCATAGAATCCTCTAGAAAACCATACTACTGGCACATAAAGCAATCCATAATAACTATTATGACTACCTAGCAGCCTTACTCAAACTTAAATTAATAACTAGTAACACTACACACGCTCCACCAATAAGTTTCTATTTCAATTACCTACTGAACATAACTTACATTCAACTTGGTAAATATCCCTCACACCTGGTAAATATCCCATACTCCTGGAATATTATCCTTACATCCATTCATAATACATCATAGTCTTTAATCTTCAAGAAACTACTGAAAACACATTTATTCAATCTCAAAATTAATTTCACCCATATATTGACGGCCGATTGCTTTATAAGCACAGTTTGCATTCAGAAAACCGAAACATGTAATGTAATGTAGATATCTAACAATTCAAGGAACCGAAGAATTTTTCTGAGATATATAATACTTGCATGAGGTTACATAGGTACAAAACCAAACTAATATTTGTAAAGTCTGAGTTAGCGTGTTTCTGAAATATATAGAGTTAATTGTATATGTAATAATATTTTTATTAAATATCACTATATACATTTTTTCTGTTATTTTTGTTCTCTATATTTTTACCTGGTCTCTTTTTTGCGGATCACCATGATAATAAGTTATAACCAATTACACAGTCAGCAATATAGGCTAATAATATCATATTGATAATATACAGTAATTGGCAAAAAACCCAATTGTACTAATGGTAATAGGTCACCAACTTATAAATTACTTTATTCTAAAGACATATTATATTTAAAAAAAATTATATTATTTAATTTTATAATATTAAAATTATATTGTGTATGGGATTATAGCATATATATTCAGTTGGGACTTCACTCTAATATCTATGGACTATAGCCATGTCTGCAGTAAATACTCTTACCATAATAGGTAAATAATTTACTATTTGAATAAATAAAGAAATATAAATTTAAAGTAATATATTGTTAATAAATTGTATTATATAGAATAAATATAAAAATAATATTAATCATAATAGTATAAATACAAATAAATATTATATAATTGTTATTTATTTAATATATACATCTATTTACTATAGTAATTTAATTATTTATTATAATAAATCATTATCTATATCTTGTAATATATATTGATTAGTTAGATAAGTGTGTGCTCCTAGAAACGGATATGGGATTGGGAATTGGGATAACTCATAAGTGTTATTACATTCATAACATTTACATATATGTTTTCATTATACTTTTCTTCTAATCTATATGCATATTTATTTATGGGTAGTGTATTTAATGCTTGTTTACCAATGGTTGTTTTTCAATATGTATATATGCCATACTCAAAATAATTCGAATTGGTATATTGATCCTAGTATTTAGAAATGTTCTTGCTAGACTCATGAGATAACCAATATATTATTTTGAAAATATTGACTTTTATAATCCATCAATTGAAGTATGTGTAATATGATATTTTAAAGACGATTGTTTAATATTTGTATGATAGATATAAAGTGTAATGTTGTAAAATAAAATCAAAATAACACGGAAAAAAAAAATATTTAAACAAAATAATAATAAATAAATAATTGATATATATGGGCTAATCAAAATAAAGCCTACTAGCATATAATACAAGAATGAGAGGAGCATATGAAAGTGATGATTGTATGTTATGTATTACTAGAGTAATACATAACATTTCGAATATAATGACTCAATATACATATACATATATGTAGTAGACAAATTTAAAGCAAACAACTACAATTAAATAAAATTAAATGAGATTATTATATATATGGAATTCTGTATACTGTAATATAGATGAATTAATATCATTTAGAAAATGACTAAGGTTGATTTAGTTTTTACTAAGACGTCACTCTATATCCAAATTAGTTCAGGTGGATGATCCACCGTGGATCTGCACTTGGAAATCAACTTTGATCCAAGGACCTCTTTAGTTATTCCTTTATATCGCAAATATCTATGACACTTCAATATTCATAAGTTCATGTAATAGCTTGTATGTGAGAAACATGTAATTTATGAAATAAACCATTTTTATTTTGAAATTCATCATATATTTGAAAATATTTAATTTTAATTATATTTATGTTATTATATAACGATTATTTATACTATTATTACTCTATAGATTAATATGTATTACTTTAAATATCAAATATATTTATATAAATTGTTCAAAATTATATAATATATTTATATTTAATACATACTGTTATGATTAATTATAGTATTGATTTATTATAGTATATATATAAATATAATATTGATAATAATATAATATATATAATAATATATATTAATAAATTTATTATTAAATTTTTGTATAATAATGTTAACTAATAAAATTAAACCGCTAACTCAGAAACCCTGATAATTAAAATTATTAACATTAAATAGTAATAAATAATTAATAAATAATTAATAATTATTATTAATAAATATTATAATAAAAATATTAATACAAATTTATAATAATTAATAATTATTTATTAAATATTTAATTTTAATGATTATATGATTAATAATTATTAATTATTTAATAATTATTAATAATTTATAATAATTTAATTTTAATAATTATTAATTATCCAATAATTATTAAAATTAAATAATTAATTAATAAATATTATAATAATAATTACTAAATTAATTTATAATTACTAATAATTAAATAATTATTTATTAATAAGTATTAAATAATAAAACAGCTTGAATAAACTTAAATAATAAAAGCAATTTTCACTATATATATTATATAAAATATATTAACTTATAAGTAATACCAAAGCCCTTTGGTAATACTATAATATATAAGGACTTTAACCTATATATATATATATATATATATATATATATAATATTGAATAACAAATTTGTTATTAGATTTTTTACAAAACAATGTTAAATAATATAATTTAGTAATAATATGATATAAACAATATAATTATATCACTTTGATCCAGATGACTAATATGAAATAACAAAAGAAAGTAATTATTCAAAATAAGTAAGAATTACTCTATAGAGAAGTATACCTATTTGCATAAGCTCACACAAAACACATACACACAAAACTTTATAATATATATAGATTATCTAAGATAGATTATATTTGTTCATATAGTAAAATAAATGTAGGCTATAACCTCCCTGCTATAACATGAATTTACATATATATATATATATATATATATATATATAAGATAGATTTGATTTATTCATATAATATAATAAATATATAATTCTTATTATATTTTATTCAGTTTTATTTTAATATTTTATTCATATTTTTATTATTAGTTTGCGTTTATTATATTTTATTTAGTTTGGCTCAATACGATGATGAAGAGGTCGAAAAATTCATTTTTAATATTCCATATATTTTTTATTTTTACACCCTTCTGAGTTATATATATATAATTTATATATATATATATATATATATATATATATATATATATATATATATATTAGTTCATATAGTAAAATAAATGTAGGATATAATATGCATTTACATATTACATCTCCTTACTTAAATTAAGAAAAACATGTGAAAATACTAAAATAATACAAATACATATATACCTACACACAATATACATACATGTATGTGAATATATATGCATGAAGGTATGTGTATGTGTGTATATATGTGTTTGTGTATATATGTGTATGTGTATGTGTATATATGTGTATGTGTGTATTTGTATATGTAAGTATATCATATATGTATATATATATATATATATATATATATATATATATATATATATATATATATATATATATTAGTTCATATAGTAAAATAAATTTAGGATATAATATGCATTTACATATTACATCTCCTTACTTAAATTAAGAAAAACATGTGAAAATACAAAAATAATACAAATACATATATACCTACACACAATATACATACATGTATGTGAATATGTATGCATGAAGGTATGTGTATGTGTGTATATATGTGTTTGTGTATATATGTGTATGTGTATATATGTGTATGTGTGTATTTGTATATGTAAGTATATCATATGTATATATATATATATATATATATATATATGTATATATTAGTTCATATAGTAAAATAAATTTAGGATATAAAATGCATATACATATTACATCTCCTTACTTAAATTAAGAAAAACATGTGAAAATACTAAAATAATACAAATACATATATACCTACACACAATATACATACATGTATGTGCATATGATTGCATGAAGGTATGTATATGTGTGTATATATGTGTATGTGTGTGTGTGTGTGTATATATGTGTATTTGTATATATAAGTATATCATATATATATATATATATATATATATATATATATATATATATATATATATATATATATATATATATATATATATGTATATTAGTAGATAGATTATATTAGTTCATATAGTAAAATAAATAAAGGATATAACATGCATTTACAAATTACATCTCCTTACTTAATAACATACAGGTGGAAATACTAATATAATAAAAGATACATACACACACAATATATATACATATAATACGTGATGATCATGTATGTATGTGTGTATATGTGTATGCGTGTATGTGTATATGCGTGTATATGTATGTATGTATGTGTATAGAATACACGTATACACTTTATATATGTATTTGTATGTATAGATGTTACTCGGTCAGATTATTTTAAATTGTGCAGTGGTGCGTAACATATGTACTTGAGTGACAGATATAAGCACCGCCCACCTCGAACTCTAAAATTCATATCATAACAAACGGCGGCCTGCTTCGATGTAATTCTTTTAAATTATAATCTAAATAAAACTCCAGAATAAAACTATTTAAAGGATTTTTATTTTAAAACATGAATACACTTGATACTAATATAGACGACTAAGATAAATTATGGTATAATTATTATAATAACAATAAAATACATTTAATTGTATTGTATGTAACAATACTGTATATTTTAGTTAATAATTTATGGAAAAAGTTTAAACTATTTGAAATAGTATTTCTATTTAAATATTAAATATTTTAAAAATAACATTATTTAAAATAATGTATACATTATATTTTAATGTAGTACTTATAATCATTATAAGTATAATGATGCATTATTATAATGATTATAATAATTATAACATTTAATGTAACATTATAAATTTATAATTTATAATTAATATACTCACTGAGTAAGTTACTCAGTGAGTAACTCAGTATAAATTATACTGAGTATAATACTAAGTATTATTATAATAATACTATTATACGGATATATCCGCTATATATAGCTTATAATATATACTGATAGAGGCTATATCATATAGATGAAGCAGGCCGCTGATATATTTAAGGTTGGGCGGTCCTACTAATATATAAGAGCCTCCCAACTACTAAATATATGTCACTCAAGTAAATCTGTCACGCACTATTGCACACGCTAAAATATTCTGTACGAGTAACAATGGTACTATAACATAGGTAACTGGTAAAAATCTTCGCGATTGATACGTGATTTAAACGCCCGCAAATTTGTGTATTCGAATTTGTGAATTTACAATTATAATAATTATTATTGTAACACGTAGGTTTGTTTGTACAAACATTAATAAGTTTAGTTTTAGTTATTTTCACTTGTTTGGTTTGGTTTAGTTTTGATATATTACTAGGTTTTCTGATAGCTTCATTACATCACGAGTAAGCCTATAAAACACATATATATGTTAATGATAATCTAAAAATAGACATATGCTAATTATCGTGTTAATAACTTAACCCAGGTTAATAAACTGTTAACGATAAATAAAAACACAAAAAAAAACGTTACTATTTATATTGCATTATCCGTAGTCTGTCATATTTATAACATGTATAAGTCTATGACTTCTTAAGGGCTCCATTTGTATCCGATATTATTATATGTGTGATTCAACCATAGGTTTAGGGTAAGTAATCTTTAGTTTTCTCTCTAGCTCTATGGTATAATACAATAGAAGAGAGACACGTGGTATTCGTCTAATAATAATTTATGAAAGGTATATGTTACTATGTGATATAAACTAACAAGTTGCGTCACATAGTTGCCTAACTTGTTTCAAATATCAATATGTATTTAAAGTACTCTTATATTCGAATATTCTGAGCTCCTGAAATTGTATACAAATTGTATTCTTCCAATTTTAAAAATATAATAATATAATCAAATTATAACTAGGTAATTATACCTATTATTGTGTTAATATGATAATACACATGCAGCGTATATATGTTACTATGGAATATGTTAGCGTGTGCCATCAAGCGTAACACATTTACTTGAGTGACATATATTTAATAGTTGGGTGGCTCTTATATATTAGTAGGACCGCCCAACTTGAACTCTTAAATATATCGGCGGCCTACTTCACCAGTCACTGTATTATACTGAGTATAATACAGTGTAATACTAACGATTTTTCTAAAGAAAGATATAATTCACGCGAAATCGTGTAATTCTATTTTGTATACAAAAACTAAAAGCGCCACCTATATAGGGTCAATTTTCGGGACTATGTATTGTTTATAATGTAAATTTGTATCTAACTATGCACTTTTAAAATGAAATTAATATGCTTTGAATTATTATTTTTATTATGAAAACTATGGATTCATTACTAATATATAACAAAGCAATGGTATATGTTGGTTTTAAATGCTATTAATATCTATGAGGCGAGTAAGAGCTAATTTATATTGCATGTAATTTAAGAGCAATGGAAACATTGTAGTATGAAAATCTCGGCAAACCTAAATCGATTTCGATACTACTGCTAGCAGCGGGATGTATGAATACTAATCACGTTGCGTATATAGGGAGTATTATATCTTTGCTTCGCAAATATTTTATAATACTATATACTTTTATTTAATAATAACTTGTCGGTAGCCAGTACTGAATATACAAATATTGAAAATAAATAATATATTAAATTGGTTCCGCATGAAAATAGGCAACGAATAACTTGTATATACAGGTTGTGTTAGGTGGTGTTGACGTGATGATCGCGAGTGATACACTACTGATATGTACAAGTGTGTAATATCTATTGACTTAACATTAAAATGTAAATATATTTAACACTGTACTTATAAATGATTTATATATTTATATATATATATACCATAAGTTTAATATATGACAGTAGTAATATTAGTAACCAGTTTTAAATAGGAGATTAGGGTTAATTACATTTAATAGATATGTAATTCTATTAAGAAATATATTCTGATAATAATAGCCTGGCTTAACACACACACATAATGTGAAGGACTACAATTAAGTAATACTACAACCTTATCACCCATGGCAACAGTTTAATTCACTATGTTTATACTATTGATAATGTAATATATAAACTTTATATATACTGTATAATATAGAGTATAATATTCAATGCCTATAACAAAATATACGCACACAGATGTATGCCTGCATATGAGACATCTCCGTGGACCCTCATAAGACAATGTATATCTAACAGCTTCAATAGGACTTCATGAATGTTCTATTCTCATTAGGTTAGTATACTTACATTTATCTCATATTATATTATCATTAATTGTGTTCGTATTACATATTCATATTATAGATATCATAATAAAGCCATCTCTTTCTATATTTCTAAATTTAATATATATATATATATATATATATATATATATATATATATATATATATATATATATATATATAGTATTGATACATATGCATATGTTAACCAATACAAATTGGCTACAGCTTCAATAATATTGATATCCAAATAATAATAAAAAATGCATATATTATACAATGTTATAAATTTAATATTTCAATATTATCAAATTTGTTATGAAAAATGTGAGTATATTTTTAATAATAAATAAAATCTTATTAACCCGAAAACAAATTAATATGTATTAGGAATGTTAATAATCTGAAATTATTATGGTAGTCAATTCCCCTAGACTATCCGGTAATACCTGTGATAAATACATATTTACAACACATATATATATATAATATTATTTCTTTAAATTTATTATAATTTGCTTCAAATTACTTACCCTATATTTAGTAAATGTTTACAAATCTAGCTTACAAATAAAATCTAGGATAACTATAACTAAAGTTAGTTTTTTTCTAAAAAAATTTATAAATCAATTTTTATTTTATTGAATAATTATATTATATAATTAATTATCTTTCATTTACAAAAAAATCTTTAAGAAATTTTCAATATAACTATAAAAATTCGATGTTTTATGACATCTACTAGTCTGTCATATTCTAAATACTTTGTAAATAAATAAAATAATAATTATTGTAAAATATTAGGTATTATAAATTCATTCCATTTTATAAATATAAGATAGATTTAAAAAATATTTGAAACATATTTTTAGCTTGTAAATATTAAAACAATATTACTTTATTTTTCAACATCAATTTACTCAGTAACTTTTTTTTTATGATAAGTAATATTACTAAACATTAATATCTTTTTTATTATTGAATATTTGTTGATAAAACCTTATGCATTGGAAATATATTTATATATAGATTAAAAACAATAAAATGAAATTTATAAATTTATAAATTTATAAAAATAAAATATATATATGACATTATTTAGAATAATATCTAATAATTTATAATTATATGTGATATATATTATTATATATTTATAAACTATATATTTATATAGAATTTTGTTTTATTTCATATAAAGCCGTATTTATTAGCTATATAGAAAAAAAAGTAGGTCATTAGCTACTATAGATAAGAAATTGAACCATATTATATAATAATACTCCATGCCTATTTATCCTATCTTTTAACATGGTGAATTATATTATTGCTATATTTATATGAACCACATAATGCCCCCTTAACATTAGCCTTATCTCCCACATATTGTATATATAGGCTATATTATAAATATGTATTAATAGGTTGTAATGATGTCACGGACTTGATCTAAATGGTAGATACTGAGGTGATGATAATACATGAAATACTACTAGATGGCTAATGGCTCTGACTACTTTACCAGCGGAGAATATCATATAATAAAATAGTATAATATATTAATAGGCTATCTTATTAAATACATTAATTTTACATAGAAAACCCATCTTTATTCTCAGAAATATTATTTAAATAAAATAATTTTATTCGAGGATTTTATAGATATATATTTTTTTTAAATATTCAATTTAAATATATATTTACAATATTATATTATCACAATACAGAAGTTTATAATTATCAGATTATTGCAGATTATTGCAATAGCATGCAAAGTTGTCTGAGAAGAGTTCATGTGAAGTTACTACTGAGATCTGGTTCTACACAAATAAATATGGTGATTTGTGTTTGTATTACATATAATTATATTAATTAAACCTTTAATTATATTAAAATTGTAATACTTTATTTAAATGATTTGCGTGCTAATACAAAATTCTAATGACATGTTAACATGGTGAATAAAACAGCACACTCATTAAGAGTGGAGGCGAGTTAAAATATGATTAATATTTTTATTTTAACAAAAAAAATGTATTATATATTATCCGTGTTTAATATCTTATTTATAAATTTTTAAATTTTCATTAATTATTTTATAACTATTATTAAACTATACATATACATTTATATTTTTCTAGTTTATAACTTCTATAAATATATTTATTTGTTATTGTTATTTTATTTGGTGGAGTCCTTTCATCCCATCCAGGAACTTAGATGAAGTTTTCACTTATAACCATATCTGGCTCTATTGTCCCTTCGAAGCCGCTCTTATGTTAAGGCATCTATGGTTTTAACAAGAGCCGATCATTTATTTATACACAATTATATAAGATCACTTCTAAATAATATTTTAAGACCCATTTTATAAAATTAATTAATGGTCCGGACAAGGCTCGAACCCATGTCCTACTGCTTGTGTGTCTGACGCCTTAGCCACTGAGCCACACAGGCAGTTTTTGTATATCTAATTATAATATATATTTGAGTACTACTCTATATTAGTACTAATTATTATTGTTTCAGTGTTGTTTATATACCATTATATTTTACTTGTCATTTATATATATAAACGTAATATATATATATATTTTTTATAATATTTTGTGATTATTTGTTTAATTAACAAAACTTTGAATGTAATTTTCTCAAGTTTCTACTTTTTCACTTAGTAACCTCATGTAAATGCCTACTACTTTTTTAATTTTTAATATTTTTATCTGAAATTTTTACTATATATATAAAACATTTACATCTATAAGAATCCTGTTGGATTTATTATTATATTTTATAATAATTAAATAAATGATGATAAACTAGCATTTTAATGACAAAAATTAAAAATAAATATTTAATTAATTGAGACTATTTTTTTACAATATTTTAAATTAAGTACATTTATAAAAAGACAGATCCTTTATGATGGAGGAAAGTATCTGTTGAATACAACAAAATTATGTAATTATCTCCATTAGTTATTTATCCTTAGCGTTTTTAGATAGAGTTAAATTAGCATTGGTTAGATGAACGAAAGGAGCCTCCCCCTTAATCTGTGATGATACCACAGCACATTTAACAATTCTATATCTACCTTTACATTGAGTCATGGAAGTATGTCCAAATACTTGTAGTTTATCATCATACTTTGTTGTCGTGTTAATACTAAAGTATAATGATATTATATAAAATACAGTACATTTTAATAGATTAAAAATAACAGTAAAAAAAATACAAGAAATAGAATGTAAAAATGTATATGGCAGGTGTAAACAAATATCATAAATATAAACCTGGCATAATCACTTTGTAGAATGATTTCTGGGTAAAAATAAAATCATTAAACATTTTGTATATAGTTGAAGCAACTGCATGACTTCACATCTAACAAGCTGGGATCATCACTATCAAAGGACTACGAATCAGCTGTAGACAACACTTCTATTCTGTGCAGGGGTATTCTGTGAAAATCTTACAAGTTAATTGATTATTATGCTATATATTTGATATTAATAATATATTACTCGAATGGTATTAAATATATTTAAATTATAATATATTATTGTTAGATTTACTTTCAATGTTATAACTGTCTGTTATGTGTGGAACTTTCCATGCACGTCCGATATCCAGTTCACCGTTAACTCTTACATAACATGTTTAACGTCTGGCTAATTAGGTCAAAACCTTAGCCACTATAACACCATTTATATTTTGTAGTAATAGAATAATACATTAGTATATTATGGATTATTTTTCATTTTATGTTATTCTTAAAATTAATATATAGAATTATTATTTTTGTATATATATTTTATTATCTTGATTATATTTTCATTAAGGTTGATTTATATTTATGTTATTTAATGAATTTTTCTTTATAAGTCGATATAACTAATGCTTTTTAGTACATTTAATATTGTAAATAAGATATCAATTATTGAATAGGGTTTGTTTACACACACAAAATCATACTTTCAAGCAAACATCTCTTACATAATGAAAATATTGTCATAGATTTGCGAATATTATTTTTATGTTTTTCGAGAATACGATTTACAGTGTAAAAACGTCCATATTTAATAAAGAAACATTATAAAATAATTACTGAAATAAATTAGTTATTAAGTTTATATATGCTTATAGAATCTAAAATATAAATAGTTAAAATAATATATTATTAGTTTCTTTTTCTTAATTAAAAACTTGAATTTACATTTGTAGACTAATCATGTTATATCACATGATTCTTTAAAGATGTTGGTTTCCTAATCCTGCTAATGAAATGAATGTATTTAAAGCGTGTGTCTTAATTAAAAGTATATATAGTTTGTTATATTATATATATATGTGTATTTTAATTAAAAATATAATCACCAGATGACATCTATAGCTCATTACATTAGATATTTATGTAATTTTCTACAACTAAAGTATACAAATTCTCTCAAACTCTTATTATAACTTCCATATTTAATGATATACTATTATTATAAATGTATCATTTTATTAATATTAATATATTTGTTTATTTGAAAATACTTCATATTCTCAATTAATTTAATATATGTATATTTACTAATTAATTAATATATAAATATATTTAATTAAAATAATTACTTATAAGCCTATTATCTATAACAATTGTGATGAAATAAAGTTGTATATTATTAGCATTACAATATATTATCCTTATATAATGATATCAATTAATAAGTTGATGATATTCAGATTTGTCACAGATAAGATAAGCACACCTGAATGAAGAAACTGATGTGTTCATCTACTGCTAATCTATCACATGATAGATTATCTTGAGGACATCTTCTTAAACTCTAGGTTATTATAACAAGTTTTATATAATTGGATATAGAATTTAATTATATCAATTATCTACTTATGATATATTTTTATTTGTAATATGTTTTTAATATATCATTCATTTCATTAATGAATTCTATGAAAGTTTTATTTGATTTATTATATAACATTTTTATAATATTGATAATATCCAAATAAATTTTATTTATATAAATAATTATTAACAAAATATTATTTATATAATTAACAACTTTCTAATTTAAAACTATTTTTTTAATTTAAAAATAAAACATTATACCAAAATTAGTATTAGAAAATACAGGAATTATACTTATAAATATTTTGTAAAACTTTTATTTTATACTTTTATGATTTTATCATATTGCATTATGTTCAATTAGTATATACTTGAATTAGATATAAATTAAATATAAAACTTTTTTTTAACATAATTCTTATATTTATATAATTAATAATGATTATATTAATATCATAATATAATATAATACATATCATAGATGTTGTGAAGTAAAGATATAATACTCCCTATCTAGTAGCAAGGACAGGATGATTTTCATATCATTTCAAAACTATTATTGTTAGTTTTAATATCATCAAATTTCTAAAAATTTTTAATATATTTTACAGATTACTGTTTTAAATAAATATCATTTTAGCTTACCATATAATAATTACAATAAATTATATTCTAAATATATTATATATCATGAAATAAGCTTTTAAAAATAGAGATAATCTAGAATTGATTATTGATGAAATAAGTAGTAGCTGTTCAGCCAAAGTACAATGAAATTGTTGTTGTTGCAGCTATTGTAGCTTTAAAGGAACATAACGTATCATCTCGTAATGCTATATTTGAATAAATTGCCGCTAATTAAAAGTTAGCAAATGATGACAAGAAAATGAATGTTCATAAATAATGTGTCTACGTAATGGTGTTACTAAAGGTATATTTCAACGAGTTAAAGGTACTGCATCTAGTCGTAGTTTTAATGTAAAAGTAGTTACCACAACAGTAAGTTTACCAAATTAATTTGATGCAACAAAACTTTAGGTACAAAAATTGTTAATAAGACTAAATCTTCAATTACAAAATCATCATCAAAGAAAGTGACAAGGGCAGTATAATACTGCCAGTATCCAATGAAATAACAAATACTGTGGCTAAGAAATCCGTCAAAATAACATTTAAGGCTTAATTTTAATAATATAAAAATCTGCTCTTTTCAGGGCCACACATTTTTAACAAGATTATTATTTAAAGTATCAATTATCATATAATTATTATTATTATATTAAATATTTTATTTATTTATAATTATAATATCATTAAAATATAAATAATTGTATTAATTTATATATACAACAGTTTCATTTATATGATAGTATGCAAATCTATTATGTTATTAAGAGATAATTGTAATAATATATACTAAGGTTTTATATGGGATTAATGAGTATCTCTAAAATTGAAAGCAATGCGTAATAATTAATGGGATTAAACCAAATTATCAAGATGTAATATCTGGTGTCCTACAGGAATCTGTTATTGAAACAATCTTATTTCTCATTTATATTAATGAACTCCCATGCGTAATTAAGTCTCCTCTATCAATTTCACTTTTAACAGATGATGCTAAAATTAGCTACTAATTCACTTCCTCATCAGAAATGCAGATCCTAAATCCTGGCTCGATCACCTAATGTAATGGACGAATACTTGGAAATTGGAACTCACATTCTAAATATTCTTAGATGAGAATTGGAAAATCATGACTCTTCCTAATTATACTATGTATAACTTAACTCTATATAGTTGCTCTGATTCATCTCTGCTTTATTTAACACATATTATAATATCATGTACCATTCTCGAATACATGTATATGTGTGGTTATTTAGCCTAATACAAATATAATTAGTTAATATTAACAAATTATATATCGTAGTTTAAATTTATGTATATTTACCAATAACCATATTAGCTTTATAATTCTAAAACTCTGTATATAATATTTGAACATATAAGTGATTACATATACTCATCATCGTAATTGTTATATATCACTGGGAAAGGTTAATGCCTGTAACGAGCCAACAACCATAAACTATATGTTTTCATATTTTCGGTCTACCTTATATATTAACTTATATATATATATATATATATATATATATATATATATATATATATATACAGTGTATACACTATATATTATACATGTTCTTTAATATTACAACAGCATAATAATAGGAATATATTATATTAATATTATATTATCATGTTAACAATTAATAACAATTATTTACCACAATTTCCAAATTTTCACAAATAATATGTTGATGATGTAATGATACTAATATCCAACTATTTTAATATATTACCATATAAATATACCAATATATATATATATATATATACCATATGGTTATATAACAGTAATTTTACCTTTCTAATATATATTGTATTATTAATGAGATTATTGGAAATATATATAAATTAATTTGAATATGTAGAAAAGTAATTTATTAATAATAAAATACCAATGTATACTTTTCATATAAACTCATCATTATACAATACAAAAACACACGTTTTATACATGATATACATATATATATTCATACTCTATATTCAGTGATGGGCAGGATCGCGATCATTGATCGGCGATCCGGATCGGGGTTGGGTACGCAAGCGATGATCAGGATCGGATAACGAATGGAGAATCGGGATCCTGAAAAGGATATGATCGGCGATCCCGACCCCGAAAAAAGGATCGGTGCCCATCATTGCATATATGATACTCTAATATATATTATTATAATATTATTATATTAATTTATAAGAATATTAAGAACATTTTTGTATTTTATTATTACATTGATATGATATTGTATTGATCATTATTTTGTTTTCCAAAGTATTGCAAGACTAGGTTAAACTTATCTAGTATTTAAATAATAATTGTTATTTTTACCATCATAGAATGTAATCAATTGATATGATATAAGTAAACCACCGACTTTATCTCAACTTATATTGTACGTCGTACAATGAGTAGATATTTGTATCCAATTCAATGCATTCATATGTATAAATATATACCTTTACATAAATTATATTTAATTCACTATATAGTGACTATATCCATGGCCTCCTTTAGCTAAAGGAGGCCATGCTATATCATATAATCTATATGATATATATATATATATATCATGTATATATAATGTATACATGCAATATATGCATTTAATTCAATTGAATTATTATTGAAATATAATACAATATATTAATAATAACTATTATTTACAATTATTAATAAATTATATTAGGTCTAGGTAGGCACATAGGTATTATAACTACATATATATTGTTTCGAATTATGAAATAAAATCGTATTAATTAAATATATAAATAATATTGTGATCGGGATCGGGTAAGAAACGTAGGATCGGGTAACGAAGTGAGTATCGGGATCGGGAAAAGGATCGCATAAGAGAATAAATAGAGGATCGGGATCAGCGATCCAGGAAAAAAGGATCGGTGCCCATCACTGTCTATATTAAACTATAGTCATTTACTTTATATTTCGGTATTATTAGCCTCATGTAGAGATTATCTATGCAGAGTTTTATCATTGTTAATATTAAACAATTATATTTTAGTCAAGATACAGCAAAATATCACATTATTGTTTATATTTAAATCTTTTTAACATATAAATGAGTATTTAATAAAATTAAAAATGTTGAATAATAGTTTAATATTAGTCATACTTAAATAAGACACTTTTTGATAATATATAATATAAGATATTAAATATCTTAATGTAATAATAAAATTTATTGGAATTGTTAAATATTAATATATTAAATATTGAACGATTTAATAAAATTACAATTAAATTTCACGGTATAATTATTAAATAATATATATTCTATAAATTATAGATAGTTTTTTATATGAATACATATTATTATTGATTGCTCTTTTTGTACGAAATTAAATATTTGTTTTTATAAATATTTAAAATATTATAATATATTTTTGTTAATGTTTATATCCTTGGGTTTATATATTGCCACCTATCATTGGAATTTTATTATAAAAATTAAATCAAAATAAACATTAATATATACTAATTATCGCCCATATTTATTATTTAAAAATGCAATAAAAACGTATTAATATGTTAACCCATATCTAATGAATACTTTTGTATATCTTATGTTATTAATATATTACATTTCACATTAAATTTAATTACAACGAATATGATTAAACAACAATACGGTATGTTTTTTTATTAATATTTTAACAAAACTTTATGTCAAATTTTGATTATTTAAACTTTATATCGTACATTATATTATAATATTGTACGTATATTATACGTAGTATATTTATTTATTAAATAAATATAGACTTTAGTTGTATATTTAATATATTATATAGTTTATATATATATATATATATTTAATTTATAATCACTGATATTTAATATTATAATAATGATTATAATGTGTCGACGTTTTTTCTTTATATCATATACCATAAACGTTATCATATGTTGGTATATTAGTTAATATCAGTTGTATAATGGATAACCAATATTTCAAATCACTCGTATCTATTTAATAGACTATTACTTAACATAATCAGTATGTTAATTATATTAACATTATGATAATGTAACATTAAATGTTATATTATTAGGTATATATATTATTATAACAAATATGCCTAATAATAATTTACTTAATAAAATAAATTATTAATGTATATTCGTTATTGGAAAGGATAAAATATTATCATATTAATTAATATGAGTTGTTAATAAATATTGAAATGTGAATATAACACTATCAAATAAATGTGTGAGTGACGCAAGAGTGAATTACATTTATATGAGGAAACGGGTGTTAGAGTGATGTCTGAACATGATAGCTTCAGCACTTATCAAAATGAATTCATAAATTATCATCATCAGTAATGTATGTCTAAATAATGTTTCTAGACATTACATTAAATGTTAGTCCCAATGATGTTTGTGGGATCTTATGCGAATATGACATACGATATATTACAAATAACTTTATACGAGCAGAAATTCCACACTATAGTATTGTCATGATATAGTCCATATTATCAAGTACCCATTCCTACAGTTGTTCAGCACACATAGTATTGTGAAGTGCGATAATTACGTAAAGTATTTCTCCAATGTTCATCATCGCTACAGTGACTACGTATTCAGCCTTGCCGCCATCACAAACTACCTCCATGTATGTGATTGATGCATACTCGATTATGTTAAGAATGCTCAATGAACAATGGACCAAGTGTACGAGATAAATATCAGTTAATTTAATTATACGCAAGTAAATTTAGTAATAAGATTGTAATGTCCTATATAAATTCTATACGAATGTAAAAAACTAACCTAGTATCTATATATATATATATATATATATATCAGTGTTCATTCTAGAGCTACCCAGCTACCCAAATTGGGAAGTGCCCTAATTGTGTGGGTAGCTGCCCTAAATATATAATTTTATGGATTAAGTTTAATTATTAAGTTATTATTAATATACTTGTAATATCATTAATTAAAAGTGTTATATCTATAATTACAGGAATATATTATTTAATAAATGTCAGTTTTCCAATGAATATTTATAAAATGACGATTAAATGTGTTATTATTATTATATTATTATTTAAGTATTAAAATAATGAAGAATTTAATATTTAATAAATGGCAGATTTTTAATAAATATTTGTAAAATGGCGATTAAATGTATTATTATTTAAGTATTAAAATAATGAAGAATTTTATTTAATAAATGGAGGATTTTCAATAAATATTTATAAAATGGCGATTAAATGTATTATTATTATTCTAATATTATTTAAGTATTCAAATAATGGAGAATATGAATAACTTCTGTCATAACATTAGGATAAATTCATTATTTTTCAAATAATGGCGAATATATACTATTTGCCCTTTGTTATATACATTTGATATTTTATATAAACAAACAATTTAGATTCAAATACAAATTAAATATGATAATAAACTGCTTGATCTATATTTAGAATAATTTATTTTTAGATTGGGTAGCAAATTCACTACCCAAAATGAAAATTGGGTAGCAAACTTTAAATATTGGGTAGTGAATTTGCTACCAATTTATATTTATAATAATATATGAAAATTAATTCAATAATTATTTATATTCCAATTCTTTTTCTCCCAATATAAATCAAGTGATTGTTTTATTTAAAATTCGTAATTTTTATATATTTATTCAAAATCCTATTTTAAAACGTAATATTAAAGTGATATTAGAGATATTAAAAATAATGAAACATTTAATCAACAATATTATTAATAAGTTCACTGTTTTTTATATTCATAATAATTAAACTGTATACTTTTTAAATGTATTATAATCTAATTATTAAATTTAAAATTATTATTTTTATTATTACATTAATATTTAATAATATCATATTATATATTAATTATCATACTTATCCTAATTATTATTCTTATATATAATATATAATGTTTAAAATATAATGTCATAAATATCATGTATTATACTACTTATTAGTTATTATATATATTGAATTTAAAATCAATCGTTGTACGGAGTACGTGCTGCATGTTGATACATGAGCATGATATATTTTATATTGATTTTATTATGATAAAATTGGTATCACTTGAAAGCTTATTAAATTATATAATACAATTCATATTATGTTTTTTTTAATTTGTATTTAAAAGTTGTTAACAAAAATGTGCAAACAAATTATTAAATTTTAATAATCAATACAATTATAATATCATTCTAATTAATTTTGTATATTATGAAATTAAAATATCTTATATAAATTATATATAATAATGTGTACCAGTATGATATAATAATATTAATATAGATATAGGTATTTTTGAATATTTTTATCTACCTATAAGTATTTTTAAGTATTTATAAGTATGATATAGTATATATCGTTAATTGTATATATATAATATATAATTAATGAAAATAATTACTATATATATTATATATTTAGTATCTTATAATTTATATTATATAGAAACTTATTTATTTATATATTCCTATAAATACATTTCCATGTATTATAGTATTTAATGATACAAATAACTAATCCTGTATACTTGACATAATAGTATACAGGTGTTTCTCGCGAAATATATCATTATGCTTATAATAATCATTATAATAATATGAAAGTTTAAATTATAAATATACTATTCGATTGATTAGTAATATTACCAATACATTTATATAAAAAAAAAGTAAATATATAATTATATATATGATATTACAATAATCATAATATTATAACTTATCGAGAACCAAATTACTTATATATCAAACTACTCGAACACCTAATTTTAAAAATATAACTTCTCAACTACTAAATTTTCAATATAACATATCAACCATATAATTTCCAATATTATAAGATCTCAACTACCTAATTTTCTATATTATAACATATCGACAACATAATTTTCAATATTATAAGATGTCGACTACCTAATTTTCAATATTATAACATATCGACAACATAATTTTCAATATTATAAGATCTCGACTACCTAATTTTCTATATTATAACATATCGACAACATAATTTTCAATATTATAAGATGTCGACTACCTAATTTTCAATATTATAACATATCGACAACATACATTTCAATATTATAAGATCTCGACTACCTAATTTTCAATATTATAACATATCGACAACATAATTTTCAATATTATAAGATCTCGACAACATAATTTTCAATATTATAAATGCTCGAAGATCAAATTTTTAATATCCGAATATCTCATGAATCAAATGTTGAGAGATTGAATATAAAAAGAATTATTTGATATCAATGTATTATAATTACAATTTGTAAATCATTTAATTGTAAACGAATAATAAGTAATCGAATCGAATACTTATTTGCTATTTGCATCTCTAATTCAAAAAGCCTCCTAAGTAGCTTTTGTAAGTAACAATTGTTACAGGTTTAAATTGCCTCAGGGTATAAGTGTCCATTTAATATATTATTTATCATAAATGAATTTATATATAGATGGCGAAATTACCCATATATGTCATCCTACATTTTACTTAGTAAAATATATTTAAATGCCCTATAATAATTTTTTTTTGGTAGCTGCCCTGAAACCTAGAATGAACACTGATATATATATATATTAAATTAGATTTATATTAATTAATGCAACAAGTGATCAATAAATGCATAAATATGGATGAAGTATCTATATAAGAAGCTAGGATCATCACTATCAAAATACTCCAAATCAGCTATAGACACTACTAATATCTTATTCAAGTATATTCGATGTTAATCTATACAATATTACTTGAATATTTTACTAAATATTAATATATTAATTGACTGATATGAAAGATATGAATAATATAAATTACACAGTTTATATATTATTATTATTATTATTATCAGATTTAGGCAATGCCATTATATAGAATAAACAATATTGAATTAGTATATTATAAATTAATTTTATTTTTATGATATTCCTTCTAATTAATACTATATTAAATCTGTAGTTAAAAGGTTTCACTAAATAATGCTAAAAAATCAGTATCTTAAATAGTGAAGGCTAAATTAAATTTTATATAAATCGGCCCTTTTCAGGGCCACCTATTCTTAACAGGATTATAATTTATTAATCTATTTCTTAAATATGTTAACATTTATCATTTGAAATATTACTTTTATAAATATCAAATTACATTGTTTTCAAACCAAAGTATCACCAAGCATTTTACGAAGACAATTTATATCACTCGTATCTATTTACGTGAAATACATTTTAATACCGATTAGTTTGAAATATAGGTGGCAATAATATCGTTTTTTAAATATGTTTAATTACGTAAACTTGTTTACCAAATATATTTGCACATTTTTTATCATAACTTTTTTGGTATTCAAAATTAAAAAAAACTAAAATGACTTGTTATAGAATTTAATAATATTTCCACTGTTTTTATACCTATTATGTTACAAATGCATCAATATGAAAAATATCATTTTTATATACATAATATTATAGTATATACTTAATATTTAGTATTTAATATATAGGTAAATATATTTAATTAGTATTTAAATATTTTAATTATTAACAATTATGATAGTAATACATGTAATGTATTGTATATAATGTAATGTATATTTTGTTATCAATTTATAAAATAAAATTAATATAATATTTGTTATTTAATAATTAATCTAATATATAACTTTATAATAGAAAATTACGCACGTACACAATTATTAATTTTCAATTAAACATAATATATATACATAGTATAATGTATATTTATAAAATTTGGTTTATCTCATATGGTTACGTGTAATTGCTATCTAAATTTCATTTTTTATTGTAATGTAAATTAATAAATAAGACACTTTTTTTATAAAAAATCATATATTTTATATATGATTTTTCCTATATATTTAATATACCAGTCATATATATATGTCCTGAAATTGATTACATTTCGAGATTTTAACAAATAAGCTCCACTTACATTCACTGAATCATTTATAGAATATAATTATAAAACTAATTTTAAAATCAATTGTAAAAAATATAAAAAACTATTGATGTGTTTGACTTGTTAAATAATTAAATTAAATTATAATTCTAATTTTATTTCACTATTTATATATAATATGTATATTAATGTATATGTTTATATATGTATAATATATATAAATATATATATATTTACTCAAATTATATTTAGTATATTATTATTAGATATATATATACTTGTCAATATTAATTTTAGAACATATATAATTGTGTAAGTAAGGGGTTATACAAAGATTTGTCTAGGGAAAGATATAAAACTTACAAAATCGTGTAATTCGATATTGTATACATAACACCTAAAGTGCCATCCATATCAGGTTAATTTTAGGAACTATTTGTTGTATATAATGTAGATTGGTAGTGAACTATAAACTTTTAAATTATTATGTATATGGGGAAAACATTATAAATGTTTATTGCTAATATATAAAAGCAATATGTAGGTTTTAAATGTTATTCATATCTATGTGACAAGTACAATTTATATTGCAAGTGATTCGATATAACTGCTAGCAATGCAGGTAGTAGTTAATTACTTTGCATATAGGAAATGTTATATAATGTATACCACTTGTGTATATATATATATTTACATATGGAGTGGGTTTTTGTTTTTTTAAAGCATGTATATAATTTTAATATTTTAAAAATAAATTTGTAATATGTAAATTCTATATATGTACTACAACATGTATAATTATAAATAATATGATAATTATTTTCATTAAATATAATAAACTTATTTAAAATTGGGTGGCCCTAAAAAGGGCCGATTGTTGTGGATGCGAGATTGAGAAACTATTTAGAACTGGTGTATTTAGTAACGGCTTTGGTACCTTCACTTACGGCATGTTTAGCTAATTCTCCTGGAAGTAAAAGACGAACAGCAGTTTGAATTTCACGGCTTGAAATAGTCGATTTTTTGTTGTACTTGGTTAAACGAGAAGCTTCGTTAGCAATACGTTCGAATAAATCATTGACAAAAGAATTCATAATGCTCATAGCTTTGCTTGAAACTCCAGTATCGGGATGTACTTGTTTCAATACTTTGTAAATGTAGATACCGTAAGACTCCTTCCTTTTCTTGTGACGTTTCTTATCTCCAGTTTTAGCAGTCTTGGTAGACTTCTGGACAGTTTTCTTTGAACCTTTAGCTGCGGATGGGAACACCATGTTGAAATAATAATAATGTATGAATTGAATGAATCGTGTCTCGACTTATATTTACTTTAACGTGGAATGATTAACCAATAGGCTTCGAGTAAAAAAGGGATTATATTGCGCATTTATACAAATTTAACGGTAATTTAACTTTTGCACAATGGAATTTTCCATTAGAACATCTGTCATTGTGTAGTAATACAAACCGATCTGTATTCTTAACAAAGAATATCCAAAATGAATTATAATATTTAATACCTTCATAAACTACCGTTTATTGATATATAGATCGTAGAATAAGCGAACATAATCATTACTACTCTAGCTATTATCATGTCTGGACGAGGAAAAGGTGGAAAAGGATTAGGAAAGGGAGGTGCCAAACGTCATCGAAAAGTACTTCGTGATAACATCCAAGGTATCACTAAACCCGCTATCAGACGTTTAGCACGTAGAGGAGGTGTAAAGCGTATCTCTGGACTCATTTACGAAGAAACTCGTGGAGTTCTCAAGGTATTCTTAGAGAATGTTATCCGTGATGCCGTTACCTACACTGAACATGCCAAACGTAAGACCGTTACTGCTATGGACGTTGTTTACGCTTTGAAACGCCAAGGCCGTACCCTTTACGGATTCGGCGGTTAAAATTGACTGGAACTTGAATATTACTTACTGAAAAATCGGCCCTTTTTAGGGCCACCCAAACTTATACGAGTATATGAATTTAATTTGAACTAATTTTATTATGATTATTATTATAATTAACGATTAATTATCCATAATATATTCTCATTTATAAATCTAATATTTTAAATTTAATAGTAATTATTTTAAAAGATGCCTTATTAAATAGCTTTTTATTGTTTGAAGAATTGATAAATTTAATTTACTTAACTTAATTTACTGACTTATTTTATAATATATGTAGTACATTTTTTATAATACATTTATTAAATATTGGTACTCTGAATCTATATATACTCTCATTTTATTATTTATTTTACAATCTATTTAATTGTTTTCAATACATCAATATATAAGCACTTTTTTAATAATATATTTCATACAGTTAAATTAAATTAGTATGTACACATTTATTTTATAAATAGAATAATTAAGAATAATTAAATCTATAATGATAGTTATTTCAAATTTTTATTTAAAGTAAAATCTCGATGACATTGCTTAAAATTATTAATAATATCATTTATATGTTCAACCACTAGTGTCGAAAATATATATATATATAATACTTAGTATTAAAATCAATATTTTTGTTGTAGGACTAATTATATATGTTATAAATAATATTTAAAGGGTATTTACTATTTAAAGTACGATCTATATGACCTTATTAAAATTATTAAGAATATAATATTTTTATTTATTTACTAGATACTTAATTCGTTAATAAATATATAAGAGTACATTTAGGTATTAAAATAAATATTATTGTTTTAGCTACTAATAACAGGTAATATATTTGTGTAATTCGAATTATATTTAAAGTACGATCTTAATGACCTTATTAAAATTATTAGGAATATCATATATTTATTTATTTACTATACATTATTATAATGATTATAGATTCGTTACAAAACATTCTAGTCAAGTTAAGTATTAAAATCAATATTCTTGTTGTAGCTACCAATAACATATAGGTTATAAATAATATATTGTATGTTATATATATATCTATTTTTATTTTTCATTAATTGAATAGTTATTATCGCCCGTATAAATATTTACATCATGGATATTAGAATTAAGTCATTCTAATGTCAATGATATATCTAAATTTTAAATTATAAATAAATTTATTTTTAAATATTTATATTTTAACACATGAATACGTTTTATTATCTTATATACAACATGTTATATTTAATTTAATGATACTAAAAGAGACTACATAATGATTTTGGTATTTATTTTATAATATGTTATGTTTTTAAAGATATTTATTAAATAATTATTCAATAATTTATTGTAAACTCAGTTTAAAACTAGTATGATAATAATTATCATAATAATATGATATTATCGTTTATTATCGTTTATCGTTATTATCATATTATGATAATTATGATAATTATTAAATAATTATCATAATAGTTTATGGAGATTTGAGTGAACTACGCTCAAATGTTTAAAACATATATAATTATAGGCGACCATGTTATATTTTAAATAAATAGCTCATTTAATAAATTTTGTTAATAATTATTATTCTTAGTAACTAAAGTTTATATTTTTTAAAAAACTCAGGGTTGTGTGGGATTCCGCACATTTAAAGTGATGATAATTTATTTTTTTTATATTTTTTTTATTACATAATAATACTTAATGTAGTGTTTTTTAGTATCTGTAAAAAAATTAGAAATGCATTCAGTCTAGAAATGGCATAAAAATGTGTTTATGACGATAATATAATGCTATATTATATACTATTCAATATTACATTTGGATAGGGGATCGAAACGGAGCGCAAAAACGAAATATATATAATTTTGTGTGGCGTGCGTCGCTGACCTGCATTATACAAATTCAATTGGTCGTATAGATCATTCATACACACAAGTGAATAACATAGCAATCCACGAGTAAATCCATAGCAAATGAAAATGCAGTGTATATTGAGTACATGTATATATATATATATATATATATATATAAGTTATTATATATAAATTATATATACAATATATTATCATTATTACCCTTTTAATTTATCTGTAATATACATTGTATATTATATACAACTTTATATAATTCAACTATATTTATATTACACTATACATATAGCATTTACTATTGATTTACTCGTGGATTACTTTGTTATTCACTTGTATTGAATGTAGGTCAGCGACGCACGCCACATATTTTTATTTAAAACTTGCTCCGTTTCGATCCACCCCCCTTACATTTTTATGCTGTCAAACTTCAAACGATGTTTTCTCAGAATAATTATTTCGCGCTAGGTATGTGCTTTGAATGCTTTGAATATAGAACATAAAAACTATTATAATTATAATATTATTTTTGTGTGCTTTATATAGAATTTAATTATGTGAATAGTAAAATAGAGAGATAATTAATAAAATGTATAGAATTCATCGTATAAAATGATAATTTCTATAGAAATACCATCATTATAGTATCGCTAATTTTTAATGTAGTTAATTTTTAATATAATAAATAATAATATTAAAAATAACTTTATATTTTCCTATGCATGTATGTGTTATGAATACATTATAAAAAAAAGTAGGTCAATTTAATGAATAGAATATCAGTTATATTTTTTTTAGTGGACCTATGTTTTTACTATCTATTTGTACACGAAATTGGAAAATTGCGTGTTATGTGCGGGATCCCCTTAATGATTTACACCGCGAAGGACCGTATATTTACATTTAATTCAAATTATAGTAGAATAATATACGCTAGGTGGAAATAGTGTGACTGGTGGCGGGCGTTAGTATAATGCAATACGTAATGGTTGACTGCACATTGTGCACAACTAATATACGTTGTATTCTACAACTACGTAAGCATTAACTCCAAACTAGACCGTATATATACTTTGACATATATATACACACACACATATATATATATATATATATATATATACATATAGTATGTTATATAGCCATACATAATATATTTTATACACATACATGTATGCACAAACCCACACATACAATGTATGTGACATACATTCACACACATATATATATATATATATATATATATATATATATATATATATATATATATATATATATATGTATATATGTACATAGTATATTATATAACCATGCATACTATATTTTATACTATATTCCATAGTTTATTGTATGGAATTATTTCAAATATATTCTAATCTATATACAATGATGTGTATTTATAAGCATATAGGCTTATACACATTATACGATTACATTGTATTATATACTATTGTATTATTTTAAGTATATAGAGTATAATTTGTATTAAATAGAGTATAATTTGTATTTAATAGAAGTGTAAATATATGTACACATATTATATATATATATATTATATTATATATATATATATTATATTATATATATATATTATATATATATATATATATATATATATACTTTTATGTGATAAACAAAATAAGAGTGTTCTAATATTTATATAAAAATGTTATTAATGAATAACATAAAATATATAAAAACAAATATATACATTAAGTAATCACTAGCTCTATCAGTACTGCGATTATCGTTAGCAATATTAAAGCTAGTGAAGGATTTATTAAATATCTAATATGAAATAGAAATATATCAGTAGTAATAATATCATTTCTGTATTGACTAAATAATTTTGAATATCCTCATTATTTTAATAAATATTAATGTTTATTAAAATAATTATGTTGTAGCTTGGTTAGTTTACCCGCATCTACAATATTAACATGAATTTCGACGATCATACAGTGTACAGTGTACACTCTCTGAATCATAGTAGCATAATATGTGGGATGTACTAGTGAGAACATGCTGCACTAGTGAGTAGAGGCCGGGTGTCGTACTAAATATACTGGCGACAATCGAATAAGTAACGATTAGTTATCCATATGGTTGTGAGTTAATAAAAAACACGTTTTAAACAGACGTTTTAAACCGTTTTAAACATAGAATAAAAAACAGAAAAAAACAAGAATCATACATATATTTATTTAATTGTTAATATTTAAATT
This sequence comes from Osedax fenrisi, assembly GCA_964019155.1. Taxonomy (NCBI): domain Eukaryota; kingdom Metazoa; phylum Annelida; class Polychaeta; order Sabellida; family Siboglinidae; genus Osedax; species Osedax fenrisi. The sequence continues at coordinate 38,118,646 of OZ025242.1, forward strand.
TAATTTAAATTTAATTTGACAAATAATAATTTATCTACTTTTTTTTTGATATAATAAATTGTATAATAATTGAAAAATGAATGATTATTTAATAAATTTATAAAATAAATATATAAAAATATAATATTATTATTATAATAAAGTTAAATTAGATTTCTTTTATGTTTTGATATAATAAATTGTATAATAATATATAATAGTATTGAATCTTTTTTCTTGTAGTATTGAATCATTTTTCTTGTATACTTGATTATACTTCTTTGTTTTATTTCTCTTTATTGACACTTATATAAAAATTAGTAATTAAACTAACATTTCAGTTTGAACAAATATTTTACATTCTTTACATTATTACAAAGTATTACAAAAAAATTCCTAAAACTTATTTACTGAAAAAAAAAAAAAAAAAAAAAAAATGTTACATACAGTTCTTACCATCTTTCTAGATATTCTTTTTGTTATGTTTTATTCAGTTTTATTCAGTTTTACTTCATTTTTTTCTTCTTTTATACTAATACATCTATATTTTTGTTTAGTGTATTATTTTATAGTACTTATTATTTATTTTAGTTATTTATTTATAAATAATTAAATGATGATTACATAATTTTATGGCAAGTTCAAACAATTTATATTATTTTTCTATTTTATTCATTGTATTGTATCTATGTAAACAGGAAGTCATCTAATATTTTATAATATTTTATTTATTTAGTTTTTTTTTGAACTTGCTTTAAAATTAAGGGTAATTGTCTCGATAAGCTTTAGCTTCTACAAAAACCCTGGTGCAAACCTAAATCTGATAATAATAATAATAATAATTGTTACTACTAATGTATAGTTTGACCATATGATTTAATGATGCTAATAATACATATAATATATTATTTGAATTATTACTGATTATTCATATAATATATACTTACTTTATTATTATTTTATTATTTAACAACATATCTACTTTATTTAAATATTTTTATTTTTCAGAAAAAAACGGATAAAAAACGAATAAAACGTATTAAAAACGAAAAAAACCATTTAAAACATGTTTTAAACAAACATTAATAAAAAACGCGTTTTTTAACAACCCTAGTTATCCATAATTATTATGATTACATTCTCATTTATAAATCATTTGTAATTATTTTAAAAGATGCCTTATTGAATAGCTTTTTATTGTTTGAAGAATTGATACATTTTAAAATAAATTTATTAAATTGTTATAGTTATAATAATACATTTAGAAAATATTGTTACTCTGAATCTAGATACGCTACACATTTTATTATTTATTTTACAATCTTTTAATTGTGTTGAATACATCAATATATATATAAACACTTTTTATAATATAGTTTATCCACACAGTTAAATTAAATTAAATTAAATTAGTATGTACACATTTATGTAATTATTATTGTATTAAATAAGAATAATTAAATCTATAATGATATGAATAGTTATTTCAATTTTTATTTAAAGTAAAATCTCGATAACATTGCTTAAAATTAGTAATAATGTCATTTATATTTTCAATCACTAATATCGAAAAAATATATATATATAGAATACTTATTAAAATCAATATTTTTGTTGGAAGTAATAATTACATATGTTATAAATAATATATTTAAAGGGTATTTACTATTGAAATTAAGTACGATCTCTATGACCTTATTAACATTATTAAATTTATTTAAGAATATAATATTTTTATTTATTTACTAGATACTTAATTCGTTAATAAATATATATAAGAGTACATTTAAGTATTAAAATAAATATTATTGTTTTAGCTACTAATAACATATATGTAATAGATGTATGTAATTCGTATTATATTTAAAGTACGATCTTTATGACCTTATTAAAGTTATTAAGAATATCATATATTTATTTATTTACTATACATTATAGATTCGTTACAAATCATTAGAATCAAGTTAAGTATTAAAATCAATATTCTTGTTGTAGCTACTAATAACATATAGGTTATAAATAATATATTGTATGTTATATATATCTATTTTTATTTTTAATTATTGAATAGTTATTATCGCCCGTATAAATATGTACATCATGGATATTAGAATTAAGTCATTCTAATGTCAATGATATATTTAAATTATAATATAAATAAATTTATTTTTAAATATTTATATTTTAACCATAGATTTATAGTTTACATATAACTTACATGTAAACTATAAATCTATGATTTTAACACATGAATACGTTTTGTTATCTTATATACAACATATTATATTTAATTTAATGATTATATATTATTTAGCGACTACATAATTATTATGGTATATTTTTTTATAATGTTATATTTTTTAAGATATTTATTAAATAATTATTCAATAATTTATTGTAAACTCAGTTTAAAACTAGTATGATAATAATTATCATAATAATATGATATTATCGTTTATTATCGTTTATCGTTATTATCATATTATGATAATTATGATAATTATTAAATAATTATCATAATAGTTTATGGAGATTTGAGTGAACTACGCTCAAATGTTTAAAACATATATAATTATAGGCGACCATGTGATATTTTAAATAAATAGCTCATTTAATAAATTTTGTTAATAATTATTATTCTTAGTTAACTAAAGTTTATATTGTTAAAAAAACTCACGGTTGTGTAAAACATGAAATTTTAAATATGGTACATGTCGAAAACACCCGGCATTATATTCGATTAATATCGTATATATGTATGCGTATTTAAGTAACATATATGATAATTAGCTATATAGTAGTAACATATATATACCATCGATATAGTGCTAAAGTGGATAAGCAATTGAATGTAGTGTATGGCACTATCCGCTACGGGCGCTGCAGTCGAAACCCACTATCTGGCCCACTATTTTTTATTTAAAATTATTATTTATTTATATATATATATATTGATAATTACTACCAATTTTATTGTACTATCTATACTAAAAATAAAATTATATATTTAAAATACATTATATCAACATTGCTCGTAATTTTGTGTATTTAAATTGAAGATATCATAATATTTTATTGATATTTATAATCTGATACATTGATATAGATAGAAGTCACTTTAATCTATTTCGACGAAAAGCCTACTGTTTTAATATTTGACATATATAATATGACTAATATCCAATCAAAATCAATGATGCCATTTTGTTAATTTATCGATAAAAGTGTCATTCGCGTATCTATCTTTACATTCATTGCGTGCGTCAATTGCTTATCCACTTTCTTTATATCGATGATATATACTGATATATAACTGGTGTTTGTATTTATAACGTATTGGCTAAATAATGTACATAATAAGATGGTAACAAGTTATAAATTGTTGAAATATTTCCAAAACGTAAATCGTTAGAGCGTGTGCGTTAATAATTGAAATGTATAATGATTTCTATTTATATCAATGACTAATTCATATGTAAATATATGTGTTACATTGATACTTTTATGAATAGATGCATTGAACAAGAGTTATAGGTGTGTGTTTTGGAAACATTTCAACAATTTACAACTTGTTACCATCTTATGTACATTATATAGCCTATAAGTTATAAATACAAACACCAGTTATATATCAGTATATATATGTTACCTCTATATAGTTAATTATCATATATGTTACTTAAATACGCGTATATATATTATATATCGTATATATAATATATACAATATTAATCGAATATAATGCCGGATGTTTTCGACGTCATCCATTAAATATGATATATAATTATTAAATATTTATATTTAAAATAATTTAAATTAAATTATATTATAATAATAATTATTATTAAATTTTAATATGATATTATAATTAGATATGTAAATATGTTGGTACCTGTCTACAACTTCACGATTTTTAATAACACTACGCTTTATTATATATGGTCTATGCCTAATTTGGCTGATGAGTTCAAGTTGAGAGTGACTAAATATATATAATATATATATATATATATTCTTTTATAGGCTCACTCGTGATGTAATGCTGCTAAATAATCCAAGCAATATTAAAATTAAACCCAATCAAACCAACCAGAGAAAATAATTATTTTAACCTACATCCAAAATATTAATAAGCACCCCCAAACTTAAACGTTTAAATATATCTGTGGCCACAATGCCCCACTAAAACGGAAGCTATCTTTCTATGTTGAGTTATCAGTGATATAGCCGGAGATATTTTAAATAAAACCGTTTTATATAACGAAAAAGGTAGTTCTAAATTAATCATGTAATTGGCATACTTATATATGCTCATCATTATTATTTTCATACATATAATATAAAATATTCTAGTAATATTTGTTTTATATTTCATTCATTATATTTTATTCAATAATTATATAGTATGATATCTTCAATTTAAATAAAAAAATTATGTGGAATTTTGATATGTTGTATTTTTACTATAGATACTATCTATTAGATAGTAATATCTATTAGATAGTACATTAAAATTATGAGGAATTATCAATGTATATGTATAAATAGATAATAATATTTTAAATGTTAGTAGAAAGTTTTGACTGTAACACCTATATCGTAAACTGCCATTTACTACATGCAATTGATTATCCACTTTCTCACTATATCAATTATGTATAGATATATGTTTAATCTCTGATGACTTTTAAATTTAATTTATATGACATCTGACTATTTATCACAAGTCTATAGTAACTAAGATCATGAGTATATTATTATGAATCATACTATATTACTTAATCTCAATGATTTTGCTTGATATCAATTTTTGATATATATATATATATATTTATAAATTAAAATGAATATTTATATCGGATAAGTGAATGTAATTGTAGGCTGTACAGTGTAGCGTAATACTTCACTTAATAAGTCAAACTTTGAATTAACATCAGCATATATTATTATTGATGTTTAATTATCACATTTGCTATTTACCATGGGCTCATATATTACTTATCATTGTATTATAACAATATCATGTCCACTATCATGTCCATAAAGTGATAGCTAATTCTTCAATTATAAAGTATTCGATGAAAATATAATATCAATCGATAATAGAATTAGAAATAGTAGTAAATAAGTAATGAAATATAACTAAATCATATAATATTCTATTAAATACATCATTGATTTTGCTTAAAAGTGCTTATTACTATATAATATAGTAAATATTAGCATGTATAGTTTCAGATATATTATTTATAATATATAATAACATTCTAATATTTTTTTTTAATTATTAATCGAATAAAATATAAAGCCACATTCACACCAAAAATCTGGCTCAATAAAATCTCTAACACCTTAACATTAGCCTTATCTCCCACATAATGTATATATATAGGCTATAATATAAATATGTATTAATAGGTTGTAATGATGTCAAGGACTTGATCTACATGGTAGATACTGAGGTGATGATAATACATGAAATACTACTAGACGGCTGATGGCTCTGACTACTTTACCAGTGGAGAATATCATATAATAAAATAGTATAATATATCAAGGATATTAAATACATTAATTTTACATAGAAAAATTTTCTAGAGATTTTATAGATATACATTTTTTAAACTATGATTAATTTATATTAAAATATATAGAATTTGTTAATAATTTTTAATAATATTTTCTAATATTTTTATATTAAGAATTATTAATTACAAATATTTAATTTTAAATATATATTTACAATATAGAAGTTTATAATTATAAAAAAACATTTATCACAATATCGCAGGTATACAATAGCATGCAAAGTTGCCTGAGAAGAGTTCATGTGAAGTTACTACTGAGATCTGGTTCTATACAAATAAGTATGGTGATTTGTGTTTGTATTACATATTGTTAATTATACATTTGATTTAATTAAAATTAAGATAATTTATATACACTTTTGTCATAATAAGGCTATATTAAATGGTGAATAAAAATTCACAATATTCAATCAATGATAATAAAACAACAACAAAATCTGGCCTCTACAACAGAACTACATGTCTAGCATTATAATTATATTAATCATATCATTTTGAAATTTTAATTCATTTTGATATTTTTGTTAAATATAGTTGATGCAACTACATCTTATGACTTCACATATAACAAGCTGGGATCATCACTATCAAAGGACTACGAATCAGCTGTAGACAACACTTCTATTCTATGCGGGGGTGTTCAATGATAATCTTACAAGTTACTTGAATATTTTGCTATATATATGATATTTATAATCTATTACTTAATGATATAAAATTACAATACATTATTGATTAGATTTACTTTATATTTTAGAGCTACATATATTTTAGAATAATACATTAGTATATTCAAATTTAATTTATTTAATAATATGCAAAATCAATTATATTTAAACTTCTTCAATTTTAAATATATCATTTTTTCACATATATAAAATACTTTATATATTTTATAATATATATAAGTTATTTTTTTCACATAATACAAATTATAAATTATTATAAAAAATAAGAATATAAATTTGTATATTTATTATATTTAAAAAAAACAAGATAAGGCATATGTGTATTATTTATATATACTAATAAAATAGTTATCACCTTTATAATAGAATAATGTTTAAAGTAAAATAATCAGAAAATAACTTTAAAAGTATAATAACATTATTATGAACTTAATTTAAAAAAATATATATTAAAAATATTAATCAAAACGTATTATACAAAACTACATATCAAATATATGTATACTTTAATGAAATGTTATATACTAACATTTATACATTTATATATATATACATTGACATAGTAAACTGTGGAACATCAGTTGTATATGTTCTGTTTTTGTTTATTTTAGTACATGTAGTTTAAACGTATATATACGTTTAAACTACATGTACTAAAATAAAAAAAAACAGAACATATACAACTGATGTTCCACAGTTTACTATGTAAATGTATATTTGGTATAATTATACACATTATTGTAAATATTATTAATCAAACGATTGAAATTCAAACTTATTATTTAATATTTAATTATTTTTGACATATTAATTTAAAACTATTATTAATAGTTCTATTAATATTAAATTTCTATGAAGTTTTAATGTATTTTACAAATTACTACATTAAATAAATCTTATTTTATCTATAATAATTATAATAAATTATATTCTAAATATATTATATATCATGAAATAAACTATAAAATATTTAGTTTTATACTTAAAATGATGTATTTATACATAAGTTATAACTATATGAAATAGCCAAACTTAAGTAAATAAATAATATTTAAATCAGGGTTCCATTATTTTTGGAAAAAACTGTAATTTGATATAGTTGACATATTTAATAATTGATCACAATATGACTACTATTTATTTTGTTTATGAATTCTCTGATCTTATTTTTAAATCTTATCTTATTAATATAATAATAGATGTTGATTTAAACTGTTGTTATTTTAATTATTTATTTTCATCAAATTCTGATTTTTCAGTTGTGCTGCCCTACTTGATGCAATTGCCTGCCCTTATCATTACACTACAGTATGTGTCAGCAATCATTTGAAAAGAAACTACAACTGCATTTATTGGTACTTTAATGTTCATTTCATTTATTCTCAAGTTGAGAATCTCAACATTTGTGAGATTTTACAATATATTAGTGTTTAAATAAATAATAATGACTTCCTTACATATGGATTATTTATGTGTGTATTACATATTCCCCTGTTTATTATCTATAATAAATTCTTATACATTTTGTTTATAAAATAAAATTATTTACCCCCCATTAAGGGGGTTCGCGGCCTTTTGAAATGATTTTGAAATAATTTTTTTTTTTTTTTTTTTATTTGAGAAAAGTATTATTTAATATATTTTTAATATTCTCTGAAACTTGTAGAGCAAATAAAGACTTATAAATGATACAATTTGATGGTTTAGTACAAGACCTATTTTGTAAAAAAAAAAAATGTGTAAAAAATGGCCTAAATAATAGCAAAATACTCATATTTTAAACTTATAATATTATATCTATAAGTGTATATTTAAAAAAAAATGTAAATGCAGTGCTATATACGATCTATTATTTAATATCATGTCAACTAGCGACATCTATAATTAACGTATTGATATCAAATGAACGCATTACATTGGCTGTAAAATTCGAATTATAAACAAAGTAATTGAGATTGCGTCATTAATTATTTTATTTCAAAATGCCAAGACGTAGTAGAAAATCGATCACCGGACAACTTAACCGTACTAAAACTTCATATGATGATATATTACAAGACCATGTTAGTAATACATAATATATAAATCATATAAATCATCACGATATAATGAAAATATGTATTATAGAATTAAAAACTAGTAAATATTGTTTATTTTATAAATTTTATTTTCATTTTCTACATGTCAAATAAATATACAAGTAATTATCTAATTATCTTATTTTATTGTAATCACATCATATATTATATATTAGAAAAATAACATACATTATATATAAAATTATACATAATATATAAAATTATACATAATATATAAATCATCACAATATTATGATTATTTATCAAATTCAATACTATATATTGTTTATTTTATAAATTTATTTTCATATTCTACATGTCAAATAAATATACAAGTAATTATCATATTTTATTGTAATCACATCATATATTATATATTAGAAAATAACATACATAATATTTAAATCATAATGATTCTATCTTTAGGTACTTCAGCTGTGGAAAGAACATATACTCAATTTAGAGACAATTCAAGACTCAAACATTCAAGAAAAAATAAACTATTATATACTGTTTATATATTGTACATAAATAAATATGATAAAAAAACTTATTTTCTTGTAAAATAAATGTCATAAATATAGTTTATTATGTGTAATTGGTAATATAATTTAATATAAATATTATTAGAATAACTTATGAGTATATTATTGTGGTATTCTGTTATATTATAATACTAGAAATATATTACTTAGTTTATATATTGTACATAAATAAATATGATAAAAAAACTTATTTTCTTGTAAAATAAATGTCATAAATATAGTTTATTATGTGTAATTGGTAATATAATTTAATATAAATATTATTAGAATAACTTATGAGTATATTAGTGTGGTATTCTGTTATATTATAATATTAGAAATAAATAAATATACTAAAAAAATAATTTTATTGTAAATTTTTTTTTTTAAATGTCATAAATATTAGTTTATTATGTGTAATTATTGGTAATATAATATAAATATTATAATAATAACTCTATGGATATATTAGTGTGGTATTCTATAATAGTATAATGCTATAAATGTTGTCATGGTAGAAATAATAAGCAAATATTACCATAAAATTAAAAATAAATCTAGTCAAACTTTAAACTCGATTTACTCAGAATATTGAATTTAATTAATTTTGAATCTTAGAAATTTTTCAGCCCTCTCAATAATTATCCAAACTTGATGAATTTTTCACAGTATCTTCATTATTATATGTATAATAAAACTTGCTTAAAAGAAATGTAATAGACATAGTATAACATATACAAAATTATAAAAATTAAAAAAAAAAATGTAATTTAGCATCATATTTTGTCTTAAAATATTGTGGGTTTTCAGTGAACCATTTTTTTTTTAAATAAGCAAGTTTTATTAACATTATATTGGTTAACAATATGCAATTTACATAATTGAAATCGGATCAAAACCCTAGGTGCTGAAAAAATTTTAAAATTGGTTAAAATATATAAAAAAAAAATATCTCCTATCTTAATACATTGTATACTCAAAAGGTCGCGAACCCCCTTAAGTTGATAAATTTAAATATATATATTTTCATCAGCTCTTTTTAGAGCTATTTATATTTAACGAGCTTATTTTTTATATAATTTATATCTCTAATTTATAAATACCAACTAAAATTTCATTTTATAATTTTATTCTAAATATGTATATTGTAGTAGCCTGTCTATTGAGAACGGGTGCGATCATGCGTATCGCCGTCACACTCGACTGCACATCAGCCACATGTATTACACTTTCCACTTGGAACCAACACTAGCTACAAGGCAAGCATTAACTTTTAAATAAACCTGTGTATATCCATACTAAATCATGCTAATTGTTATATTAATTAAGCAGTGTTACATCATTCGATAGCTATCTTAGTGGGTATGATCACAAACTTTATCCTACATCGGTGACCCGGATGTAAGTGAGAATAACAAGAGAGAAGGACACGAAACAGAATACCGGCACTACTTCATCTAACACACACAGCCCTACACATCTACTGTTGCCATACAACTAACCTCTATCTGGGAACACTGCAGGATGCTTCGTAATAGTTGAAGCACAGTTCAATAACGAACATATAACACACGACAATGTGAAATACTATCACTTAATCTGTTCCCTTAACGAGGCAGTAACATCTAGGTTCATAACATACTCACCAACTGAAGAAGTAAAGTATGACAACCTTAAACCTTAACAGCTTCTTACAGTGCTGCTACCTTCACCTCATGAAACAGGTAGGACTCTTCTAAACATATCTGGCCTAGCACACCGTGGACAGACTGATCTATTAACCACTGCTATGAATGAATAGAAGCCAGCCACAAGAGGAGCTATTTCGAGAACTCCATGGAACAGCTACCTTACATGATCAGGTTTAGCTTATAATACAACACTCGATGACCTGCACAATGTTCTCATGTTATTAACATACACGATACAATGAACTCCGTACTAAACCACCCACTCATGATACCCATCGCCATGGTGATGAAGGGCGATGCTATTATCATTGTTAGTTTGCTAAACATGCAAGGAAATGCTGTATTCCTTATTCATTAGTGAACTTATAAGCCGAGAACTCAATAATATTAGAGGCCCCCCCCTACTATACTTGTACGATACCTACAGGAATGTGAACTACTTAATAGATATGGGAGCGGTATGTTTCTGGCTTCACGAGAAGATAAGAGGAAAGGGGAATCAATCTGCATCGCATGAGGCTGCCAATAGTTTATAATGAAATAGATACTAGGAAACGACTTCTTCCAACGATACCACTATCGATAACGATATCAACGTATAAAAGCTTATTAATTTAAATAATTCTAAAATAGAATTATAAAATTATAAAAAACTAAACAACCTTCACTATCAATACATTATATATCATAACATGATAATGCACCCTTTTAACGATATTATCGATGAATTCCCTAACATTTGAATATTCACGAACAATAACATACACCCTGTAACCCATTACTTAGAGACAAGTTGCTCCCCATGCCCCATACCCCCCTGTCACTCACAAGCTAGACGACTATCGACAGAGAAACTCGCAGCAGCCAAAATAGAGTTCAATAAATAGAGGATCTAAAGGTAATAAGAAGGTTTAACAGTCCTTGGTCTTCACCACAACATATGATCCGTAAAGAATCAGGCTAGTACAGTCCATGTGACGATTATAGAACATTAAATAACCAAACTATCCAAGATAAATAGTCAATCCTCACATGCAAGATATCTCTATAAACATTAGAAATTAGACGTTATTCTTGAAGATGGATTTCATCCAAAATATCTATTAATGGCCTATAGAATTTCCCATCAGATATGTATATCCAAATGAAATGTGAATACGATAAAGAGGAACTAGAATGAATGCAAGCACATTAGGAGATAACTACAATCAACAATGAAAACATACGAAATCAACAAAGGCTATCCAAGACCCATTGTTCCGGATAAGTTAAACAAATTAATTGTTGAACTAATCTACAAAATATTCAGTACATATTATATAATTACATGAAATATATATAATAAACAATTCGTAGTAATAGAGGAATTAACCTTCATTTACCTAGTTGTTATCCTACATATAATATTATAATTCTCTTTATAAATATATTATGAATTTAACTATGTATACAGAATCACCTCGATGGCTTCCTTATTCAGTACAAAATCTTCCTTTAGTCGACTATTCAATTAAGAAAACTACCTAATATAAAAAGTGAATTTCTATACATTATATATAAAACTATTCATTTATTAATTAATAAAATTATTGTAACAGTTTTAGTTTTTATAAATTTATATTTAAATATATGCTGTTGTTTTTTCTAGTTCAATGTGGATTGATTTTATATTAATAATTTTAGCTCTATTTTGCTACCTTAAATTCGCTATAATTCCTAACTCAATAGAATATATGCAACTTGTTATGTTTGTAGAAGAAATACTAGATATATATATTTGTTAGATTATGAATTTAAGAAGCTATCGATAACAAGAGAATAGATTTGGTTTTTGTTATTTCACTAGTTTATCTATTTTTTTCACCTAATTTAAAAATAACATAAATACACATGTATTTGTTTCATAAGCAATAATGTTCAATGTCAATACATCATTGTGTAATATTTAATATCAAATTTATAACATTATAGAATTCTAGTATCTAGTGATACATTATATGAAGTTAGTTATATGGTCAATGCATATGAAAATAGATTGAATATAAATGTAGTTACAACAAATATTTAATATAACTTTGTCAATATTTAGAAAAATCACCAAAGTTATGAAAACTATGTTAATATACAAAGAGTAAAAATTACGATGAATAGATACACTTAAAAATAACTATTTCAAACATGTTAATATGTAGAGATTGTGAATTTGTGGGGTATTCAACTTATAGAACTTTTGACTGTATATGCATACGCATGTTTATATATAATCTATATTAGAAACTGAATGATATAATTATAGAGATACACTTCATTTTCAGTTTAGTTTTTAAGTATATTATTATTTCAAATATCATAATGTGCTTAAATAATATATAAATTATTATTATATAATATCTCCAAGGACATATCCTTGATATCACTGTATCTCGACAAAAGGCAACTTTTGTAAACAATAATATGCCATAATTGACTAATTATATATCGCAAATTGTATCGAAATAATATCTGAATATATAGTTAATGACTATACTTTAATATAGACTATGAATCTCTATCATGTATAAATAAAACATGCATTTTATATTTTATAAAAGTATAATTCAAGTATAATCAAAGCCCACTGTGCTTTGCTATAATCAAGTAAATATTAGGATTTTAGTAATATAATAATTTGATATCGACTAGCACCTCTTAATGTTGGGATATACGAATTATTACCTTTAGTTGGCTGCAATTGATAATATATTTTGTATTTATGATATACACAAGAATTTGGATATTTACTATAACATATTACATAATTATTCTTAAGACTTTTTATTTAGAATTATGTTTCATTCACTTATTTTAATAGTTAATTTTATAATTAAATTACTATATTAACTATTTATGTAATATTATTAATAAAGTTAAATATGCATTTATAAATATTAAATATTAAATATTAAATAATAATAGTAAAAATATCATACATTTTATATATATATATATATTATATTATATAGGTAGCCAATATCTACAAAATATATGGTGGTATATATTTCGTCACCTATATATAGCCTATATGCTATAGGTATATATATATATTGGTACATACAAAGACATCTAAGGGGTGAAGCCTATATTGTATAAATATATAACGTCTTTGGGTCTATAGAATTACGATTTTTATTTAAATTATATATTTATTTTCTAGTAATATGTGTATAAACTATATTCACAAATATACTATACACTGTATAGTATACAGTGTATAGTATATATTCACACTGTATACGGAATATAAGGACATTTTATAAAATTGAAAGATAACATTTTATATTCCCAATAGAAATTATATTTTCTTAATTCTGTAGATATATTTACATCACCGAATATAATTGAATATGCGTTTTATTCATATATTAACCCGGATATTAACAAAACCTCCTATAACCTCAAGAGAGGTAAGAGGTTATAGGAGGTCTTGTTATTAATTTAATAATTAAAGACCTAAATTTATGATCTAATACAACATTGAGAAAGGGTATTTTTGTTTTATTTATAATCATATTAATATAATATAAGTAAGTTATTATAATAATCATCAACATTAATTCTTTGTTAATTAGAACCATGTTCCATTTTTGTTGTTTTAATTAGCTTATTGATAATTATATCTACAGTGCCTTCATAGATTTTTAAGGATGTATTATAGAATTATATTCAGAGGAATACGTGTATATAATACCGCTAATGTATTCTAATTCATCAATTAGTTTAAAGCTTCAGATAGAATTAAAGAGTGAGGTGTATTTTCAGTTTCATAGCTTTCCATATATCAACAATATATCTATATAATACAAATAAGTAATATCATAATCAATAAATTAAATTTTGTATTAAAAGATTTATAATAATGCTTATTAAAACCCGTGGTATAAATCATAGATTTGTTTTTACTGGTTTTATTGATAAACTATAAATCTAGGGTTAACATTTATCTTAGGACATTTATGTTAAAATATGAATGTGGTCAAAGTTTTTACCAGTGACTTGTTGTAGATCTAAGAAACAAAATTAAAATATTGATATGTAAATAAAAATTACATTGTTACAATTATTGTATATTAATAAAAATGTTATTTATATTTGTATAATTAATACATTTAATTTAATAATAATTTAGTTTATATAATAGCAAGGACTTGATAATATTAGTTAACATATAAATATATGTTTATAATATCATTATATATCAGAAATTAAATATTATTTTACATTACAAAAATTATAAAATAGTTGTGTTTTATATTAATATTATATGTACAAATTATATATGATAAATTAAACCAATCCTAAATATTTCTTGTGATTATTCTAAAATGCTATTTATATTTTCTAAATAATTCATTAAATATTAAAAATTAATTAATCATTACATATATTATTGGCTTTTAATTGAAAAATCAAGTATAAAAATTATGAAAATGCTGCTTTATCGTATTTTTATAATTATAATTTAAGATTTAATAATATAATTTTTAAATATTTTACTAATTGAAAATGAGATGTATAATGGTTTATAAAAAAATTATAAAAACTATTTGATATATGTTGAGATAATTAACTTTAAACTTTAGAAATAAGCACAAAATCTGTAAATTTTTAAATATTCTTAGCAATTATTTAATATCTTACATTCACATCCGTTTATTCAGATATATATCATTGTTTAGATACAACATTTTATTATTCGAATATATTGCTATTCTATTATTATCATGACTTCCCCAGTTAAGAAAACCGTCAAAGCTAAAGTTGTATCTGTTCACCCAAAGTACAATGAAATGGTTGTTGCAGCTATTGTCTCATTGAAGGAACGTACTGGATCATCTCGTGCCGCTATACTTAAATATATTGCCGCTAATTATAAGTTAGGAAATGATGACAAGAAAATTAACGTTCATTTGAAAACTTGTTTACGTAATGGTGTGACCAATGGTTTATTGAAACAAATGAAAGGTACTGGTGCCACCGGTAGTTTCAGAGTTGCAGTTGTTCCAAAACCAGTAAAGAAAGAAGTCAAGAAAGCAGATTCTACTAAGAAAGTTGTATCCAAAAAAACTTCCGTAAAAAAGATAGTTAAGAAGACAACTACAAAACCAACTGTTAAGAAGACTAAAGCTGTAGTATCAAAAGCTTCACCAAAGAAAGCGAAAAAGACAGCATCCAAAGTAACAAAAAAAGCTGTAACTAAGAAATCTGTCAAAAAAACAGTTAAAGCTTAATTCTATCTCAACTATACATAAATACAAACCGGCCCTTTTCAGGGCCACCCATTTTTAACATGCTTATAATTTAAATAATTTATTTCATACTTTATGACTATCATATCTGATATGATATAATATTTGCATATTTACATTGTATATTTTATTTTAATATATTTAAAATAATAACTTGTAAATATACAGTTACATTTATATCCTGTATAATATAGATATTATAGCTACAAATCTATACCTATTATGATAATAATTAAATTATCACATTAGTTTCATAATTATAATATACCGAATAACCATATTTATTGTATATATGTATAAGGTTAATATATATAATAACACTTATATTTAATTAAGTATTATTTATACCTTTACAATTATATATGTAGTATACAATTACTTGAAATTTTGAATATTTATTTGAATATATAATGAAAATTTATTAATATAATGAAATATAATTAACACATGAGGACCTTGTAATTGATAGTATTATGCATAATTACAATACCATAGCCATGTTATAATAATGGTTGTGGTTCATAACCGGCGCCAAAAATATATGACTAATAGTTTATTCGATATCGCAGCTCACGCTTTCGGAGTTGAAACGTATATATATTGAGAGAGATACGTACTTTATATATACACACACATACACACACACACACACACACACACACATTTATTCACGAGTTTTTTAACAAAGGAATTATGACTATAGTTATATATGGAATCATAGGTTTATAGTTTACCTTAGGCTAGATATAGCAATAACGATCTAGGTCAAATACTATCTATATATTATGACACGTCTATATCTAGAGGCGGGAGTCTCAATTGCGAAAGCGCGCGCTCCGATATTGAATAAAGTATTAATCATAGATTTTTGGCGCCGGTTATGAACGTGTTCCATAATAATAACATAGAAAATATTCAAATTAAACAATTTGTATATAGTTTTCTTAACTTTTTCTTTGTAAATTATTTTCTCCTAGTCTTTATTTATATACATACGTATATAATATATTTTAAATCAATACTTAATTTTGAAATTATATATATTCAACTAATAATTGTATAATTATGAAATAAACTTGATATAATACGAGATTACTTAAAAAATCTAAATTGCTAAATAAGTCGTTTGAGATTACTGGTATTTTAAATATAATAATTATATGATATTTTATTCCAGGATTAGATTATTTTAATGTAGACATCCTACATCCAAAGGTAGACATATCTACTAAGTATGTTCTAGAACTAATACATTTTAATTGAATATGTATTTATACTATAAGTTTAAATAAAGATAAATATGATGATGTTGATGATATACGTTTTATTAGGCACTACAATATTATATTACATATTTATATATATATAATATTATATACTAATATTATGGTATTCCATTAATATTAATAAATACACGTGAATAAGTTTGTTGATTTTAAATACCTATATAATTTACAGACTCTTTACTACAGAGTAGCCTAAAATGAGCGATTTATTTAAAATGAAACTATTAAAGTTATGTAATACTTATGAAATAGAAATATTAAAATCACAAGTGTATAGAACTATAATTAATTGGTTTCTAATTAGCTGCCAAAATACTACAATCTAGATGATTATAGCTCGTATAAACAAGTTATAATACTATACGTTGAAGCAAATCTAATAACGGACCACCCACCAATGCCTGCATATTCTTATCAGTCGAATAACACACATCCCACAAAATACGTTACATATTTAGATATTCCCATTGTATTCGTCACATTGTATAGGTGAAATTCTATTTTTAGATGATCGATATAGTTTATAGTTTCTTTACATAGATGGTGTATATATGTATACATATAAGATACATTAGTAATATTTTCTATCGAGCGAATTAAATGAATGTAACCAAAAATGCATACAAGTCTGTCATATCGGCTCACACGAAATCAATCAAAATGCACTATAACTAAAAAAAATAATATTTCCAATGATATTCTTGCTTTTAGTAAAATTATACCATATATCCATATTAAATATATATATTCAGGCTACTGAAAATACATAAATTTACAAATTGAACGTTTGAAAGTTGTATGTTAATTAATCTGGATAGGTGATACGTTTCTTGATTACAATGATATTCATTATGTGTTAGATATATAATGTATAGTATGTGTTAATGGTAAATATAGATACATTATATATATATGTGTATGTATTTAGATATAATAAAAAATAATATACATATAATTTGTTAATAACAACAAATTAAATATCATCTAAATTATCTATAATTATAATTCTAAATTTAACATATAATATTTGCACATATTTATCAGTAGCAAGACATCCTATAACATATGAGGTATTGATAGAATCCACATCATCATAACAAAAGGTATATCACTAGGCATGTTAACAATCAAGAGTTTAAAACTAAGATATCATATTTATTATTTTTATTAGTGGAGTATATATATAATATATATTATATATTAAATATTATATATATATAACAAATATATTATGCCTAGTTTCAAGCAGTTAGAGTACATATATAGTATTTCATATATATATAATAATTACATATTATAATATATACAATATATTACAAATTCTTCATTTATTCATATGGAAAATGTATTATATATAAACTATAATATATATTATTTTATATAAATATATATATATATATATTATTTTATATAAATATATATATATATATATTATTTCATTTGAATTGGTTTTAATTAATTTAATAATATAGTTATTATATCTAGTATATTCTTCACTGATATGAATATACTATATTATATAGGCCAGTGTACTTTACACTCATATTTAGATCCTCCACAATCGTAAGGTATATAAAAGTATTTTCACTTCAAAAATAAACAATTCAGTAATATTATTAATGTAATAAGATTAATATTTAATTTTATGAATAAATAATAAATATTTAGTAAAATTATATTAATAAAAATGCTTACTATTTAATTTAGATTATACGATTATTGTAATAATAAAATCATATTCAAATTTAGATTTGTATGAATAAACAGGTTTAATTTGGGTGGCCCTAAAAAGGGCCGATTGGTATAGAAGATCCGAATAGAATTAAGCACGTTCACCACGAATACGACGAGCGAGTTGAATATCTTTAGGCATGATAGTAACACGCTTGGCATGAATGGCGCACAAGTTAGTATCTTCGAAGAGACCTACTAAGTAAGCTTCACTAGCTTCTTGAAGAGCCATAATAGCGGAACTTTGGAAACGTAAGTCAGTTTTAAAATCTTGAGCGATTTCACGTACTAAACGTTGGAAAGGTAACTTACGGATAAGTAATTCAGTAGATTTTTGGTAACGACGGATCTCACGAAGAGCAACGGTACCGGGCCTGTATCTGTGAGGTTTCTTAACTCCACCAGTAGCAGGAGCACTCTTACGAGCAGCCTTGGTAGCTAATTGTTTACGAGGAGCTTTACCTCCGGTAGATTTACGAGCGGTTTGCTTTGTACGTGCCATTATGGAAAAATGGTAATGAATGAATTTTAGAGAAAATCAGCAGTTTATATAGTGTATTCCGTGGAATTAAAAGTAAATAAATCGCTGATTGGTTGAATTATTATACAAATATATAATTTAAAATAAAATGAAACACAGAGAACAATGTTAACAGCTCTATAATGATTGGCTGATTTATTCTCTTTGTATTGGCTAATAATATAACCAATCACATTGTGTTGACGTAGTCCATTCCACGATAAAGCCTATAAAAAACGCCAAACCGGATATTATATTTAGTTTGTATTTTAAATTTTTCACTACAACATCTAATATCATGTCTGGACGAGGAAAAGGAGGTAAAGCAAAGGGACTTAAGTCTAAGACTAGATCTTCAAGAGCTGGATTACAATTCCCAGTAGGTCGTATCCATCGTCATTTACGAAGAGGTAACTACGCTAAAAGAGTAGGTGCTGGTGCACCAGTATATTTAGCTGCTGTTATGGAATATTTGGCAGCTGAAATTCTCGAGTTAGCTGGAAATGCTGCCCGTGATAACAAGAAATCCAGAATTATCCCACGTCATCTTCAGTTGGCCATCCGTAATGATGAAGAGTTAAACAAATTACTTGCCGGTGTTACTATCGCTCAAGGTGGTGTATTGCCTAATATTCAAGCTGTTCTCTTACCAAAGAAAACTGGTAAATCTGCTTAATCTGTCTTACTTCTATCCATACCAATCGGTCCTTTTTAGGACCACCCACTTTTTTCTACATGTTTATTCAAATTAATTTATTATTATATATCATTTATGTATAACTTTTTAACACTTAAAACTAGCCACATGTTTAATATATATATTTATTTTTTTCCCATATATATATATAGCAGCTAGTTATTTTTTAATATAAATTTTATAAACATTTATATTTTATATTTATAACTGACCATTACTAATATATATATATTTTTAAATAATCAAACTATTTAAGGGGAAGGATTTCCTTATTTAAAAAATTAAATGTTGTATATACATTTTAATAGTAGTAGTAATTTATTAATATAAATAATGTTCTATTATTTAAAGTTTCTCACAAAAATGTAATTCTGGTTGAAATAAATTACTTTATATTATACAAATAATAAATATAGAAATGTATATAGGTTTATAGGCGAAGTATCCACAGCATGTATAAAATAAGAGGCGCGTGCCTCACAACAACTATTACATTTCAGTGCATATATCGTATATGATAACTATATTTGTTAATACTAATTTATATAGGATCAATCGGGATGTAATGCAGCTAAAAAAAAATATATTAGAACTAAACATATATATATAAGTAGTGTGCATTTTAAACTATGTCTTAGCATATAATCATTATATAATTTTATAAAGTTATTATCTATACATTATTATATTTAATTAACGTTATGATATGTAATAGCATCGAATAATGGTATTATGTGTATATACATTAGTGAATTTGAATTCATTCGTATTGATAAATATAAGTTATCACATGCACTGAAATGTAATAGTCGCTAAGACGCCCACCTCATAAATCGTATGTTATACGCTGTTGTTGATACTTCGCAGATCCCCCATTTATATCTATATTATATGATACTGTGAGTTAAATTTATATTCTCTTGGTATATCTTGAAAGGATTAAATAACAATTTAATCTGATAGACTTTAATATATTCATTCAATGTACATGTTTACTAACTATGCAGGAATACTAACATTATATTTATTCAGAAATATTATTGTAATAACAAATTATTCTACATATTAAATTGCATTTATGATATATATATAAGTTATTATGATGAATTTAATGTATTATTAATACTTAATACTACTAATGGATTAATACTTTTAACTTAATATTAATTAACCTTGTTTGACTGATGTAATTGTTAAATTCTTAATCAAAAGGTATATAAATTTATCTCATCAAATTTAATCGTATTATATGATTATATTAATGATTATATTTATATTATATAACTGTGAATATAATATTTGATTATGTAATTTATTATTAATATAAAGTTGTGTAGCATATCTCATGATATAGATGATAGGTACATAATTAAAATATTACATTTATTATTTGTAGTTATAAATTACAATGTTGTAATTAGAATTTTGTATTAATCATATATATTATAAGTAATATATAATACATAATATAATGTAATTTCTATATATTATATGTACCTATTCTATCATTATGATTGTATTAGTATATATATTTATTATTGTTTGTACAATATATATTACGAATACATTTATAAATGTACCTACATATTTTCAATAGTAAATATATTAATATATCATGATCAATTATTTTACTGAATAGGTAACTTATTTTATATTAATATTGTTTTCTAGATTAAATTTAACTATATAAAATTATTCACATTATGTAGAATATTAGTTATATAACAATATAATATTGTAATATTGAATATTAATATATCTCTTTATTATTTTCTAACTATCTAATTAACTAACGTAATGGCAAATTTAATTTGAGATTGTAATTATATTATATAATAAATATGTTAAATGCTAATAGTATAATGTATATTTATTAAATTACATTAATATTCAGATTTAGATTTTTTTACACCTGGGACATTGTAGAAACAAAATATTATCACTACAATTATCTTTAACCCATCGATATAAAGAAATAAACCTTTCTTTATATCGATGCCTTAACCACATCCTTGCATTAACATAGAGTTATATAACCCTAGTATAATATAACCACATATTTACAAAATTATAATGACAATAATTATAAACGTATAATTTCTCATTAGAATAATTACAAATAATTGCTTAGTTATTACTAATGATACTATTGAATTTTTATAACTGTTTTTTTTATAAAATAAATAATATTCTACTAAAAAAAACAAATATTTACAATTACTATAGCATATTTATACAATACAATTTGGAGAGTTATATATAATATATTTACATAACATTTAAATAAATGTTCTAGAATTTTTACTATGAATATATGGATAGTGTACTAATATTATTAATGAATTTACAATCTCCATTTAATTTATTTGAATATATCAAGCTTTTATTATAAAGTTTATATAATATATTTCAGTAATATCCACACAATTAATTAAATTAGTATGTAAAATTTGCATTGTACATGTTATAAGAATAATTAAATCTTTAAATACAAATTATAATTGTTCTATTACAAATTTGTATTAAATTAATAGGTTATTTAAAGGTTTAACAGTATATTTTAAGTATAATCTCATTGACATTTGGATAAGGTAATTGATATTTACGTTATTTTAATACTTTAAATAATATTTTAAATACATAATCTATTATTTATAACTTATATATTGTTAGTAACTACAACAAGAATATTTTGTTTAATACTTGTAGTCGCTCTATATACATATTATAAACCTTAGTGTCTATACTATTGACGCAAGAGAATGAAAATATGAATAATAATTGTAATCCGACATTTATTACAATTATTATTCATATTTTCATTCTCTTGAGTCAATAGTATAGCCACTAAGGTTTATAATATGTATATAGAGCGACTACAAGTATTAAACAAAATATTCATGTTGTAGCTACTAACAATATATAAGTTATAAATAATAGATTATGTATTTAAAATAGTATTTAAAGTATTAAAATAACTTAAATCTCAATGACCTTATCCAAATTATTAAGAATATACTATATATTTTGATCTAATAGACGCTAAAGAGTCGTTAATAAATATTAGAATATATTAAAGTTTTAAAATAAATATTCTTGTTGTAGCTACCAAAACAATATAGGTAGATTCTATGTTATATTTATATTTATTAAAAATAATTTTATAAATTATTATCGCCCATATATGTTTACATCATGGATATTAGAGTGAAGTCATTCTAATGTCAATGATATACATCAATTTTAAATTATAATCTAAATAAAACTCCAGAATAAAACTATTTAAAGTATTTTTATTTTAAAACATGAATACACTTGATACTAATATAGACGACTAAGATAAATTATGGTATAATTATTATAATAACAATAAAATACATTTAATGTATTTAATTGTATTGTATGTAACAATACTGTATATTTTAGTTAATAATTTATGGAAAAAGTTTAAACTATTTGAAATAGTATTTCTATTTAAATATTAAATATTTTAAAAATAACATTATTTAAAATAATGTATACATTATATTTTAATGTAGTACTTATAATCATTATAAGTATAATGATGCATTATTATAATGATTATAATAATTATAACATTTAATGTAACATTATAAATTTATAATTTATAATTAATATACTCACTGAGTAAGTTACTCAGTGAGTAACTCAGTATAAATTATACTGAGTATAATACTAAGTATTATTATAATAATACTATTATACGGATATATCCGCTATATATAGCTTATAATATATACTGATAGAGGCTATATCATATAGATGAAGCAGGCCGCTGATATATTTAAGGTTGGGCGGTCCTACTAATATATAAGAGCCTCCCAACTACTAAATATATGTCACTCAAGTAAATCTGTCACGCACTATTGCACACGCTAAAATATTCTGTACGAGTAACAATGGTACTATAACATAGGTAACTGGTCAAAATCTTCGCGATTGATACGTGATTTAAACGCCCGCAAATTTGTGTATTCGAATTTGTGAATTTACAATTATAATAATTATTATTGTAACACGTAGGTTTGTTTGTACAAACATTAATAAGTTTAGTTTTAGTTATTTTCACTTGTTTGGTTTGGTTTAGTTTTGATATATTACTAGGTTTTCTGATAGCTTCATTACATCACGAGTAAGCCTATAAAACACATATATATGTTAATGATAATCTAAAAATAGACATATGCTAATTATCGTGTTAATAACTTAACCCAGGTTAATAAACTGTTAACGATAAATAAAAACACAAAAAAAAACGTTACTATTTATATTGCATTATCCGTAGTCTGTCATATTTATAACATGTATAAGTCTATGACTTCTTAAGGGCTCCATTTGTATCCGATATTATTATATGTGTGATTCAACCATAGGTTTAGGGTAAGTAATCTTTAGTTTTCTCTATAGCTCTATGGTATAATACAATAGAAGAGAGACACGTGGTATTCGTCTAATAATAATTTATGAAAGGTATATGTTACTATGTGATATAAACTAACAAGTTGCGTCACATAGTTGCCTAACTTGTTTCAAATATCAATATGTATTTAAAGTACTCTTATATTCGAATATTCTGAGCTCCTGAAATTGTATACAAATTGTATTCTTCCAATTTTAAAAATATAATAATATAATCAAATTATAACTAGGTAATTATACCTATTATTGTGTTAATATGATAATACACATGCAGCGTATATATGTTACTATGGAATATGTTAGCGTGTGCCATCAAGCGTAACACATTTACTTGAGTGACATATATTTAATAGTTGGGTGGCTCTTATATATTAGTAGGACCGCCCAACTTGAACTCTTAAATATATCGGCGGCCTACTTCACCAGTCACTGTATTATACTGAGTATAATACAGTGTAATACTAACGATTTTTCTAAAGAAAGATATAATTCACGCGAAATCGTGTAATTCTATTTTGTATACAAAAACTAAAAGCGCCACCTATATAGGGTCAATTTTCGGGACTATGTATTGTTTATAATGTAAATTTGTATCTAACTATGCACTTTTAAAATGAAATTAATATGCTTTGAATTATTATTTTTATTATGAAAACTATGGATTCATTACTAATATATAACAAAGCAATGGTATATGTTGGTTTTAAATGCTATTAATATCTATGAGGCGAGTAAGAGCTAATTTATATTGCATGTAATTTAAGAGCAATGGAAACATTGTAGTATGAAAATCTCGGCAAACCTAAATCGATTTCGATACTACTGCTAGCAGCGGGATGTATGAATACTAATCACGTTGCGTATATAGGGAGTATTATATCTTTGCTTCGCAAATATTTTATAATACTATATACTTTTATTTAATAATAACTTGTCGGTAGCCAGTACTGAATATACAAATATTGAAAATAAATAATATATTAAATTGGTTCCGCATGAAAATAGGCAACGAATAACTTGTATATACAGGTTGTGTTAGGTGGTGTTGACGTGATGATCGCGAGTGATACACTACTGATATGTACAAGTGTGTAATATCTATTGACTTAACATTAAAATGTAAATATATTTAACACTGTACTTATAAATGATTTATATATTTATATATATATATACCATAAGTTTAATATATGACAGTAGTAATATTAGTAACCAGTTTTAAATAGGAGATTAGGGTTAATTACATTTAATAGATATGTAATTCTATTAAGAAATATATTCTGATAATAATAGCCTGGCTTAACACACACACATAATGTGAAGGACTACAATTAAGTAATGCTACAACCTTATCACCCATGGCAACAGTTTAATTCACTATGTTTATACTATTGATAATGTAATATATAAACTTTATATATACTGTATAATATAGAGTATAATATTCAATGCCTATAACAAAATATACGCACACAGATGTATGCCTGCATATGAGACATCTCCGTGGACCCTCATAAGACAATGTATATCTAACAGCTTCAATAGGACTTCATGAATGTTCTATTCTCATTAGGTTAGTATACTTACATTTATCTCATATTATATTATCATTAATTGTGTTCGTATTACATATTCATATTATAGATATCATAATAAAGCCATCTCTTTCTATATTTCTAAATTTAATATATATATATATATATATATATATATATATATAGTATTGATACATATGCATATGTTAACCAATACAAATTGGCTACAGCTTCAATAATATTGATATCCAAATAATAATAAAAAATGCATATATTATACAATGTTATAAATTTAATATTTCAATATTATCAAATTTGTTATGAAAAATGTGAGTATATTTTTAATAATAAATAAAATCTTATTAACCCGAAAACAAATTAATATGTATTAGGAATGTTAATAATCTGAAATTATTATGGTAGTCAATTCCCCTAGACTATCCGGTAATACCTGTGATAAATACATATTTACAACACATATATATATATAATATTATTTCTTTAAATTTATTATAATTTGCTTCAAATTACTTACCCTATATTTAGTAAATGTTTACAAATCTAGCTTACAAATAAAATCTAGGATAACTATAACTAAAGTTAGTTTTTTTCTAAAAAAATTTATAAATCAATTTTTATTTTATTGAATAATTATATTATATAATTAATTATCTTTCATTTACAAAAAAATCTTTAAGAAATTTTCAATATAACTATAAAAATTCGATGTTTTATGACATCTACTAGTCTGTCATATTCTAAATACTTTGTAAATAAATAAAATAATAATTATTGTAAAATATTAGGTATTATAAATTCATTCCATTTTATAAATATAAGATAGATTTAAAAAATATTTGAAACATATTTTTAGCTTGTAAATATTAAAACAATATTACTTTATTTTTCAACATCAATTTACTCAGTAACTTTTTTTTTATGATAAGTAATATTACTAAAACATTAATATCTTTTTTATTATTGAATATTTGTTGATAAAACCTTATGCATTGGAAATATATTTATATATAGATTAAAAACAATAAAATGAAATTTATAAATTTATAAATTTATAAAAATAAAATATATATATGACATTATTTAGAATAATATCTAATAATTTATAATTATATGTGATATATATTATTATATATTTATAAACTATATATTTATATAGAATTTTGTTTTATTTCATATAAAGCCGTATTTATTAGCTATATAGAAAAAAAAGTAGGTCATTAGCTACTATAGATAAGAAATTGAACCATATTATATAATAATACTCCATGCCTATTTATCCTATCTTTTAACATGGTGAATTATATTATTGCTATATTTATATGAACCACATAATGCCCCCTTAACATTAGCCTTATCTCCCACATATTGTATATATAGGCTATATTATAAATATGTATTAATAGGTTGTAATGATGTCACGGACTTGATCTAAATGGTAGATACTGAGGTGATGATAATACATGAAATACTACTAGATGGCTAATGGCTCTGACTACTTTACCAGCGGAGAATATCATATAATAAAATAGTATAATATATTAATAGGCTATCTTATTAAATACATTAATTTTACATAGAAAACCCATCTTTATTCTCAGAAATATTATTTAAATAAAATAATTTTATTCGAGGATTTTATAGATATATATTTTTTTTAAACATTCAATTTAAATATATATTTACAATATTATATTATCACAATACAGAAGTTTATAATTATCAGATTATTGCAGATTATTGCAATAGCATGCAAAGTTGTCTGAGAAGAGTTCATGTGAAGTTACTACTGAGATCCGGTTCTACACAAATAAATATGGTGATTTGTGTTTGTATTACATATAATTATATTAATTAAACCTTTAATTATATTAAAATTGTAATACTTTATTTAAATGATTTGCGTGCTAATACAAAATTCTAATGACATGTTAACATGGTGAATAAAACAGCACACTCATTAAGAGTGGAGGCGAGTTAAAATATGATTAATATTTTTATTTTAACAAAAAAAATGTATTATATATTATCCGTGTTTAATATCTTATTTATAAATTTTTAAATTTTCATTAATTATTTTATAACTATTATTAAACTATACATATACATTTATATTTTTCTAGTTTATAACTTCTATAAATATATTTATTTGTTATTGTTATTTTATTTGGTGGAGTCCTTTCATCCCATCCAGGAACTTAGATGAAGTTTTCACTTATAACCATATCTGGCTCTATTGTCCCTTCGAAGCCGCTCTTATGTTAAGGCATCTATGGTTTTAACAAGAGCCGATCATTTATTTATACACAATTATATAAGATCACTTCTAAATAATATTTTAAGACCCATTTTATAAAATTAATTAATGGTCCGGACAAGGCTCGAACCCATGTCCTACTGCTTGTGTGTCTGACGCCTTAGCCACTGAGCCACACAGGCAGTTTTTGTATATCTAATTATAATATATATTTGAGTACTACTCTATATTAGTACTAATTATTATTGTTTCAGTGTTGTTTATATACCATTATATTTTACTTGTCATTTATATATATAAACGTAATATATATATATATTTTTTATAATATTTTGTGATTATTTGTTTAATTAACAAAACTTTGAATGTAATTTTCTCAAGTTTCTACTTTTTCACTTAGTAACCTCATGTAAATGCCTACTACTTTTTTAATTTTTAATATTTTTATCTGAAATTTTTACTATATATATAAAACATTTACATCTATAAGAATCCTGTTGGATTTATTATTATATTTTATAATAATTAAATAAATGATGATAAACTAGCATTTTAATGACAAAAATTAAAAATAAATATTTAATTAATTGAGACTATTTTTTTACAATATGTTAAATTAAGTACATTTATAAAAAGACAGATCCTTTATGATGGAGGAAAGTATCTGTTGAATACAAAAAAATTATGTAATTATCTCCATTAGTTATTTATCCTTAGCGTTTTTAGATAGAGTTAAATTAGCATTGGTTAGATGAACGAAAGGAGCCTCCCCCTTAATCTGTGATGATACCACAGCACATTTAACAATTCTATATCTACCTTTACATTGAGTCATGGAAGTATGTCCAAATACTTGTAGTTTATCATCATACTTTGTTGTCGTGTTAATACTAAAGTATAATGATATTATATAAAATACAGTACATTTTAATAGATTAAAAATAACAGTAAAAAAAATACAAGAAATAGAATGTAAAAATGTATATGGCAGGTGTAAACAAATATCATAAATATAAACCTGGCATAATCACTTTGTAGAATGATTTCTGGGTAAAAATAAAATCATTAAACATTTTGTATATAGTTGAAGCAACTGCATGACTTCACATCTAACAAGCTGGGATCATCACTATCAAAGGACTACGAATCAGCTGTAGACAACACTTCTATTCTGTGCAGGGGTATTCTGTGAAAATCTTACAAGTTAATTGATTATTATGCTATATATTTGATATTAATAATATATTACTCGAATGGTATTAAATATATTTAAATTATAATATATTATTGTTAGATTTACTTTCAATGTTATAACTGTCTGTTATGTGTGGAACTTTCCATGCACGTCCGATATCCAGTTCACCGTTAACTCTTACATAACATGTTTAACGTCTGGCTAATTAGGTCAAAACCTTAGCCACTATAACACCATTTATATTTTGTAGTAATAGAATAATACATTAGTATATTATGGATTATTTTTCATTTTATGTTATTCTTAAAATTAATATATAGAATTATTATTTTTGTATATATATTTTATTATCTTGATTATATTTTCATTAAGGTTGATTTATATTTATGTTATTTAATGAATTTTTCTTTATAAGTCGATATAACTAATGCTTTTTAGTACATTTAATATTGTAAATAAGATATCAATTATTGAATAGGGTTTGTTTACACACACAAAATCATACTTTCAAGCAAACATCTCTTACATAATGAAAATATTGTCATAGATTTGCGAATATTATTTTTATGTTTTTCGAGAATACGATTTACAGTGTAAAAACGTCCATATTTAATAAAGAAACATTATAAAATAATTACTGAAATAAATTAGTTATTAAGTTTATATATGATTATAGAATCTAAAATATAAATAGTTAAAATAATATATTATTAGTTTCTTTTTCTTAATTAAAAACTTGAATTTACATTTGTAGACTAATCATGTTATATCACATGATTCTTTAAAGATGTTGGTTTCCTAATCCTGCTAATGAAATGAATGTATTTAAAGCGTGTGTCTTAATTAAAAGTATATATAGTTTGTTATATTATATATATATGTGTATTTTAATTAAAAATATAATCACCAGATGACATCTATAGCTCATTACATTAGATATTTATGTAATTTTCTACAACTAAAGTATACAAATTCTCTCAAACTCTTATTATAACTTCCATATTTAATGATATACTATTATTATAAATGTATCATTTTATTAATATTAATATATTTGTTTATTTGAAAATACTTCATATTCTCAATTAATTAATATATGTATATTTACTAATTAATTAATATATAAATATATTTAATTAAAATAATTACTTATAAGCCTATTATCTATAACAATTGTGATGAAATAAAGTTGTATATTATTAGCATTACAATATATTATCCTTATATAATGATATCAATTAATAAGTTGATGATATTCAGATTTGTCACAGATACGATAAGCACACCTGAATGAAGAAACTGATATGTTCATCTACTGCTAATCTATCACATGATAGATTATCTTGAGGACATCTTCTTAAACTCTAGGTTATTATAACAAGTTTTATATAATTGGATATAGAATTTAATTATATCAATTATCTACTTATGATATATTTTTATTTGTAATATGTTTTTAATATATCATTCATTTCATTAATGAATTCTATGAAAGTTTTATTTGATTTATTATATAACATTTTTATAATATTGATAATATCCAAATAAATGTTATTTATATAAATAATTATTAACAAAATATTATTTATATAATTAACAACTTTCTAATTTAAAACTATTTTTTTAATTTAAAAATAAAACATTATACCAAAATTAGTATTAGAAAATACAGGAATTATACTTATAAATATTTTTTAAAACTTTTATTTTATACTTTTATGATTTTATCATATTGCATTATGTTCAATTAGTATATACTTGAATTAGATATAAATTAAATATAAAACTTTTTTTTAACATAATTCTTATATTTATATAATTAATAATGATTATATTAATATCATAATATAATATAATACATATCATAGATGTTGTGAAGTAAAGATATAATACTCCCTATCTAGTAGCAAGGACAGGATGATTTTCATATCATTTCAAAACTATTATTGTTAGTTTTAATATCATCAAATTTCTAAAAAGTTTTAATATATTTTACAGATTACTGTTTTAAATAAATATCATTTTAGCTTACCATATAATAATTACAATAAATTATATTCTAAATATATTATATATCATGAAATAAGCTTTTAAAAATAGAGATAATCTAGAATTGATTATTGATGAAATAAGTAGTAGCTGTTCAGCCAAAGTACAATGAAATTGTTGTTGTTGCAGCTATTGTAGCTTTAAAGGAACATAACGTATCATCTCGTAATGCTATATTTGAATAAATTGCCGCTAATTAAAAGTTAGCAAATGATGACAAGAAAATGAATGTTCATAAATAATGTGTCTACGTAATGGTGTTACTAAAGGTATATTTCAACGAGTTAAAGGTACTGCATCTAGTCGTAGTTTTTATGTCAAAGTAGTTACCACAACAGTAATTTTACCAAATTAATTTGATGCAACAAAACTTTAGGTACAAAAATTGTTAATAAGACTAAATCTTCAATTACAAAATCATCATCAAAGAAAGTGACAAGGGCAGTATAATACTGCCAGTATCCAATGAAATAACAAATACTGTGGCTAAGAAATCCGTCAAAATAACATTTAAGGCTTAATTTTAATAATATAAAAATCTGCTCTTTTCAGGGCCACACATTTTTAACAAGATTATTATTTAAAGTATCAATTATCATATAATTATTATTATTATATTAATTATTTTATTTATTTATAATTATAATATCATTAAAATATAAATAATTGTATTAATTTATATATACAACAGTTTCATTTATATGATAGTATGCAAATCTATTATGTTATTAAGAGATAATTGTAATAATATATACTAAGGTTTTATATGGGATTAATGAGTATCTCTAAAATTGAAAGCAATGCGTAATAATTAATGGGATTAAACCAAATTATCAAGATGTAATATCTGGTGTCCTACAGGAATCTGTTATTGAAACAATCTTATTTCTCATTTATATTAATGAACTCCCATGCGTAATTAAGTCTCCTCTATCAATTTCACTTTTAACAGATGATGCTAAAATTAGCTACTAATTCACTTCCTCATCAGAAATGCAGATCCTAAATCCTGGCTCGATCACCTAATGTAATGGACGAATACTTGGAAATTGGAACTCACATTCTAAATATTCTTAGATGAGAATTGGAAAATCATGACTCTTCCTAATTATACTATGTATAACTTAACTCTATATAGTTGCTCTGATTCATCTCTGATTTATTTAACACATATTATAATATCATGTACCATTCTCGAATACATGTATATGTGTGGTTATTTAGCCTAATACAAATATAATTAGTTAATATTAACAAATTATATATCGTAGTTTAAATTTATGTATATTTACCAATAACCATATTAGCTTTATAATTCTAAAACTCTGTATATAATATTTGAACATATAAGTGATTACATATACTCATCATCGTAATTGTTATATATCACTGGGAAAGGTTAATGCCTGTAACGAGCCAACAACCATAAACTATATGTTTTCATATTTTCGGTCTACCTTATATATTAACTTATATATATATATATATATATATATATATATATATATATATATATATATACAGTGTATACACTATATATTATACATGTTCTTTAATATTACAACAGCATAATAATAGGAATATATTATATTAATATTATATTATCATGTTAACAATTAATAACAATTATTTACCACAATTTCCAAATTTTCACAAATAATATGTTGATGATGTAATGATACTAATATCCAACTATTTTAATATATTACCATATAAATATACCAATATATATATATATATATATATATACCATATGGTTATATAACAGTAATTTTACCTTTCTAATATATATTGTATTATTAATGAGATTATTGGAAATATATATAAATTAATTTGAATATGTAGAAAAGTAATTTATTAATAATAAAATACCAATGTATACTTTTCATATAAACTCATCATTATACAATACAAAAACACACGTTTTATACATGATATACATATATATATTCATACTCTATATTCAGTGATGGGCAGGATCGCGATCATTGATCGGCGATCCGGATCGGGGTTGGGTACGCAAGCGAGGATCAGGATCGGATAACGAATGGAGAATCGGGATCCTGAAAAGGATATGATCGGCGATCCCGACCCCGAAAAAAGGATCGGTGCCCATCATTGCATATATGATACTCTAATATATATTATTATAATATTATTATATTAATTTATAAGAATATTAAGAACATTTTTGTATTTTATTATTACATTGATATGATATTGTATTGATCATTATTTTGTTTTCCAAAGTATTGCAAGACTAGGTTAAACTTATCTAGTATTTAAATAATAATTGTTATTTTTACCATCATAGAATGTAATCAATTGATATGATATAAGTAAACCACCGACTTTATCTCAACTTATATTGTACGTCGTACAATGAGTAGATATTTGTATCCAATTCAATGCATTCATATGTATAAATATATACCTTTACATAAATTATATTTAATTCACTATATAGTGACTATATCCATGGCCTCCTTTAGCTAAAGGAGGCCATGCTATATCATATAATCTATATGATATATATATATATATATATCATGTATATATAATGTATACATGCAATATATGCATTTAATTCAATTGAATTATTATTGAAATATAATACAATATATTAATAATAACTATTATTTACAATTATTAATAAATTATATTAGGTCTAGGTAGGCACATAGGTATTATAACTACATATATATTGTTTCGAATTATGAAATAAAATCGTATTAATTAAATATATAAATAATATTGTGATCGGGATCGGGTTCTGGATCGGGTAAGAAACGTAGGATCGGGTAACGAAGTGAGTATCGGGATCGGGAAAAGGATCGCATAAGAGAATAAATAGAGGATCGGGATCAGCGATCCAGGAAAAAAGGATCGGTGCCCATCACTGTCTATATTAAACTATAGTCATTTACTTTATATTTCGGTATTATTAGCCTCATGTAGAGATTATCTATGCAGAGTTTTATCATTGTTAATATTAAACAATTATATTTTAGTCAAGATACAGCAAAATATCACATTATTGTTTATATTTAAATCTTTTTAACATATAAATGAGTATTTAATAAAATTAAAAATGTTGAATAATAGTTTAATATTAGTCATACTTAAATAAGACACTTTTTGATAATATATAATATAAGATATTAAATATCTTAATGTAATAATAAAATTTATTGGAATTGTTAAATATTAATATATTAAATATTGAACGATTTAATAAAATTACAATTAAATTTCACGGTATAATTATTAAATAATATATATTCTATAAATTATAGATAGTTTTTTATATGAATACATATTATTATTGATTGCTCTTTTTGTACGAAATTAAATATTTGTTTTTACGGTTACGGGTCATAACCGGATCGTAGGATCGTATATGAGGCGTGCGTCGAAAGAACGCAGCGTGTTTATTCATATCAGTGACAAATTAAAGCTATATCTAATAATAGATATACATAGATATATCTAATATTACTATACTTTGATATTATCTATAGATAAAATTAAATACATATATACGCTGTACTGTTATTATTACGTATACGGTTACCGTATTACGGTATACTTACCATACGTATATAGTATATACTATATATATATATATATATATATATATATATAAATATATATATATATATATAATATAGTATATAATATAGTATATAACATATATAATATATAATATAGTATATAACATATATAATATAGTATATAAGTTATATAATATAACACATATATATATATATATAATACACATATATTATATATATACTATATTATATATTATATATGACATATAATATGTTATATACTATATTATATTTATATTTATATATATATATATATATATATATATATGTATTATATTATATAACTTATATACTATATTATATATTATATATGTTATATACTATATTATATTTATATATATATATATATATAAATATAATATAATATAAATATAATATAGTATATAACATATATAATATAGTATATAAGTTATATAATATAACACATATATATACATATAAACATATACATATATATATATATATATATATACTGTATTATATATTATATATGTTATATACTATATTATATTTATATATATATATATATATATGTTATTCATTTTAATTTTATTGATAACTATAATATATATATATAATTATATTATATATATATATATATATACTATTTATATAAATATATATTTATTATTTCATTTGAATTGATTTTAATTAGTTTGAATTGTTTTTTATTAATTCATTACTTTTAATATAATTGTATTACTTAATTTGAATTGATTTTAATTAATTTGAATTGATTTTTATTAATTCATTTGAAATTAATTCATTTCATTATATAATTAAATCTAGTATGATTCTTCACTGATATGAATATAGGCGCAGTGTACTTTACACACACGCCTCATATTTAGATCCTGCGATCCGGTTATGACCCTCCCCCGTTTTTACAAATATTTAAAATATTATAATATATTTTTGTTAATGTTTATATCCTTGGGTTTATATATTGCCACCTATCATTGGAATTTTATTATAAAAATTAAATCAAAATAAACATTAATATATACTAATTATCGTCCATATTTATTATTTAAAAATGCAATAAAAACGTATTAATATGTTAACCCATATCTAATGAATACTTTTGTATATCTTATGTTATTAATATATTACATTTCACATTAAATTTAATTACAACGAATATGATTAAACAACAATAAGGTATGTTTTTTTATTAATATTTTAACAAAACTTTATGTCAAATTTTGATTATTTAAACTTTATATCGTACATTATATTATAATATATTGTACGTATATTATACGTAGTATATTTATTTATTAAATAAATATAGACTTTAGTTCTATATTTAATATATTATATAGTTTATATATATATATATATTTAATTTATAATCACTGATATTTAATATTATAATAATGATTATAATGTGTCGACGTTTTTTCTTTATATCATATACCATAAACGTTATCATATGTTGGTATATTAGTTAATATCAGTTGTATAATGGATAACCAATATTTCAAATCACTCGTATCTATTTAATAGACTATTACTTAACATAATCAGTATGTTAATTATATTAACATTATGATAATGTAACATTAAATGTTATATTATTAGGTATATATATTATTATAACAAATATGCCTAATAATAATTTACTTAATAAAATAAATTATTAATGTATATTCGTTATTGGAAAGGATAAAATATTATCATATTAATTAATATGAGTTGTTAATAAATATTGAAATGTGAATATAACACTATCAAATAAATGTGTGAGTGACGCAAGAGTGAATTACATTTATATGAGGAAACGGGTGTTAGAGTGATGTCTGAACATGATAGCTTCAGCACTTATCAAAATGAATTCATAAATTATCATCATCAGTAATGTATGTCTAAATAATGTTTCTAGACATTACATTAAATGTTAGTCCCAATGATGTTTGTGGGATCTTATGCGAATATGACATACGATATATTACAAATAACTTTATACGAGCAGAAATTCCACACTATAGTATTGTCATGACATAGTCTATATTATCAAGTACCCATTCCTACAGTTGTTCAGCACACATAGTATTGTGAAGTGCGATAATTACGTAAAGTATTTCTCCAATGTTCATCATCGCTACAGTGACTACGTATTCAGCCTTGCCGCCATCACAAACTACCTCCATGTATGTGATTGATGCATACTCGATTATGTTAAGAATGCTCAATGAACAATGGACCAAGTGTACGAGATAAATATCAGTTAATTTAATTATACGCAAGTAAATTTAGTAATAAGATTGTAATGTCCTATATAAATTCTATACGAATGTAAAAAACTAACCTAGTATCTATATATATATATATATATATATATCAGTGTTCATTCTAGAGCTACCCAGCTACCCAAATTGGGAAGTGCCCTAATTGTGTGGGTAGCTGCCCTAAATATATAATTTTATGGATTAAGTTTAATTATTAAGTTATTATTAATATACTTGTAATATCATTAATTAAAAGTGTTATATCTATAATTACAGGAATATATTATTTAATAAATGTCAGTTTTCCAATGAATATTTATAAAATGACGATTAAATGTGTTATTATTATTATATTATTATTTAAGTATTAAAATAATGAAGAATTTAATATTTAATAAATGGCAGATTTTTAAAAAATATTTGTAAAATGGCGATTAAATGTATTATTATTTAAGTATTAAAATAATGAAGAATTTTATTTAATAAATGGAGGATTTTCAATAAATATTTATAAAATGGCGATTAAATGTATTATTATTATTCTAATATTATTTAAGTATTCAAATAATGGAGAATATGAATAACTTCTGTCATAACATTAGGATAAATTCATTATTTTTCAAATAATGGCGAATATATACTATTTGCCCTTTGTTATATACATTTGATATTTTATATAAACAAACAATTTAGATTCAAATACAAATTAAATATGATAATAAACTGCTTGATCTATATTTAGAATAATTTATTTTTAGATTGGGTAGCAAATTCACTACCCAAAATGAAAATTGGGTAGCAAACTTTAAATATTGGGTAGTGAATTTGCTACCAATTTATATTTATAATAATATATGAAAATTAATTCAATAATTATTTTTATTCCAATTCTTTTTCTCCCAATATAAATCAAGTGATTGTTTTATTTAAAATTCGTAATTTTTATATATTTATTCAAAATCCTATTTTAAAACGTAATATTAAAGTGATATTAGAGATATTAAAAATAATGAAACATTTAATCAACAATATTATTAATAAGTTCACTGTTTTTTATATTCATAATAATTAAACTGTATACTTTTTAAATGTATTATAATCTAATTATTAAATTTAAAATTATTATTTTTATTATTACATTAATATTTAATAATATCATATTATATATTAATTATCATACTTATCCTAATTATTATTCTTATATATAATATATAATGTTTAAAATATAATGTCATAAATATCATGTATTATACTACTTATTAGTTATTATATATATTGAATTTAAAATCAATCGTTGTACGGAGTACGTGCTGCATGTTGATACATGAGCATGATATATTTTATATTGATTTTATTATGATAAAATTGGTATCACTTGAAAGCTTATTAAATTATATAATACAATTCATATTATGTTTTTTTTAATTTGTATTTAAAAGTTGTTAACAAAAATGTGCAAACAAATTATTAAATTTTAATAATCAATACAATTATAATATCATTCTAATTAATTTTGTATATTATGAAATTAAAATATCTTATATAAATTATATATAATAATGTGTACCAGTATGATATAATAATATTAATATAGATATAGGTATTTTTGAATATTTTTATCTACCTATAAGTATTTTTAAGTATTTATAAGTATGATATAGTATATATCGTTAATTGTATATATATAATATATAATTAATGAAAATAATTACTATATATATTATATATTTAGTATCTTATAATTTATATTATATAGAAACTTATTTATTTATATATTCCTATAAATACATTTCCATGTATTATAGTATTTAATGATACAAAT
This sequence comes from Osedax fenrisi, assembly GCA_964019155.1. Taxonomy (NCBI): domain Eukaryota; kingdom Metazoa; phylum Annelida; class Polychaeta; order Sabellida; family Siboglinidae; genus Osedax; species Osedax fenrisi. Next base: position 38,157,875 of record OZ025242.1, read on the forward strand.
AACTAATCCTGTATACTTGACATAATAGTATACAGGTGTTTCTCGCGAAATATATCATTATGCTTATAATAATCATTATAATAATATGAAAGTTTAAATTATAAATATACTATTCGATTGATTAGTAATATTACCAATACATTTATATAAAAAAAAAGTAAATATATAATTATATATATGATATTACAATAATCATAATATTATAACTTATCGAGAACCAAATTACTTATATATCAAACTACTCGAACACCTAATTTTAAAAATATAACTTCTCAACTACTAAATTTTCAATATAACATATCAACCATATAATTTCCAATATTATAAGATCTCAACTACCTAATTTTCTATATTATAACATATCGACAACATAATTTTCAATATTATAAGATGTCGACTACCTAATTTTCAATATTATAACATATCGACAACATAATTTTCAATATTATAAGATCTCGACTACCTAATTTTCTATATTATAACATATCGACAACATAATTTTCAATATTATAAGATGTCGACTACCTAATTTTCAATATTATAACATATCGACAACATACATTTCAATATTATAAGATCTCGACTACCTAATTTTCAATATTATAACATATCGACAACATAATTTTCAATATTATAAGATCTCGACAACATAATTTTCAATATTATAAATGCTCGAAGATCAAATTTTTAATATCCGAATATCTCATGAATCAAATGTTGAGAGATTGAATATAAAAAGAATTATTTGATATCAATGTATTATAATTACAATTTGTAAATCATTTAATTGTAAACGAATAATAAGTAATCGAATCGAATACTTATTTGCTATTTGCATCTCTAATTCAAAAAGCCTCCTAAGTAGCTTTTGTAAGTAACAATTGTTACAGGTTTAAATTGCCTCAGGGTATAAGTGTCCATTTAATATATTATTTATCATAAATGAATTTATATATAGATGGCGAAATTACCCATATATGTCATCCTACATTTTACTTAGTAAAATATATTTAAATGCCCTATAATAATTTTTTTTTGGTAGCTGCCCTGAAACCTAGAATGAACACTGATATATATATATATTAATATAGATTTATATTAATTAATGCAACAAGTGATCAATAAATGCATAAATATGGATGAAGTATCTATATAAGAAGCTAGGATCATCACTATCAAAATACTCCAAATCAGCTATAGACACTACTAATATCTTATTCAAGTATATTCGATGTTAATCTATACAATATTACTTGAATATTTTACTAAATATTAATATATTAATTGACTGATATGAAAGATATGAATAATATAAATTACACAGTTTATATATTATTATTATTATTATTATCAGATTTAGGCAATGCCATTATATAGAATAAACAATATTGAATTAGTATATTATAAATTAATTTTATTTTTATGATATTCCTTCTAATTAATACTATATTAAATCTGTAGTTAAAAGGTTTCACTAAATAATGCTAAAAAATCAGTATCTTAAATAGTGAAGGCTAAATTAAATTTTATATAAATCGGCCCTTTTCAGGGCCACCTATTCTTAACAGGATTATAATTTATTAATCTATTTCTTAAATATGTTAACATTTATCATTTGAAATATTACTTTTATAAATATCAAATTACATTGTTTTCAAACCAAAGTATCACCAAGCATTTTACGAAGACAATTTATATCACTCGTATCTATTTACGTGAAATACATTTTAATACCGATTAGTTTGAAATATAGGTGGCAATAATATCGTTTTTTAAATATGTTTAATTACGTAAACTTGTTTACCAAATATATTTGCACATTTTTTATCATAACTTTTTTGGTATTCAAAATTAAAAAAAACTAAAATGACTTGTTATAGAATTTAATAATATTTCCACTGTTTTTATACCTATTATGTTACAAATGCATCAATATGAAAAATATCATTTTTATATACATAATATTATAGTATATACTTAATATTTAGTATTTAATATATAGGTAAATATATTTAATTAGTATTTAAATATTTTAATTATTAACAATTATGATAGTAATACATGTAATGTATTGTATATAATGTAATGTATATTTTGTTATCAATTTATAAAATAAAATTAATATAATATTTGTTATTTAATAATTAATCTAATATATAACTTTATAATAGAAAATTACGCACGTACACAATTATTAATTTTCAATTAAACATAATATATATACATAGTATAATGTATATTTATAAAATTTGGTTTATCTCATATGGTTACGTGTAATTGCTATCTAAATTTCATTTTTTATTGTAATGTAAATTAATAAATAAGACACTTTTTTTATAAAAAATCATATATTTTATATATGATTTTTCCTATATATTTAATATACCAGTCATATATATATGTCCTGAAATTGATTACATTTCGAGATTTTAACAAATAAGCTCCACTTACATTCACTGAATCATTTATAGAATATAATTATAAAACTAATTTTAAAATCAATTGTAAAAAATATAAAAAACTATTGATGTGTTTGACTTGTTAAATAATTAAATTAAATTATAATTCTAATTTTATTTCACTATTTATATATAATATGTATATTAATGTATATGTTTATATATGTATAATATATATAAATATATATATATTTACTCAAATTATATTTAGTATATTATTATTAGATATATATATACTTGTCAATATTAATTTTAGAACATATATAATTGTGTAAGTAAGGGGTTATACAAAGATTTGTCTAGGGAAAGATATAAAACTTACAAAATCGTGTAATTCGATATTGTATACATAACACCTAAAGTGCCATCCATATCAGGTTAATTTTAGGAACTATTTGTTGTATATAATGTAGATTGGTAGTGAACTATAAACTTTTAAATTATTATGTATATGGGGAAAACATTATAAATGTTTATTGCTAATATATAAAAGCAATATGTAGGTTTTAAATGTTATTCATATCTATGTGACAAGTACAATTTATATTGCAAGTGATTCGATATAACTGCTAGCAATGCAGGTAGTAGTTAATTACTTTGCATATAGGAAATGTTATATAATGTATACCACTTGTGTATATATATATATTTACATATGGAGTGGGTTTTTGTTTTTTTAAAGCATGTATATAATTTTAATATTTTAAAAATAAATTTGTAATATGTAAATTCTATATATGTACTACAACATGTATAATTATAAATAATATGATAATTATTTTCATTAAATATAATAAACTTATTTAAAATTGGGTGGCCCTAAAAAGGGCCGATTGTTGTGGATGCGAGATTGAGAAACTATTTAGAACTGGTGTATTTAGTAACGGCTTTGGTACCTTCACTTACGGCATGTTTAGCTAATTCTCCTGGAAGTAAAAGACGAACAGCAGTTTGAATTTCACGGCTTGAAATAGTCGATTTTTTGTTGTACTTGGTTAAACGAGAAGCTTCGTTAGCAATACGTTCGAATAAATCATTGACAAAAGAATTCATAATGCTCATAGCTTTGCTTGAAACTCCAGTATCGGGATGTACTTGTTTCAATACTTTGTAAATGTAGATACCGTAAGACTCCTTCCTTTTCTTGTGACGTTTCTTATCTCCAGTTTTAGCAGTCTTGGTAGACTTCTGGACAGTTTTCTTTGAACCTTTAGCTGCGGATGGGAACACCATGTTGAAATAATAATAATGTATGAATTGAATGAATCGTGTCTCGACTTATATTTACTTTAACGTGGAATGATTAACCAATAGGCTTCGAGTAAAAAAGGGATTATATTGCGCATTTATACAAATTTAACGGTAATTTAACTTTTGCACAATGGAATTTTCCATTAGAACATCTGTCATTGTGTAGTAATACAAACCGATCTGTATTCTTAACAAAGAATATCCAAAATGAATTATAATATTTAATACCTTCATAAACTACCGTTTATTGATATATAGATCGTAGAATAAGCGAACATAATCATTACTACTCTAGCTATTATCATGTCTGGACGAGGAAAAGGTGGAAAAGGATTAGGAAAGGGAGGTGCCAAACGTCATCGAAAAGTACTTCGTGATAACATCCAAGGTATCACTAAACCCGCTATCAGACGTTTAGCACGTAGAGGAGGTGTAAAGCGTATCTCTGGACTCATTTACGAAGAAACTCGTGGAGTTCTCAAGGTATTCTTAGAGAATGTTATCCGTGATGCCGTTACCTACACTGAACATGCCAAACGTAAGACCGTTACTGCTATGGACGTTGTTTACGCTTTGAAACGCCAAGGCCGTACCCTTTACGGATTCGGCGGTTAAAATTGACTGGAACTTGAATATTACTTACTGAAAAATCGGCCCTTTTTAGGGCCACCCAAACTTATACGAGTATATGAATTTAATTTGAACTAATTTTATTATGATTATTATTATAATTAACGATTAATTATCCATAATATATTCTCATTTATAAATCTAATATTTTAAATTTAATAGTAATTATTTTAAAAGATGCCTTATTAAATAGCTTTTTATTGTTTGAAGAATTGATAAATTTAATTTACTTAACTTAATTTACTGACTTATTTTATAATATATGTAGTACATTTTTTATAATACATTTATTAAATATTGGTACTCTGAATCTATATATACTCTCATTTTATTATTTATTTTACAATCTATTTAATTGTTTTCAATACATCAATATATAAGCACTTTTTTAATAATATATTTCATACAGTTAAATTAAATTAGTATGTACACATTTATTTTATAAATAGAATAATTAAGAATAATTAAATCTATAATGATAGTTATTTCAAATTTTTATTTAAAGTAAAATCTCGATGACATTGCTTAAAATTATTAATAATATCATTTATATGTTCAACCACTAGTGTCGAAAATATATATATATATAATACTTAGTATTAAAATCAATATTTTTGTTGTAGGACTAATTATATATGTTATAAATAATATTTAAAGGGTATTTACTATTTAAAGTACGATCTATATGACCTTATTAAAATTATTAAGAATATAATATTTTTATTTATTTACTAGATACTTAATTCGTTAATAAATATATAAGAGTACATTTAGGTATTAAAATAAATATTATTGTTTTAGCTACTAATAACAGGTAATATATTTGTGTAATTCGAATTATATTTAAAGTACGATCTTAATGACCTTATTAAAATTATTAGGAATATCATATATTTATTTATTTACTATACATTATTATAATGATTATAGATTCGTTACAAAACATTCTAGTCAAGTTAAGTATTAAAATCAATATTCTTGTTGTAGCTACCAATAACATATAGGTTATAAATAATATATTGTATGTTATATATATATCTATTTTTATTTTTCATTAATTGAATAGTTATTATCGCCCGTATAAATATTTACATCATGGATATTAGAATTAAGTCATTCTAATGTCAATGATATATCTAAATTTTAAATTATAAATAAATTTATTTTTAAATATTTATATTTTAACACATGAATACGTTTTATTATCTTATATACAACATGTTATATTTAATTTAATGATACTAAAAGAGACTACATAATGATTTTGGTATTTATTTTATAATATGTTATGTTTTTAAAGATATTTATTAAATAATTATTCAATAATTTATTGTAAACTCAGTTTAAAACTAGTATGATAATAATTATCATAATAATATGATATTATCGTTTATTATCGTTTATCGTTATTATCATATTATGATAATTATGATAATTATTAAATAATTATCATAATAGTTTATGGAGATTTGAGTGAACTACGCTCAAATGTTTAAAACATATATAATTATAGGCGACCATGTTATATTTTAAATAAATAGCTCATTTAATAAATTTTGTTAATAATTATTATTCTTAGTAACTAAAGTTTATATTTTTTAAAAAACTCAGGGTTGTGTGGGATTCCGCACATTTAAAGTGATGATAATTTATTTTTTTTATATTTTTTTTATTACATAATAATACTTAATGTAGTGTTTTTTAGTATCTGTAAAAAAATTAGAAATGCATTCAGTCTAGAAATGGCATAAAAATGTGTTTATGACGATAATATAATGCTATATTATATACTATTCAATATTACATTTGGATAGGGGATCGAAACGGAGCGCAAAAACGAAATATATATAATTTTGTGTGGCGTGCGTCGCTGACCTGCATTATACAAATTCAATTGGTCGTATAGATCATTCATACACACAAGTGAATAACATAGCAATCCACGAGTAAATCCATAGCAAATGAAAATGCAGTGTATATTGAGTACATGTATATATATATATATATATATATATATAAGTTATTATATATAAATTATATATACAATATATTATCATTATTACCCTTTTAATTTATCTGTAATATACATTGTATATTATATACAACTTTATATAATTCAACTATATTTATATTACACTATACATATAGCATTTACTATTGATTTACTCGTGGATTACTTTGTTATTCACTTGTATTGAATGTAGGTCAGCGACGCACGCCACATATTTTTATTTAAAACTTGCTCCGTTTCGATCCACCCCCCTTACATTTTTATGCTGTCAAACTTCAAACGATGTTTTCTCAGAATAATTATTTCGCGCTAGGTATGTGCTTTGAATGCTTTGAATATAGAACATAAAAACTATTATAATTATAATATTATTTTTGTGTGCTTTATATAGAATTTAATTATGTGAATAGTAAAATAGAGAGATAATTAATAAAATGTATAGAATTCATCGTATAAAATGATAATTTCTATAGAAATACCATCATTATAGTATCGCTAATTTTTAATGTAGTTAATTTTTAATATAATAAATAATAATATTAAAAATAACTTTATATTTTCCTATGCATGTATGTGTTATGAATACATTATAAAAAAAAGTAGGTCAATTTAATGAATAGAATATCAGTTATATTTTTTTTAGTGGACCTATGTTTTTACTATCTATTTGTACACGAAATTGGAAAATTGCGTGTTATGTGCGGGATCCCCTTAATGATTTACACCGCGAAGGACCGTATATTTACATTTAATTCAAATTATAGTAGAATAATATACGCTAGGTGGAAATAGTGTGACTGGTGGCGGGCGTTAGTATAATGCAATACGTAATGGTTGACTGCACATTGTGCACAACTAATATACGTTGTATTCTACAACTACGTAAGCATTAACTCCAAACTAGACCGTATATATACTTTGACATATATATACACACACACATATATATATATATATATATATATATATACATATAGTATGTTATATAGCCATACATAATATATTTTATACACATACATGTATGCACAAACCCACACATACAATGTATGTGACATACATTCACACACATATATATATATATATATATATATATATATATATATATATATATATATATATATATGTATATATGTACATAGTATATTATATAACCATGCATACTATATTTTATACTATATTCCATAGTTTATTGTATGGAATTATTTCAAATATATTCTAATCTATATACAATGATGTGTATTTATAAGCATATAGGCTTATACACATTATACGATTACATTGTATTATATACTATTGTATTATTTTAAGTATATAGAGTATAATTTGTATTAAATAGAGTATAATTTGTATTTAATAGAAGTGTAAATATATGTACACATATTATATATATATATATTATATTATATATATATATATTATATTATATATATATATATATATATATATATATATACTTTTATGTGATAAACAAAATAAGAGTGTTCTAATATTTATATAAAAATGTTATTAATGAATAACATAAAATATATAAAAACAAATATATACATTAAGTAATCACTAGCTCTATCAGTACTGCGATTATCGTTAGCAATATTAAAGCTAGTGAAGGATTTATTAAATATCTAATATGAAATAGAAATATATCAGTAGTAATAATATCATTTCTGTATTGACTAAATAATTTTGAATATCCTCATTATTTTAATAAATATTAATGTTTATTAAAATAATTATGTTGTAGCTTGGTTAGTTTACCCGCATCTACAATATTAACATGAATTTCGACGATCATACAGTGTACAGTGTACACTCTCTGAATCATAGTAGCATAATATGTGGGATGTACTAGTGAGAACATGCTGCACTAGTGAGTAGAGGCCGGGTGTCGTACTAAATATACTGGCGACAATCGAATAAGTAACGATTAGTTATCCATAGGGTTGTGAGTTAATAAAAAACACGTTTTAAACAGACGTTTTAAACCGTTTTAAACATAGAATAAAAAACAGAAAAAAACAAGAATCATACATTTATACATATATTTATTTAATTGTTAATATTTAAATTTAATTTAAATTTAATTTGACAAATAATAATTTATCTACTTTTTTTTTGATATAATAAATTGTATAATAATTGAAAAATGAATGATTATTTAATAAATTTATAAAATAAATATATAAAAATATAATATTATTATTATAATAAAGTTAAATTAGATTTCTTTTATGTTTTGATATAATAAATTGTATAATAATATATAATAGTATTGAATCTTTTTTCTTGTAGTATTGAATCATTTTTCTTGTATACTTGATTATACTTCTTTGTTTTATTTCTCTTTATTGACACTTATATAAAAATTAGTAATTAAACTAACATTTCAGTTTGAACAAATATTTTACATTCTTTACATTATTACAAAGTATTACAAAAAAATTCCTAAAACTTATTTACTGAAAAAAAAAAAAAAAAAAAAAAAATGTTACATACAGTTCTTACCATCTTTCTAGATATTCTTTTTGTTATGTTTTATTCAGTTTTATTCAGTTTTACTTCATTTTTTTCTTCTTTTATACTAATACATCTATATTTTTGTTTAGTGTATTATTTTATAGTACTTATTATTTATTTTAGTTATTTATTTATAAATAATTAAATGATGATTACATAATTTTATGGCAAGTTCAAACAATTTATATTATTTTTCTATTTTATTCATTGTATTGTATCTATGTAAACAGGAAGTCATCTAATATTTTATAATATTTTATTTATTTAGTTTTTTTTTGAACTTGCTTTAAAATTAAGGGTAATTGTCTCGATAAGCTTTAGCTTCTACAAAAACCCTGGTGCAAACCTAAATCTGATAATAATAATAATAATAATTGTTACTACTAATGTATAGTTTGACCATATGATTTAATGATGCTAATAATACATATAATATATTATTTGAATTATTACTGATTATTCATATAATATATACTTACTTTATTATTATTTTATTATTTAACAACATATCTACTTTATTTAAATATTTTTATTTTTCAGAAAAAAACGGATAAAAAACGAATAAAACGTATTAAAAACGAAAAAAACCATTTAAAACATGTTTTAAACAAACATTAATAAAAAACGCGTTTTTTAACAACCCTAGTTATCCATAATTATTATGATTACATTCTCATTTATAAATCATTTGTAATTATTTTAAAAGATGCCTTATTGAATAGCTTTTTATTGTTTGAAGAATTGATACATTTTAAAATAAATTTATTAAATTGTTATAGTTATAATAATACATTTAGAAAATATTGTTACTCTGAATCTAGATACGCTACACATTTTATTATTTATTTTACAATCTTTTAATTGTGTTGAATACATCAATATATATATAAACACTTTTTATAATATAGTTTATCCACACAGTTAAATTAAATTAAATTAAATTAGTATGTACACATTTATGTAATTATTATTGTATTAAATAAGAATAATTAAATCTATAATGATATGAATAGTTATTTCAATTTTTATTTAAAGTAAAATCTCGATAACATTGCTTAAAATTAGTAATAATGTCATTTATATTTTCAATCACTAATATCGAAAAAATATATATATATAGAATACTTATTAAAATCAATATTTTTGTTGGAAGTAATAATTACATATGTTATAAATAATATATTTAAAGGGTATTTACTATTGAAATTAAGTACGATCTCTATGACCTTATTAACATTATTAAATTTATTTAAGAATATAATATTTTTATTTATTTACTAGATACTTAATTCGTTAATAAATATATATAAGAGTACATTTAAGTATTAAAATAAATATTATTGTTTTAGCTACTAATAACATATATGTAATAGATGTATGTAATTCGTATTATATTTAAAGTACGATCTTTATGACCTTATTAAAGTTATTAAGAATATCATATATTTATTTATTTACTATACATTATAGATTCGTTACAAATCATTAGAATCAAGTTAAGTATTAAAATCAATATTCTTGTTGTAGCTACTAATAACATATAGGTTATAAATAATATATTGTATGTTATATATATCTATTTTTATTTTTAATTATTGAATAGTTATTATCGCCCGTATAAATATGTACATCATGGATATTAGAATTAAGTCATTCTAATGTCAATGATATATTTAAATTATAATATAAATAAATTTATTTTTAAATATTTATATTTTAACCATAGATTTATAGTTTACATATAACTTACATGTAAACTATAAATCTATGATTTTAACACATGAATACGTTTTGTTATCTTATATACAACATATTATATTTAATTTAATGATTATATATTATTTAGCGACTACATAATTATTATGGTATATTTTTTTATAATGTTATATTTTTTAAGATATTTATTAAATAATTATTCAATAATTTATTGTAAACTCAGTTTAAAACTAGTATGATAATAATTATCATAATAATATGATATTATCGTTTATTATCGTTTATCGTTATTATCATATTATGATAATTATGATAATTATTAAATAATTATCATAATAGTTTATGGAGATTTGAGTGAACTACGCTCAAATGTTTAAAACATATATAATTATAGGCGACCATGTGATATTTTAAATAAATAGCTCATTTAATAAATTTTGTTAATAATTATTATTCTTAGTTAACTAAAGTTTATATTGTTAAAAAAACTCACGGTTGTGTAAAACATGAAATTTTAAATATGGTACATGTCGAAAACACCCGGCATTATATTCGATTAATATCGTATATATGTATGCGTATTTAAGTAACATATATGATAATTAGCTATATAGTAGTAACATATATATATACCATCGATATAGTGCTAAAGTGGATAAGCAATTGAATGTAGTGTATGGCACTATCCGCTACGGGCGCTGCAGTCGAAACCCACTATCTGGCCCACTATTTTTTATTTAAAATTATTATTTATTTATATATATATATATTGATAATTACTACCAATTTTATTGTACTATCTATACTAAAAATAAAATTATATATTTAAAATACATTATATCAACATTGCTCGTAATTTTGTGTATTTAAATTGAAGATATCATAATATTTTATTGATATTTATAATCTGATACATTGATATAGATAGAAGTCACTTTAATCTATTTCGACGAAAAGCCTACTGTTTTAATATTTGACATATATAATATGACTAATATCCAATCAAAATCAATGATGCCATTTTGTTAATTTATCGATAAAAGTGTCATTCGCGTATCTATCTTTACATTCATTGCGTGCGTCAATTGCTTATCCACTTTCTTTATATCGATGATATATACTGATATATAACTGGTGTTTGTATTTATAACGTATAGGCTAAATAATGTACATAATAAGATGGTAACAAGTTATAAATTGTTGAAATATTTCCAAAACGTAAATCGTTAGGAGCGTGTGCGTTAATAATTGAAATGTATAATGATTTCTATTTATATCAATGACTAATTCATATGTAAATATATGTGTTACATTGATACTTTTATGAATAGATGCATTGAACAAGAGTTATAGGTGTGTGTTTTGGAAACATTTCAACAATTTACAACTTGTTACCATCTTATGTACATTATATAGCCTATAAGTTATAAATACAAACACCAGTTATATAGCAGTATATATATGTTACTACTATATAGCTAATTATCATACATGTTACTTAAATACGCGTATATATATATTATATATCGTATATATAATATATACAATATTAATCGAATATAATGCCTGATGTTTTCGACGTCATCCATTAAATATGATATATAATTATTAAATATTTATATTTAAAATAATTTAAATTAAATTATATTATAATAATAATTATTATTAAATTTTAATATGATATTATAATTAGATATGTAAATATGTTGGTACCTGTCTACAACTTCACGATTTTTAATAACACTACGCTTTATTATATATGGTCTATGCCTAATTTGGCTGATGAGTTCAAGTTGAGAGTGACTAAATATATATAATATATATATATATATATTCTTTTATAGGCTCACTCGTGATGTAATGCTGCTAAATAATCCAAGCAATATTAAAATTAAACCCAATCAAACCAACCAGAGAAAATAATTATTTTAACCTACATCCAAAATATTAATAAGCACCCCCAAACTTAAACGTTTAAATATATCTGTGGCCACAATGCCCCACTAAAACGGAAGCTATCTTTCTATGTTGAGTTATCAGTGATATAGCCGGAGATATTTTAAATAAAACCGTTTTATATAACGAAAAAGGTAGTTCTAAATTAATCATGTAATTGCGCATACTTATATATGCTCATCATTATTATTTTCATACATATAATATAAAATATTCTAGTAATATTTGTTTTATATTTCATTCATTATATTTTATTCAATAATTATATAGTATGATATCTTCAATTTAAATAAAAAAATTATGTGGAATTTTGATATGTTGTATTTTTACTATAGATAGTACATTAAAATTATGAGGAATTATCAATGTATATGTATAAATAGATAATAATATTTTAAATGTTAGTAGAAAGTTTTGACTGTAACACCTATATCGTAAACTGCCATTTACTACATGCAATTGATTATCCACTTTCTCACTATATCAATTATGTAATCTCTGATGACTTTTAAATTTAATTTATATGACATCTGACTATTTATCACAAGTCTATAGTAACTAAGATCATGAGTATATTATTATGCATCATACTATATTACTTAATCTCAATGATTTTGCTTGATATATATATATATATTTATAAATTAAAATGAATATTTATATCGGATAAGTGAATGTAATTGTAGGCTGTACAGTGTAGCGTAATACTTCACTTAATAAGTCAAACTTTGAATTAACATCAGCATATATTATTATTGATGTTTAATTATCACATTTGCTATTTACCATGGGCTCATATATTACTTATCATTGTATTATAACAATATCATGTCCACTATCATGTCCATAAAGTGATAGCTAATTCTTCAATTATAAAGTATTCGATGAAAATATAATATCAATCGATAATAGAATTAGAAATAGTAGTAAATAAGTAATGAAATATAACTAAATCATATAATATTCTATTAAATACATCATTGATTTTGCTTAAAAGTGCTTATTACTATATAATATAGTAAATATTAGCATGTATAGTTTCAGATATATTATTTATAATATATAATAACATTCTAATATTTTTTTTTAATTATTAATCGAATAAAATATAAAGCCACATTCACACCAAAAATCTGGCTCAATAAAATCTCTAACACCTTAACATTAGCCTTATCTCCCACATAATGTATATATATAGGCTATAATATAAATATGTATTAATAGGTTGTAATGATGTCAAGGACTTGATCTAAATGGTAGATACTGAGGTGATGATAATACATGAAATACTACTAGACGGCTGATGGCTCTGACTACTTTACCAGTGGAGAATATCATATAATAAAATAGTATAATATATCAAGGATATTAAATACATTAATTTTACATAGAAAAATTTTCTAGAGATTTTATAGATATACATTTTTTAAACTATGATTAATTTATATTAAAATATATAGAATTTGTTAATCATTTTTAATAATATTTTCTAATATTTTTATATTAAGAATTATTAATTACAAATATTTAATTTTAAATATATATTTACAATATAGAAGTTTATAATTATAAAAAAACATTTATCACAATATCGCAGGTATACAATAGCATGCAAAGTTGCCTGAGAAGAGTTCATGTGAAGTTACTACTGAGATCTGGTTCTATACAAATAAGTATGGTGATTTGTGTTTGTATTACATATTGTTAATTATACATTTGATTTAATTAAAATTAAGATAATTTATATACACTTTTTCATAATAAGGCTATATTAAATGGTGAATAAAAATTCACAATATTCAATCAATGATAATAAAACAACAACAAAATCTGGCCTCTACAACAGAACTACATGTCTAGCATTATAATTATATTAATCATATCATTTTGAAATTTTAATTCATTTTGATATTTTTGTTAAATATAGTTGATGCAACTACATCTTATGACTTCACATATAACAAGCTGGGATCATCACTATCAAAGGACTACGAATCAGCTGTAGACAACACTTCTATTCTATGCGGGGGTGTTCAATGATAATCTTACAAGTTACTTGAATATTTTGCTATATATATGATATTTATAATCTATTACTTAATGATATAAAATTACAATACATTATTGATTAGATTTACTTTATATTTTAGAGCTACATATATTTTAGAATAATACATTAGTATATTCAAATTTAATTTATTTAATAATATGCAAAATCAATTATATTTAAACTTCTTCAATTTTAAATATATCATTTTTTCACATATATAAAATACTTTATATATTTTATAATATATATAAGTTATTTTTTTCACATAATACAAATTATAAATTATTATAAAAAATAAGAATATAAATTTGTATATTTATTATATTTAAAAAAAACAAGATAAGGCATATGTGTATTATTTATATATACTAATAAAATAGTTATCACCTTTATAATAGAATAATGTTTAAAGTAAAATAATCAGAAAATAACTTTAAAAGTATAATAACATTATTATGAACTTAATTTAAAAAAATATATATTAAAAATATTAATCAAAACGTATTATACAAAACTACATATCAAATATATGTATACTTTAATGAAATGTTATATACTAACATTTATACATTTATATATATATACATTGACATAGTAAACTGTGGAACATCAGTTGTATATGTTCTGTTTTTGTTTATTTTAGTACATGTAGTTTAAACGTATATATACGTTTAAACTACATGTACTAAAATAAAAAAAAACAGAACATATACAACTGATGTTCCACAGTTTACTATGTAAATGTATATTTGGTATAATTATACACATTATTGTAAATATTATTAATCAAACGATTGAAATTCAAACTTATTATTTAATATTTAATTATTTTTGACATATTAATTTAAAACTATTATTAATAGTTCTATTAATATTAAATTTCTATGAAGTTTTAATGTATTTTACAAATTACTACATTAAATAAATCTTATTTTATCTATAATAATTATAATAAATTATATTCTAAATATATTATATATCATGAAATAAACTATAAAATATTTAGTTTTATACTTAAAATGATGTATTTATACATAAGTTATAACTATATGAAATAGCCAAACTTAAGTAAATAAATAATATTTAAATCAGGGTTCCATTATTTTTGGAAAAAACTGTAATTTGATATAGTTGACATATTTAATAATTGATCACAATATGACTACTATTTATTTTGTTTATGAATTCTCTGATCTTATTTTTAAATCTTATCTTATTAATATAATAATAGATGTTGATTTAAACTGTTGTTATTTTAATTATTTATTTTCATCAAATTCTGATTTTTCAGTTGTGCTGCCCTACTTGATGCAATTGCCTGCCCTTATCATTACACTACAGTATGTGTCAGCAATCATTTGAAAAGAAACTAAAACTGCATTTATTGGTACTTTAATGTTCATTTCATTTATTCTCAAGTTGAGAATCTCAACATTTGTGAGATTTTACAATATATTAGTGTTTAAATAAATAATAATGACTTCCTTACATATGGATTATTTATGTGTGTATTACATATTCCCCTGTTTATTATCTATAATAAATTCTTATACATTTTGTTTATAAAATAAAATTATTTACCCCCCATTAAGGGGGTTCGCGGCCTTTTGAAATGATTTTTAAATAATTTTTTTTTTTTTTTTTTTATTTGAGAAAAGTATTATTTAATATATTTTTAATATTCTCTGAAACTTGTAGAGCAAATAAAGACTTATAAATGATACAATTTGATGGTTTAGTACAAGACCTATTTTGTAAAAAAAAAAAATGTGTAAAAAATGGCCTAAATAATAGCAAAATACTCATATTTTAAACTTATAATATTATATCTATAAGTGTATATTTAAAAAAAAATGTAAATGCAGTGCTATATACGATCTATTATTTAATATCATGTCAACTAGCGACATCTATAATTAACGTATTGATATCAAATGAACGCATTACATTGGCTGTAAAATTCGAATTATAAACAAAGTAATTGAGATTGCGTCATTAATTATTTTATTTCAAAATGCCAAGACGTAGTAGAAAATCGATCACCGGACAACTTAACCGTACTAAAACTTCATATGATGATATATTACAAGACCATGTTAGTAATACATAATATATAAATCATATAAATCATCACGATATAATGAAAATATGTATTATAGAATTAAAAACTAGTAAATATTGTTTATTTTATAAATTTTATTTTCATTTTCTACATGTCAAATAAATATACAAGTAATTATCTAATTATCTTATTTTATTGTAATCACATCATATATTATATATTAGAAAAATAACATACATTATATATAAAATTATACATAATATATAAAATTATACATAATATATAAATCATCACAATATTATGATTATTTATCAAATTCAATACTATATATTGTTTATTTTATAAATTTATTTTCATATTCTACATGTCAAATAAATATACAAGTAATTATCATATTTTATTGTAATCACATCATATATTATATATTAGAAAATAACATACATAATATTTAAATCATAATGATTCTATCTTTAGGTACTTCAGCTGTGGAAAGAACATATACTCAATTTAGAGACAATTCAAGACTCAAACATTCAAGAAAAAATAAACTATTATATACTGTTTATATATTGTACATAAATAAATATGATAAAAAAACTTATTTTCTTGTAAAATAAATGTCATAAATATAGTTTATTATGTGTAATTGGTAATATAATTTAATATAAATATTATTAGAATAACTTATGAGTATATTATTGTGGTATTCTGTTATATTATAATACTATAAATATATTACTTAGTTTATATATTGTACATAAATAAATATGATAAAAAAACTTATTTTCTTGTAAAATAAATGTCATAAATATAGTTTATTATGTGTAATTGGTAATATAATTTAATATAAATATTATTAGAATAACTTATGAGTATATTAGTGTGGTATTCTGTTATATTATAATATTAGAAATAAATAAATATACTAAAAAAAATAATTTTATTGTAAATTTTTTTTTTTAAATGTCATAAATATTAGTTTATTATGTGTAATTATTGGTAATATAATATAAATATTATAATAATAACTCTATGGATATATTAGTGTGGTATTCTATAATAGTATAATGCTATAAATGTTGTCATGGTAGAAATAATAAGCAAATATTACCATAAAATTAAAAATAAATCTAGTCAAACTTTAAACTCGATTTACTCAGAATATTGAATTTAATTAATTTTGAATCTTAGAAATTTTTCAGCCCTCTCAATAATTATCCAAACTTGATGAATTTTTCACAGTATCTTCATTATTATATGTATAATAAAACTTGCTTAAAAGAAATGTAATAGACATAGTATAACATATACAAAATTATAAAAATTAAAAAAAAAAATGTAATTTAGCATCATATTTTGTCTTAAAATATTGTGGGTTTTCAGTGAACCATTTTTTTTTTAAATAAGCAAGTTTTATTAACATTATATTGGTTAACAATATGCAATTTACATAATTGAAATCGGATCAAAACCCTAGGTGCTGAAAAAATTTTAAAATTGGTTAAAATACATAAAAAAAAAATATCTCCTATCTTAATACATTGTATACTCAAAAGGTCGCGAACCCCCTTAAGTTGATAAATTTAAATATATATATTTTCATCAGCTCTTTTTAGAGCTATTTATATTTAACGAGCTTATTTTTTATATAATTTATATCTCTAATTTATAAATACCAACTAAAATTTCATTTTATAATTTTATTCTAAATATGTATATTGTAGTAGCCTGTCTATTGAGAACGGGTGCGATCATGCGTATCGCCGTCACACTCGACTGCACATCAGCCACATGTATTACACTTTCCACTTGGAACCAACACTAGCTACAAGGCAAGCATTAACTTTTAAATAAACCTGTGTATATCCATACTAAATCATGCTAATTGTTATATTAATTAAGCAGTGTTACATCATTCGATAGCTATCTTAGTGGGTATGATCACAAACTTTATCCTACATCGGTGACCCGGATGTAAGTGAGAATAACAAGAGAGAAGGACACGAAACAGAATACCGGCACTACTTCATCTAACACACACAGCCCTACACATCTACTGTTGCCATACAACTAACCTCTATCTGGGAACACTGCAGGATGCTTCGTAATAGTTGAAGCACAGTTCAATAACGAACATATAACACACGACAATGTGAAATACTATCACTTAATCTGTTCCCTTAACGAGGCAGTAACATCTAGGTTCATAACATACTCACCAACTGAAGAAGTAAAGTATGACAACCTTAAACCTTAACAGCTTCTTACAGTGCTGCTACCTTCACCTCATGAAACAGGTAGGACTCTTCTAAACATATCTGGCCTAGCACACCGTGGACAGACTGATCTATTAAACACTGCTATGAATGAATAGAAGCCAGCCACAAGAGGAGCTATTTCGAGAACTCCATGGAACAGCTACCTTACATGATCAGGTTTAGCTTATAATACAACACTCGATGACCTGCACAATGTTCTCATGTTATTAACATACACGATACAATGAACTCCGTACTAAACCACCCACTCATGATACCCATCGCCATGGTGATGAAGGGCGATGCTATTATCATTGTTAGTTTGCTAAACATGCAAGGAAATGCTGTATTCCTTATTCATTAGTGAACTTATAAGCCGAGAACTCAATAATATTAGAGGCCCCCCCCTACTATACTTGTACGATACCTACAGGAATGTGAACTACTTAATAGATATGGGAGCGGTATGTTTCTGGCTTCACGAGAAGATAAGAGGAAAGGGGAATCAATCTGCATCGCATGAGGCTGCCAATAGTTTATAATGAAATAGATACTAGGAAACGACTTCTTCCAACGATACCACTATCGATAACGATATCAACGTATAAAAGCTTATTAATTTAAATAATTCTAAAATAGAATTATAAAATTATAAAAAACTAAACAACCTTCACTATCAATACATTATATATCATAACATGATAATGCACCCTTTTAACGATATTATCGATGAATTCCCTAACATTTGAATATTCACGAACAATAACATACACCCTGTAACCCATTACTTAGAGACAAGTTGCTCCCCATGCCCCATACCCCCCTGTCACTCACAAGCTAGACGACTATCGACAGAGAAACTCGCAGCAGCCAAAATAGAGTTCAATAAATAGAGGATCTAAAGGTAATAAGAAGGTTTAACAGTCCTTGGTCTTCACCCCAACATATGATCCGTAAAGAATCAGGCTAGTACAGTCCATGTGACGATTATAGAACATTAAATAACCAAACTATCCAAGATAAATAGTCAATCCTCACATGCAAGATATCTCTATAAACATTAGAAATTAGACGTTATTCTTGAAGATGGATTTCATCCAAAATATCTATTAATGGCCTATAGAATTTCCCATCAGATATGTATATCCAAATGAAATGTGAATACGATAAAGAGGAACTAGAATGAATGCAAGCACATTAGGAGATAACTACAATCAACAATGAAAACATACGAAATCAACAAAGGCTATCCAAGACCCATTGTTCCGGATAAGTTAAACAAATTAATTGTTGAACTAATCTACAAAATATTCAGTACATATTATATAATTACATGAAATATATATAATAAACAATTCGTAGTAATAGAGGAATTAACCTTCATTTACCTAGTTGTTATCCTACATATAATATTATAATTCTCTTTATAAATATATTATGAATTTAACTATGTATACAGAATCACCTCGATGGCTTCCTTATTCAGTACAAAATCTTCCTTTAGTCGACTATTCAATTAAGAAAACTACCTAATATAAAAAGTGAATTTCTATACATTATATATAAAACTATTCATTTATTAATTAATAAAATTATTGTAACAGTTTTAGTTTTTATAAATTTATATTTAAATATATGCTGTTGTTTTTTCTAGTTCAATGTGGATTGATTTTATATTAATAATTTTAGCTCTATTTTGCTACCTTAAATTCGCTATAATTCCTAACTCAATAGAATATATGCAACTTGTTATGTTTGTAGAAGAAATACTAGATATATATATTTTTTAGATTATGAATTTAAGAAGCTATCGATAACAAGAGAATAGATTTGGTTTTTGTTATTTCACTAGTTTATCTATTTTTTTCACCTAATTTAAAAATAACATAAATACACATGTATTTGTTTCATAAGCAATAATGTTCAATGTCAATACATCATTGTGTAATATTTAATATCAAATTTATAACATTATAGAATTCTAGTATCTAGTGATACATTATATGAAGTTAGTTATATGGTCAATGCATATGAAAATAGATTGAATATAAATGTAGTTACAACAAATATTTAATATAACTTTGTCAATATTTAGAAAAATCACCAAAGTTATGAAAACTATGTTAATATACAAAGAGTAAAAATTACGATGAATAGATACACTTAAAAATAACTATTTCAAACATGTTAATATGTAGAGATTGTGAATTTGTGGGGTATTCAACTTATAGAACTTTTGACTGTATATGCATACGCATGTTTATATATAATCTATATTAGAAACTGAATGATATAATTATAGAGATACACTTCATTTTCAGTTTAGTTTTTAAGTATATTATTATTTCAAATATCATAATGTGCTTAAATAATATATAAATTATTATTATATAATATCTCCAAGGACATATCCTTGATATCACTGTATCTCGACAAAAGGCAACTTTTGTAAACAATAATATGCCATAATTGACTAATTATATATCGCAAATTGTATCGAAATAATATCTGAATATATAGTTAATGACTATACTTTAATATAGACTATGAATCTCTATCATGTATAAATAAAACATGCATTTTATATTTTATAAAAGTATAATTCAAGTATAATCAAAGCCCACTGTGCTTTGCTATAATCAAGTAAATATTAGGATTTTAGTAATATAATAATTTGATATCGACTAGCACCTCTTAATGTTGGGATATACGAATTATTACCTTTAGTTGGCTGCAATTGATAATATATTTTGTATTTATGATATACACAAGAATTTGGATATTTACTATAACATATTACATAATTATTCTTAAGACTTTTTATTTAGAATTATGTTTCATTCACTTATTTTAATAGTTAATTTTATAATTAAATTACTATATTAACTATTTATGTAATATTATTAATAAAGTTAAATATGCATTTATAAATATTAAATATTAAATAATAATAGTAAAAATATCATACATTTTATATATATATATATATTATATTATATAGGTAGCCAATATCTACAAAATATATGGTGGTATATATTTCGTCACCTATATATAGCCTATATGCTATAGGTATATATATATATATTGGTACATACAAAGACATCTAAGGGGTGAAGCCTATATTGTATAAATATATAACGTCTTTGGGTCTATAGAATTACGATTTTTATTTAAATTATATATTTATTTTCTAGTAATATGTGTATAAACTATATTCACAAATATACTATACACTGTATAGTATACAGTGTATAGTATATATTCACACTGTATACGGAATATAAGGACATTTTATAAAATTGAAAGATAACATTTTATATTCCCAATAGAAATTATATTTTCTTAATTCTGTAGATATATTTACATCACCGAATATAATTGAATATGCGTTTTATTCATATATTAACCCGGATATTAACAAAACCTCCTATAACCTCAAGAGAGGTAAGAGGTTATAGGAGGTCTTGTTATTAATTTAATAATTAAAGACCTAAATTTATGATCTAATACAACATTGAGAAAGGGTATTTTTGTTTTATTTATAATCATATTAATATAATATAAGTAAGTTATTATAATAATCATCAACATTAATTCTTTGTTAATTAGAACCATGTTCCATTTTTGTTGTTTTAATTAGCTTATTGATAATTATATCTACAGTGCCTTCATAGATTTTTAAGGATGTATTATAGAATTATATTCAGAGGAATACGTGTATATAATACCGCTAATGTATTCTAATTCATCAATTAGTTTAAAGCTTCAGATAGAATTAAAGAGTGAGGTGTATTTTCAGTTTCATAGCTTTCCATATATCAACAATATATCTATATAATACAAATAAGTAATATCATAATCAATAAATTAAATTTTGTATTAAAAGATTTATAATAATGCTTATTAAAACCCGTGGTATAAATCATAGATTTGTTTTTACTGGTTTTATTGATAAACTATAAATCTAGGGTTAACATTTATCTTAGGACATTTATGTTAAAATATGAATGTGGTCAAAGTTTTTACCAGTGACTTGTTGTAGATCTAAGAAACAAAATTAAAATATTGATATGTAAATAAAAATTACATTGTTACAATTATTGTATATTAATAAAAATGTTATTTATATTTGTATAATTAATACATTTAATTTAATAATAATTTAGTTTATATAATAGCAAGGACTTGATAATATTAGTTAACATATAAATATATGTTTATAATATCATTATATATCAGAAATTAAATATTATTTTACATTACAAAAATTATAAAATAGTTGTGTTTTATATTAATATTATATGTACAAATTATATATGATAAATTAAACCAATCCTAAATATTTCTTGTGATTATTCTAAAATGCTATTTATATTTTCTAAATAATTCATTAAATATTAAAAATTAATTAATCATTACATATATTATTGGCTTTTAATTGAAAAATCAAGTATAAAAATTATGAAAATGCTGCTTTATCGTATTTTTATAATTATAATTTAAGATTTAATAATATAATTTTTAAATATTTTACTAATTGAAAATGAGATGTATAATGGTTTATAAAAAAATTATAAAAACTATTTGATATATGTTGAGATAATTAACTTTAAACTTTAGAAATAAGCACAAAATCTGTAAATTTTTAAATATTCTTAGCAATTATTTAATATCTTACATTCACATCCGTTTATTCAGATATATATCATTGTTTAGATACAACATTTTATTATTCGAATATATTGCTATTCTATTATTATCATGACTTCCCCAGTTAAGAAAACCGTCAAAGCTAAAGTTGTATCTGTTCACCCAAAGTACAATGAAATGGTTGTTGCAGCTATTGTCTCATTGAAGGAACGTACTGGATCATCTCGTGCCGCTATACTTAAATATATTGCCGCTAATTATAAGTTAGGAAATGATGACAAGAAAATTAACGTTCATTTGAAAACTTGTTTACGTAATGGTGTGACCAATGGTTTATTGAAACAAATGAAAGGTACTGGTGCCACCGGTAGTTTCAGAGTTGCAGTTGTTCCAAAACCAGTAAAGAAAGAAGTCAAGAAAGCAGATTCTACTAAGAAAGTTGTATCCAAAAAAACTTCCGTAAAAAAGATAGTTAAGAAGACAACTACAAAACCAACTGTTAAGAAGACTAAAGCTGTAGTATCAAAAGCTTCACCAAAGAAAGCGAAAAAGACAGTATCCAAAGTAACAAAAAAAGCTGTAACTAAGAAATCTGTCAAAAAAACAGTTAAAGCTTAATTCTATCTCAACTATACATAAATACAAACCGGCCCTTTTCAGGGCCACCCATTTTTAACATGCTTATAATTTAAATAATTTATTTCATACTTTATGACTATCATATCTGATATGATATAATATTTGCATATTTACATTGTATATTTTATTTTAATATATTTAAAATAATAACTTGTAAATATACAGTTACATTTATATCCTGTATAATATAGATATTATAGCTACAAATCTATACCTATTATGATAATAATTAAATTATCACATTAGTTTCATAATTATAATATACCGAATAACCATATTTATTGTATATATTTATAAGGTTAATATATATAATAACACTTATATTTAATTAAGTATTATTTATACCTTTACAATTATATATGTAGTATACAATTACTGGAAATTTTGAATATTTATTTGAATATATAATGAAAATTTATTAATATAATGAAATATAATTAACACATGAGGACCTTGTAATTGATAGTATTATGCATAATTACAATACCATAGCCATGTTATAATAATGGTTGTGGTTCATAACCGGCGCCAAAAATATATGACTAATAGTTTATTCGATATCGCAGCTCACGCTTTCGGAGTTGAAACGTATATATATTGAGAGAGATACGTACTTTATATATACACACACACACACATACACACACACACACACACACACACACACATTTATTCACGAGTTTTTTAACAAAGGAATTATGACTATAGTTATATATGGAATCATAGGTTTATAGTTTACCTTAGGCTAGATATAGCAATAACGATCTAGGTCAAATACTATCTATATATTATGACACGTCTATATCTAGAGGCGGGATTGCAAAAGCGCGCGCTCCGATATTGAATAAAGTATTAATCATAGATTTTTGGCGCCGGTTATGAACGTGTTCCATAATAATAACATAGAAAATATTCAAATTAAACAATTTGTATATAGTTTTCTTAACTTTTTCTTTGTAAATTATTTTCTCCTAGTCTTTATTTATATACATACGTATATAATATATTTTAAATCAATACTTAATTTTGAAATTATATATATTCAACTAATAATTGTATAATTATGAAATAAACTTGATATAATACGAGATTACTTAAAAAATCTAAATTGCTAAATAAGTCGTTTGAGATTACTGGTATTTTAAATATAATAATTATATGATATTTTATTCCAGGATTAGATTATTTTAATGTAGACATCCTACATCCAAAGGTAGACATATCTACTAAGTATGTTCTAGAACTAATACATTTTAATTGAATATGTATTTATACTATAAGTTTAAATAAAGATAAATATGATGATGTTGATGATATACGTTTTATTAGGCACTACAATATTATATTACATATTTATATATATATAATATTATATACTAATATTATGGTATTCCATTAATATTAATAAATACACGTGAATAAGTTTGTTGATTTTAAATACCTATATAATTTACAGACTCTTTACTACAGAGTAGCCTAAAATGAGCGATTTATTTAAAATGAAACTATTAAAGTTATGTAATACTTATGAAATAGAAATATTAAAATCACAAGTGTATAGAACTATAATTAATTGGTTTCTAATTAGCTGCCAAAATACTACAATCTAGATGATTATAGCTCGTATAAACAAGTTATAATACTATACGTTGAAGCAAATCTAATAACGGACCACCCACCAATGCCTGCATATTCTTATCAGTCGAATAACACACATCCCACAAAATACGTTACATATTTAGATATTCCCATTGTATTCGTCACATTGTATAGGTGAAATTCTATTTTTAGATGATCGATATAGTTTATAGTTTCTTTACATAGATGGTGTATATATGTATACATATAAGATACATTAGTAATATTTTCTATCGAGCGAATTAAATGAATGTAACCAAAAATGCATACAAGTCTGTCATATCGGCTCACACGAAATCAATCAAAATGCACTATAACTAAAAAAAATAATATTTCCAATGATATTCTTGCTTTTAGTAAAATTATACCATATATCCATATTAAATATATATATTCAGGCTACTGAAAATACATAAATTTACAAATTGAACGTTTGAAAGTTGTATGTTAATTAATCTGGATAGGTGATACGTTTCTTGATTACAATGATATTCATTATGTGTTAGATATATAATGTATAGTATGTGTTAATGGTAAATATAGATACATTATATATATATGTGTATGTATTTAGATATAATAAAAAATAATATACATATAATTTGTTAATAACAACAAATTAAATATCATCTAAATTATCTATAATTATAATTCTAAATTTAACATATAATATTTGCACATATTTATCAGTAGCAAGACATCCTATAACATATGAGGTATTGATAGAATCCACATCATCATAACAAAAGGTATATCACTAGGCATGTTAACAATCAAGAGTTTAAAACTAAGATATCATATTTATTATTTTTATTAGTGGAGTATATATATAATATATATTATATATTAAATATTATATATATATAACAAATATATTATGCCTAGTTTCAAGCAGTTAGAGTACATATATAGTATTTCATATATATATAATAATTACATATTATAATATATACAATATATTACAAATTCTTCATTTATTCATATGGAAAATGTATTATATATAAACTATAATATATATTATTTTATATAAATATATATATATATATATTATTTCATTTGAATTGGTTTTAATTAATTTAATAATATAGTTATTATATCTAGTATATTCTTCACTGATATGAATATACTATATTATATAGGCCAGTGTACTTTACACTCATATTTAGATCCTCCACAATCGTAAGGTATATAAAAGTATTTTCACTTCAAAAATAAACAATTCAGTAATATTATTAATGTAATAAGATTAATATTTAATTTTATGAATAAATAATAAATATTTAGTAAAATTATATTAATAAAAATGCTTACTATTTAATTTAGATTATACGATTATTGTAATAATAAAATCATATTCAAATTTAGATTTGTATGAATAAACAGGTTTAATTTGGGTGGCCCTAAAAAGGGCCGATTGGTATAGAAGATCCGAATAGAATTAAGCACGTTCACCACGAATACGACGAGCGAGTTGAATATCTTTAGGCATGATAGTAACACGCTTGGCATGAATGGCGCACAAGTTAGTATCTTCGAAGAGACCTACTAAGTAAGCTTCACTAGCTTCTTGAAGAGCCATAATAGCGGAACTTTGGAAACGTAAGTCAGTTTTAAAATCTTGAGCGATTTCACGTACTAAACGTTGGAAAGGTAACTTACGGATAAGTAATTCAGTAGATTTTTGGTAACGACGGATCTCACGAAGAGCAACGGTACCGGGCCTGTATCTGTGAGGTTTCTTAACTCCACCAGTAGCAGGAGCACTCTTACGAGCAGCCTTGGTAGCTAATTGTTTACGAGGAGCTTTACCTCCGGTAGATTTACGAGCGGTTTGCTTTGTACGTGCCATTATGGAAAAATGGTAATGAATGAATTTTAGAGAAAATCAGCAGTTTATATAGTGTATTCCGTGGAATTAAAAGTAAATAAATCGCTGATTGGTTGAATTATTATACAAATATATAATTTAAAATAAAATGAAACACAGAGAACAATGTTAACAGCTCTATAATGATTGGCTGATTTATTCTCTTTGTATTGGCTAATAATATAACCAATCACATTGTGTTGACGTAGTCCATTCCACGATAAAGCCTATAAAAAACGCCAAACCGGATATTATATTTAGTTTGTATTTTAAATTTTTCACTACAACATCTAATATCATGTCTGGACGAGGAAAAGGAGGTAAAGCAAAGGGACTTAAGTCTAAGACTAGATCTTCAAGAGCTGGATTACAATTCCCAGTAGGTCGTATCCATCGTCATTTACGAAGAGGTAACTACGCTAAAAGAGTAGGTGCTGGTGCACCAGTATATTTAGCTGCTGTTATGGAATATTTGGCAGCTGAAATTCTCGAGTTAGCTGGAAATGCTGCCCGTGATAACAAGAAATCCAGAATTATCCCACGTCATCTTCAGTTGGCCATCCGTAATGATGAAGAGTTAAACAAATTACTTGCCGGTGTTACTATCGCTCAAGGTGGTGTATTGCCTAATATTCAAGCTGTTCTCTTACCAAAGAAAACTGGTAAATCTGCTTAATCTGTCTTACTTCTATCCATACCAATCGGTCCTTTTTAGGACCACCCACTTTTTTCTACATGTTTATTCAAATTAATTTATTATTATATATCATTTATGTATAACTTTTTAACACTTAAAACTAGCCACATGTTTAATATATATATTTATTTTTTTCCCATATATATATATAGCAGCTAGTTATTTTTTAATATAAATTTTATAAACATTTATATTTTATATTTATAACTGACCATTACTAATATATATATATTTTTAAATAATCAAACTATTTAAGGGGAAGGATTTCCTTATTTAAAAAATTAAATGTTGTATATACATTTTAATAGTAGTAGTAATTTATTAATATAAATAATGTTCTATTATTTAAAGTTTCTCACAAAAATGTAATTCTGGTTGAAATAAATTACTTTATATTATACAAATAATAAATATAGAAATGTATATAGGTTTATAGGCGAAGTATCCACAGCATGTATAAAATAAGAGGCGCGTGCCTCACAACAACTATTACATTTCAGTGCATATATCGTATATGATAACTATATTTGTTAATACTAATTTATATAGGATCAATCGGGATGTAATGCAGCTAAAAAAAAATATATTAGAACTAAACATATATATATAAGTAGTGTGCATTTTAAACTATGTCTTAGCATATAATCATTATATAATTTTATAAAGTTATTATCTATACATTATTATATTTAATTAACGTTATGATATGTAATAGCATCGAATAATGGTATTATGTGTATATACATTAGTGAATTTGAATTCATTCGTATTGATAAATATAAGTTATCACATGCACTGAAATGTAATAGTCGCTAAGACGCCCACCTCATAAATCGTATGTTATACGCTGTTGTTGATACTTCGCAGATCCCCCATTTATATCTATATTATATGATACTGTGAGTTAAATTTATATTCTCTTGGTATATCTTGAAAGGATTAAATAACAATTTAATCTGATAGACTTTAATATATTCATTCAATGTACATGTTTACTAACTATGCAGGAATACTAACATTATATTTATTCAGAAATATTATTGTAATAACAAATTATTCTACATATTAAATTGCATTTATGATATATATATAAGTTATTATGATGAATTTAATGTATTATTAATACTTAATACTACTAATGGATTAATACTTTTAACTTAATATTAATTAACCTTGTTTGACTGATGTAATTGTTAAATTCTTAATCAAAAGGTATATAAATTTATCTCATCAAATTTAATCGTATTATATGATTATATTAATGATTATATTTATATTATATAACTGTGAATATAATATTTGATTATGTAATTTATTATTAATATAAAGTTGTGTAGCATATCTCATGATATAGATGATAGGTACATAATTAAAATATTACATTTATTATTTGTAGTTATAAATTACAATGTTGTAATTAGAATTTTGTATTAATCATATATATTATAAGTAATATATAATACATAATATAATGTAATTTCTATATATTATATGTACCTATTCTATCATTATGATTGTATTAGTATATATATTTATTATTGTTTGTACAATATATATTACGAATACATTTATAAATGTACCTACATATTTTCAATAGTAAATATATTAATATATCATGATCAATTATTTTACTGAATAGGTAACTTATTTTATATTAATATTGTTTTCTAGATTAAATTTAACTATATAAAATTATTCACATTATGTAGAATATTAGTTATATAACAATATAATATTGTAATATTGAATATTAATATATCTCTTTATTATTTTCTAACTATCTAATTAACTAACGTAATGGCAAATTTAATTTGAGATTGTAATTATATTATATAATAAATATGTTAAATGCTAATAGTATAATGTATATTTATTAAATTACATTAATATTCAGATTTAGATTTTTTTACACCTGGGACATTGTAGAAACAAAATATTATCACTACAATTATCTTTAACCCATCGATATAAAGAAATAAACCTTTCTTTATATCGATGCCTTAACCACATCCTTGCATTAACATAGAGTTATATAACCCTAGTATAATATAACCACATATTTACAAAATTATAATGACAATAATTATAAACGTATAATTTCTCATTAGAATAATTACAAATAATTGCTTAGTTATTACTAATGATACTATTGAATTTTTATAACTGTTTTTTTTATAAAATAAATAATATTCTACTAAAAAAAACAAATATTTACAATTACTATAGCATATTTATACAATACAATTTGGAGAGTTATATATAATATATTTACATAACATTTAAATAAATGTTCTAGAATTTTTACTATGAATATATGGATAGTGTACTAATATTATTAATGAATTTACAATCTCCATTTAATTTATTTGAATATATCAAGCTTTTATTATAAAGTTTATATAATATATTTCAGTAATATCCACACAATTAATTAAATTAGTATGTAAAATTTGCATTGTACATGTTATAAGAATAATTAAATCTTTAAATACAAATTATAATTGTTCTATTACAAATTTGTATTAAATTAATAGGTTATTTAAAGGTTTAACAGTATATTTTAAGTATAATCTCATTGACATTTGGATAAGGTAATTGATATTTACGTTATTTTAATACTTTAAATAATATTTTAAATACATAATCTATTATTTATAACTTATATATTGTTAGTAACTACAACAAGAATATTTTGTTTAATACTTGTAGTCGCTCTATATACATATTATAAACCTTAGTGTCTATACTATTGACGCAAGAGAATGAAAATATGAATAATAATTGTAATCCGACATTTATTACAATTATTATTCATATTTTCATTCTCTTGAGTCAATAGTATAGCCACTAAGGTTTATAATATGTATATAGAGCGACTACAAGTATTAAACAAAATATTCATGTTGTAGCTACTAACAATATATAAGTTATAAATAATAGATTATGTATTTAAAATAGTATTTAAAGTATTAAAATAACTTAAATCTCAATGACCTTATCCAAATTATTAAGAATATACTATATATTTTGATCTAATAGACGCTAAAGAGTCGTTAATAAATATTAGAATATATTAAAGTTTTAAAATAAATATTCTTGTTGTAGCTACCAAAACAATATAGGTAGATTCTATGTTATATTTATATTTATTAAAAATAATTTTATAAATTATTATCGCCCATATATGTTTACATCATGGATATTAGAGTGAAGTCATTCTAATGTCAATGATATACATCAATTTTAAATTATAATCTAAATAAAACTCCAGAATAAAACTATTTAAAGTATTTTTATTTTAAAACATGAATACACTTGATACTAATATAGACGACTAAGATAAATTATGGTATAATTATTATAATAACAATAAAATACATTTAATGTATTTAATTGTATTGTATGTAACAATACTGTATATTTTAGTTAATAATTTATGGAAAAAGTTTAAACTATTTGAAATAGTATTTCTATTTAAATATTAAATATTTTAAAAATAACATTATTTAAAATAATGTATACATTATATTTTAATGTAGTACTTATAATCATTATAAGTATAATGATGCATTATTATAATGATTATAATAATTATAACATTTAATGTAACATTATAAATTTATAATTTATAATTAATATACTCACTGAGTAAGTTACTCAGTGAGTAACTCAGTATAAATTATACTGAGTATAATACTAAGTATTATTATAATAATACTATTATACGGATATATCCGCTATATATAGCTTATAATATATACTGATAGAGGCTATATCATATAGATGAAGCAGGCCGCTGATATATTTAAGGTTGGGCGGTCCTACTAATATATAAGAGCCTCCCAACTACTAAATATATGTCACTCAAGTAAATCTGTCACGCACTATTGCACACGCTAAAATATTCTGTACGAGTAACAATGGTACTATAACATAGGTAACTGGTCAAAATCTTCGCGATTGATACGTGATTTAAACGCCCGCAAATTTGTGTATTCGAATTTGTGAATTTACAATTATAATAATTATTATTGTAACACGTAGGTTTGTTTGTACAAACATTAATAAGTTTAGTTTTAGTTATTTTCACTTGTTTGGTTTGGTTTAGTTTTGATATATTACTAGGTTTTCTGATAGCTTCATTACATCACGAGTAAGCCTATAAAACACATATATATGTTAATGATAATCTAAAAATAGACATATGCTAATTATCGTGTTAATAACTTAACCCAGGTTAATAAACTGTTAACGATAAATAAAAACACAAAAAAAAACGTTACTATTTATATTGCATTATCCGTAGTCTGTCATATTTATAACATGTATAAGTCTATGACTTCTTAAGGGCTCCATTTGTATCCGATATTATTATATGTGTGATTCAACCATAGGTTTAGGGTAAGTAATCTTTAGTTTTCTCTATAGCTCTATGGTATAATACAATAGAAGAGAGACACGTGGTATTCGTCTAATAATAATTTATGAAAGGTATATGTTACTATGTGATATAAACTAACAAGTTGCGTCACATAGTTGCCTAACTTGTTTCAAATATCAATATGTATTTAAAGTACTCTTATATTCGAATATTCTGAGCTCCTGAAATTGTATACAAATTGTATTCTTCCAATTTTAAAAATATAATAATATAATCAAATTATAACTAGGTAATTATACCTATTATTGTGTTAATATGATAATACACATGCAGCGTATATATGTTACTATGGAATATGTTAGCGTGTGCCATCAAGCGTAACACATTTACTTGAGTGACATATATTTAATAGTTGGGTGGCTCTTATATATTAGTAGGACCGCCCAACTTGAACTCTTAAATATATCGGCGGCCTACTTCACCAGTCACTGTATTATACTGAGTATAATACAGTGTAATACTAACGATTTTTCTAAAGAAAGATATAATTCACGCGAAATCGTGTAATTCTATTTTGTATACAAAAACTAAAAGCGCCACCTATATAGGGTCAATTTTCGGGACTATGTATTGTTTATAATGTAAATTTGTATCTAACTATGCACTTTTAAAATGAAATTAATATGCTTTGAATTATTATTTTTATTATGAAAACTATGGATTCATTACTAATATATAACAAAGCAATGGTATATGTTGGTTTTAAATGCTATTAATATCTATGAGGCGAGTAAGAGCTAATTTATATTGCATGTAATTTAAGAGCAATGGAAACATTGTAGTATGAAAATCTCGGCAAACCTAAATCGATTTCGATACTACTGCTAGCAGCGGGATGTATGAATACTAATCACGTTGCGTATATAGGGAGTATTATATCTTTGCTTCGCAAATATTTTATAATACTATATACTTTTATTTAATAATAACTTGTCGGTAGCCAGTACTGAATATACAAATATTGAAAATAAATAATATATTAAATTGGTTCCGCATGAAAATAGGCAACGAATAACTTGTATATACAGGTTGTGTTAGGTGGTGTTGACGTGATGATCGCGAGTGATACACTACTGATATGTACAAGTGTGTAATATCTATTGACTTAACATTAAAATGTAAATATATTTAACACTGTACTTATAAATGATTTATATATTTATATATATATATACCATAAGTTTAATATATGACAGTAGTAATATTAGTAACCAGTTTTAAATAGGAGATTAGGGTTAATTACATTTAATAGATATGTAATTCTATTAAGAAATATATTCTGATAATAATAGCCTGGCTTAACACACACACATAATGTGAAGGACTACAATTAAGTAATGCTACAACCTTATCACCCATGGCAACAGTTTAATTCACTATGTTTATACTATTGATAATGTAATATATAAACTTTATATATACTGTATAATATAGAGTATAATATTCAATGCCTATAACAAAATATACGCACACAGATGTATGCCTGCATATGAGACATCTCCGTGGACCCTCATAAGACAATGTATATCTAACAGCTTCAATAGGACTTCATGAATGTTCTATTCTCATTAGGTTAGTATACTTACATTTATCTCATATTATATTATCATTAATTGTGTTCGTATTACATATTCATATTATAGATATCATAATAAAGCCATCTCTTTCTATATTTCTAAATTTAATATATATATATATATATATATATATATATATAGTATTGATACATATGCATATGTTAACCAATACAAATTGGCTACAGCTTCAATAATATTGATATCCAAATAATAATAAAAAATGCATATATTATACAATGTTATAAATTTAATATTTCAATATTATCAAATTTGTTATGAAAAATGTGAGTATATTTTTAATAATAAATAAAATCTTATTAACCCGAAAACAAATTAATATGTATTAGGAATGTTAATAATCTGAAATTATTATGGTAGTCAATTCCCCTAGACTATCCGGTAATACCTGTGATAAATACATATTTACAACACATATATATATATAATATTATTTCTTTAAATTTATTATAATTTGCTTCAAATTACTTACCCTATATTTAGTAAATGTTTACAAATCTAGCTTACAAATAAAATCTAGGATAACTATAACTAAAGTTAGTTTTTTTCTAAAAAAATTTATAAATCAATTTTTATTTTATTGAATAATTATATTATATAATTAATTATCTTTCATTTACAAAAAAATCTTTAAGAAATTTTCAATATAACTATAAAAATTCGATGTTTTATGACATCTACTAGTCTGTCATATTCTAAATACTTTGTAAATAAATAAAATAATAATTATTGTAAAATATTAGGTATTATAAATTCATTCCATTTTATAAATATAAGATAGATTTAAAAAATATTTGAAACATATTTTTAGCTTGTAAATATTAAAACAATATTACTTTATTTTTCAACATCAATTTACTCAGTAACTTTTTTTTTATGATAAGTAATATTACTAAAACATTAATATCTTTTTTATTATTGAATATTTGTTGATAAAACCTTATGCATTGGAAATATATTTATATATAGATTAAAAACAATAAAATGAAATTTATAAATTTATAAATTTATAAAAATAAAATATATATATGACATTATTTAGAATAATATCTAATAATTTATAATTATATGTGATATATATTATTATATATTTATAAACTATATATTTATATAGAATTTTGTTTTATTTCATATAAAGCCGTATTTATTAGCTATATAGAAAAAAAAGTAGGTCATTAGCTACTATAGATAAGAAATTGAACCATATTATATAATAATACTCCATGCCTATTTATCCTATCTTTTAACATGGTGAATTATATTATTGCTATATTTATATGAACCACATAATGCCCCCTTAACATTAGCCTTATCTCCCACATATTGTATATATAGGCTATATTATAAATATGTATTAATAGGTTGTAATGATGTCACGGACTTGATCTAAATGGTAGATACTGAGGTGATGATAATACATGAAATACTACTAGATGGCTAATGGCTCTGACTACTTTACCAGCGGAGAATATCATATAATAAAATAGTATAATATATTAATAGGCTATCTTATTAAATACATTAATTTTACATAGAAAACCCATCTTTATTCTCAGAAATATTATTTAAATAAAATAATTTTATTCGAGGATTTTATAGATATATATTTTTTTTAAACATTCAATTTAAATATATATTTACAATATTATATTATCACAATACAGAAGTTTATAATTATCAGATTATTGCAGATTATTGCAATAGCATGCAAAGTTGTCTGAGAAGAGTTCATGTGAAGTTACTACTGAGATCTGGTTCTACACAAATAAATATGGTGATTTGTGTTTGTATTACATATAATTATATTAATTAAACCTTTAATTATATTAAAATTGTAATACTTTATTTAAATGATTTGCGTGCTAATACAAAATTCTAATGACATGTTAACATGGTGAATAAAACAGCACACTCATTAAGAGTGGAGGCGAGTTAAAATATGATTAATATTTTTATTTTAACAAAAAAAATGTATTATATATTATCCGTGTTTAATATCTTATTTATAAATTTTTAAATTTTCATTAATTATTTTATAACTATTATTAAACTATACATATACATTTATATTTTTCTAGTTTATAACTTCTATAAATATATTTATTTGTTATTGTTATTTTATTTGGTGGAGTCCTTTCATCCCATCCAGGAACTTAGATGAAGTTTTCACTTATAACCATATCTGGCTCTATTGTCCCTTCGAAGCCGCTCTTATGTTAAGGCATCTATGGTTTTAACAAGAGCCGATCATTTATTTATACACAATTATATAAGATCACTTCTAAATAATATTTTAAGACCCATTTTATAAAATTAATTAATGGTCCGGACAAGGCTCGAACCCATGTCCTACTGCTTGTGTGTCTGACGCCTTAGCCACTGAGCCACACAGGCAGTTTTTGTATATCTAATTATAATATATATTTGAGTACTACTCTATATTAGTACTAATTATTATTGTTTCAGTGTTGTTTATATACCATTATATTTTACTTGTCATTTATATATATAAACGTAATATATATATATATTTTTTATAATATTTTGTGATTATTTGTTTAATTAACAAAACTTTGAATGTAATTTTCTCAAGTTTCTACTTTTTCACTTAGTAACCTCATGTAAATGCCTACTACTTTTTTAATTTTTAATATTTTTATCTGAAATTTTTACTATATATATAAAACATTTACATCTATAAGAATCCTGTTGGATTTATTATTATATTTTATAATAATTAAATAAATGATGATAAACTAGCATTTTAATGACAAAAATTAAAAATAAATATTTAATTAATTGAGACTATTTTTTTACAATATGTTAAATTAAGTACATTTATAAAAAGACAGATCCTTTATGATGGAGGAAAGTATCTGTTGAATACAAAAAAATTATGTAATTATCTCCATTAGTTATTTATCCTTAGCGTTTTTAGATAGAGTTAAATTAGCATTGGTTAGATGAACGAAAGGAGCCTCCCCCTTAATCTGTGATGATACCACAGCACATTTAACAATTCTATATCTACCTTTACATTGAGTCATGGAAGTATGTCCAAATACTTGTAGTTTATCATCATACTTTGTTGTCGTGTTAATACTAAAGTATAATGATATTATATAAAATACAGTACATTTTAATAGATTAAAAATAACAGTAAAAAAAATACAAGAAATAGAATGTAAAAATGTATATGGCAGGTGTAAACAAATATCATAAATATAAACCTGGCATAATCACTTTGTAGAATGATTTCTGGGTAAAAATAAAATCATTAAACATTTTGTATATAGTTGAAGCAACTGCATGACTTCACATCTAACAAGCTGGGATCATCACTATCAAAGGACTACGAATCAGCTGTAGACAACACTTCTATTCTGTGCAGGGGTATTCTGTGAAAATCTTACAAGTTAATTGATTATTATGCTATATATTTGATATTAATAATATATTACTCGAATGGTATTAAATATATTTAAATTATAATATATTATTGTTAGATTTACTTTCAATGTTATAACTGTCTGTTATGTGTGGAACTTTCCATGCACGTCCGATATCCAGTTCACCGTTAACTCTTACATAACATGTTTAACGTCTGGCTAATTAGGTCAAAACCTTAGCCACTATAACACCATTTATATTTTGTAGTAATAGAATAATACATTAGTATATTATGGATTATTTTTCATTTTATGTTATTCTTAAAATTAATATATAGAATTATTATTTTTGTATATATATTTTATTATCTTGATTATATTTTCATTAAGGTTGATTTATATTTATGTTATTTAATGAATTTTTCTTTATAAGTCGATATAACTAATGCTTTTTAGTACATTTAATATTGTAAATAAGATATCAATTATTGAATAGGGTTTGTTTACACACACAAAATCATACTTTCAAGCAAACATCTCTTACATAATGAAAATATTGTCATAGATTTGCGAATATTATTTTTATGTTTTTCGAGAATACGATTTACAGTGTAAAAACGTCCATATTTAATAAAGAAACATTATAAAATAATTACTGAAATAAATTAGTTATTAAGTTTATATATGATTATAGAATCTAAAATATAAATAGTTAAAATAATATATTATTAGTTTCTTTTTCTTAATTAAAAACTTGAATTTACATTTGTAGACTAATCATGTTATATCACATGATTCTTTAAAGATGTTGGTTTCCTAATCCTGCTAATGAAATGAATGTATTTAAAGCGTGTGTCTTAATTAAAAGTATATATAGTTTGTTATATTATATATATATGTGTATTTTAATTAAAAATATAATCACCAGATGACATCTATAGCTCATTACATTAGATATTTATGTAATTTTCTACAACTAAAGTATACAAATTCTCTCAAACTCTTATTATAACTTCCATATTTAATGATATACTATTATTATAAATGTATCATTTTATTAATATTAATATATTTGTTTATTTGAAAATACTTCATATTCTCAATTAATTAATATATGTATATTTACTAATTAATTAATATATAAATATATTTAATTAAAATAATTACTTATAAGCCTATTATCTATAACAATTGTGATGAAATAAAGTTGTATATTATTAGCATTACAATATATTATCCTTATATAATGATATCAATTAATAAGTTGATGATATTCAGATTTGTCACAGATACGATAAGCACACCTGAATGAAGAAACTGATGTGTTCATCTACTGCTAATCTATCACATGATAGATTATCTTGAGGACATCTTCTTAAACTCTAGGTTATTATAACAAGTTTTATATAATTGGATATAGAATTTAATTATATCAATTATCTACTTATGATATATTTTTATTTGTAATATGTTTTTAATATATCATTCATTTCATTAATGAATTCTATGAAAGTTTTATTTGATTTATTATATAACATTTTTATAATATTGATAATATCTAAATAAATTTTATTTATATAAATAATTATTAACAAAATATTATTTATATAATTAACAACTTTCTAATTTAAAACTATTTTTTTAATTTAAAAATAAAACATTATACCAAAATTAGTATTAGAAAATACAGGAATTATACTTATAAATATTTTTTAAAACTTTTATTTTATACTTTTATGATTTTATCATATTGCATTATGTTCAATTAGTATATACTTGAATTAGATATAAATTAAATATAAAACTTTTTTTTAACATAATTCTTATATTTATATAATTAATAATGATTATATTAATATCATAATATAATATAATACATATCATAGATGTTGTGAAGTAAAGATATAATACTCCCTATCTAGTAGCAAGGACAGGATGATTTTCATATCATTTCAAAACTATTATTGTTAGTTTTAATATCATCAAATTTCTAAAAAGTTTTAATATATTTTACAGATTACTGTTTTAAATAAATATCATTTTAGCTTACCATATAATAATTACAATAAATTATATTCTAAATATATTATATATCATGAAATAAGCTTTTAAAAATAGAGATAATCTAGAATTGATTATTGATGAAATAAGTAGTAGCTGTTCAGCCAAAGTACAATGAAATTGTTGTTGTTGCAGCTATTGTAGCTTTAAAGGAACATAACGTATCATCTCGTAATGCTATATTTGAATAAATTGCCGCTAATTAAAAGTTAGCAAATGATGACAAGAAAATGAATGTTCATAAATAATGTGTCTACGTAATGGTGTTACTAAAGGTATATTTCAACGAGTTAAAGGTACTGCATCTAGTCGTAGTTTTTATGTCAAAGTAGTTACCACAACAGTAATTTTACCAAATTAATTTGATGCAACAAAACTTTAGGTACAAAAATTGTTAATAAGACTAAATCTTCAATTACAAAATCATCATCAAAGAAAGTGACAAGGGCAGTATAATACTGCCAGTATCCAATGAAATAACAAATACTGTGGCTAAGAAATCCGTCAAAATAACATTTAAGGCTTAATTTTAATAATATAAAAATCTGCTCTTTTCAGGGCCACACATTTTTAACAAGATTATTATTTAAAGTATCAATTATCATATAATTATTATTATTATATTAAATATTTTATTTATTTATAATTATAATATCATTAAAATATAAATAATTGTATTAATTTATATATACAACAGTTTCATTTATATGATAGTATGCAAATCTATTATGTTATTAAGAGATAATTGTAATAATATATACTAAGGTTTTATATGGGATTAATGAGTATCTCTAAAATTGAAAGCAATGCGTAATAATTAATGGGATTAAACCAAATTATCAAGATGTAATATCTGGTGTCCTACAGGAATCTGTTATTGAAACAATCTTATTTCTCATTTATATTAATGAACTCCCATGCGTAATTAAGTCTCCTCTATCAATTTCACTTTTAACAGATGATGCTAAAATTAGCTACTAATTCACTTCCTCATCAGAAATGCAGATCCTAAATCCTGGCTCGATCACCTAATGTAATGGACGAATACTTGGAAATTGGAACTCACATTCTAAATATTCTTAGATTAGAATTGGAAAATCATGACTCTTCCTAATTATACTATGTATAACTTAACTCTATATAGTTGCTCTGATTCATCTCTGATTTATTTAACACATATTATAATATCATGTACCATTCTCGAATACATGTATATGTGTGGTTATTTAGCCTAATACAAATATAATTAGTTAATATTAACAAATTATATATCGTAGTTTAAATTTATGTATATTTACCAATAACCATATTAGCTTTATAATTCTAAAACTCTGTATATAATATTTGAACATATAAGTGATTACATATACTCATCATCGTAATTGTTATATATCACTGGGAAAGGTTAATGCCTGTAACGAGCCAACAACCAT
Source organism: Osedax fenrisi (assembly GCA_964019155.1). Taxonomy (NCBI): domain Eukaryota; kingdom Metazoa; phylum Annelida; class Polychaeta; order Sabellida; family Siboglinidae; genus Osedax; species Osedax fenrisi. Next base: position 38,199,192 of record OZ025242.1, read on the forward strand.
AAACTATATGTTTTCATATTTTCGGTCTACCTTATATATTAACTTATATATATATATATATATATATATATATATATATATACAGTGTATACACTATATATTATACATGTTCTTTAATATTACAACAGCATAATAATAGGAATATATTATATTAATATTATATTATCATGTTAACAATTAATAACAATTATTTACCACAATTTCCAAATTTTCACAAATAATATGTTGATGATGTAATGATACTAATATCCAACTATTTTAATATATTACCATATAAATATACCAATATATATATATATATATATATATATACCATATGGTTATATAACAGTAATTTTACCTTTCTAATATATATTGTATTATTAATGAGATTATTGGAAATATATATAAATTAATTTGAATATGTAGAAAAGTAATTTATTAATAATAAAATACCAATGTATACTTTTCATATAAACTCATCATTATACAATACAAAAACACACGTTTTATACATGATATACATATATATATTCATACTCTATATTCAGTGATGGGCAGGATCGCGATCATTGATCGGCGATCCGGATCGGGGTTGGGTACGCAAGCGAGGATCAGGATCGGATAACGAATGGAGAATCGGGATCCTGAAAAGGATATGATCGGCGATCCCGACCCCGAAAAAAGGATCGGTGCCCATCATTGCATATATGATACTCTAATATATATTATTATAATATTATTATATTAATTTATAAGAATATTAAGAACATTTTTGTATTTTATTATTACATTGATATGATATTGTATTGATCATTATTTTGTTTTCCAAAGTATTGCAAGACTAGGTTAAACTTATCTAGTATTTAAATAATAATTGTTATTTTTACCATCATAGAATGTAATCAATTGATATGATATAAGTAAACCACCGACTTTATCTCAACTTATATTGTACGTCGTACAATGAGTAGATATTTGTATCCAATTCAATGCATTCATATGTATAAATATATACCTTTACATAAATTATATTTAATTCACTATATAGTGACTATATCCATGGCCTCCTTTAGCTAAAGGAGGCCATGCTATATCATATAATCTATATGATATATATATATATATATATCATGTATATATAATGTATACATGCAATATATGCATTTAATTCAATTGAATTATTATTGAAATATAATACAATATATTAATAATAACTATTATTTACAATTATTAATAAATTATATTAGGTCTAGGTAGGCACATAGGTATTATAACTACATATATATTGTTTCGAATTATGAAATAAAATCGTATTAATTAAATATATAAATAATATTGTGATCGGGATCGGGTTCTGGATCGGGTAAGAAACGTAGGATCGGGTAACGAAGTGAGTATCGGGATCGGGAAAAGGATCGCATAAGAGAATAAATAGAGGATCGGGATCAGCGATCCAGGAAAAAAGGATCGGTGCCCATCACTGTCTATATTAAACTATAGTCATTTACTTTATATTTCGGTATTATTAGCCTCATGTAGAGATTATCTATGCAGAGTTTTATCATTGTTAATATTAAACAATTATATTTTAGTCAAGATACAGCAAAATATCACATTATTGTTTATATTTAAATCTTTTTAACATATAAATGAGTATTTAATAAAATTAAAAATGTTGAATAATAGTTTAATATTAGTCATACTTAAATAAGACACTTTTTGATAATATATAATATAAGATATTAAATATCTTAATGTAATAATAAAATTTATTGGAATTGTTAAATATTAATATATTAAATATTGAACGATTTAATAAAATTACAATTAAATTTCACGGTATAATTATTAAATAATATATATTCTATAAATTATAGATAGTTTTTTATATGAATACATATTATTATTGATTGCTCTTTTTGTACGAAATTAAATATTTGTTTTTACGGTTACGGGTCATAACCGGATCGTAGGATCGTATATGAGGCGTGCGTCGAAAGAACGCAGCGTGTTTATTCATATCAGTGACAAATTAAAGCTATATCTAATAATAGATATACATAGATATATCTAATATTACTATACTTTGATATTATCTATAGATAAAATTAAATACATATATACGCTGTACTGTTATTATTACGTATACGGTTACCGTATTACGGTATACTTACCATACGTATATAGTATATACTATATATATATATATATATATATATATATATATATATATATATATATATATAAATATATATATATATATATATATAATATAGTATATAATATAGTATATAACATATATAATATATAATATAGTATATAACATATATAATATATAATATAGTATATAAGTTATATAATATAACACATATATATATATATAATACACATATATTATATATATACTATATTATATATTATATATGACATATAATATGTTATATACTATATTATATTTATATTTATATATATATATATATATGTATTATATTATATAACTTATATACTATATTATATATTATATATGTTATATACTATATTATATTTATATATATATATATATATAAATATAATATAATATAAATATAATATAGTATATAACATATATAATATAGTATATAAGTTATATAATATAACACATATATATACATATAAACATATACATATATATATATATATATATATATATACTGTATTATATATTATATATGTTATATACTATATTATATTTATATATATATATATATATATATGTTATTCATTTTAATTTTATTGATAACTATAATATATATATATAATTATATTATATATATATATATATATATACTATTTATATAAATATATATTTATTATTTCATTTGAATTGATTTTAATTAGTTTGAATTGTTTTTTATTAATTCATTACTTTTAATATAATTGTATTACTTAATTTGAATTGATTTTAATTAATTTGAATTGATTTTTATTAATTCATTTGAAATTAATTCATTTCATTATATAATTAAATCTAGTATGATTCTTCACTGATATGAATATAGGCGCAGTGTACTTTACACACACGCCTCATATTTAGATCCTGCGATCCGGTTATGACCCTCCCCCGTTTTTACAAATATTTAAAATATTATAATATATTTTTGTTAATGTTTATATCCTTGGGTTTATATATTGCCACCTATCATTGGAATTTTATTATAAAAATTAAATCAAAATAAACATTAATATATACTAATTATCGTCCATATTTATTATTTAAAAATGCAATAAAAACGTATTAATATGTTAACCCATATCTAATGAATACTTTTGTATATCTTATGTTATTAATATATTACATTTCACATTAAATTTAATTACAACGAATATGATTAAACAACAATAAGGTATGTTTTTTTATTAATATTTTAACAAAACTTTATGTCAAATTTTGATTATTTAAACTTTATATCGTACATTATATTATAATATATTGTACGTATATTATACGTAGTATATTTATTTATTAAATAAATATAGACTTTAGTTCTATATTTAATATATTATATAGTTTATATATATATATATATTTAATTTATAATCACTGATATTTAATATTATAATAATGATTATAATGTGTCGACGTTTTTTCTTTATATCATATACCATAAACGTTATCATATGTTGGTATATTAGTTAATATCAGTTGTATAATGGATAACCAATATTTCAAATCACTCGTATCTATTTAATAGACTATTACTTAACATAATCAGTATGTTAATTATATTAACATTATGATAATGTAACATTAAATGTTATATTATTAGGTATATATATTATTATAACAAATATGCCTAATAATAATTTACTTAATAAAATAAATTATTAATGTATATTCGTTATTGGAAAGGATAAAATATTATCATATTAATTAATATGAGTTGTTAATAAATATTGAAATGTGAATATAACACTATCAAATAAATGTGTGAGTGACGCAAGAGTGAATTACATTTATATGAGGAAACGGGTGTTAGAGTGATGTCTGAACATGATAGCTTCAGCACTTATCAAAATGAATTCATAAATTATCATCATCAGTAATGTATGTCTAAATAATGTTTCTAGACATTACATTAAATGTTAGTCCCAATGATGTTTGTGGGATCTTATGCGAATATGACATACGATATATTACAAATAACTTTATACGAGCAGAAATTCCACACTATAGTATTGTCATGACATAGTCTATATTATCAAGTACCCATTCCTACAGTTGTTCAGCACACATAGTATTGTGAAGTGCGATAATTACGTAAAGTATTTCTCCAATGTTCATCATCGCTACAGTGACTACGTATTCAGCCTTGCCGCCATCACAAACTACCTCCATGTATGTGATTGATGCATACTCGATTATGTTAAGAATGCTTAATGAACAATGGACCAAGTGTACGAGATAAATATCAGTTAATTTAATTATACGCAAGTAAATTTAGTAATAAGATTGTAATGTCCTATATAAATTCTATACGAATGTAAAAAACTAACCTAGTATCTATATATATATATATATATATATATCAGTGTTCATTCTAGAGCTACCCAGCTACCCAAATTGGGAAGTGCCCTAATTGTGTGGGTAGCTGCCCTAAATATATAATTATATGGATTAAGTTTAATTATTAAGTTATTATTAATATACTTGTAATATCATTAATTAAAAGTGTTATATCTATAATTACAGGAATATATTATTTAATAAATGTCAGTTTTCCAATGAATATTTATAAAATGACGATTAAATGTGTTATTATTATTATATTATTATTTAAGTATTAAAATAATGAAGAATTTAATATTTAATAAATGGCAGATTTTTAATAAATATTTGTAAAATGGCGATTAAATGTATTATTATTTAAGTATTAAAATAATGAAGAATTTTATTTAATAAATGGAGGATTTTCAATAAATATTTATAAAATGGCGATTAAATGTATTATTATTATTCTAATATTATTTAAGTATTCAAATAATGGAGAATATGAATAACTTCTGTCATAACATTAGGATAAATTCATTATTTTTCAAATAATGGCGAATATATACTATTTGCCCTTTGTTATATACATTTGATATTTTATATAAACAAACAATTTAGATTCAAATACAAATTAAATATGATAATAAACTGCTTGATCTATATTTAGAATAATTTATTTTTAGATTGGGTAGCAAATTCACTACCCAAAATGAAAATTGGGTACCAATTTATATTTATAATAATATATGAAAATTAATTCAATAATTATTTTTATTCCAATTCTTTTTCTCCCAATATAAATCAAGTGATTGTTTTATTTAAAATTCGTAATTTTTATATATTTATTCAAAATCCTATTTTAAAACGTAATATTAAAGTGATATTAGAGATATTAAAAATAATGAAACATTTAATCAACAATATTATTAATAAGTTCACTGTTTTTTATATTCATAATAATTAAACTGTATACTTTTTAAATGTATTATAATCTAATTATTAAATTTAAAATTATTATTTTTATTATTACATTAATATTTAATAATATCATATTATATATTAATTATCATACTTATCCTAATTATTATTCTTATATATAATATATAATGTTTAAAATATAATGTCATAAATATCATGTATTATACTACTTATTAGTTATTATATATATTGAATTTAAAATCAATCGTTGTACGGAGTACGTGCTGCATGTTGATACATGAGCATGATATATTTTATATTGATTTTATTATGATAAAATTGGTATCACTTGAAAGCTTATTAAATTATATAATACAATTCATATTATGTTTTTTTTAATTTGTATTTAAAAGTTGTTAACAAAAATGTGCAAACAAATTATTAAATTTTAATAATCAATACAATTATAATATCATTCTAATTAATTTTGTATATTATGAAATTAAAATATCTTATATAAATTATATATAATAATGTGTACCAGTATGATATAATAATATTAATATAGATATAGGTATTTTTGAATATTTTTATCTACCTATAAGTATTTTTAAGTATTTATAAGTATGATATAGTATATATCGTTAATTGTATATATATAATATATAATTAATGAAAATAATTACTATATATATTATATATTTAGTATCTTATAATTTATATTATATAGAAACTTATTTATTTATATATTCCTATAAATACATTTCCATGTATTATAGTATTTAATGATACAAATAACTAATCCTGTATACTTGACATAATAGTATACAGGTGTTTCTCGCGAAATATATCATTATGCTTATAATAATCATTATAATAATATGAAAGTTTAAATTATAAATATACTATTCGATTGATTAGTAATATTACCAATACATTTATATAAAAAAAAAGTAAATATATAATTATATATATGATATTACAATAATCATAATATTATAACTTATCGAGAACCAAATTACTTATATATCAAACTACTCGAACACCTAATTTTAAAAATATAACTTCTCAACTACTAAATTTTCAATATAACATATCAACCATATAATTTCCAATATTATAAGATCTCAACTACCTAATTTTCTATATTATAACATATCGACAACATAATTTTCAATATTATAAGATGTCGACTACCTAATTTTCAATATTATAACATATCGACAACATAATTTTCAATATTATAAGATCTCGACTACCTAATTTTCTATATTATAACATATCGACAACATAATTTTCAATATTATAAGATGTCGACTACCTAATTTTCAATATTATAACATATCGACAACATACATTTCAATATTATAAGATCTCGACTACCTAATTTTCAATATTATAACATATCGACAACATAATTTTCAATATTATAAGATCTCGACAACATAATTTTCAATATTATAAATGCTCGAAGATCAAATTTTTAATATCCGAATATCTCATGAATCAAATGTTGAGAGATTGAATATAAAAAGAATTATTTGATATCAATGTATTATAATTACAATTTGTAAATCATTTAATTGTAAACGAATAATAAGTAATCGAATCGAATACTTATTTGCTATTTGCATCTCTAATTCAAAAAGCCTCCTAAGTAGCTTTTGTAAGTAACAATTGTTACAGGTTTAAATTGCCTCAGGGTATAAGTGTCCATTTAATATATTATTTATCATAAATGAATTTATATATAGATGGCGAAATTACCCATATATGTCATCCTACATTTTACTTAGTAAAATATATTTAAATGCCCTATAATAATTTTTTTTTGGTAGCTGCCCTGAAACCTAGAATGAACACTGATATATATATATATTAATATAGATTTATATTAATTAATGCAACAAGTGATCAATAAATGCATAAATATGGATGAAGTATCTATATAAGAAGCTAGGATCATCACTATCAAAATACTCCAAATCAGCTATAGACACTACTAATATCTTATTCAAGTATATTCGATGTTAATCTATACAATATTACTTGAATATTTTACTAAATATTAATATATTAATTGACTGATATGAAAGATATGAATAATATAAATTACACAGTTTATATATTATTATTATTATTATTATCAGATTTAGGCAATGCCATTATATAGAATAAACAATATTGAATTAGTATATTATAAATTAATTTTATTTTTATGATATTCCTTCTAATTAATACTATATTAAATCTGTAGTTAAAAGGTTTCACTAAATAATGCTAAAAAATCAGTATCTTAAATAGTGAAGGCTAAATTAAATTTTATATAAATCGGCCCTTTTCAGGGCCACCTATTCTTAACAGGATTATAATTTATTAATCTATTTCTTAAATATGTTAACATTTATCATTTGAAATATTACTTTTATAAATATCAAATTACATTGTTTTCAAACCAAAGTATCACCAAGCATTTTACGAAGACAATTTATATCACTCGTATCTATTTACGTGAAATACATTTTAATACCGATTAGTTTGAAATATAGGTGGCAATAATATCGTTTTTTAAATATGTTTAATTACGTAAACTTGTTTACCAAATATATTTGCACATTTTTTATCATAACTTTTTTGGTATTCAAAATTAAAAAAAACTAAAATGACTTGTTATAGAATTTAATAATATTTCCACTGTTTTTATACCTATTATGTTACAAATGCATCAATATGAAAAATATCATTTTTATATACATAATATTATAGTATATACTTAATATTTAGTATTTAATATATAGGTAAATATATTTAATTAGTATTTAAATATTTTAATTATTAACAATTATGATAGTAATACATGTAATGTATTGTATATAATGTAATGTATATTTTGTTATCAATTTATAAAATAAAATTAATATAATATTTGTTATTTAATAATTAATCTAATATATAACTTTATAATAGAAAATTACGCACGTACACAATTATTAATTTTCAATTAAACATAATATATATACATAGTATAATGTATATTTATAAAATTTGGTTTATCTCATATGGTTACGTGTAATTGCTATCTAAATTTCATTTTTTATTGTAATGTAAATTAATAAATAAGACACTTTTTTTATAAAAAATCATATATTTTATATATGATTTTTCCTATATATTTAATATACCAGTCATATATATATGTCCTGAAATTGATTACATTTCGAGATTTTAACAAATAAGCTCCACTTACATTCACTGAATCATTTATAGAATATAATTATAAAACTAATTTTAAAATCAATTGTAAAAAATATAAAAAACTATTGATGTGTTTGACTTGTTAAATAATTAAATTAAATTATAATTCTAATTTTATTTCACTATTTATATATAATATGTATATTAATGTATATGTTTATATATGTATAATATATATAAATATATATATATTTACTCAAATTATATTTAGTATATTATTATTAGATATATATATACTTGTCAATATTAATTTTAGAACATATATAATTGTGTAAGTAAGGGGTTATACAAAGATTTGTCTAGGGAAAGATATAAAACTTACAAAATCGTGTAATTCGATATTGTATACATAACACCTAAAGTGCCATCCATATCAGGTTAATTTTAGGAACTATTTGTTGTATATAATGTAGATTGGTAGTGAACTATAAACTTTTAAATTATTATGTATATGGGGAAAACATTATAAATGTTTATTGCTAATATATAAAAGCAATATGATATGTAGGTTTTAAATGTTATTCATATCTATGTGACAAGTACAATTTATATTGCAAGTGATTCGATATAACTGCTAGCAATGCAGGTAGTAGTTAATTACTTTGCATATAGGAAATGTTATATAATGTATACCACTTGTGTATATATATATATTTACATATGGAGTGGGTTTTTGTTTTTTTAAAGCATGTATATAATTTTAATATTTTAAAAATAAATTTGTAATATGTAAATTCTATATATGTACTACAACATGTATAATTATAAATAATATGATAATTATTTTCATTAAATATAATAAACTTATTTAAAATTGGGTGGCCCTAAAAAGGGCCGATTGTTGTGGATGCGAGATTGAGAAACTATTTAGAACTGGTGTATTTAGTAACGGCTTTGGTACCTTCACTTACGGCATGTTTAGCTAATTCTCCTGGAAGTAAAAGACGAACAGCAGTTTGAATTTCACGGCTTGAAATAGTCGATTTTTTGTTGTACTTGGTTAAACGAGAAGCTTCGTTAGCAATACGTTCGAATAAATCATTGACAAAAGAATTCATAATGCTCATAGCTTTGCTTGAAACTCCAGTATCGGGATGTACTTGTTTCAATACTTTGTAAATGTAGATACCGTAAGACTCCTTCCTTTTCTTGTGACGTTTCTTATCTCCAGTTTTAGCAGTCTTGGTAGACTTCTGGACAGTTTTCTTTGAACCTTTAGCTGCGGATGGGAACACCATGTTGAAATAATAATAATGTATGAATTGAATGAATCGTGTCTCGACTTATATTTACTTTAACGTGGAATGATTAACCAATAGGCTTCGAGTAAAAAAGGGATTATATTGCGCATTTATACAAATTTAACGGTAATTTAACTTTTGCACAATGGAATTTTCCATTAGAACATCTGTCATTGTGTAGTAATACAAACCGATCTGTATTCTTAACAAAGAATATCCAAAATGAATTATAATATTTAATACCTTCATAAACTACCGTTTATTGATATATAGATCGTAGAATAAGCGAACATAATCATTACTACTCTAGCTATTATCATGTCTGGACGAGGAAAAGGTGGAAAAGGATTAGGAAAGGGAGGTGCCAAACGTCATCGAAAAGTACTTCGTGATAACATCCAAGGTATCACTAAACCCGCTATCAGACGTTTAGCACGTAGAGGAGGTGTAAAGCGTATCTCTGGACTCATTTACGAAGAAACTCGTGGAGTTCTCAAGGTATTCTTAGAGAATGTTATCCGTGATGCCGTTACCTACACTGAACATGCCAAACGTAAGACCGTTACTGCTATGGACGTTGTTTACGCTTTGAAACGCCAAGGCCGTACCCTTTACGGATTCGGCGGTTAAAATTGACTGGAACTTGAATATTACTTACTGAAAAATCGGCCCTTTTTAGGGCCACCCAAACTTATACGAGTATATGAATTTAATTTGAACTAATTTTATTATGATTATTATTATAATTAACGATTAATTATCCATAATATATTCTCATTTATAAATCTAATATTTTAAATTTAATAGTAATTATTTTAAAAGATGCCTTATTAAATAGCTTTTTATTGTTTGAAGAATTGATAAATTTAATTTACTTAACTTGACTTATTTTATAATATATGTAGTACATTTTTTATAATACATTTATTAAATATTGGTACTCTGAATCTATATATACTCACATTTTATTATTTATTTTACAATCTATTTAATTGTTTTCAATACATCAATATATAAGCACTTTTTTAATAATATATTTCATACAGTTAAATTAAATTAGTATGTACACATTTATTTTATAAATAGAATAATTAAGAATAATTAAATCTATAATGATAGTTATTTCAAATTTTTATTTAAAGTAAAATCTCGATGACATTGCTTAAAATTATTAATAATATCATTTATATGTTCAACCACTAGTGTCGAAAATATATATATATATAATACTTAGTATTAAAATCAATATTTTTGTTGTAGGACTAATTATATATGTTATAAATAATATTTAAAGGGTATTTACTATTTAAAGTACGATCTATATGACCTTATTAAAATTATTAAGAATATAATATTTTTATTTATTTACTAGATACTTAATTCGTTAATAAATATATAAGAGTACATTTAGGTATTAAAATAAATATTATTGTTTTAGCTACTAATAACAGGTAATATATTTGTGTAATTCGAATTATATTTAAAGTACGATCTTAATGACCTTATTAAAATTATTAGGAATATCATATATTTATTTATTTACTATACATTATTATAATGATTATAGATTCGTTACAAAACATTCTAGTCAAGTTAAGTATTAAAATCAATATTCTTGTTGTAGCTACCAATAACATATAGGTTATAAATAATATATTGTATGTTATATATATATCTATTTTTATTTTTCATTAATTGAATAGTTATTATCGCCCGTATAAATATTTACATCATGGATATTAGAATTAAGTCATTCTAATGTCAATGATATATCTAAATTTTAAATTATAAATAAATTTATTTTTAAATATTTATATTTTAACACATGAATACGTTTTATTATCTTATATACAACATGTTATATTTAATTTAATGATACTAAAAGAGACTACATAATGATTTTGGTATTTATTTTATAATATGTTATGTTTTTAAAGATATTTATTAAATAATTATTCAATAATTTATTGTAAACTCAGTTTAAAACTAGTATGATAATAATTATCATAATAATATGATATTATCGTTTATTATCGTTTATCGTTATTATCATATTATGATAATTATGATAATTATTAAATAATTATCATAATAGTTTATGGAGATTTGAGTGAACTACGCTCAAATGTTTAAAACATATATAATTATAGGCGACCATGTTATATTTTAAATAAATAGCTCATTTAATAAATTTTGTTAATAATTATTATTCTTAGTAACTAAAGTTTATATTTTTTAAAAAACTCAGGGTTGTGTGGGATTCCGCACATTTAAAGTGATGATAATTTATTTTTTTTATATTTTTTTTATTACATAATAATACTTAATGTAGTGTTTTTTAGTATCTGTAAAAAAATTAGAAATGCATTCAGTCTAGAAATGGCATAAAAATGTGTTTATGACGATAATATAATGCTATATTATATACTATTCAATATTACATTTGGATAGGGGATCGAAACGGAGCGCAAAAACGAAATATATATAATTTTGTGTGGCGTGCGTCGCTGACCTGCATTATACAAATTCAATTGGTCGTATAGATCATTCATACACACAAGTGAATAACATAGCAATCCACGAGTAAATCCATACCAAATGAAAATGCAGTGTATATTGAGTACATATATATATATATATATATATATATATATATAAGTTATTATATATAAATTATATATACAATATATTATCATTATTACCCTTTTAATTTATCTGTAATATACATTGTATATTATATACAACTTTATATAATTCAACTATATTTATATTACACTATACATATAGCATTTACTATTGATTTACTCGTGGATTACTTTGTTATTCACTTGTATTGAATGTAGGTCAGCGACGCACGCCACATATTTTTATTTAAAACTTGCTCCGTTTCGATCCACCCCCCTTACATTTTTATGCTGTCAAACTTCAAACGATGTTTTCTCAGAATAATTATTTCGCGCTAGGTATGTGCTTTGAATGCTTTGAATATAGAACATAAAAACTATTATAATTATAATATTATTTTTGTGTGCTTTATATAGAATTTAATTATGTGAATAGTAAAATAGAGAGATAATTAATAAAATGTATAGAATTCATCGTATAAAATGATAATTTCTATAGAAATACCATCATTATAGTATCGCTAATTTTTAATGTAGTTAATTTTTAATATAATAAATAATAATATTAAAAATAACTTTATATTTTCCTATGCATGTATGTGTTATGAATACATTATAAAAAAAAGTAGGTCAATTTAATGAATAGAATATCAGTTATATTTTTTTTAGTGGACCTATGTTTTTACTATCTATTTGTACACGAAATTGGAAAATTGCGTGTTATGTGCGGGATCCCCTTAATGATTTACACCGCGAAGGACCGTATATTTACATTTAATTCAAATTATAGTAGAATAATATACGCTAGGTGGAAATAGTGTGACTGGTGGCGGGCGTTAGTATAATGCAATACGTAATGGTTGACTGCACATTGTGCACAACTAATATACGTTGTATTCTACAACTACGTAAGCATTAACTCCAAACTAGACCGTATATATACTTTGACATATATATACACACACACATATATATATATATATATATATATATATACATATAGTATGTTATATAGCCATACATAATATATTTTATACACATACATGTATGCACAAACCCACACATACAATGTATGTGACATACATTCACACACATATATATATATATATATATATATATATATATATATATATATATATATATATGTATATATGTACATAGTATATTATATAACCATGCATACTATATTTTATACTATATTCCATAGTTTATTGTATGGAATTATTTCAAATATATTCTAATCTATATACAATGATGTGTATTTATAAGCATATAGGCTTATACACATTATACGATTACATTGTATTATATACTATTGTATTATTTTAAGTATATAGAGTATAATTTGTATTAAATAGAGTATAATTTGTATTTAATAGAAGTGTAAATATATGTACACATATTATATATATATATATTATATTATATATATATATATTATATTATATATATATATATATATATATATATATATACTTTTATGTGATAAACAAAATAAGAGTGTTCTAATATTTATATAAAAATGTTATTAATGAATAACATAAAATATATAAAAACAAATATATACATTAAGTAATCACTAGCTCTATCAGTACTGCGATTATCGTTAGCAATATTAAAGCTAGTGAAGGATTTATTAAATATCTAATATGAAATAGAAATATATCAGTAGTAATAATATCATTTCTGTATTGACTAAATAATTTTGAATATCCTCATTATTTTAATAAATATTAATGTTTATTAAAATAATTATGTTGTAGCTTGGTTAGTTTACCCGCATCTACAATATTAACATGAATTTCGACGATCATACAGTGTACAGTGTACACTCTCTGAATCATAGTAGCATAATATGTGGGATGTACTAGTGAGAACATGCTGCACTAGTGAGTAGAGGCCGGGTGTCGTACTAAATATACTGGCGACAATCGAATAAGTAACGATTAGTTATCCATAGGGTTGTGAGTTAATAAAAAACACGTTTTAAACAGACGTTTTAAACCGTTTTAAACATAGAATAAAAAACAGAAAAAAACAAGAATCATACATTTATACATATATTTATTTAATTGTTAATATTTAAATTTAATTTAAATTTAATTTGACAAATAATAATTTATCTACTTTTTTTTTGATATAATAAATTGTATAATAATTGAAAAATGAATGATTATTTAATAAATTTATAAAATAAATATATAAAAATATAATATTATTATTATAATAAAGTTAAATTAGATTTCTTTTATGTTTTGATATAATAAATTGTATAATAATATATAATAGTATTGAATCTTTTTTCTTGTAGTATTGAATCATTTTTCTTGTATACTTGATTATACTTCTTTGTTTTATTTCTCTTTATTGACACTTATATAAAAATTAGTAATTAAACTAACATTTCAGTTTGAACAAATATTTTACATTCTTTACATTATTACAAAGTATTACAAAAAAATTCCTAAAACTTATTTACTGAAAAAAAAAAAAAAAAAAAAAAAATGTTACATACAGTTCTTACCATCTTTCTAGATATTCTTTTTGTTATGTTTTATTCAGTTTTATTCAGTTTTACTTCATTTTTTTCTTCTTTTATACTAATACATCTATATTTTTGTTTAGTGTATTATTTTATAGTACTTATTATTTATTTTAGTTATTTATTTATAAATAATTAAATGATGATTACATAATTTTATGGCAAGTTCAAACAATTTATATTATTTTTCTATTTTATTCATTGTATTGTATCTATGTAAACAGGAAGTCATCTAATATTTTATAATATTTTATTTATTTAGTTTTTTTTTGAACTTGCTTTAAAATTAAGGGTAATTGTCTCGATAAGCTTTAGCTTCTACAAAAACCCTGGTGCAAACCTAAATCTGATAATAATAATAATAATAATTGTTACTACTAATGTATAGTTTGACCATATGATTTAATGATGCTAATAATACATATAATATATTATTTGAATTATTACTGATTATTCATATAATATATACTTACTTTATTATTATTTTATTATTTAACAACATATCTACTTTATTTAAATATTTTTATTTTTCAGAAAAAAACGGATAAAAAACGAATAAAACGTATTAAAAACGAAAAAAACCATTTAAAACATGTTTTAAACAAACATTAATAAAAAACGCGTTTTTTAACAACCCTAGTTATCCATAATTATTATGATTACATTCTCATTTATAAATCATTTGTAATTATTTTAAAAGATGCCTTATTGAATAGCTTTTTATTGTTTGAAGAATTGATACATTTTAAAATAAATTTATTAAATTGTTATAGTTATAATAATACATTTAGAAAATATTGTTACTCTGAATCTAGATACGCTACACATTTTATTATTTATTTTACAATCTTTTAATTGTTTTGAATACATCAATATATATATAAACACTTTTTATAATATAGTTTATCCACACAGTTAAATTAAATTAAATTAAATTAGTATGTACACATTTATGTAATTATTATTGTATTAAATAAGAATAATTAAATCTATAATGATATGAATAGTTATTTCAATTTTTATTTAAAGTAAAATCTCGATAACATTGCTTAAAATTAGTAATAATGTCATTTATATTTTCAATCACTAATATCGAAAAAATATATATATATAGAATACTTATTAAAATCAATATTTTTGTTGGAAGTAATAATTACATATGTTATAAATAATATATTTAAAGGGTATTTACTATTGAAATTAAGTACGATCTCTATGACCTTATTAACATTATTAAATTTATTTAAGAATATAATATTTTTATTTATTTACTAGATACTTAATTCGTTAATAAATATATATAAGAGTACATTTAAGTATTAAAATAAATATTATTGTTTTAGCTACTAATAACATATATGTAATAGATGTATGTAATTCGTATTATATTTAAAGTACGATCTTTATGACCTTATTAAAGTTATTAAGAATATCATATATTTATTTATTTACTATACATTATAGATTCGTTACAAATCATTAGAATCAAGTTAAGTATTAAAATCAATATTCTTGTTGTAGCTACTAATAACATATAGGTTATAAATAATATATTGTATGTTATATATATCTATTTTTATTTTTAATTATTGAATAGTTATTATCGCCCGTATAAATATGTACATCATGGATATTAGAATTAAGTCATTCTAATGTCAATGATATATTTAAATTATAATATAAATAAATTTATTTTTAAATATTTATATTTTAACCATAGATTTATAGTTTACATATAACTTACATGTAAACTATAAATCTATGATTTTAACACATGAATACGTTTTGTTATCTTATATACAACATATTATATTTAATTTAATGATTATATATTATTTAGCGACTACATAATTATTATGGTATATTTTTTTATAATGTTATATTTTTTAAGATATTTATTAAATAATTATTCAATAATTTATTGTAAACTCAGTTTAAAACTAGTATGATAATAATTATCATAATAATATGATATTATCGTTTATTATCGTTTATCGTTATTATCATATTATGATAATTATGATAATTATTAAATAATTATCATAATAGTTTATGGAGATTTGAGTGAACTACGCTCAAATGTTTAAAACATATATAATTATAGGCGACCATGTGATATTTTAAATAAATAGCTCATTTAATAAATTTTGTTAATAATTATTATTCTTAGTTAACTAAAGTTTATATTGTTAAAAAAACTCACGGTTGTGTAAAACATGAAATTTTAAATATGGTACATGTCGAAAACACCCGGCATTATATTCGATTAATATCGTATATATGTATGCGTATTTAAGTAACATATATGATAATTAGCTATATAGTAGTAACATATATATACCATCGATATAGTGCTAAAGTGGATAAGCAATTGAATGTAGTGTATGGCACTATCCGCTACGGGCGCTGCAGTCGAAACCCACTATCTGGCCCACTATTTTTTATTTAAAATTATTATTTATTTATATATATATATATTGATAATTACTACCAATTTTATTGTACTATCTATACTAAAAATAAAATTATATATTTAAAATACATTATATCAACATTGCTCGTAATTTTGTGTATTTAAATTGAAGATATCATAATATTTTATTGATATTTATAATCTGATACATTGATATAGATAGAAGTCACTTTAATCTATTTCGACGAAAAGCCTACTGTTTTAATATTTGACATATATAATATGACTAATATCCAATCAAAATCAATGATGCCATTTTGTTAATTTATCGATAAAAGTGTCATTCGCGTATCTATCTTTACATTCATTGCGTGCGTCAATTGCTTATCCACTTTCTTTATATCGATGATATATACTGATATATAACTGGTGTTTGTATTTATAACGTATAGGCTAAATAATGTACATAATAAGATGGTAACAAGTTATAAATTGTTGAAATATTTCCAAAACGTAAATCGTTAGGCGGGAGCGTGTGCGTTAATAATTGAAATGTATAATGATTTCTATTTATATCAATGACTAATTCATATGTAAATATATGTGTTACATTGATACTTTTATGAATAGATGCATTGAACAAGAGTTATAGGTGTGTGTTTTGGAAACATTTCAACAATTTACAACTTGTTACCATCTTATGTACATTATATAGCCTATAAGTTATAAATACAAACACCAGTTATATAGCAGTATATATATGTTACTACTATATAGCTAATTATCATACATGTTACTTAAATACGCGTATATATATATTATATATCGTATATATAATATATACAATATTAATCGAATATAATGCCTGATGTTTTCGACGTCATCCATTAAATATGATATATAATTATTAAATATTTATATTTAAAATAATTTAAATTAAATTATATTATAATAATAATTATTATTAAATTTTAATATGATATTATAATTAGATATGTAAATATGTTGGTACCTGTCTACAACTTCACGATTTTTAATAACACTACGCTTTATTATATATGGTCTATGCCTAATTTGGCTGATGAGTTCAAGTTGAGAGTGACTAAATATATATAATATATATATATATATATTCTTTTATAGGCTCACTCGTGATGTAATGCTGCTAAATAATCCAAGCAATATTAAAATTAAACCCAATCAAACCAACCAGAGAAAATAATTATTTTAACCTACATCCAAAATATTAATAAGCACCCCCAAACTTAAACGTTTAAATATATCTGTGGCCACAATGCCCCACTAAAACGGAAGCTATCTTTCTATGTTGAGTTATCAGTGATATAGCCGGAGATATTTTAAATAAAACCGTTTTATATAACGAAAAAGGTAGTTCTAAATTAATCATGTAATTGCGCATACTTATATATGCTCATCATTATTATTTTCATACATATAATATAAAATATTCTAGTAATATTTGTTTTATATTTCATTCATTATATTTTATTCAATAATTATATAGTATGATATCTTCAATTTAAATAAAAAAATTATGTGGAATTTTGATATGTTGTATTTTTACTATAGATAGTACATTAAAATTATGAGGAATTATCAATGTATATGTATAAATAGATAATAATATTTTAAATGTTAGTAGAAAGTTTTGACTGTAACACCTATATCGTAAACTGCCATTTACTACATGCAATTGATTATCCACTTTCTCACTATATCAATTATGTAATCTCTGATGACTTTTAAATTTAATTTATATGACATCTGACTATTTATCACAAGTCTATAGTAACTAAGATCATGAGTATATTATTATGCATCATACTATATTACTTAATCTCAATGATTTTGCTTGATATATATATATATATTTATAAATTAAAATGAATATTTATATCGGATAAGTGAATGTAATTGTAGGCTGTACAGTGTAGCGTAATACTTCACTTAATAAGTCAAACTTTGAATTAACATCAGCATATATTATTATTGATGTTTAATTATCACATTTGCTATTTACCATGGGCTCATATATTACTTATCATTGTATTATAACAATATCATGTCCACTATCATGTCCATAAAGTGATAGCTAATTCTTCAATTATAAAGTATTCGATGAAAATATAATATCAATCGATAATAGAATTAGAAATAGTAGTAAATAAGTAATGAAATATAACTAAATCATATAATATTCTATTAAATACATCATTGATTTTGCTTAAAAGTGCTTATTACTATATAATATAGTAAATATTAGCATGTATAGTTTCAGATATATTATTTATAATATATAATAACATTCTAATATTTTTTTTTAATTATTAATCGAATAAAATATAAAGCCACATTCACACCAAAAATCTGGCTCAATAAAATCTCTAACACCTTAACATTAGCCTTATCTCCCACATAATGTATATATATAGGCTATAATATAAATATGTATTAATAGGTTGTAATGATGTCAAGGACTTGATCTAAATGGTAGATACTGAGGTGATGATAATACATGAAATACTACTAGACGGCTGATGGCTCTGACTACTTTACCAGTGGAGAATATCATATAATAAAATAGTATAATATATCAAGGATATTAAATACATTAATTTTACATAGAAAAATTTTCTAGAGATTTTATAGATATACATTTTTTAAACTATGATTAATTTATATTAAAATATATAGAATTTGTTAATCATTTTTAATAATATTTTCTAATATTTTTATATTAAGAATTATTAATTACAAATATTTAATTTTAAATATATATTTACAATATAGAAGTTTATAATTATAAAAAAACATTTATCACAATATCGCAGGTATACAATAGCATGCAAAGTTGCCTGAGAAGAGTTCATGTGAAGTTACTACTGAGATCTGGTTCTATACAAATAAGTATGGTGATTTGTGTTTGTATTACATATTGTTAATTATACATTTGATTTAATTAAAATTAAGATAATTTATATACACTTTTTCATAATAAGGCTATATTAAATGGTGAATAAAAATTCACAATATTCAATCAATGATAATAAAACAACAACAAAATCTGGCCTCTACAACAGAACTACATGTCTAGCATTATAATTATATTAATCATATCATTTTGAAATTTTAATTCATTTTGATATTTTTGTTAAATATAGTTGATGCAACTACATCTTATGACTTCACATATAACAAGCTGGGATCATCACTATCAAAGGACTACGAATCAGCTGTAGACAACACTTCTATTCTATGCGGGGGTGTTCAATGATAATCTTACAAGTTACTTGAATATTTTGCTATATATATGATATTTATAATCTATTACTTAATGATATAAAATTACAATACATTATTGATTAGATTTACTTTATATTTTAGAGCTACATATATTTTAGAATAATACATTAGTATATTCAAATTTAATTTATTTAATAATATGCAAAATCAATTATATTTAAACTTCTTCAATTTTAAATATATCATTTTTTCACATATATAAAATACTTTATATATTTTATAATATATATAAGTTATTTTTTTCACATAATACAAATTATAAATTATTATAAAAAATAAGAATATAAATTTGTATATTTATTATATTTAAAAAAAACAAGATAAGGCATATGTGTATTATTTATATATACTAATAAAATAGTTATCACCTTTATAATAGAATAATGTTTAAAGTAAAATAATCAGAAAATAACTTTAAAAGTATAATAACATTATTATGAACTTAATTTAAAAAAATATATATTAAAAATATTAATCAAAACGTATTATACAAAACTACATATCAAATATATGTATACTTTAATGAAATGTTATATACTAACATTTATACATTTATATATATATACATTGACATAGTAAACTGTGGAACATCAGTTGTATATGTTCTGTTTTTGTTTATTTTAGTACATGTAGTTTAAACGTATATATACGTTTAAACTACATGTACTAAAATAAAAAAAAACAGAACATATACAACTGATGTTCCACAGTTTACTATGTAAATGTATATTTGGTATAATTATACACATTATTGTAAATATTATTAATCAAACGATTGAAATTCAAACTTATTATTTAATATTTAATTATTTTTGACATATTAATTTAAAACTATTATTAATAGTTCTATTAATATTAAATTTCTATGAAGTTTTAATGTATTTTACAAATTACTACATTAAATAAATCTTATTTTATCTATAATAATTATAATAAATTATATTCTAAATATATTATATATCATGAAATAAACTATAAAATATTTAGTTTTATACTTAAAATGATGTATTTATACATAAGTTATAACTATATGAAATAGCCAAACTTAAGTAAATAAATAATATTTAAATCAGGGTTCCATTATTTTTGGAAAAAACTGTAATTTGATATAGTTGACATATTTAATAATTGATCACAATATGACTACTATTTATTTTGTTTATGAATTCTCTGATCTTATTTTTAAATCTTATCTTATTAATATAATAATAGATGTTGATTTAAACTGTTGTTATTTTAATTATTTATTTTCATCAAATTCTGATTTTTCAGTTGTGCTGCCCTACTTGATGCAATTGCCTGCCCTTATCATTACACTACAGTATGTGTCAGCAATCATTTGAAAAGAAACTAAAACTGCATTTATTGGTACTTTAATGTTCATTTCATTTATTCTCAAGTTGAGAATCTCAACATTTGTGAGATTTTACAATATATTAGTGTTTAAATAAATAATAATGACTTCCTTACATATGGATTATTTATGTGTGTATTACATATTCCCCTGTTTATTATCTATAATAAATTCTTATACATTTTGTTTATAAAATAAAATTATTTACCCCCCATTAAGGGGGTTCGCGGCCTTTTGAAATGATTTTTAAATAATTTTTTTTTTTTTTTTTTTATTTGAGAAAAGTATTATTTAATATATTTTTAATATTCTCTGAAACTTGTAGAGCAAATAAAGACTTATAAATGATACAATTTGATGGTTTAGTACAAGACCTATTTTGTAAAAAAAAAAAATGTGTAAAAAATGGCCTAAATAATAGCAAAATACTCATATTTTAAACTTATAATATTATATCTATAAGTGTATATTTAAAAAAAAATGTAAATGCAGTGCTATATACGATCTATTATTTAATATCATGTCAACTAGCGACATCTATAATTAACGTATTGATATCAAATGAACGCATTACATTGGCTGTAAAATTCGAATTATAAACAAAGTAATTGAGATTGCGTCATTAATTATTTTATTTCAAAATGCCAAGACGTAGTAGAAAATCGATCACCGGACAACTTAACCGTACTAAAACTTCATATGATGATATATTACAAGACCATGTTAGTAATACATAATATATAAATCATATAAATCATCACGATATAATGAAAATATGTATTATAGAATTAAAAACTAGTAAATATTGTTTATTTTATAAATTTTATTTTCATTTTCTACATGTCAAATAAATATACAAGTAATTATCTAATTATCTTATTTTATTGTAATCACATCATATATTATATATTAGAAAAATAACATACATTATATATAAAATTATACATAATATATAAAATTATACATAATATATAAATCATCACAATATTATGATTATTTATCAAATTCAATACTATATATTGTTTATTTTATAAATTTATTTTCATATTCTACATGTCAAATAAATATACAAGTAATTATCATATTTTATTGTAATCACATCATATATTATATATTAGAAAATAACATACATAATATTTAAATCATAATGATTCTATCTTTAGGTACTTCAGCTGTGGAAAGAACATATACTCAATTTAGAGACAATTCAAGACTCAAACATTCAAGAAAAAATAAACTATTATATACTGTTTATATATTGTACATAAATAAATATGATAAAAAAACTTATTTTCTTGTAAAATAAATGTCATAAATATAGTTTATTATGTGTAATTGGTAATATAATTTAATATAAATATTATTAGAATAACTTATGAGTATATTATTGTGGTATTCTGTTATATTATAATACTAGAAATATATTACTTAGTTTATATATTGTACATAAATAAATATGATAAAAAAACTTATTTTCTTGTAAAATAAATGTCATAAATATAGTTTATTATGTGTAATTGGTAATATAATTTAATATAAATATTATTAGAATAACTTATGAGTATATTAGTGTGGTATTCTGTTATATTATAATATTAGAAATAAATAAATATACTAAAAAAAATAATTTTATTGTAAATTTTTTTTTTTAAATGTCATAAATATTAGTTTATTATGTGTAATTATTGGTAATATAATATAAATATTATAATAATAACTCTATGGATATATTAGTGTGGTATTCTATAATAGTATAATGCTATAAATGTTGTCATGGTAGAAATAATAAGCAAATATTACCATAAAATTAAAAATAAATCTAGTCAAACTTTAAACTCGATTTACTCAGAATATTGAATTTAATTAATTTTGAATCTTAGAAATTTTTCAGCCCTCTCAATAATTATCCAAACTTGATGAATTTTTCACAGTATCTTCATTATTATATGTATAATAAAACTTGCTTAAAAGAAATGTAATAGACATAGTATAACATATACAAAATTATAAAAATTAAAAAAAAAAATGTAATTTAGCATCATATTTTGTCTTAAAATATTGTGGGTTTTCAGTGAACCATTTTTTTTTTAAATAAGCAAGTTTTATTAACATTATATTGGTTAACAATATGCAATTTACATAATTGAAATCGGATCAAAACCCTAGGTGCTGAAAAAATTTTAAAATTGGTTAAAATACATAAAAAAAAAATATCTCCTATCTTAATACATTGTATACTCAAAAGGTCGCGAACCCCCTTAAGTTGATAAATTTAAATATATATATTTTCATCAGCTCTTTTTAGAGCTATTTATATTTAACGAGCTTATTTTTTATATAATTTATATCTCTAATTTATAAATACCAACTAAAATTTCATTTTATAATTTTATTCTAAATATGTATATTGTAGTAGCCTGTCTATTGAGAACGGGTGCGATCATGCGTATCGCCGTCACACTCGACTGCACATCAGCCACATGTATTACACTTTCCACTTGGAACCAACACTAGCTACAAGGCAAGCATTAACTTTTAAATAAACCTGTGTATATCCATACTAAATCATGCTAATTGTTATATTAATTAAGCAGTGTTACATCATTCGATAGCTATCTTAGTGGGTATGATCACAAACTTTATCCTACATCGGTGACCCGGATGTAAGTGAGAATAACAAGAGAGAAGGACACGAAACAGAATACCGGCACTACTTCATCTAACACACACAGCCCTACACATCTACTGTTGCCATACAACTAACCTCTATCTGGGAACACTGCAGGATGCTTCGTAATAGTTGAAGCACAGTTCAATAACGAACATATAACACACGACAATGTGAAATACTATCACTTAATCTGTTCCCTTAACGAGGCAGTAACATCTAGGTTCATAACATACTCACCAACTGAAGAAGTAAAGTATGACAACCTTAAACCTTAACAGCTTCTTACAGTGCTGCTACCTTCACCTCATGAAACAGGTAGGACTCTTCTAAACATATCTGGCCTAGCACACCGTGGACAGACTGATCTATTAAACACTGCTATGAATGAATAGAAGCCAGCCACAAGAGGAGCTATTTCGAGAACTCCATGGAACAGCTACCTTACATGATCAGGTTTAGCTTATAATACAACACTCGATGACCTGCACAATGTTCTCATGTTATTAACATACACGATACAATGAACTCCGTACTAAACCACCCACTCATGATACCCATCGCCATGGTGATGAAGGGCGATGCTATTATCATTGTTAGTTTGCTAAACATGCAAGGAAATGCTGTATTCCTTATTCATTAGTGAACTTATAAGCCGAGAACTCAATAATATTAGAGGCCCCCCCCTACTATACTTGTACGATACCTACAGGAATGTGAACTACTTAATAGATATGGGAGCGGTATGTTTCTGGCTTCACGAGAAGATAAGAGGAAAGGGGAATCAATCTGCATCGCATGAGGCTGCCAATAGTTTATAATGAAATAGATACTAGGAAACGACTTCTTCCAACGATACCACTATCGATAACGATATCAACGTATAAAAGCTTATTAATTTAAATAATTCTAAAATAGAATTATAAAATTATAAAAAACTAAACAACCTTCACTATCAATACATTATATATCATAACATGATAATGCACCCTTTTAACGATATTATCGATGAATTCCCTAACATTTGAATATTCACGAACAATAACATACACCCTGTAACCCATTACTTAGAGACAAGTTGCTCCCCATGCCCCATACCCCCCTGTCACTCACAAGCTAGACGACTATCGACAGAGAAACTCGCAGCAGCCAAAATAGAGTTCAATAAATAGAGGATCTAAAGGTAATAAGAAGGTTTAACAGTCCTTGGTCTTCACCCCAACATATGATCCGTAAAGAATCAGGCTAGTACAGTCCATGTGACGATTATAGAACATTAAATAACCAAACTATCCAAGATAAATAGTCAATCCTCACATGCAAGATATCTCTATAAACATTAGAAATTAGACGTTATTCTTGAAGATGGATTTCATCCAAAATATCTATTAATGGCCTATAGAATTTCCCATCAGATATGTATATCCAAATGAAATGTGAATACGATAAAGAGGAACTAGAATGAATGCAAGCACATTAGGAGATAACTACAATCAACAATGAAAACATACGAAATCAACAAAGGCTATCCAAGACCCATTGTTCCGGATAAGTTAAACAAATTAATTGTTGAACTAATCTACAAAATATTCAGTACATATTATATAATTACATGAAATATATATAATAAACAATTCGTAGTAATAGAGGAATTAACCTTCATTTACCTAGTTGTTATCCTACATATAATATTATAATTCTCTTTATAAATATATTATGAATTTAACTATGTATACAGAATCACCTCGATGGCTTCCTTATTCAGTACAAAATCTTCCTTTAGTCGACTATTCAATTAAGAAAACTACCTAATATAAAAAGTGAATTTCTATACATTATATATAAAACTATTCATTTATTAATTAATAAAATTATTGTAACAGTTTTAGTTTTTATAAATTTATATTTAAATATATGCTGTTGTTTTTTCTAGTTCAATGTGGATTGATTTTATATTAATAATTTTAGCTCTATTTTGCTACCTTAAATTCGCTATAATTCCTAACTCAATAGAATATATGCAACTTGTTATGTTTGTAGAAGAAATACTAGATATATATATTTGTTAGATTATGAATTTAAGAAGCTATCGATAACAAGAGAATAGATTTGGTTTTTGTTATTTCACTAGTTTATCTATTTTTTTCACCTAATTTAAAAATAACATAAATACACATGTATTTGTTTCATAAGCAATAATGTTCAATGTCAATACATCATTGTGTAATATTTAATATCAAATTTATAACATTATAGAATTCTAGTATCTAGTGATACATTATATGAAGTTAGTTATATGGTCAATGCATATGAAAATAGATTGAATATAAATGTAGTTACAACAAATATTTAATATAACTTTGTCAATATTTAGAAAAATCACCAAAGTTATGAAAACTATGTTAATATACAAAGAGTAAAAATTACGATGAATAGATACACTTAAAAATAACTATTTCAAACATGTTAATATGTAGAGATTGTGAATTTGTGGGGTATTCAACTTATAGAACTTTTGACTGTATATGCATACGCATGTTTATATATAATCTATATTAGAAACTGAATGATATAATTATAGAGATACACTTCATTTTCAGTTTAGTTTTTAAGTATATTATTATTTCAAATATCATAATGTGCTTAAATAATATATAAATTATTATTATATAATATCTCCAAGGACATATCCTTGATATCACTGTATCTCGACAAAAGGCAACTTTTGTAAACAATAATATGCCATAATTGACTAATTATATATCGCAAATTGTATCGAAATAATATCTGAATATATAGTTAATGACTATACTTTAATATAGACTATGAATCTCTATCATGTATAAATAAAACATGCATTTTATATTTTATAAAAGTATAATTCAAGTATAATCAAAGCCCACTGTGCTTTGCTATAATCAAGTAAATATTAGGATTTTAGTAATATAATAATTTTATATCGACTAGCACCTCTTAATGTTGGGATATACGAATTATTACCTTTAGTTGGCTGCAATTGATAATATATTTTGTATTTATGATATACACAAGAATTTGGATATTTACTATAACATATTACATAATTATTCTTAAGACTTTTTATTTAGAATTATGTTTCATTCACTTATTTTAATAGTTAATTTTATAATTAAATTACTATATTAACTATTTATGTAATATTATTAATAAAGTTAAATATGCATTTATAAATATTAAATATTAAATAATAATAGTAAAAATATCATACATTTTATATATATATATATATTATATTATATAGGTAGCCAATATCTACAAAATATATGGTGGTATATATTTCGTCACCTATATATAGCCTATATGCTATAGGTATATATATATATTGGTACATACAAAGACATCTAAGGGGTGAAGCCTATATTGTATAAATATATAACGTCTTTGGGTCTATAGAATTACGATTTTTATTTAAATTATATATTTATTTTCTAGTAATATGTGTATAAACTATATTCACAAATATACTATACACTGTATAGTATACAGTGTATAGTATATATTCACACTGTATACGGAATATAAGGACATTTTATAAAATTGAAAGATAACATTTTATATTCCCAATAGAAATTATATTTTCTTAATTCTGTAGATATATTTACATCACCGAATATAATTGAATATGCGTTTTATTCATATATTAACCCGGATATTAACAAAACCTCCTATAACCTCAAGAGAGGTAAGAGGTTATAGGAGGTCTTGTTATTAATTTAATAATTAAAGACCTACATTTATGATCTAATACAACATTGAGAAAGGGTATTTTTGTTTTATTTATAATCATATTAATATAATATAAGTAAGTTATTATAATAATCATCAACATTAATTCTTTGTTAATTAGAACCATGTTCCATTTTTGTTGTTTTAATTAGCTTATTGATAATTATATCTACAGTGCCTTCATAGATTTTTAAGGATGTATTATAGAATTATATTCAGAGGAATACGTGTATATAATACCGCTAATGTATTCTAATTCATCAATTAGTTTAAAGCTTCAGATAGAATTAAAGAGTGAGGTGTATTTTCAGTTTCATAGCTTTCCATATATCAACAATATATCTATATAATACAAATAAGTAATATCATAATCAATAAATTAAATTTTGTATTAAAAGATTTATAATAATGCTTATTAAAACCCGTGGTATAAATCATAGATTTGTTTTTACTGGTTTTATTGATAAACTATAAATCTAGGGTTAACATTTATCTTAGGACATTTATGTTAAAATATGAATGTGGTCAAAGTTTTTACCAGTGACTTGTTGTAGATCTAAGAAACAAAATTAAAATATTGATATGTAAATAAAAATTACATTGTTACAATTATTGTATATTAATAAAAATGTTATTTATATTTGTATAATTAATACATTTAATTTAATAATAATTTAGTTTATATAATAGCAAGGACTTGATAATATTAGTTAACATATAAATATATGTTTATAATATCATTATATATCAGAAATTAAATATTATTTTACATTACAAAAATTATAAAATAGTTGTGTTTTATATTAATATTATATGTACAAATTATATATGATAAATTAAACCAATCCTAAATATTTCTTGTGATTATTCTAAAATGCTATTTATATTTTCTAAATAATTCATTAAATATTAAAAATTAATTAATCATTACATATATTATTGGCTTTTAATTGAAAAATCAAGTATAAAAATTATGAAAATGCTGCTTTATCGTATTTTTATAATTATAATTTAAGATTTAATAATATAATTTTTAAATATTTTACTAATTGAAAATGAGATGTATAATGGTTTATAAAAAAATTATAAAAACTATTTGATATATGTTGAGATAATTAACTTTAAACTTTAGAAATAAGCACAAAATCTGTAAATTTTTAAATATTCTTAGCAATTATTTAATATCTTACATTCACATCCGTTTATTCAGATATATATCATTGTTTAGATACAACATTTTATTATTCGAATATATTGCTATTCTATTATTATCATGACTTCCCCAGTTAAGAAAACCGTCAAAGCTAAAGTTGTATCTGTTCACCCAAAG
Organism: Osedax fenrisi; assembly: GCA_964019155.1. Lineage (NCBI taxonomy): Eukaryota > Metazoa > Annelida > Polychaeta > Sabellida > Siboglinidae > Osedax > Osedax fenrisi. The sequence continues at coordinate 38,229,136 of OZ025242.1, forward strand.
TACAATGAAATGGTTGTTGCAGCTATTGTCTCATTGAAGGAACGTACTGGATCATCTCGTGCCGCTATACTTAAATATATTGCCGCTAATTATAAGTTAGGAAATGATGACAAGAAAATTAACGTTCATTTGAAAACTTGTTTACGTAATGGTGTGACCAATGGTTTATTGAAACAAATGAAAGGTACTGGTGCCACCGGTAGTTTCAGAGTTGCAGTTGTTCCAAAACCAGTAAAGAAAGAAGTCAAGAAAGCAGATTCTACTAAGAAAGTTGTATCCAAAAAAACTTCCGTAAAAAAGATAGTTAAGAAGACAACTACAAAACCAACTGTTAAGAAGACTAAAGCTGTAGTATCAAAAGCTTCACCAAAGAAAGCGAAAAAGACAGCATCCAAAGTAACAAAAAAAGCTGTAACTAAGAAATCTGTCAAAAAAACAGTTAAAGCTTAATTCTATCTCAACTATACATAAATACAAACCGGCCCTTTTCAGGGCCACCCATTTTTAACATGCTTATAATTTAAATAATTTATTTCATACTTTATGACTATCATATCTGATATGATATAATATTTGTATATTTACATTGTATATTTTATTTTAATATATTTAAAATAATAACTTGTAAATATACAGTTACATTTATATCCTGTATAATATAGATATTATAGCTACAAATCTATACCTATTATGATAATAATTAAATTATCACATTAGTTTCATAATTATAATATACCGAATAACCATATTTATTGTATATATTTATAAGGTTAATATATATAATAACACTTATATTTAATTAAGTATTATTTATACCTTTACAATTATATATGTAGTATACAATTACTGGAAATTTTGAATATTTATTTGAATATATAATGAAAATTTATTAATATAATGAAATATAATTAACACATGAGGACCTTGTAATTGATAGTATTATGCATAATTACAATACCATAGCCATGTTATAATAATGGTTGTGGTTCATAACCGGCGCCAAAAATATATGACTAATAGTTTATTCGATATCGCAGCTCACGCTTTCGGAGTTGAAACGTATATATATTGAGAGAGATACGTACTTTATATATACACACACACACACATACACACACACACACACACATTTATTCACGAGTTTTTTAACAAAGGAATTATGACTATAGTTATATATGGAATCATAGGTTTATAGTTTACCTTAGGCTAGATATAGCAATAACGATCTAGGTCAAATACTATCTATATATTATGACACGTCTATATCTAGAGGCGGGAGTCTCAATTGCGAAAGCGCGCGCTCCGATATTGAATAAAGTATTAATCATAGATTTTTGGCGCCGGTTATGAACGTGTTCCATAATAATAACATAGAAAATATTCAAATTAAACAATTTGTATATAGTTTTCTTAACTTTTTCTTTGTAAATTATTTTCTCCTAGTCTTTATTTATATACATACGTATATAATATATTTTAAATCAATACTTAATTTTGAAATTATATATATTCAACTAATATTGTATAATTATGAAATAAACTTGATATAATACGAGATTACTTAAAAAATCTAAATTGCTAAATAAGTCGTTTGAGATTACTGGTATTTTAAATATAATAATTATATGATATTTTATTCCAGGATTAGATTATTTTAATGTAGACATCCTACATCCAAAGGTAGACATATCTACTAAGTATGTTCTAGAACTAATACATTTTAATTGAATATGTATTTATACTATAAGTTTAAATAAAGATAAATATGATGATGTTGATGATATACGTTTTATTAGGCACTACAATATTATATTACATATTTATATATATATAATATTATATACTAATATTATGGTATTCCATTAATATTAATAAATACACGTGAATAAGTTTGTTGATTTTAAATACCTATATAATTTACAGACTCTTTACTACAGAGTAGCCTAAAATGAGCGATTTATTTAAAATGAAACTATTAAAGTTATGTAATACTTATGAAATAGAAATATTAAAATCACAAGTGTATAGAACTATAATTAATTGGTTTCTAATTAGCTGCCAAAATACTACAATCTAGATGATTATAGCTCGTATAAACAAGTTATAATACTATACGTTGAAGCAAATCTAATAACGGACCACCCACCAATGCCTGCATATTCTTATCAGTCGAATAACACACATCCCACAAAATACGTTACATATTTAGATATTCCCATTGTATTCGTCACATTGTATAGGTGAAATTCTATTTTTAGATGATCGATATAGTTTATAGTTTCTTTACATAGATGGTGTATATATGTATACATATAAGATACATTAGTAATATTTTCTATCGAGCGAATTAAATGAATGTAACCAAAAATGCATACAAGTCTGTCATATCGGCTCACACGAAATCAATCAAAATGCACTATAACTAAAAAAAATAATATTTCCAATGATATTCTTGCTTTTAGTAAAATTATACCATATATCCATATTAAATATATATATTCAGGCTACTGAAAATACATAAATTTACAAATTGAACGTTTGAAAGTTGTATGTTAATTAATCTGGATAGGTGATACGTTTCTTGATTACAATGATATTCATTATGTGTTAGATATATAATGTATAGTATGTGTTAATGGTAAATATAGATACATTATATATATATGTGTATGTATTTAGATATAATAAAAAATAATATACATATAATTTGTTAATAACAACAAATTAAATATCATCTAAATTATCTATAATTATAATTCTAAATTTAACATATAATATTTGCACATATTTATCAGTAGCAAGACATCCTATAACATATGAGGTATTGATAGAATCCACATCATCATAACAAAAGGTATATCACTAGGCATGTTAACAATCAAGAGTTTAAAACTAAGATATCATATTTATTATTTTTATTAGTGGAGTATATATATAATATATATTATATATTAAATATTATATATATATAACAAATATATTATGCCTAGTTTCAAGCAGTTAGAGTACATATATAGTATTTCATATATATATAATAATTACATATTATAATATATACAATATATTACAAATTCTTCATTTATTCATATGGAAAATGTATTATATATAAACTATAATATATATTATTTTATATAAATATATATATATATATATTATTTCATTTGAATTGGTTTTAATTAATTTAATAATATAGTTATTATATCTAGTATATTCTTCACTGATATGAATATACTATATTATATAGGCCAGTGTACTTTACACTCATATTTAGATCCTCCACAATCGTAAGGTATATAAAAGTATTTTCACTTCAAAAATAAACAATTCAGTAATATTATTAATGTAATAAGATTAATATTTAATTTTATGAATAAATAATAAATATTTAGTAAAATTATATTAATAAAAATGCTTACTATTTAATTTAGATTATACGATTATTGTAATAATAAAATCATATTCAAATTTAGATTTGTATGAATAAACAGGTTTAATTTGGGTGGCCCTAAAAAGGGCCGATTGGTATAGAAGATCCGAATAGAATTAAGCACGTTCACCACGAATACGACGAGCGAGTTGAATATCTTTAGGCATGATAGTAACACGCTTGGCATGAATGGCGCACAAGTTAGTATCTTCGAAGAGACCTACTAAGTAAGCTTCACTAGCTTCTTGGAGAGCCATAATAGCGGAACTTTGGAAACGTAAGTCAGTTTTAAAATCTTGAGCGATTTCACGTACTAAACGTTGGAAAGGTAACTTACGGATAAGTAATTCAGTAGATTTTTGGTAACGACGGATCTCACGAAGAGCAACGGTACCGGGCCTGTATCTGTGAGGTTTCTTAACTCCACCAGTAGCAGGAGCACTCTTACGAGCAGCCTTGGTAGCTAATTGTTTACGAGGAGCTTTACCTCCGGTAGATTTACGAGCGGTTTGCTTTGTACGTGCCATTATGGAAAAATGGTAATGAATGAATTTTAGAGAAAATCAGCAGTTTATATAGTGTATTCCGTGGAATTAAAAGTAAATAAATCGCTGATTGGTTGAATTATTATACAAATATATAATTTAAAATAAAATGAAACACAGAGAACAATGTTAACAGCTCTATAATGATTGGCTGATTTATTCTCTTTGTATTGGCTAATAATATAACCAATCATATTGTGTTGACGTAGTCCATTCCACGATAAAGCCTATAAAAAACGCCAAACCGGATATTATATTTAGTTTGTATTTTAAATTTTTCACTACAACATCTAATATCATGTCTGGACGAGGAAAAGGAGGTAAAGCAAAGGGACTTAAGTCTAAGACTAGATCTTCAAGAGCTGGATTACAATTCCCAGTAGGTCGTATCCATCGTCATTTACGAAGAGGTAACTACGCTAAAAGAGTAGGTGCTGGTGCACCAGTATATTTAGCTGCTGTTATGGAATATTTGGCAGCTGAAATTCTCGAGTTAGCTGGAAATGCTGCCCGTGATAACAAGAAATCCAGAATTATCCCACGTCATCTTCAGTTGGCCATCCGTAATGATGAAGAATTAAACAAATTACTTGCCGGTGTTACTATCGCTCAAGGTGGTGTATTGCCTAATATTCAAGCTGTTCTCTTACCAAAGAAAACTGGTAAATCTGCTTAATCTGTCTTACTTCTATCCATACCAATCGGTCCTTTTTAGGACCACCCACTTTTTTCTACATGTTTATTCAAATTAATTTATTATTATATATCATTTATGTATAACTTTTTAACACTTAAAACTAGCCACATGTTTAATATATATATTTATTTTTTTCCCATATATATATATAGCAGCTAGTTATTTTTTAATATAAATTTTATAAACATTTATATTTTATATTTATAACTGACCATTACTAATATATATATATTTTTAAATAATCAAACTATTTAAGGGGAAGGATTTCCTTATTTAAAAAATTAAATGTTGTATATACATTTTAATAGTAGTAGTAATTTATTAATATAAATAATGTTCTATTATTTAAAGTTTCTCACAAAAATGTAATTCTGGTTGAAATAAATTACTTTATATTATACAAATAATAAATATAGAAATGTATATAGGTTTATAGGCGAAGTATCCACAGCATGTATAAAATAAGAGGCGCGTGCCTCACAACAACTATTACATTTCAGTGCATATATCGTATATGATAACTATATTTGTTAATACTAATTTATATAGGATCAATCGGGATGTAATGCAGCTAAAAAAAAATATATTAGAACTAAACATATATATATAAGTAGTGTGCATTTTAAACTATGTCTTAGCATATAATCATTATATAATTTTATAAAGTTATTATCTATACATTATTATATTTAATTAACGTTATGATATGTAATAGCATCGAATAATGGTATTATGTGTATATACATTAGTGAATTTGAATTCATTCGTATTAATAAATATAAGTTATCACATGCACTGAAATGTAATAGTCGCTAAGACGCCCACCTCATAAATCGTATGTTATACGCTGTTGTTGATACTTCGCAGATCCCCCATTTATATCTATATTATATGATACTGTGAGTTAAATTTATATTCTCTTGGTATATCTTGAAAGGATTAAATAACAATTTAATCTGATAGACTTTAATATATTCATTCAATGTACATGTTTACTAACTATGCAGGAATACTAACATTATATTTATTCAGAAATATTATTGTAATAACAAATTATTCTACATATTAAATTGCATTTATGATATATATATAAGTTATTATGATGAATTTAATGTATTATTAATACTTAATACTACTAATGGATTAATACTTTTAACTTAATATTAATTAACCTTGTTTGACTGATGTAATTGTTAAATTCTTAATCAAAAGGTATATAAATTTATCTCATCAAATTTAATCGTATTATATGATTATATTAATGATTATATTTATATTATATAACTGTGAATATAATATTTGATTATGTAATTTATTATTAATATAAAGTTGTGTAGCATATCTCATGATATAGATGATAGGTACATAATTAAAATATTACATTTATTATTTGTAGTTATAAATTACAATGTTGTAATTAGAATTTTGTATTAATCATATATATTATAAGTAATATATAATACATAATATAATGTAATTTCTATATATTATATGTACCTATTCTATCATTATGATTGTATTAGTATATATATTTATTATTGTTTGTACAATATATATTACGAATACATTTATAAATGTACCTACATATTTTCAATAGTAAATATATTAATATATCATGATCAATTATTTTACTGAATAGGTAACTTATTTTATATTAATATTGTTTTCTAGATTAAATTTAACTATATAAAATTATTCACATTATGTAGAATATTAGTTATATAACAATATAATATTGTAATATTGAATATTAATATATCTCTTTATTATTTTCTAACTATCTAATTAACTAACGTAATGGCAAATTTAATTTGAGATTGTAATTATATTATATAATAAATATGTTAAATGCTAATAGTATAATGTATATTTATTAAATTACATTAATATTCAGATTTAGATTTTTTTACACCTGGGACATTGTAGAAACAAAATATTATCACTACAATTATCTTTAACCCATCGATATAAAGAAATAAACCTTTCTTTATATCGATGCCTTAACCACATCCTTGCATTAACATAGAGTTATATAACCCTAGTATAATATAACCACATATTTACAAAATTATAATGACAATAATTATAAACGTATAATTTCTCATTAGAATAATTACAAATAATTGCTTAGTTATTACTAATGATACTATTGAATTTTTATAACTGTTTTTTTTATAAAATAAATAATATTCTACTAAAAAAAACAAATATTTACAATTACTATAGCATATTTATACAATACAATTTGGAGAGTTATATATAATATATTTACATAACATTTAAATAAATGTTCTAGAATTTTTACTATGAATATATGGATAGTGTACTAATATTATTAATGAATTTACAATCTCCATTTAATTTATTTGAATATATCAAGCTTTTATTATAAAGTTTATATAATATATTTCAGTAATATCCACACAATTAATTAAATTAGTATGTAAAATTTGCATTGTACATGTTATAAGAATAATTAAATCTTTAAATACAAATTATAATTGTTCTATTACAAATTTGTATTAAATTAATAGGTTATTTAAAGGTTTAACAGTATATTTTAAGTATAATCTCATTGACATTTGGATAAGGTAATTGATATTTACGTTATTTTAATACTTTAAATAATATTTTAAATACATAATCTATTATTTATAACTTATATATTGTTAGTAACTACAACAAGAATATTTTGTTTAATACTTGTAGTCGCTCTATATACATATTATAAACCTTAGTGTCTATACTATTGACGCAAGAGAATGAAAATATGAATAATAATTGTAATCCGACATTTATTACAATTATTATTCATATTTTCATTCTCTTGAGTCAATAGTATAGCCACTAAGGTTTATAATATGTATATAGAGCGACTACAAGTATTAAACAAAATATTCATGTTGTAGCTACTAACAATATATAAGTTATAAATAATAGATTATGTATTTAAAATAGTATTTAAAGTATTAAAATAACTTAAATCTCAATGACCTTATCCAAATTATTAAGAATATACTATATATTTTGATCTAATAGACGCTAAAGAGTCGTTAATAAATATTAGAATATATTAAAGTTTTAAAATAAATATTCTTGTTGTAGCTACCAAAACAATATAGGTAGATTCTATGTTATATTTATATTTATTAAAAATAATTTTATAAATTATTATCGCCCATATATGTTTACATCATGGATATTAGAGTGAAGTCATTCTAATGTCAATGATATACATCAATTTTAAATTATAATCTAAATAAAACTCCAGAATAAAACTATTTAAAGTATTTTTATTTTAAAACATGAATACACTTGATACTAATATAGACGACTAAGATAAATTATGGTATAATTATTATAATAACAATAAAATACATTTAATGTATTTAATTGTATTGTATGTAACAATACTGTATATTTTAGTTAATAATTTATGGAAAAAGTTTAAACTATTTGAAATAGTATTTCTATTTAAATATTAAATATTTTAAAAATAACATTATTTAAAATAATGTATACATTATATTTTAATGTAGTACTTATAATCATTATAAGTATAATGATGCATTATTATAATGATTATAATAATTATAACATTTAATGTAACATTATAAATTTATAATTTATAATTAATATACTCACTGAGTAAGTTACTCAGTGAGTAACTCAGTATAAATTATACTGAGTATAATACTAAGTATTATTATAATAATACTATTATACGGATATATCCGCTATATATAGCTTATAATATATACTGATAGAGGCTATATCATATAGATGAAGCAGGCCGCTGATATATTTAAGGTTGGGCGGTCCTACTAATATATAAGAGCCTCCCAACTACTAAATATATGTCACTCAAGTAAATCTGTCACGCACTATTGCACACGCTAAAATATTCTGTACGAGTAACAATGGTACTATAACATAGGTAACTGGTCAAAATCTTCGCGATTGATACGTGATTTAAACGCCCGCAAATTTGTGTATTCGAATTTGTGAATTTACAATTATAATAATTATTATTGTAACACGTAGGTTTGTTTGTACAAACATTAATAAGTTTAGTTTTAGTTATTTTCACTTGTTTGGTTTGGTTTAGTTTTGATATATTACTAGGTTTTCTGATAGCTTCATTACATCACGAGTAAGCCTATAAAACACATATATATGTTAATGATAATCTAAAAATAGACATATGCTAATTATCGTGTTAATAACTTAACCCAGGTTAATAAACTGTTAACGATAAATAAAAACACAAAAAAAAACGTTACTATTTATATTGCATTATCCGTAGTCTGTCATATTTATAACATGTATAAGTCTATGACTTCTTAAGGGCTCCATTTGTATCCGATATTATTATATGTGTGATTCAACCATAGGTTTAGGGTAAGTAATCTTTAGTTTTCTCTATAGCTCTATGGTATAATACAATAGAAGAGAGACACGTGGTATTCGTCTAATAATAATTTATGAAAGGTATATGTTACTATGTGATATAAACTAACAAGTTGCGTCACATAGTTGCCTAACTTGTTTCAAATATCAATATGTATTTAAAGTACTCTTATATTCGAATATTCTGAGCTCCTGAAATTGTATACAAATTGTATTCTTCCAATTTTAAAAATATAATAATATAATCAAATTATAACTAGGTAATTATACCTATTATTGTGTTAATATGATAATACACATGCAGCGTATATATGTTACTATGGAATATGTTAGCGTGTGCCATCAAGCGTAACACATTTACTTGAGTGACATATATTTAATAGTTGGGTGGCTCTTATATATTAGTAGGACCGCCCAACTTGAACTCTTAAATATATCGGCGGCCTACTTCACCAGTCACTGTATTATACTGAGTATAATACAGTGTAATACTAACGATTTTTCTAAAGAAAGATATAATTCACGCGAAATCGTGTAATTCTATTTTGTATACAAAAACTAAAAGCGCCACCTATATAGGGTCAATTTTCGGGACTATGTATTGTTTATAATGTAAATTTGTATCTAACTATGCACTTTTAAAATGAAATTAATATGCTTTGAATTATTATTTTTATTATGAAAACTATGGATTCATTACTAATATATAACAAAGCAATGGTATATGTTGGTTTTAAATGCTATTAATATCTATGAGGCGAGTAAGAGCTAATTTATATTGCATGTAATTTAAGAGCAATGGAAACATTGTAGTATGAAAATCTCGGCAAACCTAAATCGATTTCGATACTACTGCTAGCAGCGGGATGTATGAATACTAATCACGTTGCGTATATAGGGAGTATTATATCTTTGCTTCGCAAATATTTTATAATACTATATACTTTTATTTAATAATAACTTGTCGGTAGCCAGTACTGAATATACAAATATTGAAAATAAATAATATATTAAATTGGTTCCGCATGAAAATAGGCAACGAATAACTTGTATATACAGGTTGTGTTAGGTGGTGTTGACGTGATGATCGCGAGTGATACACTACTGATATGTACAAGTGTGTAATATCTATTGACTTAACATTAAAATGTAAATATATTTAACACTGTACTTATAAATGATTTATATATTTATATATATATATACCATAAGTTTAATATATGACAGTAGTAATATTAGTAACCAGTTTTAAATAGGAGATTAGGGTTAATTACATTTAATAGATATGTAATTCTATTAAGAAATATATTCTGATAATAATAGCCTGGCTTAACACACACACATAATGTGAAGGACTACAATTAAGTAATGCTACAACCTTATCACCCATGGCAACAGTTTAATTCACTATGTTTATACTATTGATAATGTAATATATAAACTTTATATATACTGTATAATATAGAGTATAATATTCAATGCCTATAACAAAATATACGCACACAGATGTATGCCTGCATATGAGACATCTCCGTGGACCCTCATAAGACAATGTATATCTAACAGCTTCAATAGGACTTCATGAATGTTCTATTCTCATTAGGTTAGTATACTTACATTTATCTCATATTATATTATCATTAATTGTGTTCGTATTACATATTCATATTATAGATATCATAATAAAGCCATCTCTTTCTATATTTCTAAATTTAATATATATATATATATATATATATATATATATAGTATTGATACATATGCATATGTTAACCAATACAAATTGGCTACAGCTTCAATAATATTGATATCCAAATAATAATAAAAAATGCATATATTATACAATGTTATAAATTTAATATTTCAATATTATCAAATTTGTTATGAAAAATGTGAGTATATTTTTAATAATAAATAAAATCTTATTAACCCGAAAACAAATTAATATGTATTAGGAATGTTAATAATCTGAAATTATTATGGTAGTCAATTCCCCTAGACTATCCGGTAATACCTGTGATAAATACATATTTACAACACATATATATATATAATATTATTTCTTTAAATTTATTATAATTTGCTTCAAATTACTTACCCTATATTTAGTAAATGTTTACAAATCTAGCTTACAAATAAAATCTAGGATAACTATAACTAAAGTTAGTTTTTTTCTAAAAAAATTTATAAATCAATTTTTATTTTATTGAATAATTATATTATATAATTAATTATCTTTCATTTACAAAAAAATCTTTAAGAAATTTTCAATATAACTATAAAAATTCGATGTTTTATGACATCTACTAGTCTGTCATATTCTAAATACTTTGTAAATAAATAAAATAATAATTATTGTAAAATATTAGGTATTATAAATTCATTCCATTTTATAAATATAAGATAGATTTAAAAAATATTTGAAACATATTTTTAGCTTGTAAATATTAAAACAATATTACTTTATTTTTCAACATCAATTTACTCAGTAACTTTTTTTTTATGATAAGTAATATTACTAAAACATTAATATCTTTTTTATTATTGAATATTTGTTGATAAAACCTTATGCATTGGAAATATATTTATATATAGATTAAAAACAATAAAATGAAATTTATAAATTTATAAATTTATAAAAATAAAATATATATATGACATTATTTAGAATAATATCTAATAATTTATAATTATATGTGATATATATTATTATATATTTATAAACTATATATTTATATAGAATTTTGTTTTATTTCATATAAAGCCGTATTTATTAGCTATATAGAAAAAAAAGTAGGTCATTAGCTACTATAGATAAGAAATTGAACCATATTATATAATAATACTCCATGCCTATTTATCCTATCTTTTAACATGGTGAATTATATTATTGCTATATTTATATGAACCACATAATGCCCCCTTAACATTAGCCTTATCTCCCACATATTGTATATATAGGCTATATTATAAATATGTATTAATAGGTTGTAATGATGTCACGGACTTGATCTAAATGGTAGATACTGAGGTGATGATAATACATGAAATACTACTAGATGGCTAATGGCTCTGACTACTTTACCAGCGGAGAATATCATATAATAAAATAGTATAATATATTAATAGGCTATCTTATTAAATACATTAATTTTACATAGAAAACCCATCTTTATTCTCAGAAATATTATTTAAATAAAATAATTTTATTCGAGGATTTTATAGATATATATTTTTTTTAAACATTCAATTTAAATATATATTTACAATATTATATTATCACAATACAGAAGTTTATAATTATCAGATTATTGCAGATTATTGCAATAGCATGCAAAGTTGTCTGAGAAGAGTTCATGTGAAGTTACTACTGAGATCTGGTTCTACACAAATAAATATGGTGATTTGTGTTTGTATTACATATAATTATATTAATTAAACCTTTAATTATATTAAAATTGTAATACTTTATTTAAATGATTTGCGTGCTAATACAAAATTCTAATGACATGTTAACATGGTGAATAAAACAGCACACTCATTAAGAGTGGAGGCGAGTTAAAATATGATTAATATTTTTATTTTAACAAAAAAAATGTATTATATATTATCCGTGTTTAATATCTTATTTATAAATTTTTAAATTTTCATTAATTATTTTATAACTATTATTAAACTATACATATACATTTATATTTTTCTAGTTTATAACTTCTATAAATATATTTATTTGTTATTGTTATTTTATTTGGTGGAGTCCTTTCATCCCATCCAGGAACTTAGATGAAGTTTTCACTTATAACCATATCTGGCTCTATTGTCCCTTCGAAGCCGCTCTTATGTTAAGGCATCTATGGTTTTAACAAGAGCCGATCATTTATTTATACACAATTATATAAGATCACTTCTAAATAATATTTTAAGACCCATTTTATAAAATTAATTAATGGTCCGGACAAGGCTCGAACCCATGTCCTACTGCTTGTGTGTCTGACGCCTTAGCCACTGAGCCACACAGGCAGTTTTTGTATATCTAATTATAATATATATTTGAGTACTACTCTATATTAGTACTAATTATTATTGTTTCAGTGTTGTTTATATACCATTATATTTTACTTGTCATTTATATATATAAACGTAATATATATATATATTTTTTATAATATTTTGTGATTATTTGTTTAATTAACAAAACTTTGAATGTAATTTTCTCAAGTTTCTACTTTTTCACTTAGTAACCTCATGTAAATGCCTACTACTTTTTTAATTTTTAATATTTTTATCTGAAATTTTTACTATATATATAAAACATTTACATCTATAAGAATCCTGTTGGATTTATTATTATATTTTATAATAATTAAATAAATGATGATAAACTAGCATTTTAATGACAAAAATTAAAAATAAATATTTAATTAATTGAGACTATTTTTTTACAATATGTTAAATTAAGTACATTTATAAAAAGACAGATCCTTTATGATGGAGGAAAGTATCTGTTGAATACAAAAAAATTATGTAATTATCTCCATTAGTTATTTATCCTTAGCGTTTTTAGATAGAGTTAAATTAGCATTGGTTAGATGAACGAAAGGAGCCTCCCCCTTAATCTGTGATGATACCACAGCACATTTAACAATTCTATATCTACCTTTACATTGAGTCATGGAAGTATGTCCAAATACTTGTAGTTTATCATCATACTTTGTTGTCGTGTTAATACTAAAGTATAATGATATTATATAAAATACAGTACATTTTAATAGATTAAAAATAACAGTAAAAAAAATACAAGAAATAGAATGTAAAAATGTATATGGCAGGTGTAAACAAATATCATAAATATAAACCTGGCATAATCACTTTGTAGAATGATTTCTGGGTAAAAATAAAATCATTAAACATTTTGTATATAGTTGAAGCAACTGCATGACTTCACATCTAACAAGCTGGGATCATCACTATCAAAGGACTACGAATCAGCTGTAGACAACACTTCTATTCTGTGCAGGGGTATTCTGTGAAAATCTTACAAGTTAATTGATTATTATGCTATATATTTGATATTAATAATATATTACTCGAATGGTATTAAATATATTTAAATTATAATATATTATTGTTAGATTTACTTTCAATGTTATAACTGTCTGTTATGTGTGGAACTTTCCATGCACGTCCGATATCCAGTTCACCGTTAACTCTTACATAACATGTTTAACGTCTGGCTAATTAGGTCAAAACCTTAGCCACTATAACACCATTTATATTTTGTAGTAATAGAATAATACATTAGTATATTATGGATTATTTTTCATTTTATGTTATTCTTAAAATTAATATATAGAATTATTATTTTTGTATATATATTTTATTATCTTGATTATATTTTCATTAAGGTTGATTTATATTTATGTTATTTAATGAATTTTTCTTTATAAGTCGATATAACTAATGCTTTTTAGTACATTTAATATTGTAAATAAGATATCAATTATTGAATAGGGTTTGTTTACACACACAAAATCATACTTTCAAGCAAACATCTCTTACATAATGAAAATATTGTCATAGATTTGCGAATATTATTTTTATGTTTTTCGAGAATACGATTTACAGTGTAAAAACGTCCATATTTAATAAAGAAACATTATAAAATAATTACTGAAATAAATTAGTTATTAAGTTTATATATGATTATAGAATCTAAAATATAAATAGTTAAAATAATATATTATTAGTTTCTTTTTCTTAATTAAAAACTTGAATTTACATTTGTAGACTAATCATGTTATATCACATGATTCTTTAAAGATGTTGGTTTCCTAATCCTGCTAATGAAATGAATGTATTTAAAGCGTGTGTCTTAATTAAAAGTATATATAGTTTGTTATATTATATATATATGTGTATTTTAATTAAAAATATAATCACCAGATGACATCTATAGCTCATTACATTAGATATTTATGTAATTTTCTACAACTAAAGTATACAAATTCTCTCAAACTCTTATTATAACTTCCATATTTAATGATATACTATTATTATAAATGTATCATTTTATTAATATTAATATATTTGTTTATTTGAAAATACTTCATATTCTCAATTAATTAATATATGTATATTTACTAATTAATTAATATATAAATATATTTAATTAAAATAATTACTTATAAGCCTATTATCTATAACAATTGTGATGAAATAAAGTTGTATATTATTAGCATTACAATATATTATCCTTATATAATGATATCAATTAATAAGTTGATGATATTCAGATTTGTCACAGATACGATAAGCACACCTGAATGAAGAAACTGATGTGTTCATCTACTGCTAATCTATCACATGATAGATTATCTTGAGGACATCTTCTTAAACTCTAGGTTATTATAACAAGTTTTATATAATTGGATATAGAATTTAATTATATCAATTATCTACTTATGATATATTTTTATTTGTAATATGTTTTTAATATATCATTCATTTCATTAATGAATTCTATGAAAGTTTTATTTGATTTATTATATAACATTTTTATAATATTGATAATATCTAAATAAATTTTATTTATATAAATAATTATTAACAAAATATTATTTATATAATTAACAACTTTCTAATTTAAAACTATTTTTTTAATTTAAAAATAAAACATTATACCAAAATTAGTATTAGAAAATACAGGAATTATACTTATAAATATTTTTTAAAACTTTTATTTTATACTTTTATGATTTTATCATATTGCATTATGTTCAATTAGTATATACTTGAATTAGATATAAATTAAATATAAAACTTTTTTTTAACATAATTCTTATATTTATATAATTAATAATGATTATATTAATATCATAATATAATATAATACATATCATAGATGTTGTGAAGTAAAGATATAATACTCCCTATCTAGTAGCAAGGACAGGATGATTTTCATATCATTTCAAAACTATTATTGTTAGTTTTAATATCATCAAATTTCTAAAAAGTTTTAATATATTTTACAGATTACTGTTTTAAATAAATATCATTTTAGCTTACCATATAATAATTACAATAAATTATATTCTAAATATATTATATATCATGAAATAAGCTTTTAAAAATAGAGATAATCTAGAATTGATTATTGATGAAATAAGTAGTAGCTGTTCAGCCAAAGTACAATGAAATTGTTGTTGTTGCAGCTATTGTAGCTTTAAAGGAACATAACGTATCATCTCGTAATGCTATATTTGAATAAATTGCCGCTAATTAAAAGTTAGCAAATGATGACAAGAAAATGAATGTTCATAAATAATGTGTCTACGTAATGGTGTTACTAAAGGTATATTTCAACGAGTTAAAGGTACTGCATCTAGTCGTAGTTTTTATGTCAAAGTAGTTACCACAACAGTAATTTTACCAAATTAATTTGATGCAACAAAACTTTAGGTACAAAAATTGTTAATAAGACTAAATCTTCAATTACAAAATCATCATCAAAGAAAGTGACAAGGGCAGTATAATACTGCCAGTATCCAATGAAATAACAAATACTGTGGCTAAGAAATCCGTCAAAATAACATTTAAGGCTTAATTTTAATAATATAAAAATCTGCTCTTTTCAGGGCCACACATTTTTAACAAGATTATTATTTAAAGTATCAATTATCATATAATTATTATTATTATATTAAATATTTTATTTATTTATAATTATAATATCATTAAAATATAAATAATTGTATTAATTTATATATACAACAGTTTCATTTATATGATAGTATGCAAATCTATTATGTTATTAAGAGATAATTGTAATAATATATACTAAGGTTTTATATGGGATTAATGAGTATCTCTAAAATTGAAAGCAATGCGTAATAATTAATGGGATTAAACCAAATTATCAAGATGTAATATCTGGTGTCCTACAGGAATCTGTTATTGAAACAATCTTATTTCTCATTTATATTAATGAACTCCCATGCGTAATTAAGTCTCCTCTATCAATTTCACTTTTAACAGATGATGCTAAAATTAGCTACTAATTCACTTCCTCATCAGAAATGCAGATCCTAAATCCTGGCTCGATCACCTAATGTAATGGACGAATACTTGGAAATTGGAACTCACATTCTAAATATTCTTAGATTAGAATTGGAAAATCATGACTCTTCCTAATTATACTATGTATAACTTAACTCTATATAGTTGCTCTGATTCATCTCTGATTTATTTAACACATATTATAATATCATGTACCATTCTCGAATACATGTATATGTGTGGTTATTTAGCCTAATACAAATATAATTAGTTAATATTAACAAATTATATATCGTAGTTTAAATTTATGTATATTTACCAATAACCATATTAGCTTTATAATTCTAAAACTCTGTATATAATATTTGAACATATAAGTGATTACATATACTCATCATCGTAATTGTTATATATCACTGGGAAAGGTTAATGCCTGTAACGAGCCAACAACCATAAACTATATGTTTTCATATTTTCGGTCTACCTTATATATTAACTTATATATATATATATATATATATATATATATATATATACAGTGTATACACTATATATTATACATGTTCTTTAATATTACAACAGCATAATAATAGGAATATATTATATTAATATTATATTATCATGTTAACAATTAATAACAATTATTTACCACAATTTCCAAATTTTCACAAATAATATGTTGATGATGTAATGATACTAATATCCAACTATTTTAATATATTACCATATAAATATACCAATATATATATATATATATATATATATACCATATGGTTATATAACAGTAATTTTACCTTTCTAATATATATTGTATTATTAATGAGATTATTGGAAATATATATAAATTAATTTGAATATGTAGAAAAGTAATTTATTAATAATAAAATACCAATGTATACTTTTCATATAAACTCATCATTATACAATACAAAAACACACGTTTTATACATGATATACATATATATATTCATACTCTATATTCAGTGATGGGCAGGATCGCGATCATTGATCGGCGATCCGGATCGGGGTTGGGTACGCAAGCGAGGATCAGGATCGGATAACGAATGGAGAATCGGGATCCTGAAAAGGATATGATCGGCGATCCCGACCCCGAAAAAAGGATCGGTGCCCATCATTGCATATATGATACTCTAATATATATTATTATAATATTATTATATTAATTTATAAGAATATTAAGAACATTTTTGTATTTTATTATTACATTGATATGATATTGTATTGATCATTATTTTGTTTTCCAAAGTATTGCAAGACTAGGTTAAACTTATCTAGTATTTAAATAATAATTGTTATTTTTACCATCATAGAATGTAATCAATTGATATGATATAAGTAAACCACCGACTTTATCTCAACTTATATTGTACGTCGTACAATGAGTAGATATTTGTATCCAATTCAATGCATTCATATGTATAAATATATACCTTTACATAAATTATATTTAATTCACTATATAGTGACTATATCCATGGCCTCCTTTAGCTAAAGGAGGCCATGCTATATCATATAATCTATATGATATATATATATATATATATCATGTATATATAATGTATACATGCAATATATGCATTTAATTCAATTGAATTATTATTGAAATATAATACAATATATTAATAATAACTATTATTTACAATTATTAATAAATTATATTAGGTCTAGGTAGGCACATAGGTATTATAACTACATATATATTGTTTCGAATTATGAAATAAAATCGTATTAATTAAATATATAAATAATATTGTGATCGGGATCGGGTTCTGGATCGGGTAAGAAACGTAGGATCGGGTAACGAAGTGAGTATCGGGATCGGGAAAAGGATCGCATAAGAGAATAAATAGAGGATCGGGATCAGCGATCCAGGAAAAAAGGATCGGTGCCCATCACTGTCTATATTAAACTATAGTCATTTACTTTATATTTCGGTATTATTAGCCTCATGTAGAGATTATCTATGCAGAGTTTTATCATTGTTAATATTAAACAATTATATTTTAGTCAAGATACAGCAAAATATCACATTATTGTTTATATTTAAATCTTTTTAACATATAAATGAGTATTTAATAAAATTAAAAATGTTGAATAATAGTTTAATATTAGTCATACTTAAATAAGACACTTTTTGATAATATATAATATAAGATATTAAATATCTTAATGTAATAATAAAATTTATTGGAATTGTTAAATATTAATATATTAAATATTGAACGATTTAATAAAATTACAATTAAATTTCACGGTATAATTATTAAATAATATATATTCTATAAATTATAGATAGTTTTTTATATGAATACATATTATTATTGATTGCTCTTTTTGTACGAAATTAAATATTTGTTTTTACGGTTACGGGTCATAACCGGATCGTAGGATCGTATATGAGGCGTGCGTCGAAAGAACGCAGCGTGTTTATTCATATCAGTGACAAATTAAAGCTATATCTAATAATAGATATACATAGATATATCTAATATTACTATACTTTGATATTATCTATAGATAAAATTAAATACATATATACGCTGTACTGTTATTATTACGTATACGGTTACCGTATTACGGTATACTTACCATACGTATATAGTATATACTATATATATATATATATATATATATATATATATATATATATATATATATATAAATATATATATATATATATATATAATATAGTATATAATATAGTATATAACATATATAATATATAATATAGTATATAACATATATAATATATAATATAGTATATAAGTTATATAATATAACACATATATATATATATAATACACATATATTATATATATACTATATTATATATTATATATGACATATAATATGTTATATACTATATTATATTTATATTTATATATATATATATATATGTATTATATTATATAACTTATATACTATATTATATATTATATATGTTATATACTATATTATATTTATATATATATATATATATAAATATAATATAATATAAATATAATATAGTATATAACATATATAATATAGTATATAAGTTATATAATATAACACATATATATACATATAAACATATACATATATATATATATATATATATATATACTGTATTATATATTATATATGTTATATACTATATTATATTTATATATATATATATATATATATGTTATTCATTTTAATTTTATTGATAACTATAATATATATATATAATTATATTATATATATATATATATATATACTATTTATATAAATATATATTTATTATTTCATTTGAATTGATTTTAATTAGTTTGAATTGTTTTTTATTAATTCATTACTTTTAATATAATTGTATTACTTAATTTGAATTGATTTTAATTAATTTGAATTGATTTTTATTAATTCATTTGAAATTAATTCATTTCATTATATAATTAAATCTAGTATGATTCTTCACTGATATGAATATAGGCGCAGTGTACTTTACACACACGCCTCATATTTAGATCCTGCGATCCGGTTATGACCCTCCCCCGTTTTTACAAATATTTAAAATATTATAATATATTTTTGTTAATGTTTATATCCTTGGGTTTATATATTGCCACCTATCATTGGAATTTTATTATAAAAATTAAATCAAAATAAACATTAATATATACTAATTATCGTCCATATTTATTATTTAAAAATGCAATAAAAACGTATTAATATGTTAACCCATATCTAATGAATACTTTTGTATATCTTATGTTATTAATATATTACATTTCACATTAAATTTAATTACAACGAATATGATTAAACAACAATAAGGTATGTTTTTTTATTAATATTTTAACAAAACTTTATGTCAAATTTTGATTATTTAAACTTTATATCGTACATTATATTATAATATATTGTACGTATATTATACGTAGTATATTTATTTATTAAATAAATATAGACTTTAGTTCTATATTTAATATATTATATAGTTTATATATATATATATATTTAATTTATAATCACTGATATTTAATATTATAATAATGATTATAATGTGTCGACGTTTTTTCTTTATATCATATACCATAAACGTTATCATATGTTGGTATATTAGTTAATATCAGTTGTATAATGGATAACCAATATTTCAAATCACTCGTATCTATTTAATAGACTATTACTTAACATAATCAGTATGTTAATTATATTAACATTATGATAATGTAACATTAAATGTTATATTATTAGGTATATATATTATTATAACAAATATGCCTAATAATAATTTACTTAATAAAATAAATTATTAATGTATATTCGTTATTGGAAAGGATAAAATATTATCATATTAATTAATATGAGTTGTTAATAAATATTGAAATGTGAATATAACACTATCAAATAAATGTGTGAGTGACGCAAGAGTGAATTACATTTATATGAGGAAACGGGTGTTAGAGTGATGTCTGAACATGATAGCTTCAGCACTTATCAAAATGAATTCATAAATTATCATCATCAGTAATGTATGTCTAAATAATGTTTCTAGACATTACATTAAATGTTAGTCCCAATGATGTTTGTGGGATCTTATGCGAATATGACATACGATATATTACAAATAACTTTATACGAGCAGAAATTCCACACTATAGTATTGTCATGACATAGTCTATATTATCAAGTACCCATTCCTACAGTTGTTCAGCACACATAGTATTGTGAAGTGCGATAATTACGTAAAGTATTTCTCCAATGTTCATCATCGCTACAGTGACTACGTATTCAGCCTTGCCGCCATCACAAACTACCTCCATGTATGTGATTGATGCATACTCGATTATGTTAAGAATGCTTAATGAACAATGGACCAAGTGTACGAGATAAATATCAGTTAATTTAATTATACGCAAGTAAATTTAGTAATAAGATTGTAATGTCCTATATAAATTCTATACGAATGTAAAAAACTAACCTAGTATCTATATATATATATATATATATATATCAGTGTTCATTCTAGAGCTACCCAGCTACCCAAATTGGGAAGTGCCCTAATTGTGTGGGTAGCTGCCCTAAATATATAATTATATGGATTAAGTTTAATTATTAAGTTATTATTAATATACTTGTAATATCATTAATTAAAAGTGTTATATCTATAATTACAGGAATATATTATTTAATAAATGTCAGTTTTCCAATGAATATTTATAAAATGACGATTAAATGTGTTATTATTATTATATTATTATTTAAGTATTAAAATAATGAAGAATTTAATATTTAATAAATGGCAGATTTTTAATAAATATTTGTAAAATGGCGATTAAATGTATTATTATTTAAGTATTAAAATAATGAAGAATTTTATTTAATAAATGGAGGATTTTCAATAAATATTTATAAAATGGCGATTAAATGTATTATTATTATTCTAATATTATTTAAGTATTCAAATAATGGAGAATATGAATAACTTCTGTCATAACATTAGGATAAATTCATTATTTTTCAAATAATGGCGAATATATACTATTTGCCCTTTGTTATATACATTTGATATTTTATATAAACAAACAATTTAGATTCAAATACAAATTAAATATGATAATAAACTGCTTGATCTATATTTAGAATAATTTATTTTTAGATTGGGTAGCAAATTCACTACCCAAAATGAAAATTGGGTACCAATTTATATTTATAATAATATATGAAAATTAATTCAATAATTATTTTTATTCCAATTCTTTTTCTCCCAATATAAATCAAGTGATTGTTTTATTTAAAATTCGTAATTTTTATATATTTATTCAAAATCCTATTTTAAAACGTAATATTAAAGTGATATTAGAGATATTAAAAATAATGAAACATTTAATCAACAATATTATTAATAAGTTCACTGTTTTTTATATTCATAATAATTAAACTGTATACTTTTTAAATGTATTATAATCTAATTATTAAATTTAAAATTATTATTTTTATTATTACATTAATATTTAATAATATCATATTATATATTAATTATCATACTTATCCTAATTATTATTCTTATATATAATATATAATGTTTAAAATATAATGTCATAAATATCATGTATTATACTACTTATTAGTTATTATATATATTGAATTTAAAATCAA
Source organism: Osedax fenrisi (assembly GCA_964019155.1). NCBI lineage: Eukaryota > Metazoa > Annelida > Polychaeta > Sabellida > Siboglinidae > Osedax > Osedax fenrisi. Next base: position 38,252,417 of record OZ025242.1, read on the forward strand.
TCGTTGTACGGAGTACGTGCTGCATGTTGATACATGAGCATGATATATTTTATATTGATTTTATTATGATAAAATTGGTATCACTTGAAAGCTTATTAAATTATATAATACAATTCATATTATGTTTTTTTTAATTTGTATTTAAAAGTTGTTAACAAAAATGTGCAAACAAATTATTAAATTTTAATAATCAATACAATTATAATATCATTCTAATTAATTTTGTATATTATGAAATTAAAATATCTTATATAAATTATATATAATAATGTGTACCAGTATGATATAATAATATTAATATAGATATAGGTATTTTTGAATATTTTTATCTACCTATAAGTATTTTTAAGTATTTATAAGTATGATATAGTATATATCGTTAATTGTATATATATAATATATAATTAATGAAAATAATTACTATATATATTATATATTTAGTATCTTATAATTTATATTATATAGAAACTTATTTATTTATATATTCCTATAAATACATTTCCATGTATTATAGTATTTAATGATACAAATAACTAATCCTGTATACTTGACATAATAGTATACAGGTGTTTCTCGCGAAATATATCATTATGCTTATAATAATCATTATAATAATATGAAAGTTTAAATTATAAATATACTATTCGATTGATTAGTAATATTACCAATACATTTATATAAAAAAAAAGTAAATATATAATTATATATATGATATTACAATAATCATAATATTATAACTTATCGAGAACCAAATTACTTATATATCAAACTACTCGAACACCTAATTTTAAAAATATAACTTCTCAACTACTAAATTTTCAATATAACATATCAACCATATAATTTCCAATATTATAAGATCTCAACTACCTAATTTTCTATATTATAACATATCGACAACATAATTTTCAATATTATAAGATGTCGACTACCTAATTTTCAATATTATAACATATCGACAACATAATTTTCAATATTATAAGATCTCGACTACCTAATTTTCTATATTATAACATATCGACAACATAATTTTCAATATTATAAGATGTCGACTACCTAATTTTCAATATTATAACATATCGACAACATACATTTCAATATTATAAGATCTCGACTACCTAATTTTCAATATTATAACATATCGACAACATAATTTTCAATATTATAAGATCTCGACAACATAATTTTCAATATTATAAATGCTCGAAGATCAAATTTTTAATATCCGAATATCTCATGAATCAAATGTTGAGAGATTGAATATAAAAAGAATTATTTGATATCAATGTATTATAATTACAATTTGTAAATCATTTAATTGTAAACGAATAATAAGTAATCGAATCGAATACTTATTTGCTATTTGCATCTCTAATTCAAAAAGCCTCCTAAGTAGCTTTTGTAAGTAACAATTGTTACAGGTTTAAATTGCCTCAGGGTATAAGTGTCCATTTAATATATTATTTATCATAAATGAATTTATATATAGATGGCGAAATTACCCATATATGTCATCCTACATTTTACTTAGTAAAATATATTTAAATGCCCTATAATAATTTTTTTTTGGTAGCTGCCCTGAAACCTAGAATGAACACTGATATATATATATATTAATATAGATTTATATTAATTAATGCAACAAGTGATCAATAAATGCATAAATATGGATGAAGTATCTATATAAGAAGCTAGGATCATCACTATCAAAATACTCCAAATCAGCTATAGACACTACTAATATCTTATTCAAGTATATTCGATGTTAATCTATACAATATTACTTGAATATTTTACTAAATATTAATATATTAATTGACTGATATGAAAGATATGAATAATATAAATTACACAGTTTATATATTATTATTATTATTATTATCAGATTTAGGCAATGCCATTATATAGAATAAACAATATTGAATTAGTATATTATAAATTAATTTTATTTTTATGATATTCCTTCTAATTAATACTATATTAAATCTGTAGTTAAAAGGTTTCACTAAATAATGCTAAAAAATCAGTATCTTAAATAGTGAAGGCTAAATTAAATTTTATATAAATCGGCCCTTTTCAGGGCCACCTATTCTTAACAGGATTATAATTTATTAATCTATTTCTTAAATATGTTAACATTTATCATTTGAAATATTACTTTTATAAATATCAAATTACATTGTTTTCAAACCAAAGTATCACCAAGCATTTTACGAAGACAATTTATATCACTCGTATCTATTTACGTGAAATACATTTTAATACCGATTAGTTTGAAATATAGGTGGCAATAATATCGTTTTTTAAATATGTTTAATTACGTAAACTTGTTTACCAAATATATTTGCACATTTTTTATCATAACTTTTTTGGTATTCAAAATTAAAAAAAACTAAAATGACTTGTTATAGAATTTAATAATATTTCCACTGTTTTTATACCTATTATGTTACAAATGCATCAATATGAAAAATATCATTTTTATATACATAATATTATAGTATATACTTAATATTTAGTATTTAATATATAGGTAAATATATTTAATTAGTATTTAAATATTTTAATTATTAACAATTATGATAGTAATACATGTAATGTATTGTATATAATGTAATGTATATTTTGTTATCAATTTATAAAATAAAATTAATATAATATTTGTTATTTAATAATTAATCTAATATATAACTTTATAATAGAAAATTACGCACGTACACAATTATTAATTTTCAATTAAACATAATATATATACATAGTATAATGTATATTTATAAAATTTGGTTTATCTCATATGGTTACGTGTAATTGCTATCTAAATTTCATTTTTTATTGTAATGTAAATTAATAAATAAGACACTTTTTTTATAAAAAATCATATATTTTATATATGATTTTTCCTATATATTTAATATACCAGTCATATATATATGTCCTGAAATTGATTACATTTCGAGATTTTAACAAATAAGCTCCACTTACATTCACTGAATCATTTATAGAATATAATTATAAAACTAATTTTAAAATCAATTGTAAAAAATATAAAAAACTATTGATGTGTTTGACTTGTTAAATAATTAAATTAAATTATAATTCTAATTTTATTTCACTATTTATATATAATATGTATATTAATGTATATGTTTATATATGTATAATATATATAAATATATATATATTTACTCAAATTATATTTAGTATATTATTATTAGATATATATATACTTGTCAATATTAATTTTAGAACATATATAATTGTGTAAGTAAGGGGTTATACAAAGATTTGTCTAGGGAAAGATATAAAACTTACAAAATCGTGTAATTCGATATTGTATACATAACACCTAAAGTGCCATCCATATCAGGTTAATTTTAGGAACTATTTGTTGTATATAATGTAGATTGGTAGTGAACTATAAACTTTTAAATTATTATGTATATGGGAAAACATTATAAATGTTTATTGCTAATATATAAAAGCAATATGATATGTAGGTTTTAAATGTTATTCATATCTATGTGACAAGTACAATTTATATTGCAAGTGATTCGATATAACTGCTAGCAATGCAGGTAGTAGTTAATTACTTTGCATATAGGAAATGTTATATAATGTATACCACTTGTGTATATATATATATTTACATATGGAGTGGGTTTTTGTTTTTTTAAAGCATGTATATAATTTTAATATTTTAAAAATAAATTTGTAATATGTAAATTCTATATATGTACTACAACATGTATAATTATAAATAATATGATAATTATTTTCATTAAATATAATAAACTTATTTAAAATTGGGTGGCCCTAAAAAGGGCCGATTGTTGTGGATGCGAGATTGAGAAACTATTTAGAACTGGTGTATTTAGTAACGGCTTTGGTACCTTCACTTACGGCATGTTTAGCTAATTCTCCTGGAAGTAAAAGACGAACAGCAGTTTGAATTTCACGGCTTGAAATAGTCGATTTTTTGTTGTACTTGGTTAAACGAGAAGCTTCGTTAGCAATACGTTCGAATAAATCATTGACAAAAGAATTCATAATGCTCATAGCTTTGCTTGAAACTCCAGTATCGGGATGTACTTGTTTCAATACTTTGTAAATGTAGATACCGTAAGACTCCTTCCTTTTCTTGTGACGTTTCTTATCTCCAGTTTTAGCAGTCTTGGTAGACTTCTGGACAGTTTTCTTTGAACCTTTAGCTGCGGATGGGAACACCATGTTGAAATAATAATAATGTATGAATTGTATGAATCGTGTCTCGACTTATATTTACTTTAACGTGGAATGATTAACCAATAGGCTTCGAGTAAAAAAGGGATTATATTGCGCATTTATACAAATTTAACGGTAATTTAACTTTTGCACAATGGAATTTTCCATTAGAACATCTGTCATTGTGTAGTAATACAAACCGATCTGTATTCTTAACAAAGAATATCCAAAATGAATTATAATATTTAATACCTTCATAAACTACCGTTTATTGATATATAGATCGTAGAATAAGCGAACATAATCATTACTACTCTAGCTATTATCATGTCTGGACGAGGAAAAGGTGGAAAAGGATTAGGAAAGGGAGGTGCCAAACGTCATCGAAAAGTACTTCGTGATAACATCCAAGGTATCACTAAACCCGCTATCAGACGTTTAGCACGTAGAGGAGGTGTAAAGCGTATCTCTGGACTCATTTACGAAGAAACTCGTGGAGTTCTCAAGGTATTCTTAGAGAATGTTATCCGTGATGCCGTTACCTACACTGAACATGCCAAACGTAAGACCGTTACTGCTATGGACGTTGTTTACGCTTTGAAACGCCAAGGCCGTACCCTTTACGGATTCGGCGGTTAAAATTGACTGGAACTTGAATATTACTTACTGAAAAATCGGCCCTTTTTAGGGCCACCCAAACTTATACGAGTATATGAATTTAATTTGAACTAATTTTATTATGATTATTATTATAATTAACGATTAATTATCCATAATATATTCTCATTTATAAATCTAATATTTTAAATTTAATAGTAATTATTTTAAAAGATGCCTTATTAAATAGCTTTTTATTGTTTGAAGAATTGATAAATTTAATTTACTTAACTTGACTTATTTTATAATATATGTAGTACATTTTTTATAATACATTTATTAAATATTGGTACTCTGAATCTATATATACTCACATTTTATTATTTATTTTACAATCTATTTAATTGTTTTCAATACATCAATATATAAGCACTTTTTTAATAATATATTTCATACAGTTAAATTAAATTAGTATGTACACATTTATTTTATAAATAGAATAATTAAGAATAATTAAATCTATAATGATAGTTATTTCAAATTTTTATTTAAAGTAAAATCTCGATGACATTGCTTAAAATTATTAATAATATCATTTATATGTTCAACCACTAGTGTCGAAAATATATATATATATAATACTTAGTATTAAAATCAATATTTTTGTTGTAGGACTAATTATATATGTTATAAATAATATTTAAAGGGTATTTACTATTTAAAGTACGATCTATATGACCTTATTAAAATTATTAAGAATATAATATTTTTATTTATTTACTAGATACTTAATTCGTTAATAAATATATAAGAGTACATTTAGGTATTAAAATAAATATTATTGTTTTAGCTACTAATAACAGGTAATATATTTGTGTAATTCGAATTATATTTAAAGTACGATCTTAATGACCTTATTAAAATTATTAGGAATATCATATATTTATTTATTTACTATACATTATTATAATGATTATAGATTCGTTACAAAACATTCTAGTCAAGTTAAGTATTAAAATCAATATTCTTGTTGTAGCTACCAATAACATATAGGTTATAAATAATATATTGTATGTTATATATATATCTATTTTTATTTTTCATTAATTGAATAGTTATTATCGCCCGTATAAATATTTACATCATGGATATTAGAATTAAGTCATTCTAATGTCAATGATATATCTAAATTTTAAATTATAAATAAATTTATTTTTAAATATTTATATTTTAACACATGAATACGTTTTATTATCTTATATACAACATGTTATATTTAATTTAATGATACTAAAAGAGACTACATAATGATTTTGGTATTTATTTTATAATATGTTATGTTTTTAAAGATATTTATTAAATAATTATTCAATAATTTATTGTAAACTCAGTTTAAAACTAGTATGATAATAATTATCATAATAATATGATATTATCGTTTATTATCGTTTATCGTTATTATCATATTATGATAATTATGATAATTATTAAATAATTATCATAATAGTTTATGGAGATTTGAGTGAACTACGCTCAAATGTTTAAAACATATATAATTATAGGCGACCATGTTATATTTTAAATAAATAGCTCATTTAATAAATTTTGTTAATAATTATTATTCTTAGTAACTAAAGTTTATATTTTTTAAAAAACTCAGGGTTGTGTGGGATTCCGCACATTTAAAGTGATGATAATTTATTTTTTTTATATTTTTTTTATTACATAATAATACTTAATGTAGTGTTTTTTAGTATCTGTAAAAAAATTAGAAATGCATTCAGTCTAGAAATGGCATAAAAATGTGTTTATGACGATAATATAATGCTATATTATATACTATTCAATATTACATTTGGATAGGGGATCGAAACGGAGCGCAAAAACGAAATATATATAATTTTGTGTGGCGTGCGTCGCTGACCTGCATTATACAAATTCAATTGGTCGTATAGATCATTCATACACACAAGTGAATAACATAGCAATCCACGAGTAAATCCATAGCAAATGAAAATGCAGTGTATATTGAGTACATATATATATATATATATATATATATAAGTTATTATATATAAATTATATATACAATATATTATCATTATTACCCTTTTAATTTATCTGTAATATACATTGTATATTATATACAACTTTATATAATTCAACTATATTTATATTACACTATACATATAGCATTTACTATTGATTTACTCGTGGATTACTTTGTTATTCACTTGTATTGAATGTAGGTCAGCGACGCACGCCACATATTTTTATTTAAAACTTGCTCCGTTTCGATCCACCCCCCTTACATTTTTATGCTGTCAAACTTCAAACGATGTTTTCTCAGAATAATTATTTCGCGCTAGGTATGTGCTTTGAATGCTTTGAATATAGAACATAAAAACTATTATAATTATAATATTATTTTTGTGTGCTTTATATAGAATTTAATTATGTGAATAGTAAAATAGAGAGATAATTAATAAAATGTATAGAATTCATCGTATAAAATGATAATTTCTATAGAAATACCATCATTATAGTATCGCTAATTTTTAATGTAGTTAATTTTTAATATAATAAATAATAATATTAAAAATAACTTTATATTTTCCTATGCATGTATGTGTTATGAATACATTATAAAAAAAAGTAGGTCAATTTAATGAATAGAATATCAGTTATATTTTTTTTAGTGGACCTATGTTTTTACTATCTATTTGTACACGAAATTGGAAAATTGCGTGTTATGTGCGGGATCCCCTTAATGATTTACACCGCGAAGGACCGTATATTTACATTTAATTCAAATTATAGTAGAATAATATACGCTAGGTGGAAATAGTGTGACTGGTGGCGGGCGTTAGTATAATGCAATACGTAATGGTTGACTGCACATTGTGCACAACTAATATACGTTGTATTCTACAACTACGTAAGCATTAACTCCAAACTAGACCGTATATATACTTTGACATATATATACACACACACATATATATATATATATATATATATATATATATACATATAGTATGTTATATAGCCATACATAATATATTTTATACACATACATGTATGCACAAACCCACACATACAATGTATGTGACATACATTCACACACATATATATATATATATATATATATATATATATATATATATATATATATGTATATATGTACATAGTATATTATATAACCATGCATACTATATTTTATACTATATTCCATAGTTTATTGTATGGAATTATTTCAAATATATTCTAATCTATATACAATGATGTGTATTTATAAGCATATAGGCTTATACACATTATACGATTACATTGTATTATATACTATTGTATTATTTTAAGTATATAGAGTATAATTTGTATTAAATAGAGTATAATTTGTATTTAATAGAAGTGTAAATATATGTACACATATTATATATATATATATTATATTATATATATATATATTATATTATATATATATATTATATATATATATATATATATATATATACTTTTATGTGATAAACAAAATAAGAGTGTTCTAATATTTATATAAAAATGTTATTAATGAATAACATAAAATATATAAAAACAAATATATACATTAAGTAATCACTAGCTCTATCAGTACTGCGATTATCGTTAGCAATATTAAAGCTAGTGAAGGATTTATTAAATATCTAATATGAAATAGAAATATATCAGTAGTAATAATATCATTTCTGTATTGACTAAATAATTTTGAATATCCTCATTATTTTAATAAATATTAATGTTTATTAAAATAATTATGTTGTAGCTTGGTTAGTTTACCCGCATCTACAATATTAACATGAATTTCGACGATCATACAGTGTACAGTGTACACTCTCTGAATCATAGTAGCATAATATGTGGGATGTACTAGTGAGAACATGCTGCACTAGTGAGTAGAGGCCGGGTGTCGTACTAAATATACTGGCGACAATCGAATAAGTAACGATTAGTTATCCATAGGGTTGTGAGTTAATAAAAAACACGTTTTAAACAGACGTTTTAAACCGTTTTAAACATAGAATAAAAAACAGAAAAAAACAAGAATCATACATTTATACATATATTTATTTAATTGTTAATATTTAAATTTAATTTAAATTTAATTTGACAAATAATAATTTATCTACTTTTTTTTTGATATAATAAATTGTATAATAATTGAAAAATGAATGATTATTTAATAAATTTATAAAATAAATATATAAAAATATAATATTATTATTATAATAAAGTTAAATTAGATTTCTTTTATGTTTTGATATAATAAATTGTATAATAATATATAATAGTATTGAATCTTTTTTCTTGTAGTATTGAATCATTTTTCTTGTATACTTGATTATACTTCTTTGTTTTATTTCTCTTTATTGACACTTATATACAAATTAGTAATTAAACTAACATTTCAGTTTGAACAAATATTTTACATTCTTTACATTATTACAAAGTATTACAAAAAAATTCCTAAAACTTATTTACTGAAAAAAAAAAAAAAAAAAAAAAAATGTTACATACAGTTCTTACCATCTTTCTAGATATTCTTTTTGTTATGTTTTATTCAGTTTTATTCAGTTTTACTTCATTTTTTTCTTCTTTTATACTAATACATCTATATTTTTGTTTAGTGTATTATTTTATAGTACTTATTATTTATTTTAGTTATTTATTTATAAATAATTAAATGATGATTACATAATTTTATGGCAAGTTCAAACAATTTATATTATTTTTCTATTTTATTCATTGTATTGTATCTATGTAAACAGGAAGTCATCTAATATTTTATAATATTTTATTTATTTAGTTTTTTTTTGAACTTGCTTTAAAATTAAGGGTAATTGTCTCGATAAGCTTTAGCTTCTACAAAAACCCTGGTGCAAACCTAAATCTGATAATAATAATAATAATAATTGTTACTACTAATGTATAGTTTGACCATATGATTTAATGATGCTAATAATACATATAATATATTATTTGAATTATTACTGATTATTCATATAATATATACTTACTTTATTATTATTTTATTATTTAACAACATATCTACTTTATTTAAATATTTTTATTTTTCAGAAAAAAACGGATAAAAAACGAATAAAACGTATTAAAAACGAAAAAAACCATTTAAAACATGTTTTAAACAAACATTAATAAAAAACGCGTTTTTTAACAACCCTAGTTATCCATAATTATTATGATTACATTCTCATTTATAAATCATTTGTAATTATTTTAAAAGATGCCTTATTGAATAGCTTTTTATTGTTTGAAGAATTGATACATTTTAAAATAAATTTATTAAATTGTTATAGTTATAATAATACATTTAGAAAATATTGTTACTCTGAATCTAGATACGCTACACATTTTATTATTTATTTTACAATCTTTTAATTGTTTTGAATACATCAATATATATATAAACACTTTTTATAATATAGTTTATCCACACAGTTAAATTAAATTAAATTAAATTAGTATGTACACATTTATGTAATTATTATTGTATTAAATAAGAATAATTAAATCTATAATGATATGAATAGTTATTTCAATTTTTATTTAAAGTAAAATCTCGATAACATTGCTTAAAATTAGTAATAATGTCATTTATATTTTCAATCACTAATATCGAAAAAATATATATATATAGAATACTTATTAAAATCAATATTTTTGTTGGAAGTAATAATTACATATGTTATAAATAATATATTTAAAGGGTATTTACTATTGAAATTAAGTACGATCTCTATGACCTTATTAACATTATTAAATTTATTTAAGAATATAATATTTTTATTTATTTACTAGATACTTAATTCGTTAATAAATATATATAAGAGTACATTTAAGTATTAAAATAAATATTATTGTTTTAGCTACTAATAACATATATGTAATAGATGTATGTAATTCGTATTATATTTAAAGTACGATCTTTATGACCTTATTAAAGTTATTAAGAATATCATATATTTATTTATTTACTATACATTATAGATTCGTTACAAATCATTAGAATCAAGTTAAGTATTAAAATCAATATTCTTGTTGTAGCTACTAATAACATATAGGTTATAAATAATATATTGTATGTTATATATATCTATTTTTATTTTTAATTATTGAATAGTTATTATCGCCCGTATAAATATGTACATCATGGATATTAGAATTAAGTCATTCTAATGTCAATGATATATTTAAATTATAATATAAATAAATTTATTTTTAAATATTTATATTTTAACCATAGATTTATAGTTTACATATAACTTACATGTAAACTATAAATCTATGATTTTAACACATGAATACGTTTTGTTATCTTATATACAACATATTATATTTAATTTAATGATTATATATTATTTAGCGACTACATAATTATTATGGTATATTTTTTTATAATGTTATATTTTTTAAGATATTTATTAAATAATTATTCAATAATTTATTGTAAACTCAGTTTAAAACTAGTATGATAATAATTATCATAATAATATGATATTATCGTTTATTATCGTTTATCGTTATTATCATATTATGATAATTATGATAATTATTAAATAATTATCATAATAGTTTATGGAGATTTGAGTGAACTACGCTCAAATGTTTAAAACATATATAATTATAGGCGACCATGTGATATTTTAAATAAATAGCTCATTTAATAAATTTTGTTAATAATTATTATTCTTAGTTAACTAAAGTTTATATTGTTAAAAAAACTCACGGTTGTGTAAAACATGAAATTTTAAATATGGTACATGTCGAAAACACCCGGCATTATATTCGATTAATATCGTATATATGTATGCGTATTTAAGTAACATATATGATAATTAGCTATATAGTAGTAACATATATATACCATCGATATAGTGCTAAAGTGGATAAGCAATTGAATGTAGTGTATGGCACTATCCGCTACGGGCGCTGCAGTCGAAACCCACTATCTGGCCCACTATTTTTTATTTAAAATTATTATTTATTTATATATATATATATTGATAATTACTACCAATTTTATTGTACTATCTATACTAAAAATAAAATTATATATTTAAAATACATTATATCAACATTGCTCGTAATTTTGTGTATTTAAATTGAAGATATCATAATATTTTATTGATATTTATAATCTGATACATTGATATAGATAGAAGTCACTTTAATCTATTTCGACGAAAAGCCTACTGTTTTAATATTTGACATATATAATATGACTAATATCCAATCAAAATCAATGATGCCATTTTGTTAATTTATCGATAAAAGTGTCATTCGCGTATCTATCTTTACATTCATTGCGTGCGTCAATTGCTTATCCACTTTCTTTATATCGATGATATATACTGATATATAACTGGTGTTTGTATTTATAACGTATAGGCTAAATAATGTACATAATAAGATGGTAACAAGTTATAAATTGTTGAAATATTTCCAAAACGTAAATCGTTAGGCGGGAGCGTGTGCGTTAATAATTGAAATGTATAATGATTTCTATTTATATCAATGACTAATTCATATGTAAATATATGTGTTACATTGATACTTTTATGAATAGATGCATTGAACAAGAGTTATAGGTGTGTGTTTTGGAAACATTTCAACAATTTACAACTTGTTACCATCTTATGTACATTATATAGCCTATAAGTTATAAATACAAACACCAGTTATATAGCAGTATATATATGTTACTACTATATAGCTAATTATCATACATGTTACTTAAATACGCGTATATATATATTATATATCGTATATATAATATATACAATATTAATCGAATATAATGCCTGATGTTTTCGACGTCATCCATTAAATATGATATATAATTATTAAATATTTATATTTAAAATAATTTAAATTAAATTATATTATAATAATAATTATTATTAAATTTTAATATGATATTATAATTAGATATGTAAATATGTTGGTACCTGTCTACAACTTCACGATTTTTAATAACACTACGCTTTATTATATATGGTCTATGCCTAATTTGGCTGATGAGTTCAAGTTGAGAGTGACTAAATATATATAATATATATATATATATATATTCTTTTATAGGCTCACTCGTGATGTAATGCTGCTAAATAATCCAAGCAATATTAAAATTAAACCCAATCAAACCAACCAGAGAAAATAATTATTTTAACCTACATCCAAAATATTAATAAGCACCCCCAAACTTAAACGTTTAAATATATCTGTGGCCACAATGCCCCACTAAAACGGAAGCTATCTTTCTATGTTGAGTTATCAGTGATATAGCCGGAGATATTTTAAATAAAACCGTTTTATATAACGAAAAAGGTAGTTCTAAATTAATCATGTAATTGCGCATACTTATATATGCTCATCATTATTATTTTCATACATATAATATAAAATATTCTAGTAATATTTGTTTTATATTTCATTCATTATATTTTATTCAATAATTATATAGTATGATATCTTCAATTTAAATAAAAAAATTATGTGGAATTTTGATATGTTGTATTTTTACTATAGATAGTACATTAAAATTATGAGGAATTATCAATGTATATGTATAAATAGATAATAATATTTTAAATGTTAGTAGAAAGTTTTGACTGTAACACCTATATCGTAAACTGCCATTTACTACATGCAATTGATTATCCACTTTCTCACTATATCAATTATGTAATCTCTGATGACTTTTAAATTTAATTTATATGACATCTGACTATTTATCACAAGTCTATAGTAACTAAGATCATGAGTATATTATTATGCATCATACTATATTACTTAATCTCAATGATTTTGCTTGATATATATATATATATTTATAAATTAAAATGAATATTTATATCGGATAAGTGAATGTAATTGTAGGCTGTACAGTGTAGCGTAATACTTCACTTAATAAGTCAAACTTTGAATTAACATCAGCATATATTATTATTGATGTTTAATTATCACATTTGCTATTTACCATGGGCTCATATATTACTTATCATTGTATTATAACAATATCATGTCCACTATCATGTCCATAAAGTGATAGCTAATTCTTCAATTATAAAGTATTCGATGAAAATATAATATCAATCGATAATAGAATTAGAAATAGTAGTAAATAAGTAATGAAATATAACTAAATCATATAATATTCTATTAAATACATCATTGATTTTGCTTAAAAGTGCTTATTACTATATAATATAGTAAATATTAGCATGTATAGTTTCAGATATATTATTTATAATATATAATAACATTCTAATATTTTTTTTTAATTATTAATCGAATAAAATATAAAGCCACATTCACACCAAAAATCTGGCTCAATAAAATCTCTAACACCTTAACATTAGCCTTATCTCCCACATAATGTATATATATAGGCTATAATATAAATATGTATTAATAGGTTGTAATGATGTCAAGGACTTGATCTAAATGGTAGATACTGAGGTGATGATAATACATGAAATACTACTAGACGGCTGATGGCTCTGACTACTTTACCAGTGGAGAATATCATATAATAAAATAGTATAATATATCAAGGATATTAAATACATTAATTTTACATAGAAAAATTTTCTAGAGATTTTATAGATATACATTTTTTAAACTATGATTAATTTATATTAAAATATATAGAATTTGTTAATCATTTTTAATAATATTTTCTAATATTTTTATATTAAGAATTATTAATTACAAATATTTAATTTTAAATATATATTTACAATATAGAAGTTTATAATTATAAAAAAACATTTATCACAATATCGCAGGTATACAATAGCATGCAAAGTTGCCTGAGAAGAGTTCATGTGAAGTTACTACTGAGATCTGGTTCTATACAAATAAGTATGGTGATTTGTGTTTGTATTACATATTGTTAATTATACATTTGATTTAATTAAAATTAAGATAATTTATATACACTTTTTCATAATAAGGCTATATTAAATGGTGAATAAAAATTCACAATATTCAATCAATGATAATAAAACAACAACAAAATCTGGCCTCTACAACAGAACTACATGTCTAGCATTATAATTATATTAATCATATCATTTTGAAATTTTAATTCATTTTGATATTTTTGTTAAATATAGTTGATGCAACTACATCTTATGACTTCACATATAACAAGCTGGGATCATCACTATCAAAGGACTACGAATCAGCTGTAGACAACACTTCTATTCTATGCGGGGGTGTTCAATGATAATCTTACAAGTTACTTGAATATTTTGCTATATATATGATATTTATAATCTATTACTTAATGATATAAAATTACAATACATTATTGATTAGATTTACTTTATATTTTAGAGCTACATATATTTTAGAATAATACATTAGTATATTCAAATTTAATTTATTTAATAATATGCAAAATCAATTATATTTAAACTTCTTCAATTTTAAATATATCATTTTTTCACATATATAAAATACTTTATATATTTTATAATATATATAAGTTATTTTTTTCACATAATACAAATTATAAATTATTATAAAAAATAAGAATATAAATTTGTATATTTATTATATTTAAAAAAAACAAGATAAGGCATATGTGTATTATTTATATATACTAATAAAATAGTTATCACCTTTATAATAGAATAATGTTTAAAGTAAAATAATCAGAAAATAACTTTAAAAGTATAATAACATTATTATGAACTTAATTTAAAAAAATATATATTAAAAATATTAATCAAAACGTATTATACAAAACTACATATCAAATATATGTATACTTTAATGAAATGTTATATACTAACATTTATACATTTATATATATATACATTGACATAGTAAACTGTGGAACATCAGTTGTATATGTTCTGTTTTTGTTTATTTTAGTACATGTAGTTTAAACGTATATATACGTTTAAACTACATGTACTAAAATAAAAAAAAACAGAACATATACAACTGATGTTCCACAGTTTACTATGTAAATGTATATTTGGTATAATTATACACATTATTGTAAATATTATTAATCAAACGATTGAAATTCAAACTTATTATTTAATATTTAATTATTTTTGACATATTAATTTAAAACTATTATTAATAGTTCTATTAATATTAAATTTCTATGAAGTTTTAATGTATTTTACAAATTACTACATTAAATAAATCTTATTTTATCTATAATAATTATAATAAATTATATTCTAAATATATTATATATCATGAAATAAACTATAAAATATTTAGTTTTATACTTAAAATGATGTATTTATACATAAGTTATAACTATATGAAATAGCCAAACTTAAGTAAATAAATAATATTTAAATCAGGGTTCCATTATTTTTGGAAAAAACTGTAATTTGATATAGTTGACATATTTAATAATTGATCACAATATGACTACTATTTATTTTGTTTATGAATTCTCTGATCTTATTTTTAAATCTTATCTTATTAATATAATAATAGATGTTGATTTAAACTGTTGTTATTTTAATTATTTATTTTCATCAAATTCTGATTTTTCAGTTGTGCTGCCCTACTTGATGCAATTGCCTGCCCTTATCATTACACTACAGTATGTGTCAGCAATCATTTGAAAAGAAACTACAACTGCATTTATTGGTACTTTAATGTTCATTTCATTTATTCTCAAGTTGAGAATCTCAACATTTGTGAGATTTTACAATATATTAGTGTTTAAATAAATAATAATGACTTCCTTACATATGGATTATTTATGTGTGTATTACATATTCCCCTGTTTATTATCTATAATAAATTCTTATACATTTTGTTTATAAAATAAAATTATTTACCCCCCATTAAGGGGGTTCGCGGCCTTTTGAAATGATTTTTAAATAATTTTTTTTTTTTTTTTTTTATTTGAGAAAAGTATTATTTAATATATTTTTAATATTCTCTGAAACTTGTAGAGCAAATAAAGACTTATAAATGATACAATTTGATGGTTTAGTACAAGACCTATTTTGTAAAAAAAAAAAATGTGTAAAAAATGGCCTAAATAATAGCAAAATACTCATATTTTAAACTTATAATATTATATCTATAAGTGTATATTTAAAAAAAAATGTAAATGCAGTGCTATATACGATCTATTATTTAATATCATGTCAACTAGCGACATCTATAATTAACGTATTGATATCAAATGAACGCATTACATTGGCTGTAAAATTCGAATTATAAACAAAGTAATTGAGATTGCGTCATTAATTATTTTATTTCAAAATGCCAAGACGTAGTAGAAAATCGATCACCGGACAACTTAACCGTACTAAAACTTCATATGATGATATATTACAAGACCATGTTAGTAATACATAATATATAAATCATATAAATCATCACGATATAATGAAAATATGTATTATAGAATTAAAAACTAGTAAATATTGTTTATTTTATAAATTTTATTTTCATTTTCTACATGTCAAATAAATATACAAGTAATTATCTAATTATCTTATTTTATTGTAATCACATCATATATTATATATTAGAAAAATAACATACATTATATATAAAATTATACATAATATATAAAATTATACATAATATATAAATCATCACAATATTATGATTATTTATCAAATTCAATACTATATATTGTTTATTTTATAAATTTATTTTCATATTCTACATGTCAAATAAATATACAAGTAATTATCATATTTTATTGTAATCACATCATATATTATATATTAGAAAATAACATACATAATATTTAAATCATAATGATTCTATCTTTAGGTACTTCAGCTGTGGAAAGAACATATACTCAATTTAGAGACAATTCAAGACTCAAACATTCAAGAAAAAATAAACTATTATATACTGTTTATATATTGTACATAAATAAATATGATAAAAAAACTTATTTTCTTGTAAAATAAATGTCATAAATATAGTTTATTATGTGTAATTGGTAATATAATTTAATATAAATATTATTAGAATAACTTATGAGTATATTATTGTGGTATTCTGTTATATTATAATACTAGAAATATATTACTTAGTTTATATATTGTACATAAATAAATATGATAAAAAAACTTATTTTCTTGTAAAATAAATGTCATAAATATAGTTTATTATGTGTAATTGGTAATATAATTTAATATAAATATTATTAGAATAACTTATGAGTATATTAGTGTGGTATTCTGTTATATTATAATATTAGAAATAAATAAATATACTAAAAAAAATAATTTTATTGTAAATTTTTTTTTTTAAATGTCATAAATATTAGTTTATTATGTGTAATTATTGGTAATATAATATAAATATTATAATAATAACTCTATGGATATATTAGTGTGGTATTCTATAATAGTATAATGCTATAAATGTTGTCATGGTAGAAATAATAAGCAAATATTACCATAAAATTAAAAATAAATCTAGTCAAACTTTAAACTCGATTTACTCAGAATATTGAATTTAATTAATTTTGAATCTTAGAAATTTTTCAGCCCTCTCAATAATTATCCAAACTTGATGAATTTTTCACAGTATCTTCATTATTATATGTATAATAAAACTTGCTTAAAAGAAATGTAATAGACATAGTATAACATATACAAAATTATAAAAATTAAAAAAAAAAATGTAATTTAGCATCATATTTTGTCTTAAAATATTGTGGGTTTTCAGTGAACCATTTTTTTTTTTAAATAAGCAAGTTTTATTAACATTATATTGGTTAACAATATGCAATTTACATAATTGAAATCGGATCAAAACCCTAGGTGCTGAAAAAATTTTAAAATTGGTTAAAATACATAAAAAAAAAATATCTCCTATCTTAATACATTGTATACTCAAAAGGTCGCGAACCCCCTTAAGTTGATAAATTTAAATATATATATTTTCATCAGCTCTTTTTAGAGCTATTTATATTTAACGAGCTTATTTTTTATATAATTTATATCTCTAATTTATAAATACCAACTAAAATTTCATTTTATAATTTTATTCTAAATATGTATATTGTAGTAGCCTGTCTATTGAGAACGGGTGCGATCATGCGTATCGCCGTCACACTCGACTGCACATCAGCCACATGTATTACACTTTCCACTTGGAACCAACACTAGCTACAAGGCAAGCATTAACTTTTAAATAAACCTGTGTATATCCATACTAAATCATGCTAATTGTTATATTAATTAAGCAGTGTTACATCATTCGATAGCTATCTTAGTGGGTATGATCACAAACTTTATCCTACATCGGTGACCCGGATGTAAGTGAGAATAACAAGAGAGAAGGACACGAAACAGAATACCGGCACTACTTCATCTAACACACACAGCCCTACACATCTACTGTTGCCATACAACTAACCTCTATCTGGGAACACTGCAGGATGCTTCGTAATAGTTGAAGCACAGTTCAATAACGAACATATAACACACGACAATGTGAAATACTATCACTTAATCTGTTCCCTTAATGAGGCAGTAACATCTAGGTTCATAACATACTCACCAACTGAAGAAGTAAAGTATGACAACCTTAAACCTTAACAGCTTCTTACAGTGCTGCTACCTTCACCTCATGAAACAGGTAGGACTCTTCTAAACATATCTGGCCTAGCACACCGTGGACAGACTGATCTATTAAACACTGCTATGAATGAATAGAAGCCAGCCACAAGAGGAGCTATTTCGAGAACTCCATGGAACAGCTACCTTACATGATCAGGTTTAGCTTATAATACAACACTCGATGACCTGCACAATGTTCTCATGTTATTAACATACACGATACAATGAACTCCGTACTAAACCACCCACTCATGATACCCATCGCCATGGTGATGAAGGGCGATGCTATTATCATTGTTAGTTTGCTAAACATGCAAGGAAATGCTGTATTCCTTATTCATTAGTGAACTTATAAGCCGAGAACTCAATAATATTAGAGGCCCCTACTATACTTGTACGATACCTACAGGAATGTGAACTACTTAATAGATATGGGAGCGGTATGTTTCTGGCTTCACGAGAAGATAAGAGGAAAGGGGAATCAATCTGCATCGCATGAGGCTGCCAATAGTTTATAATGAAATAGATACTAGGAAACGACTTCTTCCAACGATACCACTATCGATAACGATATCAACGTATAAAAGCTTATTAATTTAAATAATTCTAAAATAGAATTATAAAATTATAAAAAACTAAACAACCTTCACTATCAATACATTATATATCATAACATGATAATGCACCCTTTTAACGATATTATCGATGAATTCCCTAACATTTGAATATTCACGAACAATAACATACACCCTGTAATCCATTACTTAGAGACAAGTTGCTCCCCATGCCCCATACCCCCCTGTCACTCACAAGCTAGACGACTATCGACAGAGAAACTCGCAGCAGCCAAAATAGAGTTCAATAAATAGAGGATCTAAAGGTAATAAGAAGGTTTAACAGTCCTTGGTCTTCACCCCAACATATGATCCGTAAAGAATCAGGCTAGTACAGTCCATGTGACGATTATAGAACATTAAATAACCAAACTATCCAAGATAAATAGCCAATCCTCACATGCAAGATATCTCTATAAACATTAGAAATTAGACGTTATTCTTGAAGATGGATTTCATCCAAAATATCTATTAATGGCCTATAGAATTTCCCATCAGATATGTATATCCAAATGAAATGTGAATACGATAAAGAGGAACTAGAATGAATGCAAGCACATTAGGAGATAACTACAATCAACAATGAAAACATACGAAATCAACAAAGGCTATCCAAGACCCATTGTTCCGGATAAGTTAAACAAATTAATTGTTGAACTAATCTACAAAATATTCAGTACATATTATATAATTACATGAAATATATATAATAAACAATTCGTAGTAATAGAGGAATTAACCTTCATTTACCTAGTTGTTATCCTACATATAATATTATAATTCTCTTTATAAATAAATTATGAATTTAACTATGTATAAAGAATCACCTCGATGGCTTCCTTATTCAGTACAAAATCTTCCTTTAGTCGACTATTCAATTAAGAAAACTACCTAATATAAAAAGTGAATTTCTATACATTATATATAAAACTATTCATTTATTAATTAATAAAATTATTGTAACAGTTTTAGTTTTTATAAATTTATATTTAAATATATGCTGTTGTTTTTTCTAGTTCAATGTGGATTGATTTTATATTAATAATTTTAGCTCTATTTTGCTACCTTAAATTCGCTATAATTCCTAACTCAATAGAATATATGCAACTTGTTATGTTTGTAGAAGAAATACTAGATATATATATTTGTTAGATTATGAATTTAAGAAGCTATCGATAACAAGAGAATAGATTTGGTTTTTGTTATTTCACTAGTTTATCTATTTTTTTCACCTAATTTAAAAATAACATAAATACACATGTATTTGTTTCATAAGCAATAATGTTCAATGTCAATACATCATTGTGTAATATTTAATATCAAATTTATAACATTATAGAATTCTAGTATCTAGTGATACATTATATGAAGTTAGTTATATGGTCAATGCATATGAAAATAGATTGAATATAAATGTAGTTACAACAAATATTTAATATAACTTTGTCAATATTTAGAAAAATCACCAAAGTTATGAAAACTATGTTAATATACAAAGAGTAAAAATTACGATGAATAGATACACTTAAAAATAACTATTTCAAACATGTTAATATGTAGAGATTGTGAATTTGTGGGGTATTCAACTTATAGAACTTTTGACTGTATATGCATACGCATGTTTATATATAATCTATATTAGAAACTGAATGATATAATTATAGAGATACACTTCATTTTCAGTTTAGTTTTTAAGTATATTATTATTTCAAATATCATAATGTGCTTAAATAATATATAAATTATTATTATATAATATCTCCAAGGACATATCCTTGATATCACTGTATCTCGACAAAAGGCAACTTTTGTAAACAATAATATGCCATAATTGACTAATTATATATCGCAAATTGTATCGAAATAATATCTGAATATATAGTTAATGACTATACTTTAATATAGACTATGAATCTCTATCATGTATAAATAAAACATGCATTTTATATTTTATAAAAGTATAATTCAAGTATAATCAAAGCCCACTGTGCTTTGCTATAATCAAGTAAATATTAGGATTTTAGTAATATAATAATTTGATATCGACTAGCACCTCTTAATGTTGGGATATACGAATTATTACCTTTAGTTGGCTGCAATTGATAATATATTTTGTATTTATGATATACACAAGAATTTGGATATTTACTATAACATATTACATAATTATTCTTAAGACTTTTTATTTAGAATTATGTTTCATTCACTTATTTTAATAGTTAATTTTATAATTAAATTACTATATTAACTATTTATGTAATATTATTAATAAAGTTAAATATGCATTTATAAATATTAAATATTAAATAATAATAGTAAAAATATCATACATTTTATATATATATATATATTATATTATATAGGTAGCCAATATCTACAAAATATATGGTGGTATATATTTCGTCACCTATATATAGCCTATATGCTATAGGTATATATATATATATTGGTACATACAAAGACATCTAAGGGGTGAAGCCTATATTGTATAAATATATAACGTCTTTGGGTCTATAGAATTACGATTTTTATTTAAATTATATATTTATTTTCTAGTAATATGTGTATAAACTATATTCACAAATATACTATACACTGTATAGTATACAGTGTATAGTATATATTCACACTGTATACGGAATATAAGGACATTTTATAAAATTGAAAGATAACATTTTATATTCCCAATAGAAATTATATTTTCTTAATTCTGTAGATATATTTACATCACCGAATATAATTGAATATGCGTTTTATTCATATATTAACCCGGATATTAACAAAACCTCCTATAACCTCAAGAGAGGTAAGAGGTTATAGGAGGTCTTGTTATTAATTTAATAATTAAAGACCTAAATTTATGATCTAATACAACATTGAGAAAGGGTATTTTTGTTTTATTTATAATCATATTAATATAATATAAGTAAGTTATTATAATAATCATCAACATTAATTCTTTGTTAATTAGAACCATGTTCCATTTTTGTTGTTTTAATTAGCTTATTGATAATTATATCTACAGTGCCTTCATAGATTTTTAAGGATGTATTATAGAATTATATTCAGAGGAATACGTGTATATAATACCGCTAATGTATTCTAATTCATCAATTAGTTTAAAGCTTCAGATAGAATTAAAGAGTGAGGTGTATTTTCAGTTTCATAGTTTTCCATATATCAACAATATATCTATATAATACAAATAAGTAATATCATAATCAATAAATTAAATTTTGTATTAAAAGATTTATAATAATGCTTATTAAAACCCGTGGTATAAATCATAGATTTGTTTTTACTGGTTTTATTGATAAACTATAAATCTAGGGTTAACATTTATCTTAGGACATTTATGTTAAAATATGAATGTGGTCAAAGTTTTTACCAGTGACTTGTTGTAGATCTAAGAAACAAAATTAAAATATTGATATGTAAATAAAAATTACATTGTTACAATTATTGTATATTAATAAAAATGTTATTTATATTTGTATAATTAATACATTTAATTTAATAATAATTTAGTTTATATAATAGCAAGGACTTGATAATATTAGTTAACATATAAATATATGTTTATAATATCATTATATATCAGAAATTAAATATTATTTTACATTACAAAAATTATAAAATAGTTGTGTTTTATATTAATATTATATGTACAAATTATATATGATAAATTAAACCAATCCTAAATATTTCTTGTGATTATTCTAAAATGCTATTTATATTTTCTAAATAATTCATTAAATATTAAAAATTAATTAATCATTACATATATTATTGGCTTTTAATTGAAAAATCAAGTATAAAAATTATGAAAATGCTGCTTTATCGTATTTTTATAATTATAATTTAAGATTTAATAATATAATTTTTAAATATTTTACTAATTGAAAATGAGATGTATAATGGTTTATAAAAAAATTATAAAAACTATTTGATATATGTTGAGATAATTAACTTTAAACTTTAGAAATAAGCACAAAATCTGTAAATTTTAAAATATTCTTAGCAATTATTTAATATCTTACATTCACATCCGTTTATTTCAGATATATATCATTGTTTAGATACAACATTTTATTATTCGAATATATTGCTATTCTATTATTATCATGACTTCCCCAGTTAAGAAAACCGTCAAAGCTAAAGTTGTATCTGTTCACCCAAAGTACAATGAAATGGTTGTTGCAGCTATTGTCTCATTGAAGGAACGTACTGGATCATCTCGTGCCGCTATACTTAAATATATTGCCGCTAATTATAAGTTAGGAAATGATGACAAGAAAATTAACGTTCATTTGAAAACTTGTTTACGTAATGGTGTGACCAATGGTTTATTGAAACAAATGAAAGGTACTGGTGCCACCGGTAGTTTCAGAGTTGCAGTTGTTCCAAAACCAGTAAAGAAAGAAGTCAAGAAAGCAGATTCTACTAAGAAAGTTGTATCCAAAAAAACTTCCGTAAAAAAGATAGTTAAGAAGACAACTACAAAACCAACTGTTAAGAAGACTAAAGCTGTAGTATCAAAAGCTTCACCAAAGAAAGCGAAAAAGACAGCATCCAAAGTAACAAAAAAAGCTGTAACTAAGAAATCTGTCAAAAAAACAGTTAAAGCTTAATTCTATCTCAACTATACATAAATACAAACCGGCCCTTTTCAGGGCCACCCATTTTTAACATGCTTATAATTTAAATAATTTATTTCATACTTTATGACTATCATATCTGATATGATATAATATTTGCATATTTACATTGTATATTTTATTTTAATATATTTAAAATAATAACTTGTAAATATACAGTTACATTTATATCCTGTATAATATAGATATTATAGCTACAAATCTATACCTATTATGATAATAATTAAATTATCACATTAGTTTCATAATTATAATATACCGAATAACCATATTTATTGTATATATTTATAAGGTTAATATATATAATAACACTTATATTTAATTAAGTATTATTTATACCTTTACAATTATATATGTAGTATACAATTACTGGAAATTTTGAATATTTATTTGAATATATAATGAAAATTTATTAATATAATGAAATATAATTAACACATGAGGACCTTGTAATTGATAGTATTATGCATAATTACAATACCATAGCCATGTTATAATAATGGTTGTGGTTCATAACCGGCGCCAAAAATATATGACTAATAGTTTATTCGATATCGCAGCTCACGCTTTCGGAGTTGAAACGTATATATATTGAGAGAGATACGTACTTTATATATACACACACACACACATACACACACACACACACACACACACACACACATTTATTCACGAGTTTTTTAACAAAGGAATTATGACTATAGTTATATATGGAATCATAGGTTTATAGTTTACCTTAGGCTAGATATAGCAATAACGATCTAGGTCAAATACTATCTATATATTATGACACGTCTATATCTAGAGGCGGGATTGCAAAAGCGCGCGCTCCGATATTGAATAAAGTATTAATCATAGATTTTTGGCGCCGGTTATGAACGTGTTCCATAATAATAACATAGAAAATATTCAAATTAAACAATTTGTATATAGTTTTCTTAACTTTTTCTTTGTAAATTATTTTCTCCTAGTCTTTATTTATATACATACGTATATAATATATTTTAAATCAATACTTAATTTTGAAATTATATATATTCAACTAATAATTGTATAATTATGAAATAAACTTGATATAATACGAGATTACTTAAAAAATCTAAATTGCTAAATAAGTCGTTTGAGATTACTGGTATTTTAAATATAATAATTATATGATATTTTATTCCAGGATTAGATTATTTTAATGTAGACATCCTACATCCAAAGGTAGACATATCTACTAAGTATGTTCTAGAACTAATACATTTTAATTGAATATGTATTTATACTATAAGTTTAAATAAAGATAAATATGATGATGTTGATGATATACGTTTTATTAGGCACTACAATATTATATTACATATTTATATATATATAATATTATATACTAATATTATGGTATTCCATTAATATTAATAAATACACGTGAATAAGTTTGTTGATTTTAAATACCTATATAATTTACAGACTCTTTACTACAGAGTAGCCTAAAATGAGCGATTTATTTAAAATGAAACTATTAAAGTTATGTAATACTTATGAAATAGAAATATTAAAATCACAAGTGTATAGAACTATAATTAATTGGTTTCTAATTAGCTGCCAAAATACTACAATCTAGATGATTATAGCTCGTATAAACAAGTTATAATACTATACGTTGAAGCAAATCTAATAACGGACCACCCACCAATGCCTGCATATTCTTATCAGTCGAATAACACACATCCCACAAAATACGTTACATATTTAGATATTCCCATTGTATTCGTCACATTGTATAGGTGAAATTCTATTTTTAGATGATCGATATAGTTTATAGTTTCTTTACATAGATGGTGTATATATGTATACATATAAGATACATTAGTAATATTTTCTATCGAGCGAATTAAATGAATGTAACCAAAAATGCATACAAGTCTGTCATATCGGCTCACACGAAATCAATCAAAATGCACTATAACTAAAAAAAATAATATTTCCAATGATATTCTTACTTTTAGTAAAATTATACCATATATCCATATTAAATATATATATTCAGGCTACTGAAAATACATAAATTTACAAATTGAACGTTTGAAAGTTGTATGTTAATTAATCTGGATAGGTGATACGTTTCTTGATTACAATGATATTCATTATGTGTTAGATATATAATGTATAGTATGTGTTAATGGTAAATATAGATACATTATATATATATGTGTATGTATTTAGATATAATAAAAAATAATATACATATAATTTGTTAATAACAACAAATTAAATATCATCTAAATTATCTATAATTATAATTCTAAATTTAACATATAATATTTGCACATATTTATCAGTAGCAAGACATCATATAACATATGAGGTATTGATAGAATCCACATCATCATAACAAAAGGTATATCACTAGGCATGTTAACAATCAAGAGTTTAAAACTAAGATATCATATTTATTATTTTTATTAGTGGAGTATATATATAATATATATTATATATTAAATATTATATATATATAACAAATATATTATGCCTAGTTTCAAGCAGTTAGAGTACATATATAGTATTTCATATATATATAATAATTACATATTATAATATATACAATATATTACAAATTCTTCATTTATTCATATGGAAAATGTATTATATATAAACTATAATATATATTATTTTATATAAATATATATATATATATATTATTTCATTTGAATTGGTTTTAATTAATTTAATAATATAGTTATTATATCTAGTATATTCTTCACTGATATGAATATACTATATTATATAGGCCAGTGTACTTTACACTCATATTTAGATCCTGCGATCAGGTTATGATCCTCCACAATCGTAAGGTATATAAAAGTATTTTCACTTCAAAAATAAACAATTCAGTAATATTATTAATGTAATAAGATTAATATTTAATTTTATGAATAAATAATAAATATTTAGTAAAATTATATTAATAAAAATGCTTACTATTTAATTTAGATTATACGATTATTGTAATAATAAAATCATATTCAAATTTAGATTTGTATGAATAAACAGGTTTAATTTGGGTGGCCCTAAAAAGGGCCGATTGGTATAGAAGATCCGAATAGAATTAAGCACGTTCACCACGAATACGACGAGCGAGTTGAATATCTTTAGGCATGATAGTAACACGCTTGGCATGAATGGCGCACAAGTTAGTATCTTCGAAGAGACCTACTAAGTAAGCTTCACTAGCTTCTTGAAGAGCCATAATAGCGGAACTTTGGAAACGTAAGTCAGTTTTAAAATCTTGAGCGATTTCACGTACTAAACGTTGGAAAGGTAACTTACGGATAAGTAATTCAGTAGATTTTTGGTAACGACGGATCTCACGAAGAGCAACGGTACCGGGCCTGTATCTGTGAGGTTTCTTAACTCCACCAGTAGCAGGAGCACTCTTACGAGCAGCCTTGGTAGCTAATTGTTTACGAGGAGCTTTACCTCCGGTAGATTTACGAGCGGTTTGCTTTGTACGTGCCATTATGGAAAAATGGTAATGAATGAATTTTAGAGAAAATCAGCAGTTTATATAGTGTATTCCGTGGAATTAAAAGTAAATAAATCGCTGATTGGTTGAATTATTATACAAATATATAATTTAAAATAAAATGAAACACAGAGAACAATGTTAACAGCTCTATAATGATTGGCTGATTTATTCTCTTTGTATTGGCTAATAATATAACCAATCACATTGTGTTGACGTAGTCCATTCCACGATAAAGCCTATAAAAAACGCCAAACCGGATATTATATTTAGTTTGTATTTTAAATTTTTCACTACAACATCTAATATCATGTCTGGACGAGGAAAAGGAGGTAAAGCAAAGGGACTTAAGTCTAAGACTAGATCTTCAAGAGCTGGATTACAATTCCCAGTAGGTCGTATCCATCGTCATTTACGAAGAGGTAACTACGCTAAAAGAGTAGGTGCTGGTGCACCAGTATATTTAGCTGCTGTTATGGAATATTTGGCAGCTGAAATTCTCGAGTTAGCTGGAAATGCTGCCCGTGATAACAAGAAATCCAGAATTATCCCACGTCATCTTCAGTTGGCCATCCGTAATGATGAAGAATTAAACAAATTACTTGCCGGTGTTACTATCGCTCAAGGTGGTGTATTGCCTAATATTCAAGCTGTTCTCTTACCAAAGAAAACTGGTAAATCTGCTTAATCTGTCTTACTTCTATCCATACCAATCGGTCCTTTTTAGGACCACCCACTTTTTTCTACATGTTTATTCAAATTAATTTATTATTATATATCATTTATGTATAACTTTTTAACACTTAAAACTAGCCACATGTTTAATATATATATTTATTTTTTTCCCATATATATATATAGCAGCTAGTTATTTTTTAATATAAATTTTATAAACATTTATATTTTATATTTATAACTGACCATTACTAATATATATATATTTTTAAATAATCAAACTATTTAAGGGGAAGGATTTCCTTATTTAAAAAATTAAATGTTGTATATACATTTTAATAGTAGTAGTAATTTATTAATATAAATAATGTTCTATTATTTAAAGTTTCTCACAAAAATGTAATTCTGGTTGAAATAAATTACTTTATATTATACAAATAATAAATATAGAAATGTATATAGGTTTATAGGCGAAGTATCCACAGCATGTATAAAATAAGAGGCGCGTGCCTCACAACAACTATTACATTTCAGTGCATATATCGTATATGATAACTATATTTGTTAATACTAATTTATATAGGATCAATCGGGATGTAATGCAGCTAAAAAAAAATATATTAGAACTAAACATATATATATAAGTAGTGTGCATTTTAAACTATGTCTTAGCATATAATCATTATATAATTTTATAAAGTTATTATCTATACATTATTATATTTAATTAACGTTATGATATGTAATAGCATCGAATAATGGTATTATGTGTATATACATTAGTGAATTTGAATTCATTCGTATTAATAAATATAAGTTATCACATGCACTGAAATGTAATAGTCGCTAAGACGCCCACCTCATAAATCGTATGTTATACGCTGTTGTTGATACTTCGCAGATCCCCCATTTATATCTATATTATATGATACTGTGAGTTAAATTTATATTCTCTTGGTATATCTTGAAAGGATTAAATAACAATTTAATCTGATAGACTTTAATATATTCATTCAATGTACATGTTTACTAACTATGCAGGAATACTAACATTATATTTATTCAGAAATATTATTGTAATAACAAATTATTCTACATATTAAATTGCATTTATGATATATATATAAGTTATTATGATGAATTTAATGTATTATTAATACTTAATACTACTAATGGATTAATACTTTTAACTTAATATTAATTTAACCTTGTTTGACTGATGTAATTGTTAAATTCTTAATCAAAAGGTATATAAATTTATCTTATCAAATTTAATCGTATTATATGATTATATTAATGATTATATTTATATTATATAACTGTGAATATAATATTTGATTATGTAATTTATTATTAATATAAAGTTGTGTAGCATATCTCATGATATAGATGATAGGTCCATAATTAAAATATTACATTTATTATTTGTAGTTATAAATTACAATGTTGTAATTAGAATTTTGTATTAATCATATATATTATAAGTAATATATAATACATAATATAATGTAATTTCTATATATTATATGTACCTATTCTATCATTATGATTGTATTAGTATATATATTTATTATTGTTTGTACAATATATATTACGAATACATTTATAAATGTACCTACATATTTTCAATAGTAAATATATTAATATATCATGATCAATTATTTTACTGAATAGGTAACTTATTTTATATTAATATTGTTTTCTAGATTAAATTTAACTATATAAAATTATTCACATTATGTAGAATATTAGTTATATAACAATATAATATTGTAATATTGAATATTAATATATCTCTTTATTATTTTCTAACTATCTAATTAACTAACGTAATGGCAAATTTAATTTGAGATTGTAA
Source organism: Osedax fenrisi (assembly GCA_964019155.1). Classification (NCBI taxonomy): domain Eukaryota; kingdom Metazoa; phylum Annelida; class Polychaeta; order Sabellida; family Siboglinidae; genus Osedax; species Osedax fenrisi. Next base: position 38,283,190 of record OZ025242.1, read on the forward strand.
TTATATTATATAATAAATATGTTAAATGCTAATAGTATAATGTATATTTATTAAATTACATTAATATTCAGATTTAGATTTTTTTACACCTGGGACATTGTAGAAACAAAATATTATCACTACAATTATCTTTAACCCATCGATATAAAGAAATAAACCTTTCTTTATATCGATGCCTTAACCACATCCTTGCATTAACATAGAGTTATATAACCCTAGTATAATATAACCACATATTTACAAAATTATAATGACAATAATTATAAACGTATAATTTCTCATTAGAATAATTACAAATAATTGCTTAGTTATTACTAATGATACTATTGAATTTTTATAACTGTTTTTTTTATAAAATAAATAATATTCTACTAAAAAAAACAAATATTTACAATTACTATAGCATATTTATACAATACAATTTGGAGAGTTATATATAATATATTTACATAACATTTAAATAAATGTTCTAGAATTTTTACTATGAATATATGGATAGTGTACTAATATTATTAATGAATTTACAATCTCCATTTAATTTATTTGAATATATCAAGCTTTTATTATAAAGTTTATATAATATATTTCAGTAATATCCACACAATTAATTAAATTAGTATGTAAAATTTGCATTGTACATGTTATAAGAATAATTAAATCTTTAAATACAAATTATAATTGTTCTATTACAAATTTGTATTAAATTAATAGGTTATTTAAAGGTTTAACAGTATATTTTAAGTATAATCTCATTGACATTTGGATAAGGTAATTGATATTTACGTTATTTTAATACTTTAAATAATATTTTAAATACATAATCTATTATTTATAACTTATATATTGTTAGTAACTACAACAAGAATATTTTGTTTAATACTTGTAGTCGCTCTATATACATATTATAAACCTTAGTGTCTATACTATTGACGCAAGAGAATGAAAATATGAATAATAATTGTAATCCGACATTTATTACAATTATTATTCATATTTTCATTCTCTTGAGTCAATAGTATAGCCACTAAGGTTTATAATATGTATATAGAGCGACTACAAGTATTAAACAAAATATTCATGTTGTAGCTACTAACAATATATAAGTTATAAATAATAGATTATGTATTTAAAATAGTATTTAAAGTATTAAAATAACTTAAATCTCAATGACCTTATCCAAATTATTAAGAATATACTATATATTTTGATCTAATAGACGCTAAAGAGTCGTTAATAAATATTAGAATATATTAAAGTTTTAAAATAAATATTCTTGTTGTAGCTACCAAAACAATATAGGTAGATTCTATGTTATATTTATATTTATTAAAAATAATTTTATAAATTATTATCGCCCATATATGTTTACATCATGGATATTAGAGTGAAGTCATTCTAATGTCAATGATATACATCAATTTTAAATTATAATCTAAATAAAACTCCAGAATAAAACTATTTAAAGTATTTTTATTTTAAAACATGAATACACTTGATACTAATATAGACGACTAAGATAAATTATGGTATAATTATTATAATAACAATAAAATACATTTAATGTATTTAATTGTATTGTATGTAACAATACTGTATATTTTAGTTAATAATTTATGGAAAAAGTTTAAACTATTTGAAATAGTATTTCTATTTAAATATTAAATATTTTAAAAATAACATTATTTAAAATAATGTATACATTATATTTTAATGTAGTACTTATAATCATTATAAGTATAATGATGCATTATTATAATGATTATAATAATTATAACATTTAATGTAACATTATAAATTTATAATTTATAATTAATATACTCACTGAGTAAGTTACTCAGTGAGTAACTCAGTATAAATTATACTGAGTATAATACTAAGTATTATTATAATAATACTATTATACGGATATATCCGCTATATATAGCTTATAATATATACTGATAGAGGCTATATCATATAGATGAAGCAGGCCGCTGATATATTTAAGGTTGGGCGGTCCTACTAATATATAAGAGCCTCCCAACTACTAAATATATGTCACTCAAGTAAATCTGTCACGCACTATTGCACACGCTAAAATATTCTGTACGAGTAACAATGGTACTATAACATAGGTAACTGGTCAAAATCTTCGCGATTGATACGTGATTTAAACGCCCGCAAATTTGTGTATTCGAATTTGTGAATTTACAATTATAATAATTATTATTGTAACACGTAGGTTTGTTTGTACAAACATTAATAAGTTTAGTTTTAGTTATTTTCACTTGTTTGGTTTGGTTTAGTTTTGATATATTACTAGGTTTTCTGATAGCTTCATTACATCACGAGTAAGCCTATAAAACACATATATATGTTAATGATAATCTAAAAATAGACATATGCTAATTATCGTGTTAATAACTTAACCCAGGTTAATAAACTGTTAACGATAAATAAAAACACAAAAAAAAACGTTACTATTTATATTGCATTATCCGTAGTCTGTCATATTTATAACATGTATAAGTCTATGACTTCTTAAGGGCTCCATTTGTATCCGATATTATTATATGTGTGATTCAACCATAGGTTTAGGGTAAGTAATCTTTAGTTTTCTCTCTAGCTCTATGGTATAATACAATAGAAGAGAGACACGTGGTATTCGTCTAATAATAATTTATGAAAGGTATATGTTACTATGTGATATAAACTAACAAGTTGCGTCACATAGTTGCCTAACTTGTTTCAAATATCAATATGTATTTAAAGTACTCTTATATTCGAATATTCTGAGCTCCTGAAATTGTATACAAATTGTATTCTTCCAATTTTAAAAATATAATAATATAATCAAATTATAACTAGGTAATTATACCTATTATTGTGTTAATATGATAATACACATGCAGCGTATATATGTTACTATGGAATATGTTAACGTGTGCCATCAAGCGTAACACATTTACTTGAGTGACATATATTTAATAGTTGGGTGGCTCTTATATATTAGTAGGACCGCCCAACTTGAACTCTTAAATATATCGGCGGCCTACTTCACCAGTCACTGTATTATACTGAGTATAATACAGTGTAATACTAACGATTTTTCTAAAGAAAGATATAATTCACGCGAAATCGTGTAATTCTATTTTGTATACAAAAACTAAAAGCGCCACCTATATAGGGTCAATTTTCGGGACTATGTATTGTTTATAATGTAAATTTGTATCTAACTATGCACTTTTAAAATGAAATTAATATGCTTTGAATTATTATTTTTATTATGAAAACTATGGATTCATTACTAATATATAACAAAGCAATGGTATATGTTGGTTTTAAATGCTATTAATATCTATGAGGCGAGTAAGAGCTAATTTATATTGCATGTAATTTAAGAGCAATGGAAACATTGTAGTATGAAAATCTCGGCAAACCTAAATCGATTTCGATACTACTGCTAGCAGCGGGATGTATGAATACTAATCACGTTGCGTATATAGGGAGTATTATATCTTTGCTTCGCAAATATTTTATAATACTATATACTTTTATTTAATAATAACTTGTCGGTAGCCAGTACTGAATATACAAATATTGAAAATAAATAATATATTAAATTGGTTCCGCATGAAAATAGGCAACGAATAACTTGTATATACAGGTTGTGTTAGGTGGTGTTGACGTGATGATCGCGAGTGATACACTACTGATATGTACAAGTGTGTAATATCTATTGACTTAACATTAAAATGTAAATATATTTAACACTGTACTTATAAATGATTTATATATTTATATATATATATACCATAAGTTTAATATATGACAGTAGTAATATTAGTAACCAGTTTTAAATAGGAGATTAGGGTTAATTACATTTAATAGATATGTAATTCTATTAAGAAATATATTCTGATAATAATAGCCTGGCTTAACACACACACATAATGTGAAGGACTACAATTAAGTAATGCTACAACCTTATCACCCATGGCAACAGTTTAATTCACTATGTTTATACTATTGATAATGTAATATATAAACTTTATATATACTGTATAATATAGAGTATAATATTCAATGCCTATAACAAAATATACGCACACAGATGTATGCCTGCATATGAGACATCTCCGTGGACCCTCATAAGACAATGTATATCTAACAGCTTCAATAGGACTTCATGAATGTTCTATTCTCATTAGGTTAGTATACTTACATTTATCTCATATTATATTATCATTAATTGTGTTCGTATTACATATTCATATTATAGATATCATAATAAAGCCATCTCTTTCTATATTTCTAAATTTAATATATATATATATATATATATATATAGTATTGATACATATGCATATGTTAACCAATACAAATTGGCTACAGCTTCAATAATATTGATATCCAAATAATAATAAAAAATGCATATATTATACAATGTTATAAATTTAATATTTCAATATTATCAAATTTGTTATGAAAAATGTGAGTATATTTTTAATAATAAATAAAATCTTATTAACCCGAAAACAAATTAATATGTATTAGGAATGTTAATAATCTGAAATTATTATGGTAGTCAATTCCCCTAGACTATCCGGTAATACCTGTGATAAATACATATTTACAACACATATATATATATAATATTATTTCTTTAAATTTATTATAATTTGCTTCAAATTACTTACCCTATATTTAGTAAATGTTTACAAATCTAGCTTACAAATAAAATCTAGGATAACTATAACTAAAGTTAGTTTTTTTCTAAAAAAATTTATAAATCAATTTTTATTTTATTGAATAATTATATTATATAATTAATTATCTTTCATTTACAAAAAAATCTTTAAGAAATTTTCAATATAACTATAAAAATTCGATGTTTTATGACATCTACTAGTCTGTCATATTCTAAATACTTTGTAAATAAATAAAATAATAATTATTGTAAAATATTAGGTATTATAAATTCATTCCATTTTATAAATATAAGATAGATTTAAAAAATATTTGAAACATATTTTTAGCTTGTAAATATTAAAACAATATTACTTTATTTTTCAACATCAATTTACTCAGTAACTTTTTTTTTATGATAAGTAATATTACTAAAACATTAATATCTTTTTTATTATTGAATATTTGTTGATAAAACCTTATGCATTGGAAATATATTTATATATAGATTAAAAACAATAAAATGAAATTTATAAATTTATAAATTTATAAAAATAAAATATATATATGACATTATTTAGAATAATATCTAATAATTTATAATTATATGTGATATATATTATTATATATTTATAAACTATATATTTATATAGAATTTTGTTTTATTTCATATAAAGCCGTATTTATTAGCTATATAGAAAAAAAAGTAGGTCATTAGCTATAGATAAGAAATTGAACCATATTATATAATAATACTCCATGCCTATTTATCCTATCTTTTAACATGGTGAATTATATTATTGCTATATTTATATGAACCACATAATGCCCCCTTAACATTAGCCTTATCTCCCACATATTGTATATATAGGCTATATTATAAATATGTATTAATAGGTTGTAATGATGTCACGGACTTGATCTAAATGGTAGATACTGAGGTGATGATAATACATGAAATACTACTAGATGGCTAATGGCTCTGACTACTTTACCAGCGGAGAATATCATATAATAAAATAGTATAATATATTAATAGGCTATCTTATTAAATACATTAATTTTACATAGAAAACCCATCTTTATTCTCAGAAATATTATTTAAATAAAATAATTTTATTCGAGGATTTTATAGATATATATTTTTTTTAAACATTCAATTTAAATATATATTTACAATATTATATTATCACAATACAGAAGTTTATAATTATCAGATTATTGCAGATTATTGCAATAGCATGCAAAGTTGTCTGAGAAGAGTTCATGTGAAGTTACTACTGAGATCTGGTTCTACACAAATAAATATGGTGATTTGTGTTTGTATTACATATAATTATATTAATTAAACCTTTAATTATATTAAAATTGTAATACTTTATTTAAATGATTTGCGTGCTAATACAAAATTCTAATGACATGTTAACATGGTGAATAAAACAGCACACTCATTAAGAGTGGAGGCGAGTTAAAATATGATTAATATTTTTATTTTAACAAAAAAAATGTATTATATATTATCCGTGTTTAATATCTTATTTATAAATTTTTAAATTTTTAAATTTTCATTAATTATTTTATAACTATTATTAAACTATACATATACATTTATATTTTTCTAGTTTATAACTTCTATAAATATATTTATTTGTTATTGTTATTTTATTTGGTGGAGTCCTTTCATCCCATCCAGGAACTTAGATGAAGTTTTCACTTATAACCATATCTGGCTCTATTGTCCCTTCGAAGCCGCTCTTATGTTAAGGCATCTATGGTTTTAACAAGAGCCGATCATTTATTTATACACAATTATATAAGATCACTTCTAAATAATATTTTAAGACCCATTTTATAAAATTAATTAATGGTCCGGACAAGGCTCGAACCCATGTCCTACTGCTTGTGTGTCTGACGCCTTAGCCACTGAGCCACACAGGCAGTTTTTGTATATCTAATTATAATATATATTTGAGTACTACTCTATATTAGTACTAATTATTATTGTTTCAGTGTTGTTTATATACCATTATATTTTACTTGTCATTTATATATATAAACGTAATATATATATATATTTTTTATAATATTTTGTGATTATTTGTTTAATTAACAAAACTTTGAATGTAATTTTCTCAAGTTTCTACTTTTTCACTTAGTAACCTCATGTAAATGCCTACTACTTTTTTAATTTTTAATATTTTTATCTGAAATTTTTACTATATATATAAAACATTTACATCTATAAGAATCCTGTTGGATTTATTATTATATTTTATAATAATTAAATAAATGATGATAAACTAGCATTTTAATGACAAAAATTAAAAATAAATATTTAATTAATTGAGACTATTTTTTTACAATATGTTAAATTAAGTACATTTATAAAAAGACAGATCCTTTATGATGGAGGAAAGTATCTGTTGAATACAAAAAAATTATGTAATTATCTCCATTAGTTATTTATCCTTAGCGTTTTTAGATAGAGTTAAATTAGCATTGGTTAGATGAACGAAAGGAGCCTCCCCCTTAATCTGTGATGATACCACAGCACATTTAACAATTCTATATCTACCTTTACATTGAGTCATGGAAGTATGTCCAAATACTTGTAGTTTATCATCATACTTTGTTGTCGTGTTAATACTAAAGTATAATGATATTATATAAAATACAGTACATTTTAATAGATTAAAAATAACAGTAAAAAAAATACAAGAAATAGAATGTAAAAATGTATATGGCAGGTGTAAACAAATATCATAAATATAAACCTGGCATAATCACTTTGTAGAATGATTTCTGGGTAAAAATAAAATCATTAAACATTTTGTATATAGTTGAAGCAACTGCATGACTTCACATCTAACAAGCTGGGATCATCACTATCAAAGGACTACGAATCAGCTGTAGACAACACTTCTATTCTGTGCAGGGGTATTCTGTGAAAATCTTACAAGTTAATTGATTATTATGCTATATATTTGATATTAATAATATATTACTCGAATGGTATTAAATATATTTAAATTATAATATATTATTGTTAGATTTACTTTCAATGTTATAACTGTCTGTTATGTGTGGAACTTTCCATGCACGTCCGATATCCAGTTCACCGTTAACTCTTACATAACATGTTTAACGTCTGGCTAATTAGGTCAAAACCTTAGCCACTATAACACCATTTATATTTTGTAGTAATAGAATAATACATTAGTATATTATGGATTATTTTTCATTTTATGTTATTCTTAAAATTAATATATAGAATTATTATTTTTGTATATATATTTTATTATCTTGATTATATTTTCATTAAGGTTGATTTATATTTATGTTATTTAATGAATTTTTCTTTATAAGTCGATATAACTAATGCTTTTTAGTACATTTAATATTGTAAATAAGATATCAATTATTGAATAGGGTTTGTTTACACACACAAAATCATACTTTCAAGCAAACATCTCTTACATAATGAAAATATTGTCATAGATTTGCGAATATTATTTTTATGTTTTTCGAGAATACGATTTACAGTGTAAAAACGTCCATATTTAATAAAGAAACATTATAAAATAATTACTGAAATAAATTAGTTATTAAGTTTATATATGATTATAGAATCTAAAATATAAATAGTTAAAATAATATATTATTAGTTTCTTTTTCTTAATTAAAAACTTGAATTTACATTTGTAGACTAATCATGTTATATCACATGATTCTTTAAAGATGTTGGTTTCCTAATCCTGCTAATGAAATGAATGTATTTAAAGCGTGTGTCTTAATTAAAAGTATATATAGTTTGTTATATTATATATATATGTGTATTTTAATTAAAAATATAATCACCAGATGACATCTATAGCTCATTACATTAGATATTTATGTAATTTTCTACAACTAAAGTATACAAATTCTCTCAAACTCTTATTATAACTTCCATATTTAATGATATACTATTATTATAAATGTATCATTTTATTAATATTAATATATTTGTTTATTTGAAAATACTTCATATTCTCAATTAATTAATATATGTATATTTACTAATTAATTAATATATAAATATATTTAATTAAAATAATTACTTATAAGCCTATTATCTATAACAATTGTGATGAAATAAAGTTGTATATTATTAGCATTACAATATATTATCCTTATATAATGATATCAATTAATAAGTTGATGATATTCAGATTTGTCACAGATACGATAAGCACACCTGAATGAAGAAACTGATGTGTTCATCTACTGCTAATCTATCACATGATAGATTATCTTGAGGACATCTTCTTAAACTCTAGGTTATTATAACAAGTTTTATATAATTGGATATAGAATTTAATTATATCAATTATCTACTTATGATATATTTTTATTTGTAATATGTTTTTAATATATCATTCATTTCATTAATGAATTCTATGAAAGTTTTATTTGATTTATTATATAACATTTTTATAATATTGATAATATCCAAATAAATTTTATTTATATAAATAATTATTAACAAAATATTATTTATATAATTAACAACTTTCTAATTTAAAACTATTTTTTTAATTTAAAAATAAAACATTATACCAAAATTAGTATTAGAAAATACAGGAATTATACTTATAAATATTTTTTAAAACTTTTATTTTATACTTTTATGATTTTATCATATTGCATTATGTTCAATTAGTATATACTTGAATTAGATATAAATTAAATATAAAACTTTTTGTTAACATAATTCTTATATTTATATAATTAATAATGATTATATTAATATCATAATATAATATAATACATATCATAGATGTTGTGAAGTAAAGATATAATACTCCCTATCTAGTAGCAAGGACAGGATGATTTTCATATCATTTCAAAACTATTATTGTTAGTTTTAATATCATCAAATTTCTAAAAAGTTTTAATATATTTTACAGATTACTGTTTTAAATAAATATCATTTTAGCTTACCATATAATAATTACAATAAATTATATTCTAAATATATTATATATCATGAAATAAGCTTTTAAAAATAGAGATAATCTAGAATTGATTATTGATGAAATAAGTAGTAGCTGTTCAGCCAAAGTACAATGAAATTGTTGTTGTTGCAGCTATTGTAGCTTTAAAGGAACATAACGTATCATCTCGTAATGCTATATTTGAATAAATTGCCGCTAATTAAAAGTTAGCAAATGATGACAAGAAAATGAATGTTCATAAATAATGTGTCTACGTAATGGTGTTACTAAAGGTATATTTCAACGAGTTAAAGGTACTGCATCTAGTCGTAGTTTTTATGTCAAAGTAGTTACCACAACAGTAATTTTACCAAATTAATTTGATGCAACAAAACTTTAGGTACAAAAATTGTTAATAAGACTAAATCTTCAATTACAAAATCATCATCAAAGAAAGTGACAAGGGCAGTATAATACTGCCAGTATCCAATGAAATAACAAATACTGTGGCTAAGAAATCCGTCAAAATAACATTTAAGGCTTAATTTTAATAATATAAAAATCTGCTCTTTTCAGGGCCACACATTTTTAACAAGATTATTATTTAAAGTATCAATTATCATATAATTATTATTATTATATTAAATATTTTATTTATTTATAATTATAATATCATTAAAATATAAATAATTGTATTAATTTATATATACAACAGTTTCATTTATATGATAGTATGCAAATCTATTATGTTATTAAGAGATAATTGTAATAATATATACTAAGGTTTTATATGGGATTAATGAGTATCTCTAAAATTGAAAGCAATGCGTAATAATTAATGGGATTAAACCAAATTATCAAGATGTAATATCTGGTGTCCTACAGGAATCTGTTATTGAAACAATCTTATTTCTCATTTATATTAATGAACTCCCATGCGTAATTAAGTCTCCTCTATCAATTTCACTTTTAACAGATGATGCTAAAATTAGCTACTAATTCACTTCCTCATCAGAAATGCAGATCCTAAATCCTGGCTCGATCACCTAATGTAATGGACGAATACTTGGAAATTGGAACTCACATTCTAAATATTCTTAGATGAGAATTGGAAAATCATGACTCTTCCTAATTATACTATGTATAACTTAACTCTATATAGTTGCTCTGATTCATCTCTGATTTATTTAACACATATTATAATATCATGTACCATTCTCGAATACATGTATATGTGTGGTTATTTAGCCTAATACAAATATAATTAGTTAATATTAACAAATTATATATCGTAGTTTAAATTTATGTATATTTACCAATAACCATATTAGCTTTATAATTCTAAAACTCTGTATATAATATTTGAACATATAAGTGATTACATATACTCATCATCGTAATTGTTATATATCACTGGGAAAGGTTAATGCCTGTAACGAGCCAACAACTATAAACTATATGTTTTCATATTTTCGGTCTACCTTATATATTAACTTATATATATACAGTGTATACACTATATATTATACATGTTCTTTAATATTACAACAGCATAATAATAGGAATATATTATATTAATATTATATTATCATGTTAACAATTAATAACAATTATTTACCACAATTTCCAAATTTTCACAAATAATATGTTGATGATGTAATGATACTAATATCCAACTATTTTAATATATTACCATATAAATATACCAATATATATATATATATATATACCATATGGTTATATAACAGTAATTTTACCTTTCTAATATATATTGTATTATTAATGAGATTATTGGAAATATATATAAATTAATTTGAATATGTAGAAAAGTAATTTATTAATAATAAAATACCAATGTATACTTTTCATATAAACTCATCATTATACAATACAAAAACACACGTTTTATACATGATATACATATATATATTCATACTCTATATTCAGTGATGGGCAGGATCGCGATCATTGATCGGCGATCCGGATCGGGGTTGGGTACGCAAGCGAGGATCAGGATCGGATAACGAATGGAGAATCGGGATCCTGAAAAGGATATGATCGGCGATCCCGACCCCGAAAAAAGGATCGGTGCCCATCATTGCATATATGATACTCTAATATATATTATTATAATATTATTATATTAATTTATAAGAATATTAAGAACATTTTTGTATTTTATTATTACATTGATATGATATTGTATTGATCATTATTTTGTTTTCCAAAGTATTGCAAGACTAGGTTAAACTTATCTAGTATTTAAATAATAATTGTTATTTTTACCATCATAGAATGTAATCAATTGATATGATATAAGTAAACCACCGACTTTATCTCAACTTATATTGTACGTCGTACAATGAGTAGATATTTGTATCCAATTCAATGCATTCATATGTATAAATATATACCTTTACATAAATTATATTTAATTCACTATATAGTGACTATATCCATGGCCTCCTTTAGCTAAAGGAGGCCATGCTATATCATATAATCTATATGATATATATATATATATATATCATGTATATATAATGTATACATGCAATATATGCATTTAATTCAATTGAATTATTATTGAAATATAATACAATATATTAATAATAACTATTATTTACAATTATTAATAAATTATATTAGGTCTAGGTAGGCACATAGGTATTATAACTACATATATATTGTTTCGAATTATGAAATAAAATCGTATTAATTAAATATATAAATAATATTGTGATCGGGATCGGGTTCTGGATCGGGTAAGAAACGTAGGATCGGGTAACGAAGTGAGTATCGGGATCGGGAAAAGGATCGCATAAGAGAATAAATAGAGGATCGGGATCAGCGATCCAGGAAAAAAGGATCGGTGCCCATCACTGTCTATATTAAACTATAGTCATTTACTTTATATTTCGGTATTATTAGCCTCATGTAGAGATTATCTATGCAGAGTTTTATCATTGTTAATATTAAACAATTATATTTTAGTCAAGATACAGCAAAATATCACATTATTGTTTATATTTAAATCTTTTTAACATATAAATGAGTATTTAATAAAATTAAAAATGTTGAATAATAGTTTAATATTAGTCATACTTAAATAAGACACTTTTTGATAATATATAATATAAGATATTAAATATCTTAATGTAATAATAAAATTTATTGGAATTGTTAAATATTAATATATTAAATATTGAACGATTTAATAAAATTACAATTAAATTTCACGGTATAATTATTAAATAATATATATTCTATAAATTATAGATAGTTTTTTATATGAATACATATTATTATTGATTGCTCTTTTTGTACGAAATTAAATATTTGTTTTTACGGTTACGGGTCATAACCGGATCGTAGGATCGTATATGAGGCGTGCGTCGAAAGAACGCAGCGTGTTTATTCATATCAGTGACATATTAAAGCTATATCTAATAATAGATATACATAGATATATCTAATATTACTATACTTTGATATTATCTATAGATAAAATTAAATACATATATACGCTGTACTGTTATTATTACGTATACGGTTACCGTATTACGGTATACTTACCATACGTATATAGTATATACTATATATATATATATATATATATATATATATATATATATATATAAATATATATATATATATATATAATATAGTATATAATATAGTATATAACATATATAATATATAATATAGTATATAACATATATAATATATAATATAGTATATAAGTTATATAATATAACACATATATATATATATAATACACATATATTATATATATACTATATTATATATTATATATGACATATAATATGTTATATACTATATTATATTTATATTTATATATATATATATATATATATATATATATATATATATATATATGTATTATATTATATAACTTATATACTATATTATATATTATATATGTTATATACTATATTATATTTATATATATATATATATATAAATATAATATAATATAAATATAATATAGTATATAACATAGTAATCTATATAACATAGTAAATATCATTTAAGAATCACATATCATCCATTACAAAATCATCCAACTTTCATCTCTTCAGAATTAAAAAAATACGGACATCACTTTCCAGAAACCTTACTAAAACTCTAATTAATGCTCTTGTACTTTCACGTATTGACTACTGTTCTTCCCTACTGAATTTACTTCCTGCTAAAGCTACTGCTCCACTCAATCGGATTATCCGTTCCTCAATACGTACTACTTACTGTTTAACTCGACTGGATCACTCTACTACAACATCTCATCAATCATCTCGTATGTGGCTACCATTCTCCCTCAGGTGTAAATTACGTATACTATCTATAATCCATAAATCAATATATTCTTTTACCCCTAGCTATATCTCTGATCTAATTAAAAAACGTACTATATTATCTTCTCTTCGTTACCAAAATGCTCCTCTACTTATCTCCCAGAACTCTAGTAAAACTTCCCTAAATTCTAGAGCTTTTAAAAATTCCGGTCCAACTCTATGGAATTCCCTCCCTCCTACCATTCGTTCTATTAGATCCCACAAAAGATTTATAAATCTTACTTCTTCTTTTCTCTCTACCCATAATCATTAAATCATCCAACTTATTATTTGTATCCGTGTTATATTAAATTTATATCATTATTAAATCGTTATTGTATTATTATTATCTTATTATTATATAACACTATACTATATCAATGCAGTCTGTAGTATATACAACTACACCATATCAATGCAGACTGTAGTATATAATAGTCCTTTATATTGTTTATTATTGTTTTTCCGTTGTATATTGAATGTATATTATTATCAAATTATTATCGTATTACTATTATTTTATTATTATTTTCTTCCCGCACGAGCGAAGGGGTCTACATGACCCTATTTTAGTGCTAATAAACTCAATATCATCATAGTATATAAGTTATATAATATAACACATATATATACATATAAACATATACATATATATATATATATATATACTGTATTATATATTATATATGTTATATACTATATTATATTTATATATATATATATATATGTTATTCATTTTAATTTTATTGATAACTATAATATATATATATAATTATATTATATATATATATATATATATACTATTTATATAAATATATATTTATTATTTCATTTGAATTGATTTTAATTAGTTTGAATTGTTTTTTATTAATTCATTACTTTTAATATAATTGTATTACTTAATTTGAATTGATTTTAATTAATTTGAATTGATTTTTATTAATTCATTTGAAATTAATTCATTTCATTATATAATTAAATCTAGTATGATTCTTCACTGATATGAATATAGGCGCAGTGTACTTTACACACACGCCTCATATTTAGATCCTGCGATCCGGTTATGACCCTCCCCCGTTTTTACAAATATTTAAAATATTATAATATATTTTTGTTAATGTTTATATCCTTGGGTTTATATATTGCCACCTATCATTGGAATTTTATTATAAAAATTAAATCAAAATAAACATTAATATATACTAATTATCGTCCATATTTATTATTTAAAAATGCAATAAAAACGTATTAATATGTTAACCCATATCTAATGAATACTTTTGTATATCTTATGTTATTAATATATTACATTTCACATTAAATTTAATTACAACGAATATGATTAAACAACAATAAGGTATGTTTTTTTATTAATATTTTAACAAAACTTTATGTCAAATTTTGATTATTTAAACTTTATATCGTACATTATATTATAATATATTGTACGTATATTATACGTAGTATATTTATTTATTAAATAAATATAGACTAGTTCTATATTTAATATATTATATAGTTTATATATATATATATATTTAATTTATAATCACTGATATTTAATATTATAATAATGATTATAATGTGTCGACGTTTTTTCTTTATATCATATACCATAAACGTTATCATATGTTGGTATATTAGTTAATATCAGTTGTATAATGGATAACCAATATTTCAAATCACTCGTATCTATTTAATAGACTATTACTTAACATAATCAGTATGTTAATTATATTAACATTATGATAATGTAACATTAAATGTTATATTATTAGGTATATATATTATTATAACAAATATGCCTAATAATAATTTACTTAATAAAATAAATTATTAATGTATAATTATTATGTATAATAATTATTATGTATAATACATTGTATATTCGTTATTGGAAAGGATAAAATATTATCATATTAATTAATATGAGTTGTTAATAAATATTGAAATGTGAATATAACACTATCAAATAAATGTGTGAGTGACGCAAGAGTGAATTACATTTATATGAGGAAACGGGTGTTAGAGTGATGTCTGAACATGATAGCTTCAGCACTTATCAAAATGAATTCATAAATTATCATCATCAGTAATGTATGTCTAAATAATGTTTCTAGACATTACATTAAATGTTAGTCCCAATGATGTTTGTGGGATCTTATGCGAATATGACATACGATATATTACAAATAACTTTATACGAGCAGAAATTCCACACTATAGTATTGTCATGACATAGTCTATATTATCAAGTACCCATTCCTACAGTTGTTCAGCACACATAGTATTGTGAAGTGCGATAATTACGTAAAGTATTTCTCCAATGTTCATCATCGCTACAGTGACTACGTATTCAGCCTTGCCGCCATCACAAACTACCTCCATGTATGTGATTGATGCATACTCGATTATGTTAAGAATGCTTAATGAACAATGGACCAAGTGTACGAGATAAATATCAGTTAATTTAATTATACGCAAGTAAATTTAGTAATAAGATTGTAATGTCCTATATAAATTCTATACGAATGTAAAAAACTAACCTAGTATCTATATATATATATATATATATATATCAGTGTTCATTCTAGAGCTACCCAGCTACCCAAATTGGGAAGTGCCCTAATTGTGTGGGTAGCTGCCCTAAATATATAATTATATGGATTAAGTTTAATTATTAAGTTATTATTAATATACTTGTAATATCATTAATTAAAAGTGTTATATCTATAATTACAGGAATATATTATTTAATAAATGTCAGTTTTCCAATGAATATTTATAAAATGACGATTAAATGTGTTATTATTATTATATTATTATTTAAGTATTAAAATAATGAAGAATTTAATATTTAATAAATGGCAGATTTTTAATAAATATTTGTAAAATGGCGATTAAATGTATTATTATTTAAGTATTAAAATAATGAAGAATTTTATTTAATAAATGGAGGATTTTCAATAAATATTTATAAAATGGCGATTAAATGTATTATTATTATTCTAATATTATTTAAGTATTCAAATAATGGAGAATATGAATAACTTCTGTCATAACATTAGGATAAATTCATTATTTTTCAAATAATGGCGAATATATACTATTTGCCCTTTGTTATATACATTTGATATTTTATATAAACAAACAATTTAGATTCAAATACAAATTAAATATGATAATAAACTGCTTGATCTATATTTAGAATAATTTATTTTTAATTAATGAAAATAATTACTATATATATTATATATTTAGTATCTTATAATTTATATTATATAGAAACTTATTTATTTATATATTCCTATAAATACATTTCCATGTATTATAGTATTTAATGATACAAATAACTAATCCTGTATACTTGACATAATAGTATACAGGTGTTTCTCGCGAAATATATCATTATGCTTATAATAATCATTATAATAATATGAAAGTTTAAATTATAAATATACTATTCGATTGATTAGTAATATTACCAATACATTTATATAAAAAAAAAGTAAATATATAATTATATATATGATATTACAATAATCATAATATTATAACTTATCGAGAACCAAATTACTTATATATCAAACTACTCGAACACCTAATTTTAAAAATATAACTTCTCAACTACTAAATTTTCAATATAACATATCAACCATATAATTTCCAATATTATAAGATCTCAACTACCTAATTTTCTATATTATAACATATCGACAACATAATTTTCAATATTATAAGATGTCGACTACCTAATTTTCAATATTATAACATATCGACAACATAATTTTCAATATTATAAGATCTCGACTACCTAATTTTCTATATTATAACATATCGACAACATACATTTCAATATTATAAGATCTCGACTACCTAATTTTCAATATTATAACATATCGACAACATAATTTTCAATATTATAAGATCTCGACAACATAATTTTCAATATTATAAATGCTCGAAGATCAAATTTTTAATATCCGAATATCTCATGAATCAAATGTTGAGAGATTGAATATAAAAAGAATTATTTGATATCAATGTATTATAATTACAATTTGTAAATCATTTAATTGTAAACGAATAATAAGTAATCGAATCGAATACTTATTTGCTATTTGCATCTCTAATTCAAAAAGCCTCCTAAGTAGCTTTTGTAAGTAACAATTGTTACAGGTTTAAATTGCCTCAGGGTATAAGTGTCCATTTAATATATTATTTATCATAAATGAATTTATATATAGATGGCGAAATTACCCATATATGTCATCCTACATTTTACTTAGTAAAATATATTTAAATGCCCTATAATAATTTTTTTTTGGTAGCTGCCCTGAAACCTAGAATGAACACTGATATATATATATATTAATATAGATTTATATTAATTAATGCAACAAGTGATCAATAAATGCATAAATATGGATGAAGTATCTATATAAGAAGCTAGGATCATCACTATCAAAATACTCCAAATCAGCTATAGACACTACTAATATCTTATTCAAGTATATTCGATGTTAATCTATACAATATTACTTGAATATTTTACTAAATATTAATATATTAATTGACTGATATGAAAGATATGAATAATATAAATTACACAGTTTATATATTATTATTATTATTATCAGATTTAGGCAATGCCATTATATAGAATAAACAATATTGAATTAGTATATTATAAATTAATTTTATTTTTATGATATTCCTTCTAATTAATACTATATTAAATCTGTAGTTAAAAGGTTTCACTAAATAATGCTAAAAAATCAGTATCTTAAATAGTGAAGGCTAAATTAAATTTTATATAAATCGGCCCTTTTCAGGGCCACCTATTCTTAACAGGATTATAATTTATTAATCTATTTCTTAAATATGTTAACATTTATCATTTGAAATATTACTTTTATAAATATCAAATTACATTGTTTTCAAACCAAAGTATCACCAAGCATTTTACGAAGACAATTTATATCACTCGTATCTATTTACGTGAAATACATTTTAATACCGATTAGTTTGAAATATAGGTGGAAATAATATCGTTTTTTAAATATGTTTAATTACGTAAACTTGTTTACCAAATATATTTGCACATTTTTTATCATAACTTTTTTGGTATTCAAAATTAAAAAAAACTAAAATGACTTGTTATAGAATTTAATAATATTTCCACTGTTTTTATACCTATTATGTTACAAATGCATCAATATGAAAAATATCATTTTTATATACATAATATTATAGTATATACTTAATATTTAGTATTTAATATATAGGTAAATATATTTAATTAGTATTTAAATATTTTAATTATTAACAATTATGATAGTAATACATGTAATGTATTGTATATAATGTAATGTATATTTTGTTATCAATTTATAAAATAAAATTAATATAATATTTGTTATTTAATAATTAATCTAATATATAACTTTATAATAGAAAATTACGCACGTACACAATTATTAATTTTCAATTAAACATAATATATATACATAGTATAATGTATATTTATAAAATTTGGTTTATCTCATATGGTTACGTGTAATTGCTATCTAAATTTCATTTTTTATTGTAATGTAAATTAATAAATAAAACACTTTTTTTATAAAAAATCATATATTTTATGTCCTGAAATTGATTACATTTCGAGATTTTAACAAATAAGCTCCACTTACATTCACTGAATCATTTATAGAATATAATTATAAAACTAATTTTAAAATCAATTGTAAAAAATATAAAAAACTATTGATGTGTTTGACTTGTTAAATTAAATTAAATTATAATTCTAATTTTATTTCACTATTTATATATAATATGTATATTAATGTATATGTTTATATATGTATAATATATATAAATATATATATATTTACTCAAATTATATTTAGTATATTATTATTAGATATATATATACTTGTCAATATTAATTTTAGAACATATATAATTGTGTAAGTAAGGGGTTATACAAAGATTTGTCTAGGGAAAGATATAAAACTTACAAAATCGTGTAATTCGATATTGTATACATAACACCTAAAGTGCCATCCATATCAGGTTAATTTTAGGAACTATGTGTTGTATATAATGTAGATTGGTAGTGAACTATAAACTTTTAAATTATTATGTATATGGGGAAAACATTATAAATGTTTATTGCTAATATATAAAAGCAATATGATATGTAGGTTTTAAATGTTATTCATATCTATGTGACAAGTACAATTTATATTGCATGTAATTTAATAAAGAAATGAAAACCTCACTAAACCTAAATTTATTTAAGTGATTCGATATAACTGCTAGCAATGCAGGTAGTAGTTAATTACTTTGCATATAGGAAATGTTATATAATGTATACCACTTGTGTATATATATATATTTACATATGGAGTGGGTTTTTGTTTTTTTAAAGCATGTATATAATTTTAATATTTTAAAAATAAATTTGTAATATGTAAATTCTATATATGTACTACAACATGTATAATTATAAATAATATGATAATTATTTTCATTAAATATAATAAACTTATTTAAAATTGGGTGGCCCTAAAAAGTGCCGATTGTTGTGGATGCGAGATTGAGAAACTATTTAGAACTGGTGTATTTAGTAACGGCTTTGGTACCTTCACTTACGGCATGTTTAGCTAATTCTCCTGGAAGTAAAAGACGAACAGCAGTTTGAATTTCACGGCTTGAAATAGTCGATTTTTTGTTGTACTTGGTTAAACGAGAAGCTTCGTTAGCAATACGTTCGAATAAATCATTGACAAAAGAATTCATAATGCTCATAGCTTTGCTTGAAACTCCAGTATCGGGATGTACTTGTTTCAATACTTTGTAAATGTAGATACCGTAAGACTCCTTCCTTTTCTTGTGACGTTTCTTATCTCCAGTTTTAGCAGTCTTGGTAGACTTCTGGACAGTTTTCTTTGAACCTTTAGCTGCGGAAGGGAACACCATGTTGAAATAATAATAATGTATGAATTAAATGAATCGTGTCTCGACTTATATTTACTTTAACGTGGAATGATTAACCAATAGGCTTCGAGTAAAAAAGGGATTATATTGCGCATTTATACAAATTTAACGGTAATTTAACTTTTGCACAATGGAATTTTCCATTCGAACATCTGTCATTGTGTAGTAATACAAACCGATCTGTATTCTTAACAAAGAATATCCAAAATGAATTATAATATTTAATACCTTCATAAACTACCGTTTATTGATATATAGATCGTAAATTGAGTGAACATAATCATTACTACTCTTGCTATTATCATGTCTGGACGAGGAAAAGGTGGAAAAGGATTAGGAAAGGGAGGTGCCAAACGTCATCGAAAAGTACTTCGTGATAACATCCAAGGTATCACTAAACCCGCTATCAGACGTTTAGCACGTAGAGGAGGTGTAAAGCGTATCTCTGGACTCATTTACGAAGAAACTCGTGGAGTTCTCAAGGTATTCTTAGAGAATGTTATCCGTGATGCCGTTACCTACACTGAACATGCCAAACGTAAGACCGTTACTGCTATGGACGTTGTTTACGCTTTGAAACGCCAAGGCCGTACCCTTTACGGATTCGGCGGTTAAAATTGACTGGAACTTGAATATTACTTACTGAAAAAATCGGCCCTTTTTAGGGCCACCCAAACTTATACGAGTATATGAATTTAATTTGAACTAATTTTATTATGATTATTATTATAATTAACGATTAATTATCCATAATATATTCTCATTTATAAATCTAATATTTTAAATTTAATAGTAATTATTTTAAAAGATGCCTTATTAAATAGCTTTTTATTGTTTGAAGAATTGATAAATTTAATTTACTTAACTCGACTTATTTTATAATATATGTAGTACATTTTTTATAATACATTTATTAAATATTGGTACTCTGAATCTATATATACTCACATTTTATTATTTATTTTACAATCTATTTAATTGTTTTCAATACATCAATATATAAGCACTTTTTTAATAATATATTTCATACAGTTCAATTAAATTAGTATGTACACATTTATTTTATAAATAATTATTATTGCATTAAATAGAATAATTAAGAATAATTAAATCTATAATGATAGTTATTTCAAATTTTTATTTAGTAAAATCTCGATGACATTGCTTAAAATTATTAATAATATCATTTATATGTTCAACCACTAGTGTCGAAAATATATATATATATAATACTTAGTATTAAAATCAATATTTTTGTTGTAGTACTAATTATATATGTTATAAATAATATTTAAAGGGTATTTACTATTGAAAGTACGATCTATATGACCTTATTAAAATTATTAAGAATATAATATTTTTATTTATTTACTAGATACTTAATTCGTTAATAAATATATAAGAGTACATTTAGGTATTAAAATAA
Organism: Osedax fenrisi; assembly: GCA_964019155.1. Taxonomy (NCBI): domain Eukaryota; kingdom Metazoa; phylum Annelida; class Polychaeta; order Sabellida; family Siboglinidae; genus Osedax; species Osedax fenrisi. Next base: position 38,305,614 of record OZ025242.1, read on the forward strand.
ATATTATTGTTTTAGCTACTAATAACAGGTAATATATTTGTGTAATTCGAATTATATTTAAAGTACGATCTTAATGACCTTATTAAAATTATTAGGAATATCATATATTTATTTATTTACTATACATTATTATAATGATTATAGATTCGTTACAAAACATTCTAGTCAAGTTAAGTATTAAAATCAATATTCTTGTTGTAGCTACCAATAACATATAGGTTATAAATAATATATTGTATGTTATATATATATCTATTTTTATTTTTCATTATTTGAATAGTTATTATCGCCCGTATAAATATTTACATCATGGATATTAGAATTAAGTCATTCTAATGTCAATGATATATCTAAATTTTAAATTATAAATAAATTTATTTTTAAATATTTATATTTTAACACATGAATACGTTTTATTATCTTATATACAACATGTTATATTTAATTTAATGATACTAAAAGAGACTACATAATGATTATGGTATTTATTTTATAATATGTTATATTTTTAAAGATATTTATTAAATAATTATTCAATAATTTATTGTAAACTCAGTTTAAAACTAGTATGATAATAATTATCATAATAATATGATATTATCGTTTATTATCGTTTATCGTTATTATCATATTATGATAATTATGATAATTATTAAATAATTATCATAATAGTTTATGGAGATTTGAGTGAACTACGCTCAAATGTTTAAAACATATATAATTATAGGCGACCATGTTATATTTTAAATAAATAGCTCATTTAATAAATTTTGTTAATAATTATTATTCTTAGTAACTAAAGTTTATATTTTTAAAAAAACTCAGGGTTGTGTGGGATTCCGCACATTTAAAGTGATGATAATTTATTTTTTTTATATTTTTTTTATTACATAATAATACTTAATGTAGTGTTTTTTAGTATCTGTAAAAAAATTAGAAATGCATTCAGTCTAGAAATGGCATAAAAATGTGTTTATGACGATAATATAATGCTATATTATATACTATTCAATATTACATTTGGATAGGGGATCGAAACGGAGCGCAAAAACGAAATATATATAATTTTGTGTGGCGTGCGTCGCTGACCTGCATTATACAAATTCAATTGGTCGTATAGATCATTCATACACACTAGTGAATAACATAGCAATCCACGAGTAAATCCATAGCAAATGAAAATGCAGTGTATATTGAGTACATATATATATATATATATATATATATATAAGTTATTATATATAAATTATATATACAATATATTATCATTATTACCCTTTTAATTTATCTGTAATATACATTGTATATTATATACAACTTTATATAATTCAACTATATTTATATTACACTATACATATAGCATTTACTATTGATTTACTCGTGGATTACTTTGTTATTCACTTGTATTGAATGTAGGTCAGCGACGCACGCCACATATTTTTATTTAAAACTTAATCCGTTTCGATCCACCCCCCTTACATTTTTATGCTGTCAAACTTCAAACGATGTTTTCTCAGAATAATTATTTCGCGCTAGGTATGTGCTTTGAATGCTTTGAATATAGAACATAAAAACTATTATAATTATAATATTATTTTTGTGTGCTTTATATAGAATTTAATTATGTGAATAGTAAAATAGAGAGATAATTAATAAAATGTATAGAATTCATCGTATAAAATGATAATTTCTATAGAAATACCATCATTATAGTATCGCTAATTTTTAATGTAGTTAATTTTTAATATAATAAATAATAATATTAAAAATAACTTTATATTTTCCTATGCATGTATGTGTTATGAATACATTATAAAAAAAAGTAGGTCAATTTAATGAATAGAATATCAGTTATATTTTTTTTAGTGGACCTATGTTTTTACTATCTATTTGTACACGAAATTGGAAAATTGCGTGTTATGTGCGGGATCCCCTTAATGATTTACACCGCGAAGGACCGTATATTTACATTTAATTCAAATTATAGTAGAATAATATACGCTAGGTGGAAATAGTGTGACTGGTGGCGGGCGTTAGTATAATGCAATACGTAATGGTTGACTGCACATTGTGCACAACTAATATACGTTGTATTCTACAACTACGTAAGCATTAACTCCAAACTAGACCGTATATATACTTTGACATATATATACACACACACATATATATATATATATATATATATACATATAGTATGTTATATAGCCATACATAATATATTTTATACACATACATGTATGCACAAACCCACACATACAATGTATGTGACATACATTCACACACATATATATATATATATATATATATATATATATATATATATATATATATATATATATATATATATATATGTATATATGTACATAGTATATTATATAACCATGCATACTATATTTTATACTATATTCCATAGTTTATTGTATGGAATTATTTCAAATATATTCTAATCTATATACAATGATGTGTATTTATAAGCATATAGGCTTATACACATTATACGATTACATTGTATTATATACTATTGTATTATTTTAAGTATATAGAGTATAATTTGTATTAAATAGAAGTGTAAATATATGTACACATATTATATATATATATATTATATTATATATATATATATTATATTATATATATATATTATATATATATATATATATATATATACTTTTATGTGATAAACAAAATAAGAGTGTTCTAATATTTATATAAAAATGTTATTAATGAATAACATAAAATATATAAAAACAAATATATACATTAAGTAATCACTAGCTCTATCAGTACTGCGATTATCGTTAGCAATATTAAAGCTAGTGAAGGATTTATTAAATATCTAATATGAAATAGAAATATATCAGTAGTAATAATATCATTTCTGTATTGACTAAATAATTTTTAATATCCTCATTATTTTAATAAATATTAATGTTTATTAAAATAATTATGTTGTAGCTTGGTTAGTTTACCCGCATCTACAATATTAACATGAATTTCGACGATCATACAGTGTACAGTGTACACTCTCTGAATCATAGTAGCATAATATGTGGGATGTACTAGTGAGAACATGCTGCACTAGTGAGTAGAGGCCGGGTGTCGTACTAAATATACTGGCGACAATCGAATAAGTAACGATTAGTTATCCATAGGGTTGTGAGTTAATAAAAAACACGTTTTAAACAGACGTTTTAAACCGTTTTAAACATAGAATAAAAAACAGAAAAAAACAAGAATCATACATTTATACATATATTTATTTAATTGTTAATATTTAAATTTAATTTAAATTTAATTTGACAAATAATAATTTATCTACTTTTTTTTTGATATAATAAATTGTATAATAATTGAAAAATGAATGATTATTTAATAAATTTATAAAATAAATATATAAAAATATAATATTATTATTATAATAAAGTTAAATTAGATTTCTTTTATGTTTTGATATAATAAATTGTATAATAATATATAATAGTATTGAATCTTTTTTCTTGTAGTATTGAATCATTTTTCTTGTATACTTGATTATACTTCTTTGTTTTATTTCTCTTTATTGACACTTATATAAAAATTAGTAATTAAACTAACATTTCAGTTTGAACAAATATTTTACATTCTTTACATTATTACAAAGTATTACAAAAAAATTCCTAAAACTTATTTACTGAAAAAAAAAAAAAAAAAAAAAAAATGTTACATACAGTTCTTACCATCTTTCTAGATATTCTTTTTGTTATGTTTTATTCAGTTTTATTCAGTTTTACTTCATTTTTTTCTTCTTTTATACTAATACATCTATATTTTTGTTTAGTGTATTATTTTATAGTACTTATTATTTATTTTAGTTATTTATTTATAAATAATTAAATGATGATTACATAATTTTATGGCAAGTTCAAACAATTTATATTATTTTTCTATTTTATTCATTGTATTGTATCTATGTAAACAGGAAGTCATCTAATATTTTATAATATTTTATTTATTTAGTTTTTTTTTGAACTTGCTTTAAAATTAAGGGTAATTGTCTCGATAAGCTTTAGCTTCTACAAAAACCCTGGTGCAAACCTAAATCTGATAATAATAATAATAATAATTGTTACTACTAATGTATAGTTTGACCATATGATTTAATGATGCTAATAATACAGATAATATATTATTTGAATTATTACTGATTATTCATATAATATATACTTACTTTATTATTATTTTATTATTTAACAACATATCTACTTTATTTAAATATTTTTATTTTTCAGAAAAAAACGGATAAAAAACGAATAAAACGTATTAAAAACGAAAAAAACCGTTTAAAACATGTTTTAAACAAACATTAATAAAAAACGCGTTTTTTAACAACCCTAGTTATCCATAATTATTATGATTACATTCTCATTTATAAATCATTTGTAATTATTTTAAAAGATGCCTTATTGAATAGCTTTTTATTGTTTGAAGAATTGATACATTTTAAAATAAATTTATTAAATTGTTATAGTTATAATAATACATTTAGAAAATATTGTTACTCTGAATCTAGATACGCTACACATTTTATTATTTATTTTACAATCTTTTAATTGTTTTGAATACATCAATATATATATAAACACTTTTTATAATATAGTTTATCCACACAGTTAAATTAAATTAAATTAAATTAGTATGTACACATTTATGTAATTATTATTGTATTAAATAAGAATAATTAAATCTATAATGATATGAATAGTTATTTCAATTTTTATTTAAAGTAAAATCTCGATAACATTGCTTAAAATTAGTAATAATGTCATTTATATTTTCAATCACTAATATCGAAAAAATATATATATATAGAATACTTATTAAAATCAATATTTTTGTTGGAAGTAATAATTACATATGTTATAAATAATATATTTAAAGGGTATTTACTATTGAAATTAAGTACGATCTCTATGACCTTATTAACATTATTAAATTTATTTAAGAATATAATATTTTTATTTATTTACTAGATACTTAATTCGTTAATAAATATATATAAGAGTACATTTAAGTATTAAAATAAATATTATTGTTTTAGCTACTAATAACATATATGTAATAGATGTATGTAATTCGTATTATATTTAAAGTACGATCTTTATGACCTTATTAAAGTTATTAAGAATATCATATATTTATTTATTTACTATACATTATAGATTCGTTACAAATCATTAGAATCAAGTTAAGTATTAAAATCAATATTCTTGTTGTAGCTACTAATAACATATAGGTTATAAATAATATATTGTATGTTATATATATCTATTTTTATTTTTAATTATTGAATAGTTATTATCGCCCGTATAAATATGTACATCATGGATATTAGAATTAAGTCATTCTAATGTCAATGATATATTTAAATTATAATATAAATAAATTTATTTTTAAATATTTATATTTTAACCATAGATTTATAGTTTACATATAACTTACATGTAAACTATAAATCTATGATTTTAACACATGAATACGTTTTGTTATCTTATATACAACATATTATATTTAATTTAATGATTATATATTATTTAGCGACTACATAATTATTATGGTATATTTTTTTATAATGTTATATTTTTTAAGATATTTATTAAATAATTATTCAATAATTTATTGTAAACTCAGTTTAAAACTAGTATGATAATAATTATCATAATAATATGATATTATCGTTTATCGTTATTATCATATTATGATAATTATGATAATTATTAAATAATTATCATAATAGTTTATGGAGATTTGAGTGAACTACGCTCAAATGTTTAAAACATATATAATTATAGGCGACCATGTGATATTTTAAATAAATAGCTCATTTAATAAATGTTGTTAATAATTATTATTCTTAGTTAACTAAAGTTTATATTGTTAAAAAAACTCACGGTTGTGTAAAACATGAAATTTTAAATATGGTACATGTCGAAAACACCCGGCATTATATTCGATTAATATCGTATATATGTATGCGTATTTAAGTAACATATATGATAATTAACTATAGAGTAGTAACATATATATACCATCGATATAGTGCTAAAGTGGATAAGCAATTGAATGTAGTGTATGGCACTATCCGCTACGGGCGCTGCAGTCGAAACCCACTATCTGGCCCACTATTTTTTATTTAAAATTACTATTTATTTATATATATATATATTGATAATTACTACCAATTTTATTGTACTATCTATACTAAAAATAAAATTATATATTTAAAATACATTATATCAACATTGCTCGTAATTTTGTGTATTTAAATTGAAGATATCATAATATTTTATTGATATTTATAATCTGATACATTGATATAGATAGAAGTCACTTTAATCTATTTCGACGAAAAGCCTACTGTTTTAATATTTGACATATATAATATGACTAATATCCAATCAAAATCAATGATGCCATTTTGTTAATTTATCGATAAAAGTGTATCTATCTTTACATTCATTGCCTGCGTCAATTGCTTATCCACTTTCTTTATATCGATGATATATACTGATATATAACTGGTGTTTGTATTTATAACGTATAGGCTAAATAATGTACATAATAAGATGGTAACAAGTTATAAATTGTTGAAATATTTCCAAAACGTAAATCGTTAAGCGGGAGCGTGTGCGTTAATAATTGAAATGTATAATGATTTCTATTTATATCAATGACTAATTCATATGTAAATATATGTGTTACATTGATACTTTTATGAATAGATGCATTGAACAAGAGTTATAGGTGTGTGTTTTGGAAACATTTCAACAATTTACAACTTGTTACCATCTTATGTACATTATATAGCCTATAAGTTATAAATACAAACACCAGTTATATAGCTGTATATATATGTTACTACTATATAGCTAATTATCATACATGTTACTTAAATACGCGTATATATATTATATATCGTATATATAATATATACGATATTAATCGAATATAATGCCGGATGTTTTCGACGTCATCCATTAAATATGATATATAATTATTAAATATTTATATTTAAAATAATTTAAATTAAATTATATTATAATAATAATTATTATTAAATTTTAATATGATATTATAATTAGATATGTAAATATGTTGGTACCTGTCTACAACTTCACGATTTTTAATAACACTACGCTTTATTATATATGGTCTATGCCTAATTTGGCCGACGAGTTCAAGTTGAGAGTGACTAAATATATATAATATATATATATATATATTCTTTTATAGGCTCACTCGTGATGTAATGCTGCTAAATAATCCAAGCAATATTAAAATTAAACCCAATCAAACCAACCAGAGAAAATAATTATTTTAACCTACATCCAAAATATTAATAAGCACCCCCAAACTTAAACGTTTAAATATATCTGTGGCCACAATGCCCCACTAAAACGGAAGCTATCTTTCTATGTTGAGTTATCAGTGATATAGCCGGAGATATTTTAAATAAAACCGTTTTATATAACGAAAAAGGTAGTTCTAAATTAATCATGTAATTGCGCATACTTATATATGCTCATCATTATTATTTTCATACATATAATATAAAATATTCTAGTAATATTTGTTTTATATTTCATTCATTATATTTTATTCAATAATTATATAGTATGATATCTTCAATTTAAATAAAAAAATTATGTGGAATTTTGATATGTTGTATTTTTACTATAGATAGTACATTAAAATTATGAGGAATTATCAATGTATATGTATAAATAGATAATAATATTTTAAATGTTAGTAGAAAGTTTTGACTGTAACACCTATATCGTAAACTGCCATTTACTACATGCAATTGATTATCCACTTTCTCACTATATCAATTATGTAATCTCTGATGACTTTTAAATTTAATTTATATGACATCTGACTATTTATCACAAGTCTATAGTAACTAAGATCATGAGTATATTATTATGCATCATACTATATTACTTAATCTCAATGATTTTGCTTGAATAAACAAAAACAGAACATATACAACTGATGTTCCACAGTTTACTATGTAAATGTATATTTGGTATAATTATACACATTATTGTAAATATTATTAATCAAACGATTGAAATTCAAACTTATTATTTAATATTTAATTATTTTTGACATATTAATTTAAAACTATTATTAATAGTTCTATTAATATTAAATTTCTATGAAGTTTTAATGTATTTTACAAATTACTACATTAAATAAATCTTATTTTATCTATAATAATTATAATAAATTATATTCTAAATATATTATATATCATGAAATAAACTATAAACAATTATTTATAAAATATTTAGTTTTATACTTAAAATGATGTATTTATACATAAGTTATAACTATATGAAATAGCCAAACTTAAGTAAATAAATAATATTTAAATCAGGGTTCCATTATTTTTGGAAAAAACTGTAATTTGATATAGTTGACATATTTAATAATTGATCACAATATGACTACTATTTATTTTGTTTATGAATTCTCTGATCTTATTTTTAAATCTTATCTTATTAATATAATAATAGATGTTGATTTAAACTGTTGTCATTTTAATTATTTATTTTCATCAAATTCTGATTTTTCAGTTGTGCTGCCCTACTTGATGCAATTGCCTGCCCTTATCATTACACTACAGTATGTGTCAGCAATCATTTGAAAAGAAACTACAACTGCATTTATTGGTACTTTAATGTTCATTTCATTTATTCTCAAGTTGAGAATCTCAACATTTGTGAGATTTTACAATATATGAGTGTTTAAATAAATAATAATGACTTCCTTACATATGGATTATTTATGTGTGTATTACATATTCCCCTGTTTATTATCTATAATAAATTCTTATACATTTTGTTTATAAAATAAAATTATTTACCCCCCACAGGGGGTTCGCGGCCTTTTGAAATGATTTTTAAATAATTTTTTTTTTTTTTTTTTTATTTGAGAAAAGTATTATTTAATATATTTTTAATATTCTCTGAAACTTGTAGAGCAAATAAAGACTTATAAATGATACAATTTGATGGTTTAGTACAAGACCTATTTTGTAAAAAAAAAAAATGTGTAAAAAATGGCCTAAATAATAGCAAAATACTCATATTTTAAACTTATAATATTATATCTATAAGTGTATATTTAAAAAAAAATTTAAATGCAGTGCTATATACGATCTATTATTTAATATCATGTCAACTAGCGACATCTATAATTAACGTATTGATATCAAATGAACGCATTACATTGGCTGTAAAATTCGAATTATAAACAAAGTAATTGAGATTGCGTCATTAATTATTTTATTTCAAAATGCCAAGACGTAGTAGAAAATCGATCACCGGACAACTTAACCGTACTAAAACTTCATATGATGATATATTACAAGACCATGTTAGTAATACATAATATATAAATCATATAAATCATCACGATATAATGAAAATATGTATTATAGAATTAAAAACTAGTAAATATTGTTTATTTTATAAATTTTATTTTCATTTTCTACATGTCAAATAAATATACAAGTAATTATCTAATTATCTTATTTTATTGTAATCACATCATATATTATATATTAGAAAAATAACATACATTATATATAAAATTATACATAATATATAAAATTATACATAATATATAAATCATCACAATATTATGATTATTTATCAAATTCAATACTATATATTGTTTATTTTATAAATTTATTTTCATTTTCTACATGTCAAATAAATATACAAGTAATTATCATATTTTATTGTAATCACATCATATATTATATATTAGAAAATAACATACATAATATTTAAATCATAATGATTCTATCTTTAGGTACTTCAGCTGTGGAAAGAACATATACTCAATTTAGAGACAATTCAAGACTCAAACATTCAAGAAAAAATAAACTATTATATACTGTTTATATATTGTACATAAATAAATATGATAAAAAAACTTATTTTCTTGTAAAATAAATGTCATAAATATAGTTTATTATGTGTAATTGGTAATATAATTTAATATAAATATTATTAGAATAACTTATGAGTATATTAGTGTGGTATTCTGTTATATTATAATATTAGAAATAAATAAATATACTAAAAAAAATAATTTTATTGTAAATTTTTTTTTTTAAATGTCATAAATATTAGTTTATTATGTGTAATTATTGGTAATATAATATAAATATTATAATAATAACTCTATGGATATATTAGTGTGGTATTCTATAATAGTATAATGCTATAAATGTTGTCATGGTAGAAATAATAAGCAAATATTACCATAAAATTAAAAATAAATCTAGTCAAACTTTAAACTCGATTTACTCAGAATATTGAATTTAATTAATTTTGAATCTTAGAAATTTTTCAGCCCTCTCAATAATTATCCAAACTTGATGAATTTTTCACAGTATCTTCATTATTATATGTATAATAAAACTTGCTTAAAAGAAATGTAATAGACATAGTATAACATATACAAAATTATAAAAATTAAAAAAAAAAAATGTAATTTAGCATCATATTTTGTCTTAAAATATTGTGGGTTTTCAGTGAACCATTTTTTTTTTAAATAAGCAAGTTTTATTAACATTATATTGGTTAACAATATGCAATTTACATAATTGAAATCGGATCAAAACCCTAGGTGCTGAAAAAATTTTAAAATTGGTTAAAATACATAAAAAAAAAATATCCTATCTTAATACATTGTATACTCAAAAGGTTGCGAACCCCCTTAGGTTGATAAATTTAAATATATATATTTTCATCAGCTCTTTTTAGAGCTATTTATATTTAACGAGCTTATTTTTTATATAATTTATATCTCTAATTTATAAATACCAACTAAAATTTCATTTTATAATTTTATTCTAAATATGTATATTGTAGTAGCCTGTCTATTGAGAACGGGTGCGATCATGCGTATCGCCGTCACACTCGACTGCACATCAGCCACATGTATTACACTTTCCACTTGGAACCAACACTAGCTACAAGGCAAGCATTAACTTTTAAATAAACCTGTGTATATCCATACTAAATCATGCTAATTGTTATATTAATTAAGCAGTGTTACATCATTCGATAGCTATCTTAGTGGGTATGATCACAAACTTTATCCTACATCGGTGACCCGGATGTAAGTGAGAATAACAAGAGAGAAGGACACGAAACAGAATACCGGCACTACTTCATCTAACACACACAGCCCTACACATCTACTGTTGCCATACAACTAACCTCTATCTGGGAACACTGCAGGATGCTTCGTAATAGTTGAAGCACAGTTCAATAACGAACATATAACACACGACAATGTGAAATACTATCACTTAATCTGTTCCCTTAACGAGGCAGTAACATCTAGGTTCATAACATACTCACCAACTGAAGAAGTAAAGTATGACAACCTTAAACCTTAACAGCTTCTTACAGTGCTGCTACCTTCACCTCATGAAACAGGTAGGACTCTTCTAAACATATCTGGCCTAGCACACCGTGGACAGACTGATCTATTAAACACTGCTATGAATGAATAGAAGCCAGCCACAAGAGGAGCTATTTCGAGAACTCCATGGAACAGCTACCTTACATGATCAGGTTTAGCTTATAATACAACACTCGATGACCTGCACAATGTTCTCATGTTATTAACATACACGATACAATGAACTCCGTACTAAACCACCCACTCATGATACCCATCGCCATGGTGATGAAGGGCGATGCTATTATCATTGTTAGTTTGCTAAACATGCAAGGAAATGCTGTATTCCTTATTCATTAGTGAACTTATAAGCCGAGAACTCAATAATATTAGAGGCCCCTACTATACTTGTACGATACCTACAGGAATGTGAACTACTTAATAGATATGGGAGCGGTATGTTTCTGGCTTCACGAGAAGATAAGAGGAAAGGGGAATCAATCTGCATCGCATGAGGCTGCCAATAGTTTATAATGAAATAGATACTAGGAAACGACTTCTTCCAACGATACCACTATCGATAACGATATCAACGTATAAAAGCTTATTAATTTAAATAATTCTAAAATAGAATTATAAAATTATAAAAAACTAAACAACCTTCACTATCAATACATTATATATCATAACATGATAATGCACCCTTTTAACGATATTATCGATGAATTCCCTAACATTTGAATATTCACGAACAATCAACAAAGGCTATCCAAGACCCATTGTTCCGGATAAGTTAAACAAATTAATTGTTGAACTAATCTACAAAATATTCAGTACATATTATATAATTACATGAAATATATATAATAAACAATTCGTAGTAATAGAGGAATTAACCTTCATTTACCTAGTTGTTACCCTACATATAATATTATAATTCTCTTTATAAATATATTATGAATTTAACTATGTATACAGAATCACCTCGATGGCTTCCTTATTCAGTACAAAATCTTCCTTTAGTCGACTATTCAATTAAGAAAACTACCTAATATAAAAAGTGAATTTCTATACATTATATATAAAACTATTCATTTATTAATTAATAAAATTATTGTAACAGTTTTAGTTTTTATAAATTTATATTAAAATATATGCTGTTGTTTTTTCTAGTTCAATGTGGATTGATTTTATATTAATAATTTTAGCTCTATTTTGCTACCTTAAATTCGCTATAATTCCTAACTCAATAGAATATATGCAACTTGTTATGTTTGTAGAAGAAATACTAGATATAATTGAATCTCTATCATGTATAAATAAAACATGCATTTTATATTTTATAAAAGTATAATTCAAGTATAATCAAAGCCCACTGTGCTTTGCTATAATCAAGTAAATATTAGGATTTTAGTAATATAATAATTTGATATCTACTAGCACCTCTTAATGTTGGGATATACGAATTATTACCTTTAGTTGGCTGCAATTGATAATATATTTTGTATTTATGATATACACAAGAATTTGGATATTTACTATAACATATTACATAATTATTCTTAAGACTTTTTATTTAGAATTATGTTTCATTCACTTATTTTAATAGTTAATTTTATAATTAAATTACTATATTAACTATTTATGTAATATTATTAATAAAGTTAAATATGCATTTATAAATATTAAATATTAAATATTAAATAATAATAGTAAAAATATCATACATTTTATATATATATATATATTATATTATATAGGTAGCCAATATCTACAAAATATATGGTGGTATATATTTCGTCACCTATATATAGCCTATATGCTATAGGTATATATATATATTGGTACATACAAAGACATCTAAGGGGTGAAGCCTATATTGTATAAATATATAACGTCTTTGGGTCTATAGAATTACGATTTTTATTTAAATTATATATTTATTTTCTAGTAATATGTGTATAAACTATATTCACAAATATACTATACACTGTATAGTATACAGTGTATAGTATATATTCACACTGTATACGGAATATAAGGACATTTTATAAAATTGAAAGATAACATTTTATATTCCCAATAGAAATTATATTTTCTTAATTCTGTAGATATATTTACATCACCGAATATAATTGAATATGCGTTTTATTCATATATTAACCCGGATATTAACAAAACCTCCTATAACCTCAAGAGAGGTAAGAGGTTATAGGAGGTCTTGTTATTAATTTAATAATTAAAGACCTAAATTTATGATCTAATACAACATTAAGAAAGGGTATTTTTGTTTTATTTATAATCATATTAATATAATATAAGTAAGTTATTATAATAATCATCAACATTAATTCTTTGTTAATTAGAACCATGTTCCATTTTTGTTGTTTTAATTAGCTTATTGATAATTATATCTACAGTGCCTTCATAGATTTTTAAGGATGTATTATAGAATTATATTCAGAGGAATACGTGTATATAATACCGCTAATGTATTCTAATTCATCAATTAGTTTAAAGCTTCAGATAGAATTAAAGAGTGAGGTGTATTTTCAGTTTCATAGCTTTCCATATATCAACAATATATCTATATAATACAAATAAGTAATATCATAATAAATAAATTAAATTTTGTATTAAAAGATTTATAATAATGCTTATTAAAACCCGTGGTATAAATCATAGATTTGTTTTTACTGGTTTTATTGATAAACTATAAATCTAGGGTTAACATTTATCTTAGGACATTTATGTTAAAATATGAATGTGGTCAAAGTTTTTACCAGTGACTTGTTGTAGATCTAAGAAACAAAATTAAAATATTGATATGTAAATAAAAATTACATTGTTACAATTATTGTATATTAATAAAAATGTTATTTATATTTGTATAATTAATACATTTAATTTAATAATAATTTAGTTTATATAATAGCAAGGACTTGATAATATTAGTTAACATATAAATATATGTTTATAATATCATTATATATCAGAAATTAAATATTATTTTACATTACAAAAATTATAAAATAGTTGTGTTTTATATTAATATTATATGTACAAATTATATATGATAAATTAAACCAATCCTAAATATTTCTTGTGATTATTCTAAAATGCTATTTATATTTTCTAAATAATTCATTAAATATTAAAAATTAATTAATCATTACATATATTATTGGCTTTTAATTGAAAAATCAAGTATACAAATTATGAAAATGCTGCTTTATCGTATTTTTATAATTATAATTTAAGATTTAATAATATAATTTTTAAATATTTTACTAATTGAAAATGAGATGTATAATGGTTTATAAAAAAATTATAAAAACTATTTGATATATGTTGAGATAATTAACTTTAAACTTTAGAAATAAGCACAAAATCTGTAAATTTTAAAATATTCTTAGCAATTATTTAATATCTTACATTCACATCCGTTTATTCAGATATATATCATTGTTTAGATACAACATTTTATTATTCGAATATATTGCTATTCTATTATTATCATGACTTCCCCAGTTAAGAAAACCGTCAAAGCTAAAGTTGTATCTGTTCACCCAAAGTACAATGAAATGGTTGTTGCAGCTATTGTCTCATTGAAGGAACGTACTGGATCATCTCGTGCCGCTATACTTAAATATATTGCCGCTAATTATAAGTTAGGAAATGATGACAAGAAAATTAACGTTCATTTGAAAACTTGTTTACGTAATGGTGTGACCAATGGTTTATTGAAACAAATGAAAGGTACTGGTGCCACCGGTAGTTTCAGAGTTGCAGTTGTTCCAAAACCAGTAAAGAAAGAAGTCAAGAAAGCAGATTCTACTAAGAAAGTTGTATCCAAAAAAACTTCCGTAAAAAAGATAGTTAAGAAGACAACTACAAAACCAACTGTTAAGAAGACTAAAGCTGTAGTATCAAAAGCTTCACCAAAGAAAGCGAAAAAGACAGTATCCAAAGTAACAAAAAAAGCTGTAACTAAGAAATCTGTCAAAAAAACAGTTAAAGCTTAATTCTATCTCAACTATACATAAATACAAACCGGCCCTTTTCAGGGCCACCCATTTTTAACATGCTTATAATTTAAATAATTTATTTCATACTTTATGACTATCATATCTGATATGATATAATATTTGCATATTTACATTGTATATTTTATTTTAATATATTTAAAATAATAACTTGTAAATATACAGTTACATATCCTGTATAATATAGATATTATAGCTACAAATCTATACCTATTATGATAATAATTAAATTATCACATTAGTTTCATAATTATAATATACCGAATAACCATATTTCTTGTATATATTTATAAGGTTAATATATATAATAACACTTATATTTAATTAAGTATTATTTATACCTTTACAATTATATATGTAGTATACAATTACTGGAAATTTTGAATATTTATTTGAATATATAATGAAAATTTATTAATATAATGAAATATAATTAACACATGAGGACCTTGTAATTGATAGTATTATGCATAATTACAATACCATAGCCATGTTATAATAATGGTTGTGGTTCATAACCGGCGCCAAAAATATATGACTAATAGTTTATTCGATATCGCAGCTCACGCTTTCGGAGTTGAAACGTATATATATTGAGAGAGATACGTACTTTATATATACACACACACACACATACACACACACACGCACACACACACACATTTATTCGCGAGTTTTTTAACAAAGGAATTATGACTATAGTTATATATGGAATCATAGGTTTATAGTTTACCTTAGGCTAGATACAGCAATAACGATCTAGGTCAAATACTATCTATATATTATGACACGTCTATATCTAGAGGCGGGAGTCTCAATTGCGAAAGCGTGCGCTCCGATATTGAATAAAGTATTAATCATAGATTTTTGGCGCCGGTTATGAACGTGTTCCATAATAATAACATAGAAAATATTCAAATTAAACAATTTGTATATAGTTTTCTTAACTTTTTCTTTGTAAATTATTTTCTCCTAGTCTTTATTTATATACATACGTATATAATATATTTTAAATCAATACTTAATTTTGAAATTATATATATTCAACTAATAATTGTATAATTATGAAATAAACTTGATATAATACGAGATTACTTAAAAAATCTAAATTGCTAAATAAGTTGTTTGAGATTACTGGTATTTTAAATATAATAATTATATGATATTTTATTCCAGGATTAGATTATTTTAATGTAGACATCCTACATCCAAAGGTAGACATATCTACTAAGTATGTTCTAGAACTAATACATTTTAATTGAATATGTATTTATACTATAAGTTTAAATAAAGATAAATATGATGATGTTGATGATATACGTTTTATTATGCACTACAATATTATATTACATATTTATATATATATAATATTATATACTAATATTATGGTATTCCATTAATATTAATAAATACACGTGAATAAGTTTGTTGATTTTAAACACCTATATAATTTACAGACTCTTTACTACAGAGTAGCCTAAAATGAGCGATTTATTTAAAATGAAACTATTAAAGTTATGTAATACTTATGAAATAGAAATATTAAAATCACAAGTGTATAGAACTATAATTAATTGGTTTCTAATTAGCTGCCAAAATACTACAATCTAGATGATTATAGCTCGTATAAACAAGTTATAATACTATACGTTGAAGCAAATCTAATAACGGACCACCCACCAATGCCTACATATTCTTATCAGTCGAATAACACACATCCCACAAAATACGTTACATATTTCGATATTCCCATTGTATAGGTGAAACTCTATTTTTAGATGATCGATATAGTTTATAGTTTCTTTACATAGATGGTGTATATATGTATACATATAAGATACATTAGTAATATTTTCTATCGAGCGAATTAAATGAATGTAACCAAAAATGCATACAAGTCTGTCATATCGGCTCACACGAAATCAATCAAAATGCACTATAACTAAAAAAAATAATATTTCCAATGATATTCTTGCTTTTAGTAAAATTATACCATATATCCATATTAAATATATATATTCAGGCTACTGAAAATACATAAATTTACAAATTGAACGTTTGAAAGTTGTATGTTAATTAATCTGGATAGGTGATACGTTTCTTGATTACAATGATATTCATTATGTGTTAGATATATAATGTATAGTATGTGTTAATGGTAAATATAGATACATTATATATATGTGTATGTATTTAGATATAATAAAAAATAATATACATATAATTTGTTAATAACAACAAATTAAATATCATCTAAATTATCTATAATTATAATTCTAAATTTAACATATAATATTTGCACATATTTATCAGTAGCAAGACATCCTATAACATATGAGGTATTGATAGAATCCACATCATCATAACAAAAGGTATATCACTAGGCATGTTAACAATCAAGAGTTTAAAACTAAGATATCATATTTATTATTTTTATTAGTGGAGTATATATATAATATATATTAAATATTATATATATATAACAAATATATTATGCCTAGTTTCAAGCAGTTAGAGTACATATATAGTATTTCATATATATATAATAATTACATATTATAATATATACAATATATTACAAATTCTTCATTTATTCATATGGAAAATGTATTATATATAAACTATAATATATATATTATTTTATATAAATATATATATATATTATTTCATTTGAATTGGTTTTAATTAATTTAATAATATAGTTATTATATCTAGTATATTCTTCACTGATATGAATATACTATATTATATAGGCCAGTGTACTTTACACTCATATTTAGATCCTGCGATCAGGTTATGATCCTCCACAATAGTAAGGTATATAAAAGTATTTTCACTTCAAAAATAAACAATTCAGTAATAAGATTAATATTTAATTTTATGAATAATAAATATTTAGTAAAATTATATTAATAAAAATGCTTACTATTTAATTTAGATTATACGATTATTGTAATA
The DNA here is from genome assembly GCA_964019155.1 of Osedax fenrisi. Classification (NCBI taxonomy): domain Eukaryota; kingdom Metazoa; phylum Annelida; class Polychaeta; order Sabellida; family Siboglinidae; genus Osedax; species Osedax fenrisi. Next base: position 38,324,087 of record OZ025242.1, read on the forward strand.
ATAAAATCATATTCAAATTTAGATTTGTATGAATAAACAGGTTTAATTTGGGTGGCCCTAAAAAGGGCCGATTGGTATAGAAGATCCGAATAGAATTAAGCACGTTCACCACGAATACGACGAGCGAGTTGAATATCTTTGGGCATGATAGTAACACGCTTGGCATGAATGGCGCACAAGTTAGTATCTTCGAAGAGACCTACTAAGTAAGCTTCACTAGCTTCTTGAAGAGCCATAATAGCGGAACTTTGGAAACGTAAGTCAGTTTTAAAATCTTGAGCGATTTCACGTACTAAACGTTGGAAAGGTAACTTACGGATAAGTAATTCAGTAGATTTTTGGTAACGACGGATCTCACGAAGAGCAACGGTACCGGGCCTGTATCTATGAGGTTTCTTAACTCCACCAGTAGCAGGAGCACTCTTGCGAGCAGCCTTGGTAGCCAATTGTTTACGAGGGGCTTTACCTCCGGTAGATTTACGAGCAGTTTGCTTTGTACGTGCCATTCTAGAACAATGAAAATGAATGAATATTATAGAAAATCAGCAGCTTATATAGGTTATTTCGTGGAATTAAAAGATAATAAATCACTGATTGGTTGGATTCTTATACAAATATATAATTTAAAATAAAATGAAACTCATAGAACAATGTTAACAGTTCAATAATGATTGGCTAATAACAACTGACCAATCAAATTTCGTTGACGTAGTCTATTCCACGATGAAGCCTATATAAGATGAAAAATTGGAACTTATATTCATTCTTATATTTTGAACACCCAATCTATATCTTATTATCATCATGTCTGGACGAGGAAAAGGAGGTAAAGCTAAGGGACTTAAGTCTAAGACTAGATCTTCAAGAGCCGGTTTACAATTCCCAGTAGGTCGTATTCATCGCCATTTACGAAGAGGTAACTACGCTAAAAGAGTTGGTGCTGGTGCTCCAGTATATTTAGCTGCTGTTATGGAATATTTAGCAGCTGAAATTCTCGAGTTAGCTGGAAATGCTGCCCGTGATAACAAGAAATCTAGAATTATCCCACGTCATCTTCAGTTGGCCATCCGTAATGATGAAGAGTTAAACAAATTACTTGCCGGTGTTACTATCGCTCAAGGTGGTGTATTACCTAATATTCAAGCTGTTCTCTTACCAAAGAAATCCGCTAAATCTACTTAATCTGTCAAATCAACTTCTCCTCAACAATCGGTCCTTTTTAGGACCACCCAAATTTAACATGCTTATTCAATTTAATACCTAGATGATACTATGATATTTATTAATTTATATATATTCGAATAGTTTGGTGTAATTTACCACTCTAATACACATTTTATCAAATTAATATAAATAACTTGCAAAAGTTGTATAACCAACTATTAATAATACATATATATATATATATAATTTTAAACATCATATCACAATAATTACTATCTACATTATATGATATACTAAGATAATATTATATACATGTTTTAAGAACTTAAAATACATTACATTTTTTAATTTTGACCTAAATAAATTCATATAATAATTTAGATTAATATTTAATATTTCAATAATATTCATATTTTATAGTTTTATTATTAATATTATAATTAAATTATTTACATTAGAACCAATCCACACTTATTAGGGTATTTAAATATATACAATTTTACAGATTTATTATTAAATTATTCAACCTTTATTGTATAATATAAGGTATTTGTTATATTAACTTTATATCAGTCTATTACAATATTTGTACAAATATAATTCGAATAAGGGGGAGCACTACCTTTAAGATGATGATAATAATAAGGTTCATTTGCATTTATCATAGTTGTACCCAACCCCTCGTAAGTGCATATATCAATATAGAATGAAAAATAATATATATTTTAATTATGGGAAACTGAGTAGAATACACACGATCAGGGGTGAACTTTCCTAGTGGAAGTAGTGGGATAATTATGTAATTTGTTTGGGATTAAGCAAAGTATGAAAACATTAAGATCTTTGAATCAGAATGATAAGAGTAAGTGAACATCACAAGAAGCTAATACATGCTTATAACGTAATGCCACATGCAGGCACTGGTTTTACACCTTTCTTTATGATGTTCGGCAGCGAAGAGAAAACCACTGTTAATAATGATACGTTACAAAGGCTATCAAATAAAACTAAAAGTAGTATCCAATAACAGTTATTGCTTAAATATTACCTATATCAGCTCTTTTCAGAGCCTGATATATTTAACAATTTTATTATTTATTATCTATACCTATAATATTTTATTTTATATAGTTGTAATATTAAAATATAAATAATAACATAAAATAGATATATCCAAATTCATTATGTTTAAAAATATTATTTTATTAAGAGATAATTATAATAATATAAGATGACGGCAATATCTTACATTCATATACTTATGTTTATTTACTGATGTATCAATGACAATTAACTATATTTTATAATCACTAATTTGAATTTAAAATGATTTCATCATTTAATGTATATCCTGACAACAAGATTGTTACAATGTATTTTTCATACCCACTGTACACATTCTAGAGCTCATAATGAGAATTTTAATTAAATAAGTATTTGTTTTATACATTAAATATTAACATATAATTATATAATGTATTAGAGTAGCCTAAAGTGAGACATTTATTTAAAATTAAACTATTTAGTTTATTAAACTTATTCGAAATAGAACATTGAAAATACATATTAAAGATCTCCATTGAACGAAGAGATGAATGGAGCTTATATAAAGACAATGTAATAATATGTCAATATGTAAACTTGTATTAATATTCAAGCTTATATACTTATAAGTAGCTGTTTATGAATTTGAACTAAACTAGGCACATAATATGAATACTAATAAACAAGTGTAATAAGGTATCATATTGTATAGGCTCACTTCGGTTTATAATGCAGCTAAACAAAACTAGAAAAATAATTCCAAACCAAATTAATCGAACAAACTCAAAATATTGATCCATAAATATATATATATATATTTATTAAATTATGATTATCATTATGATACAACTAATATACATTTTCCACTATATATTACGGTATTAATAATGCATTAATACCTCATATAGTACATAAGTCATGCTACAAATAAATATTTATAAACTATATTATATCATATATCTGATATATAATATTATTCCCTATATATATAATAGTTGTTGCACAATAAAATTTAATATATCAAATATAGCTTGTACGGATTAAATATTATTGGGTAATATATGTTAAATGAAAAATATACTATAAATTAGTATTTATTTGTATATATTCTATATATCCGAATACGAATTATATTCATTTATATTTTAATATTTTTTAAATGATTGTAAATATTATGTACATATTCTACTATTTAATTATTTTGTGGATATTTAGACAAGCCCAAATTAAACATGAACATTATCACATAGGCCAACTTTAATATGCTTGATATAATTAATTTGAACATTTAATTCACATTATATTTAAATATTTTGTAATATATAAATAATAAATTAATAAAGATTAAAATATTAAATAATAGTTTAATATCGGTAATATATAAATAAGGTATTATTTATTAATTAATAAAATAATATAGTAGAAATTAAATTTGTTGGATTTTATTAAAATTAATATATTAAATTCTTAAATATTGAGCGATTTAATAAAATTGAAATAAATCGTTACGGTATAGTTGTTAAATTATATACATTCTATAAATCATATATAATATGTTATAGTGATACATATTATAATTGAGTGAACTATAATTGTTATTAAATTATATATATTTATAATTGTAAAAGTATTTCAAATAATAAACTATTGTAGGTAATATTTATATATCGCCACCTATCATTGGAATGTTATTATTAAAATAAAAACAAAATCTATATCCTTGAAATATATATTAATTATCGCCCATGTTTATTTACATATATTTGTATTATAAAAATACAATATAAACGTAGTAATATGTTAATCTACAACTAATGAATAATGTTTTATTTCTTATCTTATTAATATACTATATTTAATATTAAATTTAATTAGATTAAATATGACTAAAGTACAGTACGGTATGTTTTTTATTGACAATTTATCATAAACTTTATGTCAAATTTGTATTATTTAAACTTTATAATGTACATTATATTATAATGTATAATACCATTTATAATATATTCTATATATTTATTAAATAATTTATAATTGTAGTAATATTATCATAGTTAATATGTTATATATTAAATATAATATTTATTTTATAATTTGACTTAGAATATATTCAATATATTCAATATATTCCAAATAATTATGTTCTGGATAAACTCTAATATTGGTTAGACATATTCTATATCAACCACCCATTCCAACAGTTGTTCAGCGTACATATTATCTAATATTGTGAAGTCCGACAATAACGCTAAATAGTTATCCAATGTTCATGATGAATCACTGCTAAAGTGACTACGTGTTTAGCCTTGCCGCTATCACAAAATTGCTCCCCGTATATGAACGGTTCATACTCGATTATGTGAAGATAACACAACTGACATAGTTTACGAGATCAGCGATGGTTTATTCAATTATACACAGGTACATGTATTAAAATTATAATGACCTATATAAATTATATACTATTATTAATAATAATATTAATGTAAAAAGCTTATCTAGTATCTATATAGATTTATACTAATGCAATAAGCAATCAATAATTTGATGAATACATAAATATGGATGAAATATCCCGTCTCTACATAAAAATCCAGGATCATCACTATCAAAAGACTCGGAATCAGATATCCATACAACTTCTATCATATTCTGGTGTATTTAATGTTAATCTACAAAATATTACTTGAATATTTGACTAAATATATGTAATTTATTACTTTACTGATATGAAATATATAAATTACACTGCGTATTATATTATTTTAGAATAAATGAATAATGAATTAATAATATGTTATGAATTAATTTCACTTTTTATGAATGTTCAAATTAATACAATATTACAATTAAATATTATATCTGCAGTTAAATGTTTCACCAAATAATTCGAAAATTTTAGTATCTTATTATAACAGTGAAGGCTAAATTAAATATTTTACAAATCGGCCCTTCTAAGGGCCACCTATTCTTACCAAGCTTATACTTTATTAATCTATTTCCTAAATATTTAAACATTTATAAAATATTATTTTATAAAATGACAAATTACATTATTTTAAATCAAATATCTATTATTTATTTTATAACATATATAGTGGTCAATGACCACTGGTCATGTATAGAACACATGTAGTTATAGATCATAGTTTATAAGTTCAAAATATGTATGTATCAATTGCTCATTTGAACAGCTCTTTATAATAGCATCAATATTACAAATATCATGTTTATAGATAATATTATATGGTATATAGTATATACTTAATATTTAGTATTTAATATATAGGTAATTATATAAATATATTTAATTAGTATTTAAATATTTTAATTATTAACTACCTGGATAAAAATACATAATGTAATGTATATTTTATCATAAAATTTATAAAATATAATTATTATAATATTCTATATTTAATAATTAACCTAAATTACCATTACAATTTAATGTTATAATAGCAATATTACACACGTAAAAATTAAAAATAATATATATATATAGTATAATGAATATCATACGTGATAAATGTTTTTATACAAATATTTATTAAATTTTAATATAAAATCGTAGATTTTTCCTATATAAGAAAAATGATATCGGAATGTAATAACGAAATGTTATTTATAGAATATAATTATAAAACTAATATTAAAATACATTTGATGTGTTTACAATTTAATTATAATTCTGGTTACATAATTAAAATTTTATTTCACAATTTACATATATATATGTATATTAAATTAATATTTATAATATATATATATTGATATATTGACTAAAATTCTATTTAATATATTATCATTATAGAAATATTATATATATATATATATTATAAACATTACATAGTTACTAAAATTAACTCTCTAGGTTTTGTATACAAAATCGAATTAAATGATTTCGTGTTATATCTTTCCTTAGAAAAGCATAACATTTAAAAAATATAGTTTTAATGTTTAACAAATAATGTGCGATATATAATGTATGATATAATTTTAATATACATATGTATTTGTAAACAATCTTTAAATTAACATGAATATATATAATTCGGTGTTCGAAAAATAAATTATATCATATATGAATCAATAATTATACTGCTTTAAACGAAATATTTTAATACATAAATTATACTATTTATATTAAATGCATATATATATTATCATATAGCTTAGTACTAGCATCCTTATTAGGAGATTATCAGATATAAATACATATGTATTATCATGTTATTACAATATATAATACACTATATTTTATGTAAATTAACTATAAAAACTATTATATATATATATACGATTATATAATACAATGAATAAACTTATTTAAAATTGGGTGGCCCTAAAAAGGGCCGATTGTTGTTGATGCGAAATTGAGAAATTATTTAGAACTGGTGTATTTAGTAACGGCTTTGGTACCTTCACTTACGGCATGTTTAGCTAATTCTCCTGGAAGTAAAAGACGAACAGCGGTTTGAATTTCACGGCTTGAAATAGTCGATTTTTTGTTGTACTTGGTTAAACGAGAAGCTTCGTTAGCAATACGTTCGAATAAGTCATTGACAAAAGAATTCATAATGCTCATAGCTTTGCTTGAAACTCCAGTATCGGGATGTACTTGTTTCAATACTTTGTAAATGTAGATACCGTAAGACTCCTTCCTTTTCTTGTGACGTTTCTTATCTCCAGTTTTAGCAGTCTTTGTAGACTTCTGGACAGTTTTCTTTGAACCTTTAGCTGCGGAAGGGAACACCATGTTGAAATAATACAAATGTATGAATTACAGGCGTCAATGCATCGACTTATATTTACTTTAACGTGGAATGATTAACCAATAGGCTTCGAGTAAAAAAGGGATTATATTGCGCATTTATACAAATTTAACGGTAATTTAACTTTTGCACAATGGAATTTTCCATTAGAACATCTGGCATGGTGTAGTAATACAAACCGATCTGTATTCTTAACAAAGAATATCCGAAATAATAATAATAAACATAATTAGTATAGTTATCATTAGTATAAATACAATGTAAAGTGACAAGAAACTGTGTGCAGCAGTAATGCAGGAGGCATGAAAGGTTTGAATACAAATTCCTATTAAGTATTATTAATACATAGTTTCATTGCATCACATGAGTGAAATCATCAGAGTACAATAGCAGCTACATATTTTAATTAAATTACGCTTTGAAACGCCAAGGCCGTACCCTTTACGGATTCGGCGGTTAAAATTGACTGAAACTTGAATATTACTTACTGAAAAAATCGGCCCTTTTTAGGGCCACCCAAACTTATACGAGTATATGAATTTAATTTGAACTAATTTTATTATGATTATTATTATAATTAACGATTAATTATCCATAATATATTCTCATTTATAAATCTAATATTTTAAATTTAATAGTAATATTTTAAAAGATGCCTTATTGAATAGCTTTTTATTGTTTGAAGAATTGATAAATTTAATTTAGACTTACTTTATAATATATGTAGTACATTTTTTATAATACATTTAGTAAATATTGGTACTCTGAATCTATATATATACTACACATTTTATTATTTATTTTACAATCTCTATTTAATTGTTTTGAATACATCAATATATAAGCACTTTTTTATAATATATTTCATACAGTTAAATTAAATTAGTATGTACACATTTATTTTATAAATAATTATTATTGCATTAAATAGAATAATTAAGAATAATTAAATCTATAATGATAGTTATTTTAAATTTTTATTTAAAGTAAAATCTCGATGACATTGCTTAAAATTAGTAATAATATCATTTATATTTTCAACCACTAGTGTCGAAAATATATATATATATAATACTTAGTATTAAAATCAATATTTTTGTTGTAGGTACTAATTATATATGTTATTGAAAGTACGATCTATATGACCTTATTAAAATTATTAAGAATATAATATTTTTATTTATTTACTAGATACTTAATTCGTTAATAAATATATAAGAGTACATTTAGGTATTAAAATAAATATTATTGTTTTAGCTACTAATAACATAGGTAATATATTTGTGTAATTCGAATTATATTTAAAGTACGATCTTAATGATCTTATTAAAATTATTAGGAATATCATATATTTATTTATTTACTATACATTATTATAATGATTATAGATTCGTTACAAAACATTCTAGTTAAGTTAAGTATTAAAGTCAATATTCTTGTTGTAGCTACCAATAACATATAGGTTATAAATAATATATTGTAAGTTATATATATCTATTTTTATTTTTCATTATTTGAATAGTTATTATCGCCCGTATAAATATTTACATCATGGATATTAGAATTAAGTCATTCTAACCCATTAAGGATTCTAACGTCAATGACATACATCAATTTTCTAAATAAAACTTTTTAAAGTATTTTCATTTTAAAACATGAATAAACATATCTTATATTTAATTCGATAATAATAAAGACGACTAGGATAAATTATGGTATAATTATTATAATAATAATGAAATACATTTAATGTATTTAATTGTATTCTATGTAACATTACGGTATATTTTAGTCAAAAATGTATGTAAATAGTTTAAATATTAAATATTTAAAAAATAATTTATTTAATACAAGCCGCATCAAAGAAGGCACATTTAAAAAAATAATAAACAATATTTAATATATATATTTACAGATTGATATTTTAGTGTTATTTGATTTATTGGGTTAAGTTTTTTCTTTTGTTTTTTTTAGTTGCATTATTATAATGATTATAATAATAATGATTATTTTATTAGGATACACCCGAAGTTGGCCGCCGTTTGTTTACAGAGTTCAAGGTAGGCGTTATATATACACGCCAATATACGTCAATCAAATGTAACCGTTACGCTCTAGCGCACAATCAAAAATATTCCGAACGAGTAACACCTATGTCAATATAATATAATATACGTATACAAAATAAATACACATGCATATGCCTTGATATATAAGTTGTAGTTTTATATTGTAACGTGTAATACGATAGTATATGATATATATACACACACACACACACACACATACACACGCATATACATACACACACACACACACACACACACACACACACACATGTATTATCATATAATACTTTTATTATATCTAATTTACATAATTATTTATATTTATATGTGTATTAATGAAATATTACCAATTATATGTATGTTGAATTGTATAGTAAATATATCTAGGTCTCCAAGAGATTATAAATAGACAAAGCTTTCCACTGCAGTGAGTCAATATGTGTGATTCTTAAATTTCTACCTGCCATGTATGTGATATATAATATGTATATTTTATATTGTAATACAATAGTATATGCAATTTATACACACAAATACAAACCATCGATATAAAGAAAGCCTTAAATATATCTTATAGTAAATATATCTAGTTCACCTATAGATTATAAATAGACAAAGCCTTCCCACTGCAATGAGTCAATATTGACTTAAGGCAGTGTGAAATCTTGGTCTATTTACTATTTTCTTGGTGACCTCGCTATAGAACATATATATATGAAATTCTTAAATATCTACCTGCCATGTATGTGATAGATATTAGATGTATATTTTTATATTGTAATACAATAGTATATGAAAGTTATACACACATACTCACACATACATACATACACATACACATACACATACACACACACACACACACACACATATATATATATATATATATATATATATATATATATATATATATATATATATATATATATATATACAGATATATATATATAGATATATATATATATATGTGTGTGTATATGTGTATGTATATGTGTGTGTGTGTGTGTGTGTGTGTATATATATATCATATACTATTGTATTACACGTTACAATATAAAACTACAACTTATATATCAAGGCATATGCATGTGTATTTATTTTGTATACGTATATTATATTATATTGACATAGGTGTTACTCGTTCGGAATATTTTTGATTGTGCGCTAGAGCGTAACGGTTACATTTGATTGACGTATATTGGCGTGTATATATAACGCCTACCTTGAACTCTGTAAACAAACGGCGGCCAACTAGTGCATTCACCTTTTATTATTATAATAATTTATTTTAATAATAATAATTATAATGATTATAATTATTATTATTAAAATAAATTATTATAATAATAAAATTATAATAATGCAGCTAAAAAACGTATAATAATTATATCCCGAAGTGAGCCTATAAAATATTGTGCTTAGTACACGATTTTTATTTTATTTAATAAAATAATTTTAAATATGTGCCTACTTTCAAAGTAACTTTGTTACAAAGGTGAATGCTCATCTTGGCCGCAGATACTTTTCAAAGTTCAAGTTAGGCGTTCCTTATATGTGTCAATAAAATGCAACCGTTACGCTCTATCGTACAATCCAAAATATTCTGAAAGAGTAACATCTATATCAATATAATATAATATACGTATACAATAAATACAAATATGTATATGCCTTATATATTAAATATATAATGTACATACGCATTTATTTTATATACGTTACTTATTCAATTATATAATAGTATATGTAAGTATATGGATCCTATAGGATCCCTATGTTACTATAGTATGTATACATATACCGGTATATACCCACACGTACACACATACATACATTAACATACACATACATACATATACATATATATCATTATTTAAAGATTTATATATATATAAGTGTATTTATGAAATATTACCAATTATATACGTACTTCGTACGAACTACGTATGTTGAATTCTATAGTACACATATCTAGGTCATCAAGAGATTATAAATATACAAAGATTTCCCACTGAAACGAGTCAATGCGTGATTCTTAAATTTCTACCTGCCATGTATGTGATATGCAAGATGTATATTTGTATATGGTAAAGTGTAATACAATAGTGTATGAAATATATATATATATATAATATATAATATATATATATATACATATTATATGTAACATATATATATACACACGCACACACACACACATATTATGTATTATCATATATTATTTATAATTTTATTATACTATTATATTTTATTATATCTGATTTAAATAATGTTTTACATATTTATACATAGGTTTATTTATGAAATATTACCAATTATATTTATGTACGTATGTTGAGCAACATATTTTCAGTTAAGTAGTGTGAGTGTTGAGTAAAACCGTTTTTTCAAGAATTTTAGTTAGTAGAGTTAGTTGAGTATAGGTCTGTAATTTGAGAATTCAGATTAGTCAAGATTAGGTTTTTTTATTAGTGACGTAATTATTGCGTTTTTGAGTAAATTTGGAATAGTTCATGTTATAAGTGAGTCATCAATTATATTTTTGTAAGACAGAGTAATAGTTTAATATGTAAATTGAATTTGTAACCATCAATATAATATTTGTTTTTATCTGGGTCGAATATCAGTTAAAATGTGTATGCACAGTAGATAGGGAGCTACACCCATTGGATATATATGACTATATATAAATGTGTTAACAAACAATATTGAATTTAAATAAAACTTAATTTGAATGAATAATTGTACATAATTATTTCAAGATTCAACAATTATAAATATAATAGTTGAATATAACTATTATAATAGTTTCGTATTAGTTTATTTACTTCGATATACATAAAATAATTTCGGCGAATCGACTTTCTGGCGATTGACCTGTATTCATATATGGCATATATATATATATATATATATAAAATTACATTATTATCTCTTCAGATTAAATTAGATATGAATGTCCTTTCTATATAATAATACAACTTTGCTGAATTTTTATGTCATATGGTTTGTTTACATGATAAATATTTATTCTAGAAAATCAGCATATTTTCAGGCATACTTCTATGACCCAATGAAAATATTATCATAGATTGGCGTATGACTTTTATATTTTTCGATAAAACTTATTTACAGTGTAAAAATGCCCATATTACTTACTTTTTAAAAGAACATATCAATTTAATATATGTATATTTACTAATTTAAGTAATATATAAATAAATATATTTAATTAAAATAATTACTTATAAGCATATTATATATAATAATTATGATAAAATATTATCTCTATATATATTATTTCTCTTAATCGTCGTCGTACGACGCTAGCGAGCGAAGCGAGCTAACAGACCTTCTAAGAGCGAAGCGAATCTCGCTCGGCACAAATTTTTTCCACATTTATAAATCTAATACCCTCTAGATAATAAATCGTCGATAATATTTATATATATCGATTATATAATTAGGACACGGTTAGTATACGCGATTTACATATAATTTTATATATTTATATATTTAAATAATCTCTATTCATCGATCGAGGCATTCTATTGTTCTCTCGATTCTATATGGCGGAGATAGGTAAAAATCTCTATATCGCGTATACGGACGACATAAAATACGTTATATACGAAATTTTTTCACCAGTTACTAATATTACCCGAACCCTAATAATACTAGATTTCGTTAAATTTAAATTTCGAGTTTATAAAAAAAAATGTCCTATCTCCGCCGTTAAAACAAAAATTACGAAATATTTTCGTTAACGTAAAAATTCTACGGGCGATCTTATAGCGCGTATACGGGCGTTATAAAATACGTTATATACGCATTTTTTTCGCGATATATTAAATGTATACTATATAGATACTAAATTAGTAATAATATTACGATATAATTACGATATAATTAGTAAACGAGTAATATATAATATACGTACTATATTTATATATTTATATATTTATTCTATTTATAAATATTCTATTCATCGATCGAGGCATTATATTGTTCTCTCTATTCTCTATGGCGGAGATAGGTAGAAAGTCTATATCGCGTATACGGACGACATAAAATACGTTATATACGAATTTTTTTCGCCCGATACTAATATTACTCGAACCCCTACGATACTAGATTTCGTTAAATTTAAATTTCGAGTTTATAAAAAAAAATGTCCTATCTCTACCGTGTAAAAATTTAAATTTATAATATTCGTATCGCGTAAAAAAATCAATAATATATAGATATAATTATAAAAATAACATTTATGACGAGTATTAATATATATCGTACTTACTAGATTTCAGTTATTTAGTTTAACGAGTTTATAATAATTATTGCCTATCTCCGCCATGTAAAAATAAATTCTTAAAATTATTAGGTGATGTAAAAAATCAAAATCCATGATAATGATTCGATTTCAATAATTTTAACTTTATTACATAGATAATTAAAATATAATATCGTGGTATAAGTTGTGATATCTAATATTTAATATTCTTCGAGTTATGGCCGAAATAGTGAAAAATACATGATTTTAGAGTGGTAAATTTGACCGACTTCCGTTAATGCGTTCGCTTCGATTATAATTTCAACGGATGCGGAGTACGAAAGTACCTAAAATAAAATGAGAAAAACCATTAATATATGAAGCATTTGGGGTATGGATCGGTTTTAATATTTCACCAAAATTCATCGTACAAATGGTCAAGAAAAAAAATTGCAATTTATAAAAAAAAAAAAAATCTAATTTCTATTCTATAATGTTAACGGTAATGAGTTGACGACTAAGATAAATTATGGTATAATTATTATAATAATAATAAAATACATTTAATGCATTTGATTGTATTGTATGTAACATAGAGATTCTCTATGATAGAGAACGAACCACTTCGTTCTCTATGGTATGTAACATAAAAGGTTAAGGTTTGCATTTAAACTTTAAATATTAAATATTTGTTTAATATTTAAAAAATAATATATTTAATATGATATTAATATGTTATTTAAAATAATGTATACATTATATTTGAATGTAGTACTTATAATGCATTATAATAATAATTATTATAATTATTATAACATTTAATGTTAAATTATAATTAATATAATTAGTATAATGAGGAATCATTAAATACGGCACACAGTATTATACTGAGTATATAATATAAAATACTGAGTATATTTTGTATTCAATATCCAATGCTTCGTGTGGCGGGCGGCGTAGCCTGATTGGTAATAATGATTGGTCACATCACATTTTATAACTAATTTTATTATGATTATTATTATAATATATACGAATAAGTAACGATTAATTATCCATAATACATTCTCATTTATAAATCTTTTAAATTTACTAGTAATTATTTTAAAAGATGCATTTATTGAATAGCTTTTTATTGTTTGAAGAATTGATAAATTTCATTTAGACTTAATTTATAATATTATATTATTAAATATATGTAGTACATTTTTTATAATACATTTAGTAAATATTGGTACTCTGAATCTAGATATACTACACATTTTATTATTTATTTTACAATCTCTATTTAATTGTTTTAATTTATACATCAATATATAAGCACTTTTTTATAATATATTTCATACAGTTAAATTAAATTAGTATGTACACACTTATGTTATAAATAATTATTGTATTAAATAAGAATAATTAAATCTATAATGATAATAGTTATTTCAACTTTTTATTTAAAGTAAAATCTCATTGACTTGTATTGTACCCAATACAAGTCATTGTAAAATCTCGATGACATTGCTTAAAATTAGTAATAATATCATTTATATTTTCAACCACTAGTGTCGAAAATATATATATATATAGAATACTTATTCAAATCAATATTGTTGTTGTAGGTACTAATTAGTAATTAGTAATTACATATGTTATAAATAATATATTGAGCTAATTACTTTGTAGAATAAAGTCGATCAGAAAAGTATTGCAATTAGGTTACATTGAGATAATAGCGGTAATACAAAATATTGATGCACTCTATAAATCAGTGGTTCCCAACCTATGGGTTAGTCATGAGTCATGACCCATACTTTGGTCATTGAGTATTTTGTGTAGGTCCTGATCCAATTTCTAAAAAATAATATAAATGCTTTTATATGCAAATGGAATTATGGTCGAGAAAAATTTAAGATGGAAATATATATTTAAATATATGTATATTAATTTTTATATGATTATTTTATGATTAAAGTATAATAATAACAAAATAAAATTTGTCATTGGGTCATGGTATATTTTTTAATTAAGAATTATAAAAAAAAGGGTCACGGTGAAAAAATGTTGGGAACCACTGCTCTAAATATATATCCGAGAAAAGAAATTATTATGAGGAGTTGATTAAAGTATACAAACAAATTACAAAATAATTAGTATAATGATAACATATGATAAAATTGAAGAGTTATAAATATTAGTTTTTGCCAAAATGGCCCATTTAATATGTTATTAAATTATTATGGGGCCCATACGTTTTTTTTGCCCGGGGCCCATAGTATGCTTAAGCCGGCCCTGCTGATGTCCCGTCCTTGCTACTAGATAGTATCTACTCAATGTAGTATAAATAATAGTATATATAGTATATATTACAATAATGACTATCTATAAATAATATAGTATACTAATATACAATTTCATACAGTTTTAATTGGTGATGTAAATTATGCCAAGCTTTTGATGCCGAGCCGAGACTTTTGGTTTTTAATGTCGATTTTTATAGAGTCTGAGACTGAATCGACGCTTTAGGTAACCGATTCTGAGACTTAAACGATGCTTTTGTTATTGAAACTGAGACAGCATCGATGCTTTAGATTTCAGCATCATTTACATCACTAGTTTTAATAGACTTAATATTTTCAAGAATGGAATCTATTTTGAAAATAAATTATTCATATATTAAATTTTTTGTTTTGCTAGTGGCTTTTTATAATAATTAATAAAATCTACTTTAAAATACACATAATATCTATCTAGAGGGAGATTCACCTTCGTGCGAATGTAAAAGATATGCAAAATAAATTATATTTAAACTTCTTCAATTTTAAATATATCATATTTTTTTCACCTATATAATACTTATATATTATTCTATAATGTAGTCAATTTCATACGATATATAAATTTTATAATATATATAAGTTAATTATTTTTCACATAATACAAATTATAAATATATTATAAAAAATAAGAATATAAATTTGTATATTTATTATATTTAAAAAAAACAAGTTATAGCATATGTGTATTATTTATACTATTTATACTAATAAAATAGTTCTCACCTTTATAATAGAATAATGTTTAAAGTAAAATAATCAGAAAATAACTTTATTTTTAATTTGTATAATAATATTTTTATGAACTTAATTTTAAAAAATATAAATTAAAAATATTAATCAAAACGTATTATACAAAATTACATATCAAATATATGTATACTTTAATGAAATTTTATACTAACATTTATACATTTATATATATATATATATATAAACTACATGTATAAGATAAACAAAAACATAACCTATACAACTAATGTTCTACAGTTTACTATGTAAATGTATATTTGGAACAATACTACATATTATCGTAAATATTATTAATCAAACGATTGAAATTCAAACTTATTATTTAATATTTAATTATTTTTGACATATTAATTTAAAACTATTATTAATAGTTCTATTAATATTAAATTTCTATGAAGTTTTAATGTATTTTACAAATTACTACATTAAATAAATCTTATTTTACCTATAATAATTATAATAAATTATATTCTAAATATATTATATATCATGAAATAAACTATAAAACAATTATTTATAAAATATTTAGTTTTATACTTAAAATGATGTATTTATAACTATATGAAATAGCCAAACTTAAGTAAATAAATAATATTTAAATAAGGGTTCCATTATTTTTGGAAAAAACTGTAATTTGACATAGTTGACATATTTAATGATTATAATAATTGATCACAATATGACTATTTATTTTGTTGATGAATTCTTGTTTTTAAATCTTATCCAATTAATATAATAATAGATGTTGATTTAAACTGTTGTCATTTTAATTCTTTATTTTCATCAAATTCTGATTGTGTAATACTATAAGATACTTTATTCCTATTACAACATATCTCATTTCCTATTTATATAAAATGTAATGCAATCGATTATGTTATAACTAATAATAAGCAAATGTTATCACAAATACTATCCGCTCCTCACTTATATCTGATAATAATTTATAATATTAAGAGGTGTGACCAAATAAGTATAACAAACAAATTAAGATAATAAGATTGGTCTCTATGAGAATATGCTTACATTATATGCATTATTCTTAAAACTATTATGAAAAAACAAATGAGCAAACATCTAAATGAAGAAAGCAAGATAAAACATCGGTTACAATATTCATATATGTTTAAAGTACCGAAGATAAATCTGATGAGAATTAGGAAAATATCGTTCAGCTGTGCTGCCCTACTTGATGCAATTGCCTGCCCTTATCATTACACTACAGTATGTATCAGCAATCATTTGAAAAGAAACTACAACTGCATTTATTGGTACTTTAATGTTCATTTCATTTATTCTCAAGTTGAGAATCTCAACATTTGTGAGATTTTACAATATAAGAGTGTTTAAATAAATAATAATTACTTACGGATATGGATTATTTATGTGTGTATTACATTTTTTTATAAAATAAAATTAATTACCCCCCCAATTGGGTTGATAAATTTTAATTTATATATTTTCATCAGCTCTTTTTAGAGCTATTTATATTTAACGAGCTTATTTTTTATATAATTTATAAATACCAACTTACATTTCATTTTATAATTGTATTCTAAATATGTATATTGTAGTAGCCTGTCTATTGAGAACGGGTGCGATCATGCGTATCGCCGTCACACTCAACTGCACATCAGCCACATGTATAATACTTTCCACTTGGAACCAAACTTGTTCACCCCAACATATGGTCCGTAAAGAATCAGGCTAGTACAGTCCATGTGACGATTATAGAACATTATATAACCAAACTATCCAAGACAAATAGCCAATCCTCACATGCAAGATATCTCTATTAACATTAGAAATTAGACGTTATTCTCGAAGATGGATTTCATCCAAAATATCTATTAATAGCCTATAGAATTTCCCATCAGATATTTATACCCAAATGAAATGTGAATACGATAAAGAGGAACTAGAATGAATGCAAACACATCAGGAGATAACTACAATCAACAATGAAAACATGCGAAATCAACAAAGGCTATCCAAGACCCATAGTTCCGGATAAGTTAAACAAATTAATTGTTGAACTAATCTACAAAATATTCAGTACATATTATATAATTAAATGAAATATATATAATAAGCAAATCGTTGTAATAGAGGAAGTAACCTTCATTTACCTAGTTGTTATCCTACATTTAAATATTATAATTCTCTTTATAAATATATTATGAATGTAACTATGTATACAGAATCACCTTGATGGCTTCTTTATTCAGTACAAAATCTTCCTTTAGTCGACTATTCAATGAAGAAATCTACCTAATATAAAAAGTGAATTTCTACACATTATATATATAAAACTATTCATTTATTAATTAATAAAATTATTGTAACAGTTTTAGTTTTTATAAATTTATATTTAAATATATGCTGTTGTTTTTTCTAGTTCAATGTGGATTGATTTTATATTAATAATTTTAGTTCTATTTTGCTACCTTAAATTCGCTATAATTCCTAACTCAATATAATATATGCAACTTGTTATGTTTGTAGAAGAAATACTAGATATATATATTTGTTAGATTATGAATTTAAGAAGCTATCGATAACAAGAGAATAGATTTGGTTTTTGTTATGTCACTAGTTTGTCTATTTTTTTCACCTAATTTAAAAATAACATAAATACACATGTATTTGTTTCATAAGCGATAATGTTCAATGTCAATACATCATTGTGTAATATTTAATATCAAATTTATTAATACCGCTAATGTATTCTAATTCATCAATTAGTTTAAAGCTTAAGATAGAATTAAAGAGTGAGGTGTATATTCAGTTTCATAGGTTTCCGTATATCAACAATATATCTATATAATACAAATAAGTAATATCATAATCAATAAATTAAATTTTTTATTGAAATATTTATAATAATTCTTATTAAAACCCTGTAGTTTAAATCATAGATTTGTATTTTAATGTTTTTATTGGTAAACTATAAATCTAGAATTAGGGTACAATTTATGTTAAATGTGAATATAGTCAAAGTTTTTTACTTCGGAAGAATTTGTGATATTAGAACCAATGACTTGTTAGAAATGAGAAACATTTTTAAGAAACAAATTTAAAATTTGTATATGTAAATAAAAATTACATTGTTACAATTATTGTTTCCTTGTCATTTACTATATATATTGTATATTTACTAAAAATTATATTTATATTTGTATAATTAATTCATTTATTTTAATAATAATTTAGTTTATATAGTAGCAAGAACTTGATAATATTATTTAACATATAAATGTATGTTTATGATATCATTATATATCAGAAATTAAATATTATTTTACATAGAAAAATTATAAAATAGTTGTGTTTTATATTAATATGTTATGTAAAAATTGTCTATGATGAATTAAACCAATCCTAAATATTTTTTGTGATTATTCTAAAATGCTGTTTATATTTTATAAATAATTCATTAAATATTAAAAATTAATTAATCATTTCATAAATTATTGGCTTTTAATTGAAAAAGCAAGTTTAAAAATTATGAAAATGCTGCTTTATCGTATTTTTCTAATTATAATTTAAGATTTAATAATATAATTTTTGGATATTTTACTAAGTGAAAATGAGATGTATAATGGTTTATAAAAAAAATATAAAAACTATTTGATATATGTTGAGATAATTTACTTTAAACTTTAGAAATAAGCACAAAATCGTTAAATTCTAAAATATTCTTAGAAATTATTTAATATCTTACTTTCACATCCGTTTATACAGATATATATCATTGTTGGATACAAAATGTTATCATTCGAATATATTGCTATTCTATTATTATCATGACTTCCCAAGTTAAGAAAACCGTCAAAGCTAAAGTTGTATCTGTTCACCCAAAGTACAATGAAATGGTTGTTGCAGCTATTGTCTCATTGAAGGAACGTAGTGGATCATCTCGTGCCGCTATACTTAAATATATTGCCGCTAATTATAAGTTAGGAAATGATGATAAAAAAATTAACGTTCATTTGAAAATTTGTTTACGTAATGGTGTTTCCAATGGTTTATTGAAACAAATGAAAGGTACTGGTGCCAGCGGTAGTTTCAGAGTTGCAGTTGTTCCAAAACCAGTAAAGAAAGAAGTCAAGAAAGCAGATTCTACTAAGAAAGTTGTATCCAAAAAAACTTCCGTAAAAAAGATAGTCAAGAAGACAACTACAAAACCAACTGTTAAGAAGACTAAATCTGCAGTTACAAAAGCTTCACCGAAGAAAGCGAAAAAGGTAGCATCCAAAGTAACAAAAAAACTAGCTACTAAGAAATCCGTCAAAAAAACAGTTAAAGCTTAATTCTATCGCAACTATTAATATATACAAATCGGCTCTTTTCAGGGCCACCCATTTTTAACAAGTTTAATATTTATTAACATATTTCCTACTTTATGATTATCATAACATAATGATGTGATATAATTATAATAATACATTGCCTATTTTATTTAAATGTATTAATTTAATTTAAAATAATAACTTCAATAAATTATTAAGTTAATAATAGTTACATTTATCATGTATAATATAATGATTAGCTAGAAATCTTATCCTATTATAATAATTATGTTAGCAATTATCACATTAGTTTCATAATTATAATATACTGAATAAACATTTCCTGGATATCTTTAAAATTAAATATAATATGTAGTATACAATTACTGGATATTTTGAATATATAATGAAATTTATTAATATAATGAGATATAATTAACATAGTATTAATTACCTTGTAACGGATAGTATTATGCATAATTACAATTAGATATCCGTTAAGTTTTAATAATAAAATAGAAACTATTCAAATTAAACAATTTGTAAATAGTTTTATTAATTTCTCCTTGACTTTATTTATATATTTACAAGGTATATAATATATTTTAAATCAATATTTAATAAAGAAATTATAAATATTCAAATAATTGTATAATTATGAAATAAACTTAATTTAATAGAGGGTCCAAGATTACTTACATGGTGTAAGTTACATCACAATGAATCGTTTGAGATTACTGGTGTTTAAATATGATTCCTGATACCACGATTAGATTATTTTAATGTAGATCTACATGTCGACATCCTACATCCAAAGATAGACATATCTACTAAGTATGTTCTAGAACTAATACATTTTAATTTAATATGTATTTATACTAAGTTTAAATAAAGGTATATAATATATATAGTATGCACATTGTTATATATATATATATTACCCATATACATGCATACCAATTTATATATATATATATATGCATATACCCCTATATACATATATATTAATATCATGTTTGATACTACGCAGTATTGTATACTCGTACGTAGATATTCGTATGCCAGCATTTTTGCCCATATATAGACTCATACGAATGTCCCTACCACGCTGGGTTAATTCCATGACTTGTTATTGCTAACGCACGCTTCTCTGGAATGTGAGCGCGCGCTATATTACGTAATCGATGTCGCTCGCATTAATAGTATTAACTTAATATACACAATTAACGATATAATAGAAATTAAGGATAGCATATATGTGATATTTGATAATACAAGTACATATTCTATTAAGTGGGCGTAATTTAAATTTAGCCACGCCTTCATCATATGTAACGATAATCGGATGTATCGACATATTTTTGGATCTCCTAGGGTGTCGATACAAGCGGCTTTTACTGTATATATATACCTATCAATATATGTATTTATATACCATATTATATATATATATATATACACACATATAATAACATCAGATTTGACATAAAGTATGTGTGAATGAAAAAGTATTGATTGTCATGTCTATCCCCAATTTAAAATAATTATGAGAAAAATTTAAATAACTAAAATCAATAAACGAATATAATAAATAATATAAAATGAATAAAGTAAAAATAATTAAATACATTAAATATAAATTGTCGTTATAAATTCTAATTAAACATTAAATATAAAACTTTTATTTTCATAAATAATGGCAACATTAATCTCTCGTACTTCAAAGTATTGCAAGTATTGGATGCTTGTTTACGTTGTTCTCGATACTTATCTTTGAAACAATTATTACGCTTTAAAAGTATTACCAGGGAGTCCCTGATATTAACTCATGGGTAAAATAGTTTAAATGGTACATGAATAATGATTTAAAATTCTAGTATTTAAATTGAGGTTATTATTTAATTTTATTATTATACCAATAACTCTACACAGCTTCGAAGTCACATATCCATATTGTTGTTTCCAGTCTAGCTTCGCATCAATATAAACTCATAAAAACTTAATATATGTTAATATAAGTTAATATATGTTAATTGGAATTTCATTCAGAACAATTTGTAATGTATTACTTGAATGAATATTTCGTACATTAAAAAGTATGTAAATATATTTATCAATATTTAGTGTTAATTTGTTTATTGCTAACCAAAATGATAACTTTTTAAATTCACAATTCATTAACTCATTTAAATCAGATATAGTATTACACATTTTATTCCTATCATCAGCATTGGTTTAAATAATTATTATATATTTGGAAAATCATGAATGTATAAAATAAAATTATTCCTAAAACATAACCTTGTGGAACAATATAGTTTACTTTTTTTAAATCAGATAAAATACCATCAAACATAATACATTGATATCTATCAGATATATATGATTTAAATAAATCTAAAGTATGCCTCTAATGCATATATTTGTATTATATATATAACATATTACCTTATTATTATACATAACTAGTACTGCTTATGTAGCTGGTAATAATAAACCATATTACACTACAATGTGAATTTATTTATTTTCTACATATAATCACATAGATATAGTTGAGTCAATAGTGCAACAGGTGGTAATTAGAAAATAAACACATTCACATTGTAGTGTAATATATGTTATTATTACTAGCTACATAAGCACTACTTGTTATATATAATAATATTGTAATAATTAAATAATATAAATTTAATATTAGTGATATAAAAAATAAGGTAGTATTTTATAATTATAAAAATTTTATATATTATAAATATAATATGTTAGTTGTTTAATATTTAACCAATATAATATTGAATATAATATTCAATATTAAACAAATTTCAACAGATTTAATATTGTATTATATTGGTTAAATATTAAACAAATTTAATAACATTTCAATGAAAATTCACGGTATAGTTATTATATAATATATATTATATAAAAAATATAGTAGAATACTCAGTATGTTAAATGAATATACATTATATTGGTTTTAAAATATATAATTCATTTTTCTATATTATTTATAATTATTTAAATCATTATTTAAATCATAAATTTGTTTATATTTGGTATCTGATTATATTTATGTATCGCCACCTATCATTGGAATTGTATCATTGGATTGGAATTTTATTATCAAATAATATCAATGAATCATTGAATGATATAAATTCAATTTTATATCAATTATCGCCCATGCTTATTTGTATTATAAAAATACAATAAAAACATCTATATTTAACCAATCTCTGAAAAATAATGTCTAGTATCTTATTTTGTTAATATACTATATTTCATATTAAATTTAACTATTATGAAGATGACTAAAATACGTTACGTTATGTTTTTTAAGTTATTCATAAATTAAATTTAAAATCATTTTAAAAATGTAATTATTTATGTATAAATTGTATACAATTTATAATAAAAGTACATTATATCACAATCTGTTATACCTATAATATATAATTATTATATTGTAATAATAACATACTATATATTTATTGAATAATGTAAAATTTAATAAATAATTTAAAATATATTTATTATATTATATTATATATAATTTATATATAATATATATTTATAATCAGGGATATGACATCTAATAGTTATATATTAAATGGTAAATGTATGTACTCCTAAATATATACTTTTAAGTGGTATATTACTGTGTATATTTAAATTATTCTTTAATTATATTTGTTCTTTTTTATTTTACAAATAAAAATCCATTAATTTTTTTAATTTGTATTTATATGTATATATATATAATTTATATGTTATTAAAAATACGAATTTGGTTTAAATTGATAGATTTTTTTCTATATTATTTATTTAGATATTCTATATAATAAATACTTATTATATTAGTATGATTTTAATATAATCATATATAATTAATTTAATGATTTTTTACATTTATTTGTATATCAAATTCAAATATATACTCCTGGACCATTGCAATATGATCACATCATCAACTAAAATAAAAATAAATTTAAAATATGTTTTAGCAGCCGTTTCTCTTTAGGTCTATATCGAATATGACATCCGTTTGTTTTGATTACAATTTGAATATAATGCAGTTGAATCTTAATAATAAATATTCAAATTATTTATATTTATATTGATAATTATGATCAAGTTTAATGTACTATCTACTAAAATAATAGTTATATATATAAAATACAACATATCAATATTCCTTATGATTTTTCAGTTTTTGATATTTAAATATATTTAAATTAAAGATATCATACTATTTTATTGACATATATAATTTAAATCCATAAATATATCGATAGAAGTAATTTCTCATATATCGACGAAAATCATACTATTTAAATATTTGAACTATATAATATGATTAAAATCCAATCAAAATCTCTGATGCTATTTTGTTAATTTATTGAGTAAAGTACTATTTGCGTTTCTATATATTACATGTAGTGCGTGCATCAATTGCACAGGTGAACTTTCTTTACATCGATTGTTTCTAAGCTTGAAATCCCTTGAATTTCTCTGTGTCCCTTTACCGCCAGTAACAGGCATAATAACATTGCACCCTATATTTGAGGACAGTGATATATACATCAGAATACCATACAATAAGACAACAGAACACATAATATGAGTGAATTATGTTGATATGAGGAAACTGATGTTAGATAATAGTTTGAACTTCAAACTTTGAAGGAATATCATACGATAGCTTCAACACTTATCGATGAGGATTTATAGTTTATCATCTTTATTACGTCTACATAATATTTCTAATCGATTACATTACTAAATGACTATTAACGTAAGAATCTGTGACATTTCCGGAATAAACTTAGAATCTGACATGGGGCATATTCCAATAAATATTGCATTAACAGAAATCTGAAACTCCGTTACTTTGACGGCACATATTATTAAGCCCTGTTCAACAGTTGTTCAGTATGAAAAGTACCGTTGCTTTCATACATTAGTTCTGCGTATGATATTCACGATGTTATACCACTACAACGACTACATATCAATCCTTGCAGCCTTGCCAAGCGTCTTCCTCCTATATTAACGATGCCTTCTCTATTAATAGCAGCAAGGTCGGCTGCAGATGACCTTCAATTAATCGCTGGTTAATGTAGTGTTTAGGTTGCAATCGCCTATATCAATGTTATATTATTATAATAATATGAATGTAAAGAGCTAATCTATTGTCTATATAGATTAATGTTGATGTATACTAATGCAACAAGCGATATTACATTTAATTAATACTATATAATTAAAGATTAAATCAGTAGTTAAAAGACTTAACCAAATAATGCGAAAAAGGAAGAATATAAAACATTGAAGGCTTATTTTTAATATTATATAAATCGGCCCTTTTCAGGGCCACCTATTCTTAACGGGCTTATCATTTATTAATCTATTTCTTAAATATTTAAATTAATTTATTCATCATTTGAAATATTACTTTTAACAGCATCACATTATATTGATTTCAATATAATTTTCAAATCTCGGCATCAATTATATAAATAAATTCTAAAATATTAAAATATATTTATATATAAAATTAAATTAGAAAATCTAACGATACTATTCACCATTCACATTAAATAAATATGTTATTCAGTAACATTTACAATCTTATATTCATTATATTAATTCGGAGAATATTGAATGGCCCCCGTTTGTTTTGATTAAGATTCCCGAGATCAAATTTAAAATATATCGTTGTTTACTTTAAAATTATAATAACAACTAATTTATATCTTATATGTCAATGAAATTTCCATGTAAGTTTAAAATGTAAACTAGTGTGTCAAATATCGAAACAAATATTTTGAATTTGACCTCTTATGTCGTAATCAAAACAAACGGGTTGGGTTGTAATTTTGTGCAGATCATTAATTCAATTAATTTAGATTAATATTATTAGTAAAGCAATATAATAATAATACTATTTACAAAATGTTTTCAAACAAACATTTATTTAGTGTAGATTATAATTAAGTTATCACTTATATTACAAATAAATACTAGTTAATATTTTAATAATTAGATTAATTTTTAAATAAAAAAAAGTTAATGTATTTTATAATTATTCATACAAACTAGCATATATTATTCATGAGTAAAGTAACTTTATATTGATTATACATGAAATAATAATATATTATTAACAAATATTCTCATTATTAATTTATTAATATCAACATTTTTTGTTCAACTAATATATTAATATAAAACATAATTTAGAATTATAAATATGTTATTATTGGGTAAACCACGCATATTGCTAGCAAGTTGATATTCTATAAACAAATAATAACACATTTAGCATGTTCGTATCTTGTAAGTGACCCACTGAATAGGCATCACAAGTTTCTTGAAGAGTAATCATTATCATAATGTTGTAACTTTGGAGAGGTGTGTTTCATAAGAAATTCAGATGATTCGTATATATAAAGATTTCTCATATTTATAATTATATCACTTATATATATTATTATAAAAAGTTATATTTATAATGGGTGTTTCAGTATTATATAATTATATCATTTTAAATTATATTATTATAACTGAATTTTAGAAAACATTATATAGGTAATATAAAAATAACTCTTAAATCGATATATTAACTAGATATATAATCATTATAAAGTTTTATATAATTAATTAATATTAAAACATTTCTTTATTTTGAAGTTTTATGATAAAAGTTAAGTCTAATGTGAAGAATATGTTATATTATCTAATATATACTAGCATTTATGTATAAATAACATATAATGGTAAATTATTCATTTACAATGTATATATTTGTTCAAGAATATGTTATTTTATATAAGTAGTAAACAAATTTTTGTGTATAATAAATTATATAGGGCGTATACGATGTATACTATACAATGTATGTATACTATACATTGTATAGTATACATACATGCGAATAGATATTATATACTATAAAATAATCTAAGATACTATTTACATATTAATTATGATAATTACATACAATTAGCGTTTGTGGAGACAGAACACCGCTTTAGACCATTGTAATAATCATTATGATTATTATGTTTTAAAAATATATAATATTATATACATCAACATTATATATTTTCTATTTTGTGTAGCCATGGGGGGCAATATTCTATCACAGTAGCAGTGAAAAACCAGTGTGAATATTCAATTAATTAGTTGCAATGTGTGCGCCATAAGATAGGCGTGTTCATTAAAGTAAATATAATAGTTATATGTAACTATACAAATATGTTTTTACTGTGATATACTGTTACTAATAGTAACTTAAGGGGATCCCGCACATTTAAAGTGATGATAATTTATTTTTTTTAATATATTTTTTTATTACATAATAATACTTAGTGTAGTGATTTTTAGTATCTGTAAAAAAATTAGACATGAATTCAGTCTAGAAATGGCATAAAAATGTGTTTTATGACGATAAAATAATGCTATATTATATGCTATTCAATATTACATTTTTATGCTGTCAAACTTCAAACGCTGTTTTCTCAGAATAATTATTTCGTGCTATGTATGTGCATTCAAAAATATATAACATAAAAACTATTATAATTATAATATTATTTTTTTGTGCTTTATATAGAATTTAATTATATGAATAGTAAAATAGAGAGTTAATTAATAAAATGTATAGAATTCATTGTATAAAATGATAATTTCTATAGAAATACCATCATTTTAGTATCGCTAATTTTTAATTTAGATATATATAATATAATAAATAATAATATTAAAAATATCTTTCTATTTTCCTATGCATGTATATGTTATGAATACATTACAAAAAAAATTAGGTCAATTGAATGAATAGAATATCAGTTCTATTTTTTTTAGTGGACCTATGTTTTTCCTATCTATTTATAAACGAAATTGGCAAATTTCGTGTTATGTGCGGGATCCCCTTAATATTTAGCATAGCTTTGTATTTTTGATAAACTATAAATCTATGCTATTTAGTCACAGCTGAGAATATTCAATATAATTAATATGATATTGTACATTGCACTCTATTAATGAATAGCTAT
This sequence comes from Osedax fenrisi, assembly GCA_964019155.1. Taxonomy (NCBI): domain Eukaryota; kingdom Metazoa; phylum Annelida; class Polychaeta; order Sabellida; family Siboglinidae; genus Osedax; species Osedax fenrisi. Next base: position 38,352,844 of record OZ025242.1, read on the forward strand.
GATGGTACAATATGTAGTACATATTAAGTACCATAAAGGACATGTCATCTGCTAATGCATATTTTATGAAATAGATAATGTTACGCTTGAATGATTTTATAATATTGCATCATGGTTCAGGAGTACAAATTTGAATTTGATACAAAAATCAATGCACAAACTCGATTTTAAATCAATGATTATATTAAAATAATAATATAATGTAAATTACATTATGTAATTTATACAATTTATTAATACACATTATATTATTTAGAATGTTGAAATGAAGAATATAGAAAAATATCATTCAATTCAAACCGTATTTTAATAAAATATTTATATAGAAATACAGTTTAAAATATGAAGTCATATTTATTTGACAAATAAATATATACTCTCTTCGAGAGTCTCTCGATATCTTTGATTAAAGATTTAAATCATTGACATATAATTAAATATACCACTGAAAAGTAAATAGTTTTTAGAACAAAAAGTAACCCTTGCAGAGATAGCGAGAAAACGTCATGTCCTTGCTACCATATATAAATATTTATGTGTATTATATATAATATATATATTTTATTATATAATATTATATATACTTTTAATTAACCCATCTTTCTAATGACAAAACACAACACATCACTGTTATTTTTAATATCATATTTGATATGCATGCCTGTTTTACACTAGATTCTTCTACCATTTATAATATAAATTTTATATAGTTCATATATAACCAATAGTACAATTAGTATTATTGAATGATATATATATATATATATATATACTCTAGTATATATACAATACCTCATATAACCTGGAGGTTATAGGAGGTCTTACTATATACCTTTAATTATATAATATAGACATTAGCATAATTATAATTACATGAGTTACTAACTAGTAATATAATCATAATAAAGGAATTTATATTCCTGATTGAGTGAATATAACCATTACATAATAGCTGGCCATATTGAACTATTATAAAAATGACTCATACTATATGGTATAAATATATTATTTATATTATTATAACTATATAATATTAAATTAAGGTATATATTATTCTAGTTTATATATTTACATGATATAAATTATAGGTTATATTAATTATATACATCTGTCATTTATAAATATACTATACTATATAGTTGTTGTACTATATTAAATATGTTTTTTTATCAATAAAAATGTTAGATACTTATATTGCACTAATATTATAAATGTGTTAAATAGATACATGTATTTATGTATAAATAATATAAAAAGTAGTAATTAGATGAATATTTTATAATAATAAATAATAGAGCTATATGTATATTATATAAGAAATTAAACATGTTTAATATGGGTGGCCCTAAAAAGGGCCGATTGGTATGGAAGATCAGAATAGAATTAAGCACGTTCACCACGAATACGACGAGCAAGTTGAATATCTTTAGGCATGATAGTAACACGCTTGGCATGAATAGCGCACAAGTTAGTATCTTCGAAGAGACCTACTAAGTAAGCTTCACTAGCCTCTTGAAGAGCCATAATAGCGGAACTTTGGAAACGTAAATCAGTTTTAAAATCTTGAGCGATTTCACGTACTAAACGTTGGAAAGGTAACTTACGGATAAGTAATTCAGTAGATTTTTGGTAACGACGGATCTCACGAAGAGCAACGGTACCGGGTCGGTATCTATGAGGTTTCTTAACTCCACCAGTAGCAGGAGCACTCTTGCGAGCAGCCTTGGTAGCCAATTGTTTACGAGGGGCTTTACCTCCGGTAGATTTACGAGCAGTCTGCTTTGTACGTGCCATTTTGGAAAAACAATAATGAATGATTTCTAAAGAAAATCAGCAGCTTATATAGTGTATTCCGTGGAATTAAAAGTAAATAAATCACTGATTGGTTGAATTATTATACAAATATATAATTTAAAATAAAATGAAACAATGAGAACAATGTTAACAGCTCAATAATGATTGGCTGATTTATTCTCTTTGTATTGGCTAATAATATAACCAATCACATTGTGTTGACGTAGTCCATTCCACGATAAAGCCTATAAAAAACGCCAAACCGGATATTATATTTAGTTTGTATTTTAAATTTTTCACTACAACATCTAATATCATGTCTGGACGAGGAAAAGGAGGTAAAGCAAAGGGACTTAAGTCTAAGACTAGATCTTCAAGAGCTGGATTACAATTCCCAGTAGGTCGTATCCATCGTCATTTACGAAGAGGTAACTACGCTAAAAGAGTAGGTGCTGGTGCACCAGTATATTTAGCTGCTGTTATGGAATATTTGGCAGCTGAAATTCTCGAGTTAGCTGGAAATGCTGCCCGTGATAACAAGAAATCAAGAATTATCCCACGTCATCTTCAGTTGGCCATCCGTAATGATGAAGAGTTGAACAAATTACTTGCCGGTGTTACTATCGCTCAAGGTGGTGTATTACCTAATATCCAAGCTGTTCTCTTACCAAAGAAATCCGCTAAATCTACTTAATCTGTCTACTTCTCCTCACAACAATCGGTCCTTTTTAGGACCACCCATATCTAGCATGTTTATTCAAATTAATTTATATTGTTAACCATTTTAATCCGTATTATATCACCATGATACTAATTTACATGGGTTGATTGATATAATTGTATATTATTTTTTTAATAATAAGATTCAATAACTATATTATATCTTAGTTATTAAGCTAAAGTAAATATTTAAAAATATGCCTTCAGAATATTCTTTTAAGATCTTTAAAGAATAAATTAATGTTATTCAATATGTAGTATTATAATAGTATAATACTATTTAATATTACATTTATTTTAATTAACAAATATGTTCGTCTAATACAATAGTTAGAAATATACATTTTAAACTAATTTGTAAAGTTCAAATGTTCGATACAATTTTGAAAGGTTGGAGTTAATTTCAAACTAAATTTGCATTATATATCGTTTAATTGATGATCAAATTAAATATACATCATGATAATATCGTATATAATCAGTTTTAATATGCATGTTAATTATTAAGAATTATTTTACTTTCTTAAAATTATTGACATTCTAATAATAATCGGCGGCCTGATTTTAGATTAACGTTTCAAAGAATCCAACTATAATTAGTATATGGAAAATTAAATCATTAACTGTGATGGTTTAATGATATTTTAATTTGTAAAATAGAGTACAATATAAATAATTTAGATTCTAAATGATCTTGTATTTTTTAATATAATCTCTGATATAATTAAGAATTATATTTATATTTACTAGATACTAGGTTCTTTAATTATTAAGTTAATATATATATAGAGCGATTTAATAATAGTGGAATGAATTTTATCTAATAACCATATATAGGTTATAAACAATAAATCTATGATTATATCCATAATTATTTCATATTATTAATATAAAATTCAATTATTATCGCCCATATGTATTTACATCAAAGAAAGTAAGTAGAAAACAATTAAGGGTTTATCCTGTTTAATGGGTTTAATGATTTTTATTTAACAATAAATATTTTATTTATATATTATCCCACATTTAACGAGATAGAGAGTTTCTTTCTAGATCTATTTTTAACATGAATACATGTTGATATATTACATTTTAATTTAGAACAAAATTAATATTAAATGAATGACTATACAGTTGGATAAAATAATTACGGTTTGTTCTTAAATTAAAAACTTGTTAATAGTATAATTATTTTAATAATAAGAATTATCTTGAATCAGGCCGCCATGTTCTTGTTCTTTGATTTCTTGTTGTTCTTATATAAATATATATAATAAAATAAATAAAAAATGGGTACAAAATACAAAACTCTGTAGATAATCGATATCTTTGATAAGGTAACCAGTCACTTCGTCCCAAATTAAAAAGTCACCTCGTCCGATAAATAAAGTCACTTCGTCCGATATTTTTAAGCGAGTCACCTCGTCCGAAAAATCGAGTCACTTCGTCCGAAAATTTAAAAAGCTTATAAAGTTATGAAAATCTTATTTTATAATTTATTAAACAGGAAGATATTTAACTAACATTATATGAGTTATATTATAAAGTACCCATATGATCAAATTCTGAACTTTTAATATAATTTATTTGGAAATTTTTCTTATTTTATATTTATTTTAAGTTAGTTATTATTTCTCTTAAGATTTCTTTATAATTCTTAAGATTTCCATTAAGATCTCTTATGTTATATTTCCCATACGTGAAATGCTAATTTTAGTCTATTATTTATTATGAATGATACGATTTATAGCCACCATGATATAAGTTATATTATATTATGTAACTACCAGTGTTACTTATTATAATAATGTTATAACTTTATAAAGTTTATGTACACGATCCTAAATGTGTATATATTTAATTTAGGTATACCTATATCTCATTATCATGTATATCCATTATAAGTAATAGGTGATAGTAATCCTACTATATGCATAGTTACATATATTGTATTACAGTGCCATATGGACTATAATACTATAACATATTACATAATATATAAATACATTGCATGTATCTACTCAGTGTATATCGAGTAAAAGTCGGTGGTGAGGTGCTTCACCCATTGCAGGTATGTGAGTTCTCTGTAATTAACAATTCTTAAAGTAGATGTTGATCATAATATAAATACCATCAAAGGTATGACCGTAACTTTCATACATGTCTCATCACGAATTGTTACGTCATTAGTTTTCATTATATGTTATAGTTATACTAATAATAAAAACAATATAGAATTAAATATTATGCATTACATCCATAATACATCATATGATATAGCTATTTTAAATTCATTCCCAACAATAAACAAATTATGTATTCAATATAATTATATATATATATATATATATATATATTACTTTATATTAATTATTTATATATTAATATATTACCATCATCAGCTCCAGTAGAACATGTGTTCAGTATAGATACACATGTTAATTTCCAAAACGAAATAACTTAAATTATTTAAATGATTACAAAAATAATATCTATAAACCTTATCTATACACTTACATTTATAACAAACTATTAATGCGTGTAATTAGAATAACTAATTATATATGGAATGGATATGAAGCTTATTATTATGGAATAATACCTTAATATAATACATAAGTTAATTTCCTACTCATCAAAATATCACGTAGAATTCATTTATATATATATATACTCAGTATATATATATATATATATATACAGTATAATACTGTTAGTGAATAATAATAATTATATTAAATATTATAATTATATTCATCCGGTATGAATAAATATGATATCATATTTCGGACGAGTATATTTATAAGCTTTTTAAATTTTCGGACGAAGTGACTCGATTTTTCGGACGAGGTGACTCGCTTAAAAATATCGGACGAAGTGACTTTATTTATCGGACGAGGTGACTTTTTTATTTGGGACGAAGAGACTTTCGGACGAAGTGACTGGTATTCTTTGATAATAATTATAATCATGTTCTTGTCTGCATAATAAAATAAATGAATAGACACACTTATAATTCGCATTAGAATTTACTTATCCGAGGTATAGTTATAAATGTTTTAAAATCGGTAAGGAACGCGATTCTAAATAACATCTTTGTTATATTCTTGGTCCCATACATTTATTGTTTTATAATTCGCGATTTTAAATCGCGTACCTTCATTAAATAAGTAAGGTACGCGAACGGACGTTTGTTCACATGATCCAATATAGAGTATATATTCATATATCATATATTATATGAGTATGATATACAGTGTTACACTGTCAGTGTATATGTATATTATATACAGTATATATGCGTAATACACTGTGTAGTTGTATATAATATACACATGTATATGATATACATATGCACACATATACATATACACTGTATGATACAGTGTACACCGTACAATATATGTCGTACATTCAATGTAACATTGTATGTATTTTATGTATTTTGTGTTTATGTATTTTTATTATCTTTAAGATAATCTTAATATTTTAAGGATTTCAACCTGTATTTCAACCTGTATTTCCTTAGAATGCCAGTAATTTCGTACGACTTATTTAGTAATCTCGTACGACTTATAAAATTTAATTTATTTCATAATTATACAGTTCTTATACGAATATATATAATACAATATATTATATCAATATATAATAAGTTAGGATCACGTGAACAAATCGCCTATCGCGTTCCTTCATAAAATAGCAAAGGAACGCGATTTTAGAATCGCGTTCCTTACTCATTTCGACAAGGAAAGCGATTTAAAAATCGCGTTCCTTTGCTATTTTATGAAGGAACACGATAGGCGACTTGTTCACTTGATCCATAAGTTATTATATATAATCGTATAAAAACTGTATTATTATGAAATAAATTAAATTTAACAAGTCATACGAAATTACTCGTACGAGATTACCTCGTACGAAGTTACTGGCTACCTTTCCTTAAGGACATTTAATATATAATTACATGTTAAAATGATTTTTTTTTTTAATCTAATTGTACTATAATATGAACTAATATAGTATATATTCAACATATATTATATTGTAATGGGTTATTATAATTTCACTAGGAATACTACCTATGTATATATATCTGTAACACAACACAATCTATTACGTAATCAGTACGTGTGCAGTAGAGCGTTACAACGCAGGCTTCCCTATAGGCAAACATAGGTGTTATTTTATATATTCACATTGCATATATATTTGGTTTCAATATATACTGATGGTAGTTATTAATGATATATGATAACGGTTACAGGTGTACAAAACGCAATGAACTCGCTTCGTGCAAAGCATTTGTAAAGTTCAGTAATGGACCACAGTACACCACTAGGAAATCACCATCCTCCTCATTTGTGTTATCCGATGCAAGGTAGTATTATAGAATATGTAGTACATATTATGTACTAATGAATTAATAGATAAATAATATTATGTGAATAGGTATTGAGGATCGTGCTAAACCATAAGTTAGCCTAAAACAGAATGGAAGAAAGAGAACCTCCTCTTCAGCTGCGCAATTAATTGAAGAGGTGATTTTATTAAACAATATACAAGTGTATACATATATTTATATTATATTTTTTTTCAGAAATTAATAGATGATCCGAACACAGTACATATGATACCTAGCAAACAAAACCTAATAAGTACTATCAATTATGCAAGGAGAAAATCATGACCCAAAGAGCCCGTTGATATGACAATAGATATCAACAATATTCCTCCACATTTTCTATGTGATGATATCAGAGTGGGCGAAAATCGATTAATAATATTTATGACTGCTACTATGAAAAGCCTGTTAGTAACTGCTCTAGTATGGTATGTAGATGGTACCTTTAGAGCAGGGTTGGCGGTTTTTTTAGGGTTTTTTTGGTTTATTTGGTTTATTTGGTTTTTTTGGTTTTTTTGGTTTTTTTATAATTAAATGTTCGGATTATTAATTAGAAAATATTTTATATACCTAGATCGATTATTAAATGTCTGTGCAAAACATACATATATAGAGTAAGTATAAAATATACAACTCTAATGAATATTATTTATATATATTAATTATATATATATATATTATTAAATTTTCAATAATATATTATTAATATTAAATGTTAATAAAATTATTTTATTAAAATATATTTATTATAAAAATAAAGTAAAATATAATAAAAAAAATAGTTACAAATTGTAACAAAATAATAATTAAAAAAAATAACAATACAGTAATTAGAAATATAATCAATATAATTCTCACAATAAAATTAAAAGTTACAAATTGTAACAATATAATAATTTAAAAAATAATAATAATAATAATTAGATGATTTCTAATAGAAATATAATCAATATAATTCTCACAATAAAATAACAAGTTACAAATTGTAACAATATAATAATTTAAAAAATAATAATAATAATAATAATTAGATGATTTCTAATAGAAATATAATCAATTTAATTCTCGAAATAAAAAAACAAGTTTTGCAGCCTTATCATTGCCTAATCGATTCCTTATTTTTGATTGAACGCTTTTATAATGTTAAAAAAACCAATAGTTTTTATAATGTTAAAAAAACCAATGGTTTTTATAATGTTAAAAAAACCAATGGTTTTTTTGATCAAAAAAACCAAAAAAACCGAACCAAAAAAACCGACCAACCCTGCTTTAGAGTAATAGGAAAACCCTTCAGTCATACATATCTTCATTCAGCAACGTTAACTAAATATATAATAGGATATATTTGGAAATTTAGTGTGTGTATGTAGAGTATATGTAAATATTCAAAAATTGATAATAAATATATGTATATATAATAAAATAAACTAAATATTTAAATTAGGTGATTGTAAGAAGCAAATTCCTGTCGTTTATGTATTTATGTCTGGGAGGACTGAAGACGATTATAAGGCTATATTTAACTTTATAAAGAGAATTCTGAAGTAAATTATAATATATATATATATATATATATATATATATATATATATATATATATGGTACCTAATACAATATTAATTTTAGAGTAACTCCAGTGACAAGATTTGTCCAGGACAGGGTTCCATTATTTTCGGTAAAAACCTGTTTTTACCGGGCAAAACCGGTAATAACCGGTAAAAACCTATCTCTACCATGTTAATTTACGGTAAAAACCTAGTACTCATAAAATATAATACTTTTAAAAAAAAAATTATATTGAAATTTAAAATAATATTGATTCATTTATATATAAATGTTATGGCTAATTAATCTAGCAGATTTATTTGAAAATTTGTCAACATTTGTCTGCTTTATTATGCCATTTATCAGGGTTGGTCGGTTTTTTTAACGGTTTTTTAACGGTTTTTTTGATCAAAAAAACCATTGATTTTTTTGGTTTATTTGGTTTTTTTAACATTATAAAAGCGTTCAATCAAAAATAAGGAATCGATTAGGCAATGATAAGGCTGCAAAACTTGTTTTTTTATTTCGAAAATTAAATTGATTATATTTCTATTAGAAATCATCTAATTATTATTATTATTATTTTTTAAAATATTATATTGTTACAATTTATAACTTGTTATTTTATTGTGAGAATTATATTGATTATATTTCTAATTACTGTATTGTTATTTTTTTTAATTATTATTTTGTTACAATTTGTAACTATTTTTTTTATTATATTTTACTTTATTTTTATAATAAATATATTTTAATAAAATAATTTTATTAACATTTAATAATATTAAATATATTAATATATATTAATATATTAAATATAAATTTAAATATATTAATAATATATTATTGAAAATTTAATAATATATATATATATATAATTAATATATATAAATAATATTCATTAGTGTTGTATATTTTATACTTACTCTATATATGTATGTTTTGCACAGACATTTAATAATCGATCTAGGTATATATAATATTTTCTAATTAATAATCCGAACATTTAATTATAAAAAAACCAAAAAAACCAAAAAAACCGCCAACCCTGCCATTTATAGTACATTTATTATTTTAAATCCAACTGGATTTTGAGGTCTGCCACCCTTATATTGTAAAATTAACAAGTTGATGTAATTGGATATATTTTATAAATGAAATAAAATCATACTGTGTTATATTTATACGATTTTAAAATATATTCATAAAATTACACAATGAAAATATTACTAAATAGTTATACAGTATTGTAAAAAATATTTGTAAAAACTATATTTAATTTCATATATATAAAAATAAATATTCTATTCAGTATTTATATATATATATATATATATATATATATATATATACGTATATATATATAATTAACAATATATATATAGATATATTTAATTAAATATCATGGTATAAAATCAAATAATGAATATATTCAAATAATTTCTCAATGAAAAATTATTAGTTCTATTGTTTAATATATATATTATTTTTTACAATATTAAGTCCCTGTCACACCGAAAAAGTTGGCCGATTTTTCACCAATACCGTACAGATTTTTCTCTCTCTCTCTCTGTGCTACACCCCTACCGATATATCACCAATATATCATCGATATCGTGACAATATCACTATTCATCATTTCGAGATATCTCTAAATATTTAACTATTTCTCGACGATTTCGTTACTGCGCATATCGGTGAAAAATCGCTCGCTTTATTTGGTGTGAATGGGCTTTCCTTTTACTAATGCAAAAATAAATATATTATTATATTCAATATTTTATATATATATATATTGACTTATTTACTCATTTATTTCAATATCATATTATTTATTTTAAAAATGTTTTCTTTACATAGAGTCAAAATTAATAAGTTTTTTTTTTAATATAAAAAATCTTATAATATTGATTTTAATGTAGTATTATTTAACTTTATAATTGTATATTATCTATTAAATATCTATAAATAATATATAATTGTAAATTATATAGACACTAGTAGGTTTAATATAATATAGATAATATTATATTTAATTATATAGATAACACTAGGTTTTTACCATGGTAAAAACCTGTTTTTACCGGACAGGTTATTACCGGTTATTACCGCGGTTATTACCATAGGTGATAATAACCTATGGAACACTGGTCCAGGATTATGAAATGGCCACCTGGAATGCCATTAGAGTGGAATTCCCAGGAATTTGTATTAATGAATGTCTTTTCCACTATACACAGGTTACTCTATTATGAAATGTAGTTTTTTACTTAGAATGATATACATATATAAATACATTAATATATCATACATAATAATGTAGGCTATTATGAGACACGCTAGATCATTGGGTCTGGCAATATTATACCGGGATGAACGGATCCGATCAATAATACGTGGTTATATGTGCCTGCCCCTGCTATTTCATGGACATATAGCTGAGAATTGTAGTCAAATTAATAATAACATTCTAGATGATGATCATGGTTTGTATATTAAAATATATATAATATATACTATATAATATATATATATATATATATTATAATAGAATTAAAGCAATTGGAACGCTACATGTCCAGGCAGTGGATTCTTAATCAGATATTCACCCTATAGAGTCTATATCCGTGTATGGTCTCAGTGTCCGTACAAACAATGATACTGAGGGATATAACTCTAGATTGAGACATAGAGCTGTAAAAGGTTAATAATTATTATAATCTAGTATAATAGATCATCAATTATAATTATTTATAAAAATATAATAATCATTAGCTCACCTGTTATTCTACAATTTGATCGACTTCTTGTACAAAGAGTCGCGTCTTGTAAAACAAATGTATATATATATATATAATATAAATGTATACACAATGTGTATTACACACAGTGATGGGCACCGATCCTTTTTCCCTGGATCGCCGATCCCGATCCTATAGTTATTCTCTTATGCAATCTTTTTCCCGATCCCGAACCTCACTTCGTTACCCGATACCGATCCTAAGTTTCTTACCCGACCCAATCACAATATTATTTATATATTTAATTAATACTATTTTATTTCATTATTCAAAACAATATATATATATATATGTAGTTATAATATATATGTAGGTAAATTATTAATAATTGTAAATAATATTTATTATTAATATATTGTATTATATTTCAATAATAATTCAATTGAATTAAATGCATATATTAATGTATATTATTTAGACTATTATTTATATTATATAGACTGGACCTATATGATATAGTGAATTAAATATAATTTATTTATATAAATGCATTGAATTGGATACAAATAACTACTCATTGTACGACGTACAATGTATGTTGAGTCAAAGTTGGTGGTTTACTTATATGGTATCAATTGATTGAATTCTATTATGGTAAAAATAACAATTATTATTTATATACTATGTAGGTTAACCTAGTCTTGCAATACCTTGGAAAACATTATAAAATAATGATCAATACAATATCATATAAATGTAATAATACAATACTAAAATGTTGTTAATATTCTTATAAATTAATATAATAATATTAGAGTATCGTATATGCAACGATGGGCACCGATCCTTTGTTAATGGATCGCGATCACCGATCATATCCTTTTCCCGATCCTCCATTCATTATCCGATCCTTTGCCGATCCCGATCCTCGCTTGCGTATCCGATCGCGATCCTGCCCATCACTGATTACACATATGTATACATGTGTATATAAATATGTATATTATTATAATATACATATTTATATACACATGTATACATATGTGTAATAGGTGTTATTTTATATATTCACGTTGCATACTTTATATACCTGTCATGTTATTGTTTTTGTATTTATGTAATAAATATAAATAAATACAAAAATAATAACATAATAGGTATATAAAGTATGCAACATGAATATATAAAATAACACTTATGTTTGCATAGGGAAGCCTGCGTTGTAACGCTCTACTGCACACGTACTAATTACGTAATAGATTGTGTTGTGTTACAGATATATATACATAGGTAGTGTACCTAGTGAAATTATAATAACCCATTACAATATATATATATATATATATATATATATATATAATATACTATATTAGTTCATATAATATTGTAAATATAGATTATAACATGGAATTACATATTAAATTTCCTTAAGAAAATACAGGTTGAAATACTAAGATAATAAAAATACACACAATATACATACAATGTACGAGTCGTACACTACGACATGTATTGTATGGCGTACACTGTATGTGTATATGTGTATATTATATACAACTACATAGTGTATTACGCATATATAAACATACATACATATACACTATATCATACTCATATACTCTATATATGTGTATATGTGTGTATATGTGTCACTCGGTCAGATTATTTTAAATTGTGCAGTAGTGCGTAACATATGTCAATCAAGTACATATATAAGTACCGCCCACCTTGAATCTGGAAAGTATTGAGGCGGTCTGATTCTAGATTAACCAATAATAATATGGGATATTATGTTGGGGAAGCACACATTAATGTGATAGTTGCCTACGTTGTAGTACGTATATATATATATGTTAAGATAATGATTGATGAATGGTTGAATACTCTTCCACACACAGTTTGATTAATAATTTAGACTACAATTTCTCCCTTCATAATTGTGATTATACAATTTAAAAATCTAATATTACATCATTTTAAAACCTAAATACATTATTAAATATTAGATACTTCAGAGCGGATTTAGAGTTTCCATGTACTTTGTTATACATAGTATAAATATAAATACAATATATTATAAATATATGCATTTATATAATAATATATATATATATATTAGTGTTGCAATCGAATACTACTATCAAAGTATCGGTATAGTATCAGTTATAAAAAGTAGAGTATCAGTTTGAATCCGAGTTCAAATTTTTATAATTATTGAGTATCAGTATCAGTTCGAAATTCTTAAGTATCAGTTCGAAATTCTTAAGTATCAGTTCGAAATTCTTAAGTATCAGTTCGAAGTTCGAAGTCCGATTGCATCACTAATATATATATATATATTATGTAAATTAAGTAAAGTTATTCTACCATAATGTTATGATATTATTAAATATAATAAATTAATTCATAATTATTATAAGAAATATATTTTATTTATTATACGTATTTAAATAATTGTATTATTATATAGATTTTATATAGCATTATATAAGTATATTATATACTAGTGTATAATGTTGTTAAACAATGCGTTTTTTTATTAATTCTTGTTTAAAACATGTTTTGCACGGTTTTTTTCGTTTTTAATACGTTTTATTTGTTTTTTTCTATTACAAAAATTAAAATTATTTAAATAAAGTAGATATGTCGTTAAATAATAAAATAATAATAAGTAATTACATATTATATGAATAACCATTATTTATTCGAATAATATATTATCTGTATTATTAACATCATTAAATCATATTGTCATACTATACATTAGTATGACAATTATAATTATTATAATATTTATTTTGTTACAATATAACACTGAGTATTTCTGTTACTGTTCTTATTTAATGCTATAGACATGGAGATTCTATCACAATCTATGTATAATATACATTGTATTTGTATATAATTAATATTATAAAACTATATGAACTTTCATAATAAATTATTATAAATAATAAAGTAAAATTAGATTTCTTTTATATTTTGATATGATAAATTATATAATAATATATATTATGTTTAATATATAAATAAAAAACTGTATGAACTTTCATATTTCTTTTATAATAATATATATTTTATATAAATATTATATATTATTAAACATAATATATATTATTTATTATATCAAAACATAAAATACATCTAATTTTACTTTATTATAATAATAATATTATATTTGTATACATTTATTAATTAATTATAATTAATTTTTCAATTATTATACAGTTTATTATATAAAAATATAAAATAAATCTAATTTTACTATAATAATATTATATTTTATACATTTATTATATATATTTAATAATCATTCATTTTTCAATTAAAATTTGAGCGCATAATATATAAATTTATGTCTCTTGTTTTTATTCTGTTTTTTATTCTTTGTTTAAAACGGTTTAAAACGTCGGTTTAAAACATGTATTTTATTAACTCATAATACTACTAGTGTATAAGTATACATATATATATTACATATTATATATATAATTATTAGAAATATATTATTAATAGCTTATTAGTTTATTTAATTAGTAGCATTATAATACTAAATAGTTATAATAATATATATTTATATATTCTATAGGTGTCTCAAGTCGTCGTTACTAACAGTGAGCTATATTAACGGTATTTCAAACTGTTCAAGTAAAGGGATGTCTATTCTAGTATAGCCAGGTTACTATATATATATTGTTATTTTTATTTTATTTTATTTTGGTGGAGTCCTTTCATCCCATTCAGAAACGTAGATGAAGTTTTCACTTATAGCAATATAGCTCTAATGTCCCTTCGAAGCCGCTCTCATGTTAAGGCATCCATGATTTTAACGAGAGTCAATCATTTATTTATATACAATTATATAAGATCACTTTTAAATATTATTTTAAGATCTATTTTAATGGTCCGGACGAGGCTTAAACCCGCGTCCTACTGCTTATGTGTCTGACGCATTAGCCAACTGAGCCATACAAATAGTTTATTATTTATATATATATATGTACATATGTATAGCATCAATATAAAGAATGTTGATAAGCAATTGACACACGCAATCCATGTTATATATATATATATATATATATATATTTATAATAAACTGCCTATTTATAATCTAAATCTAAATATATTATATTTATATACTTTTTATATACTATATTACTACAGGCTGAGATGAGTAGGCGTGACCATTGGACTGGTCCTCCATCGCTATGGTTACGATGACCCCACCCGGCATCAGAGCAGAGCCTTTATGTCGCTCCCTCCCTCTTCTTGGTGAACACATGCTAGCTAACACGTGATGTGTGATCATGCTACAGCTGGTGAACACATGCTACAGCTGGTGAACACATGCTAAAGCTGGTGAACACATGCTACAGCTGGTGAACACATGCTAAAGCTGGTGAACACATGTTACAGCTGGTGAACACATGCTACAGCTGGTGAACACATGCTACAGCTGGTGAACACATGCTACAGCTGGTGAACACATGCTACAGCTGGTGAACACATGCTAAAGCTGGTGAACACATGCTACAGCTGGTGAACACATGCTACAGCTGGTGAACACATGCTACAGCTGGTGAACACATGCTACAGCTGGTGAACACATGCTACAGCTGGTGAACACATGCTACAGCTGGTGAACACATGCTACAGCTGGTGAACACATGCTACAGCTGGTGAACACATGCTAAAGCTGGTGAACACATGCTAAAGCTGGTGAACACATGCTACAGCTGGTGAACACATGCTAAAGCTGGTGAACACATGCTAAAGCTGGTGAACACATGCTACAGCTGGTGAACACATGCTACAGCTGGTGAACACATGCTACAGCTGGTGAACACATGCTACAGCTGGTGAACACATGCTACAGCTGGTGAACACATGCTACAGCTGGTGAACACATGCTAAAGCTGGTGAACACATGCTAAAGCTGGTGAACACATGCTACAGCTGGTGAACACATGCTAAAGCTGGTGAACACATGCTAAAGCTGGTGAACACATGCTACAGCTGGTGAACACATGCTACAGCTGGTGAACACATGCTAAAGCTGGTGAACACATGCTACAGCTGGTGAACACATGCTACAGCTGGTGAACACATGCTACAGCTGGTGAACACATGCTACAGCTGGTGAACACATGCTACAGCTGGTGAACACATGCTACAGCTGGTGAACACATGCTACAGCTGGTGAACACATGCTACAGCTGGTGAACACATGCTACAGCTGGTGAACACATGCTACAGCTGGTGAACACATGCTACAGCTGGTGAACACATGCTAAAGCTGGTGAACACATGCTACAGCTGGTGAACACATGCTAAAGCTGGTGAACACATGCTACAGCTGGTGAACACATGCTACAGCTGGTGAACACATGCTAAAGCTGGTGAACACATGCTACAGCTGGTGAACACATGCTACAGCTGGTGAACACATGCTACAGCTGGTGAACACATGCTACAGCTGGTGAACACATGCTACAGCTGGTGAACACATGCTACAGCTGGTGAACACATGCTACAGCTGGTGAACACATGCTACAGCTGGTGAACACATGCTACAGCTGGTGAACACATGCTACAGCTGGTGAACACATGCTACAGCTGGTGAACACATGCTACAGCTGGTGAACACATGCTACAGCTGGTGAACACATGCTAAAGCTGGTGAACACATGCTAAAGCTGGTGAACACATGCTAAAGCTGGTGAACACATGCTAAAGCTGGTGAACACATGCCACTTCAGTGCTTGTGTATTTCACTACTCATCCAGTCAGCACAATTTCTGTGTATGGTCTCGCAATCCGAACGCATAATGACACCGAAGCTTTGCATCGTTTACTTAATGAGCTTGTCGGAGAATCTCACTTTAATATAAACTTATTACTATTTTATATGAAATAGTGCTTGATTGTAAGAGAACGCGTGTTTAGCGATGATTAGCATGAATACAACGTCTGATTGAATTGTTTATACGATATTCTTCGATAGATCCTCTTATTAGTATATCAGCATTTGATCTACTGATGAGAGAATCCTATCTTTTAAATCCATCAGATAATTGAATGTTAATCAATGATGATGATGATGATATCTAGTTTATATTACATTCCTTACGTTTAGGTAACCTACATATTATTATTATACCTATATAGCTATTAACCTATATATCATTATTATTATACATCACGTATCTTATAATTTATTAATATATTTTATTATTTATAATAAATATAATAATATAAGTACATTCAATATAATACATTCAATACTTTTTTTATCATATACAATATAATTGAACATGCATTAATTAAGGAAATCACTTTATAACATGTATCCTGTTAGTATATATCACATGCATTAATTAAGGACATAACTTTATAACATGTATCTAGTTAGTATATATCACATGTATTAATTAAGGACATCACTTTATAACATGTATCTAGTTATATATGATGTATATCTATATTATATATGATGATGATGATTTTATTTAAACACTGATTCAATTATAAAATTCTTATAGTGTGACAATAATATATAAAATACAATAAATAAAAGTCATAATTAGTACAGAATTAGTACTTAATATAACATATAAATTATTATTGGGGTTAAGTAGTAAATACTTGTTGGTGAGCCAGTTATTGATAGTAGTTAAGCAGGCTTGAAGGTGAATATTTGATGATTGGTAACAATCGGCATACATTTCAATGTCATCTGTATAAATATTGTATTGGAAAGGATTTAATAAGTTTGCTAATGGGGAGTAGGTAAATACAGAAGAGTATAGGGGAGAGGGACGATCCTTGCTGTACTCCAAAGAGGACTTTTCGTTTGGGTGATAGTGATTTGTTAATTGTGCTATAGGTTCTGTTAGTGATGTAATTGGAAAACCAGATTAATACAGTATTTTCAAGTCCAATTAGTTTTAGTCTATAAATAAGTAAGTATGGGTTAATGGTGTAACATTCTGAAGAGAGGTCTAGAAGCAGTAGTTGTGTAGTGAGGTCGTTGTTAAGGGATTTCAGTAGGTCGTCGAGTAGTGAGAGTATAGTCGTTTCTGTACTATAGAGTTTTCTGAAGGCGCTTTGCTGAGGATCAAGTATATTGTTGGCAGTGAGGTAGAAGATTAGTTGTTTGTGAATTACCTTCTCAAGTAGTTAGAATTGGAAGTTGAGATATGGGTCGGTAGTTAGAGAGTGTATTACAGTCGAGTTTGGGTTTTTTTATCAAAGGGCTGATAATAGAGTATTTTAAGTCTGAAGTGATAATACCAGTTATAAGGGATTCATCAATGAAGCGTTTATATATTGGTGCTATGGTCGAGGCGAGCTTTTTCAGAGTTTGTAGGCGGTAGGATTTCGATGGTGAAGTTTGCGGTAGATATTTTGGTTAATGGGGGTATCCCACTACAGGATTTTCCAGTAACTTTTAGTAAAATATTGTAACTTTAAAATGATTTTCTATAATGTTGTCGGAAAGTTAGAGGGTTTTCCACTAAAATTGTAGTTAACTTGATAGAAAATCTTTATAAAGTTAAAATATTTCCAGCAAGTTGCCGGAAATACTTGTAGTGGGATACCCCCTTAAGAGATAATTGGGAGTAGGGGCGCTGGTACGATTTTGTATGTATCAATAACCAATCAAAATAAATTTGGTGGTAAAAGTAGAGGGGGACCAATACATAGGAGGTCCCCCTAGATTTTAAAGTGGGAGGACATATCCCCCCGTCCCCCTATTGCAGCGCCCCTAATTGGGAGAGGTTGTATTCAGTAGGAGATTTGTTGTAGATTATGTTTTTCTTTTAACAAGTCGTTAAACAATAAATATTACATTAAAATCATAATTATAAGATTTTGTTATATTTTTGACTTTATGTAAAGATAATATTTTTGTTAATAAATAATATGATGTTAAAATAAAGAAGTAAATAAGTCAATAATATATATATATATATATATAAAATATTAAATAGGATAATATATTTATTTTAATATTAGTTTAATGTAATATTGTTAAAAAAAATATATATATTAAACAATAGTATTTGATATTTTCATTGAGAAATTATTTGAATGTATTCATTATTTGATTTTATACCATGATATTTAGATACATATTGTTAATTATATATATATATAAATATAAAATACTGAATATAATATTTATTTTATATATTAAATTAAATATAGTTAAAAAGAAATTGTTTACAATAGTAATATTTTAATTGTGTAATTTTATGAATATATATGTAAGCACAGTATGATGTTATTTCATTTATGAAATTTATCCCTTTACACCAACTTGTTAATTTTAAAATATGAATAAGGGTGGCAGACATAGAGAGAAATTTCTCTCTAGCTCTATGGTAGCAGACCTCAAAATTAAGTATGGATTTTTTTAAATAAATATAATATAAATGGCATAATTAAAGCAGAGTGCCAAAAATGTGTGGTAAAATTTTCAAATAAATCTTTTAGATTAATTAGCCACAACATTTATATATAAATGAATCAATATTACTTTAAATTTTAATAAAACATTTTTTTTAAAGGTATTATATTTTATGAGTACTATGTTTTTGAAATTTTTTACCGGTTATTACCATAAATTAACATGGTAAAGATAGGTTTTGGACGTTTTTGCAATTTTGTGCCCGCTAAAAACAGGTTTTTGCCAAAAAGTAGTGGAACCCTGGCATTTCACATTACCGAATTCGATAAATTTTCGTGAATTTAAGAATATGTGATTGATTTATAGGAAATCACTGTTATCTGCTAAAACCAGTTTCTTTCAGAATAAAATATTACATTTCGGAAACGATACCAAACAATTTTGTTGTTGGTTAATTCTCTATATTATAATGGTTCTCCTAAATCTTTATCAACACTTACTGATAAGAATCTTTGCAATCTTTTTCAATAAGTTATCTAATATATGCTCTATCATTTCCAATAAGTTATTATTAGATACATCATATGATCTAACTTCTGTGAATTATTCTTCCGATAACTATTTTCATTCTTTTTGCTCAGTTTCAAATGTTGACATATATAATTTAATCATCACACATAATTTAAAATCTTCATCTCCTCTTAATCCTCTTCCTATTTCCATATTTCATAATCTTGCTTCTTTTCTATCAACTTTTATATTCACGGTTGTTATCAGTTATCTTAGCAATGGGGAAATACTTGATATTTTAAAGCATGCAGTAGTTATACCCTTCTAAAAAAGCATAATCTCGATAAAGAAATATTACCAATTATAAACCAATATCACAATCCCCTTTATTAGTAAAATTATGGAAAAAATTTTGGTAAAGCAGTTAAATAATTATTTATTACATTTTAATATTCTAGATCCTAAACAGAGTGGGTTTAGAAAATGTCATAGTACAGAAATTACTTTAATTTCTCTCACTGGTGATATTTTATTAACTTTAAATCATAACAATAATATACAATTGTTACTTCTAGATTTATCATCAGATTTTGATAAAATTATGCATGATTTACTATATATAGCTTAAAAATGATTGAGTTATTTGATACTATTTTATTATGGTTTATATAGTATCTTCAAAACAGATATTTTTCTATGAAAATTAATAATGAATATTCATCTAAAAAATTACTTAGTCATGGTGTACCAAAAGGTTCAGTACTTGGTTCTATATTATTCTCAATTTATCTGTTACCCTTGATTGAAATTTTCCACCAGTTTCCTGATATTAATTATCATTTTTATGCGGATGATTTACAAATGTATATCGAACAGCTTTTACATGATCTTCCTTCTGATAATTATTCTTTGTTGAATTTTTTAAATACCTTACATATTTGGTTTTTTTTTAATATTCTAACGTTAAATATGTCTAAAACCTATTTTTTTAATTTTTATATTAATAATATTATTTATATTTACTATATTTACCCGGATATTTAGTATTATCTCAAATCAGGCGCCGATTGTTATTATTATAATAATTATAAGAATGTCACGGTGGGCGGTACTTATATATGCACTACTGCATTATAAGATATTTTAAAGTAACACAATATTTTATAGACACACTTAGGTATATAATTCAGCTAAAAAAAAACAGAAAATAAAACCAAAGAAATCAAACAACTCCAAAATAAAAATTGAACTCTGACATTCTAATAATAATAATAATCGGCGGCCTGCTTTGATATTTATTAGGGTTCATAATATATATATATATAGCGAGTTAATAATACTGGAATTAATGTTATTTAATAACCACATATAGGTTATAAACAATATATCGTGTATTATATCCATAATTATTTTATATTCCTTATATTAATATAATATGCAATTATTATCGCCCATATGTATTTACATCACAGACAATAAGTAGATGACAATAATCCAAGGACAATAAGGTTTATCCCCCAATAAGGGTTTATCCCGTTTAAAGGATTTTTATTTTAACAATAAATATTTTATTTAAATATCAAATAATTTTTTTACTCTATAAATATTTATATATTAATCCACATTTAACATGAATACATGTTGATATATTATATTTTAATTTAGAACAAAATTAATATTAAATGAATAACCATAAAGTTGGATAAAATAATTTACGGTATGTTCTTAAAACTTAAACTTTTTAATTATTAAAAATCATTAAATATTATTAAATTAATAGTATAATATTATTATACTATAATAATTATTACTAAGTATAAAAAAATGTAAAGTTATTCTAATTTTGTATAATAATTATCTTATAATTAAAATGAATATTGAATCAATAATTTGATAATATATATAAACGTAGATTTAGACTGACATCGGCCCCCAAAATATCACGTGACTAACCGAGTGTTCAAGTAAACAATGCGTATATTGCATATATAATATTATATTAATATATAAACATACGGTATTATGATATGTATATATAATATATATTATATATATATATATAAAACACGAATTCACTACTCAGTAAATAATGTAATGAGAAATATAACGCCAACAGCGAAATGTATAATTTAACTCCGGTTTTAACTATCGGTTTAACACGTGACTTATTGGGGGCCGATGTCAGTATTCAGCTAAACGTAAATCTCAAAATCCAGCCGCCGATTATTACTATTATTAGTATGTAGAGTTCAATTTTTATTTTTGTGTTGTTTTATTTCTTTGGTTTATTTTTATTTTTTTGTTTTTTTTTAGCTGCATTATAGGATATAATGCGGCTATATAATTGATATCTCCAAGTGAACCTATACAATATTGTGTTACTTTAAAATATCTTATAATGTTCAGTTGTGCATATATAAGTACCGCCCACCTTGAACTCTGACATTCTTATAATAAAATCAGCGCTTGATTTGAGATTTACGTTTATATAAGATTGAATCTTAATTATATTACAATTTTTAAATTTATAATTAATTATAATATTATGTTAAACATAATTATTATATGTAAATGCAATATATTTAGGTGGGGGATAATAATATGTGGATCCTAAAATTTGAAATGTGGGACGTGTGCATCTAACATATAATATATATAATATATATATATTGTAAGTTGAAACATTAAATTGTAATGCTCGCGCTTAAATGCACACGCCCCTTATAACATATAAATTTAGGATCCGCATATGATTGTAATCCTATTTAGGTACCTGGTCAAAATTTATCGTGATTTTTTTAATTTGCTAAAATTTTGCTAAAAAACGCCCGCAAAATTTTTTATTCAAATTAGTGATTTGATAATCACGTATCTATATATAAGCGGCATACTTACATATGTATTCGTGGTTATTTATTTAACAAATTATTCTTAAAATAATGTGTAATTTTTTATTATAGTTTCAAACTAAGTTTGATATATATTATTAGTATTATATATAAATATTATTCACGATTGTTAATATAATATATAATAACATGTTTACAATATTATATTGAATAAAAATGCATTCATATTTTTTTATTGTATATTGTTATAAATATTTTAATAAAATTACGAATTTATTAAAAATTTGTTTGAATTGAATAATTTTGTTATATTCTGTGTCGAAATTCCAAATAATATAATGTGTATTACGTTATATAAGGATTTTATTATAATCATATTTAAATCATTAATTTAAAAAAAATCTTTTATCAAATTCAAATTTTTACTCCTGACCCATAATACAATAAAATGTTTAGCAAAATATGCGTTAACATACGTCCTTTCCTTGATATATATAAACAATATATATATATTATTAGTAATGTTACAATATTTCCTGGCTTGCACATAAAGTTATTGTGATTTTACTGTTGACCAGTATTATAGATAAGCTGTTACACATATATAATATCGATTGTGTATTAAAGTTACATCAAGTACTCCCTAGTACTATGCAGTCATTTGTCAGGCAAGCACTATTCTTTTGTTTTAGCACCTGCTTGTTATTTTAATTGCAATTAATAATTTAAAATAGATATATAACCAAGAAATAACCTATGTAAGAACAAGCACATAGATATACTATACTTGTATGGTGTGTGATGATGATATAGCAATAGATCGCTGTCATAGCTATAACCATGTTTACATAGTTGATGCCACCACATAGGTCACATACACAGGAGGTGCATGACAGATTGTCACCCAACACCTGCAACATGGATATCGCATCCTTACCTATTAAAGTTGAGCCACAGGACCCTACAGAGGATCCTACAGTTAGACTTATTCCTGGTGGCAACTGTAAAGGAGGGGTTAGTGTTATATACTGAACGTAACGCATATACATATGTATATACTGAACGTAATTAATGTTATATACATATTATAATAAACTAGATGCGATATATTCTAGTTTACCCATTAAGAAATAAAGGTATTGCGAAACACCTTTAGGAGTCTTTCACGAGGGCAAACTATAGCGCACCCCTTAGTATATTATATAGGAGTATAGTATCACACACATTAAGGGTGTTAGGGTTTTTTCACACTCACAGGGGTATTAGATGTATAAACAATGACCTCAACGACAATAGAACCAGGGGCCTGTAGATTAACTGCAGTGTTAAGTGAAGTGCTAATGCTTGACCATATGAAGACTTCATTGTTTATATTGTAGACTATAATCTATTATAGTAATATATTCATTATAAGTTACATTATAAATATATTATTATAGTATATAATCTAAAAGATAAGATTGTTTTATTATATTAAAATTGATTGACACTATATTGTTGTGTAATTATTTATATATTATATATATATAGTTATGTAGTCTTTAATCAATACATTTACAACTTTATAATATAAAGTTTATATATATATATAATATATATTATATATATACATTATGTATTGTAAATATATGACCAGAGTTGAATTAAAATATAATTATTTGTATTAAAATATAATTTTAATTTGTATTCATATAATGTATGAAATAAATGTAGATAATGTTAAAATTAAAGATGTTCTATAATTTGTATGGACTATATTCATCCTACATATATTTACTATAATTAATATATTATTTAGTTGATATAATCATGATTTTTATTGGGTGATGATTCACTGATGAATAATATTTACAATTTTTGTATACTATTAGATATTGATACTACCTTATTGTTTCAATAGCATGTAATATCATTTATGATATAGTGGATAAAGAATAAAGTATTTAACATTTATTGTTGATTTAAATAGTGATATTTATTTAGATGATATATAAATATATCTTTCAAATATTCCTATTCATATATGCTTATATGTTATTGGTTAGTAATTAGTTGACAATTATAGATAAAGTGTATCTGATAATCTATTCACAATTGTATAACCAAAGGAAATCATTGCGTTAATATACAATGTATTACTGTAATTATTTAATTTCTAGTCAATTAAATAAATATATTATATAGCATATAGTATATTTATATACTCAAGGGCACCCCCGTTATACTCATAACACCCCTCGAGCAACACTACTCGTTAGTATGAAGACCTACAATAATGTAATCATTACAGGATATATTGACTGACAGTGAAAATAGATCGTACACTTTGAAGAAAGATGTTAGAAGAACGGCAATTAACTGGCGGTGTAGTCAGAGGAGCAAACCTTACCATTGCAAGGCTGGCTACAGGTAATAATACACGGGTTGGCGGTTTATTTTGCGGTTTATTTGTGAAGAATATTGGTTTTTTATTAAATAATTTGTATTAATAAATTTTGATATTGAATGTAAATTTTAATAAATACATCTATGATTATTATTAGATATTTTGTGTATATTATATTAAAAAGTATTATAGTATAATTTGTACAAAGATTCAGTAAATTCTCTCCAAAATACATTTTTATTTCGTCCAGGCATGTTTATTAAATGAATAACTTTAAATAATACATATAATCTATACTATAATTAATAATATTTATACTAATATTAAATGATACTATAGTATTGAAATTAATATTCAATGATTTTATATAAAAAAACAAATAAACCAAAAATTAAATTCAAAAAAACCGAACAACTATGTAACTCACTCTTCCCTCCAGGTGGCAGTGTTAACTTATCAGATAAATACATATTATATCAGATTATCTTTAATCAGGGTTGGCGGTTTTTTATTGGTTTTTTTATAATTAAATGTTATAATTAAAGATTATTATTATATTAATATATAGATTATTATATTAATTAGAAAATATTATATATACCTAGATCGATTATTAAATGTCTGTGCAAAACATACATATATAGAGTAAGTATAAAATATACAACACTAATGAATATTATTTATATATATTAATTATATATATATATTATTAAATTTTCAATAATATATTATTAATATTAAATATTAATAAAATTATTTTATTAAAATATATTTATTATAAAAATAAAGTAAAATATAATAAAAAAAATAGTTACAAATTGTAACAAAATAATAATTTAAAAAAATAACAATACAGTAATTAGAAATATAATCAATATAATTCTCGCAATAAAATAACAAGTTACAAATTGTAACAATATAATAATTTAAAAAATAATAATTATAATAATTAGATGATTTCTAATAGAAATATAATCAATATAATTCTCACAATAAAATAACAAGTTACAAATTGTAACAATATAATAATTTAAAAAATAATAATAATAATAATAATTAGATGATTTCTAATAGAAATATAATCAATTTAATTCTCGAAATAAAAAAACAAGTTTTACAGACTTATCATTGCCTAATCGATTCCTTATTTTTGATTGAACAAGGCCAAATGTCGAAAATATCCTTTCTACAAAAGAATACAATTAATTAAAATATAATCAATCTAATTCTCGAAATAAAAAAAACAAGTTTTACAGACTTATCATTGCCTAATCGATTCCTTATTTTTGATTGAACAAGGCCAAATGTCGAAAATATCCTTTCTACAAAAGAATACAATTAATTAAAATATAAAACAAATAATAAATAGTATTTAGTAAATACTATTTACTAAAAACTATTTCAAATTAGTTTTATATTTTATTTTAAATGCCTGGTAATAGAATATATTCAATAGATGTATCAATTATATTGAGAACGTAATACAGTTCTAAATGTTACAGCATTAGTATAGGATATATAATTGTATATAGCAGGAAAAAGTAATTACATATCCAATAGATATTAGCCATATAACACCATATTAATGAAATAATGCTTTTATAATGTTAAAAAAACCAAAAAAACCAATGGTTTTTTTGATCAAAAAAACCGAACCAAAAAAACCGACCAACCCTGTCTTTAATAATTCCATAGTGATATGTGATTAACAATATTTAATATATTTATCAATAATTTTATTTTTATTCCATGGTATACTTTATATAATACACATAATATATACTATTATTAATATTATTGATACTAATATAAAATAATAAGTCTACTATATAGTATTATCTAAGCAGATAGTACTATAGTATTGAAATTAATATATTTTCGTAATTATAATTTTATATAAAAAACCAAATAAACCATGGTTTTTTTTTATCAAAAAAAAACGATAAAAACCATGATTAATACACACATATTAGTATATGTATATGTATGTTTATAGGTTTACGAATGGAGAATACATAAGAAATAAAATGGAACACTTATGTCCCCCAAAACATGGTTAATATACTACTAACATATATTAAATTGCAAATTTATATATATTTATATTTTACTACTAATAACATTCTTATAGGAATTGCGGATTTGATAATTTTAAAGAAAACTATCAAAGAAGAGGGATGTAAACGCAAATTCACTTCAGCTAAAAATATAATAGATGAAGTAAGAATTATTATATATTATAGTAATATATATATATATATATATATATTAATCTAATATATATTTATAACATATATTATCAAATATATCCAATTAATTATATTTTGTATACAGCATCTATTAAATGACTCATCTCTTATCAATGTTATACCGAAGAAAAGTAGACTTATAAATTGCCTTAACAGGTAAGTTCATATATCTATACATATTATTATTATTGAAAATGATATAACAGTGTTAATAATATAGTGAGTATGCAATATATGAGTAATAACAGTGGTTTTAAATAGGTACAGGAATAAAGCAAGACAGTCAGGTGTACATACATTTGAGGTAGACACAGATAAGATGCCAGACAACTTCTACAGGGGAACAGTGGTACTTTCGCGAGCTAAACATGTTGTGCTAATGTCTGATAACATGATTGAGATGATGGCTGCATGTAAAGTATGGTACATGGATGCTACCTTCCCTATCATTAATAAACCTTTCAGTCGGCTTCTAGGAATACATGGATTCATCTCAAATAGTTAGAATATATATATATATATATATATACAATATTAATGTATATAATATTTTGTATAGATAAATCAACTAAACAATTCTGTTTGGCATTCATATGCATGAGTTCCAGTGAGAAGTCAGATTATACAGCTGTGTTTAGGAGGGTCATGGAACTACTTCCACATAATCGTCTGAAGACTATCGTAATGCATTATGAACAGACTGCGTGGCAGGCAGTTCGGGAAGTGTTTCCGCTGGTCGACATTAAAGGATGCCTATTTCATTACTGTCAGGTTTTAAATGATGTTTTATTAATAATAACTCTACATAGACTAATGAATATAAATATATAAACATAACATAATTTACTACAATATATATATATATATAGTTATGTATATGTGAATACATACGTGACAGACGATTATGAGACAAATGGATGAGATGGGGCTTATGCCCAGATACAAAGAGGATGCGTTCACTAAAGACATCCTCCTCAAGATGATGGCCCTCCCTCTGCTCCACCAACAGCACATACGGGCTGCATTCGATAATCTAGTCACATCTATCAGCCCAGACGATGACCTATTGCTTCAATTTAAAGATTACGTGCACTCTCAGTGGATGTCATCATCATCTATATACCCCCTCTCCTCCATATCTGTGTTTCAGTTGTCTATCAGGAACCGTACCGACTGCCAGGGATATCACAATAGGCTGAAGTTAATGTACTCTCGAGGTATGTATCCGCTATTTCTCTCGTGTACAATACATATTGCAGTGTTTCATTGCAGTACATATAACTGAATTCTATATTAAACACTATTAACATAACAAAGTACAGCGTACATGTGTATAACGTATACCACAACATGTATAACACACCACTACCGTCACTTCACAGATCTCGCTGTGCAATTCTACAAACTGGTCGACTTTCTGCACAGAGAGTGCGAGCAACTCGAGATTAATGGCACTCTGCTCTGTCTGCACACGCTCTCTAAAGGGCTCACTGACGCATATCATCATCTTAACACTGATCTATGTGAATTGTTTAATAAATATCACATATCTCAAATTACTATAGACGAATATCTAGAACAGTGTTCGTGTTTAATTCATTCACATCATTTTATGTTAGATGAATTACCAAATGAATGAATTTTATATTTTTATATTATTATTGTATATATGTATTAAATAAATATTTTTTATTTAGATTTGTGTTTGAATTAATTAATTATATATATATATTAAATAATTAATTAATATGGATTACGAAATATTATCCTTGGTTAAAAACACATTATTAATAATAACTGATATCTTTGTACCAACTCATTATGTCATTCTATAACATAAACATATATAAAGTTATAAATAAATATAATACAATATAACATAAAGTAAAATCATGATATATAGTGTATGCATTTGTTAGTAGATATAGATAGAGAGATTGTATGACTTATTTATGAAACACTTCCGTCATATATAAAATTAGAAATTTGATTAGCGATTGTGTTTAAATAATAATAATAGTAATAGTTAGGTTACCTTACTAAGATATGATAATAATAGTGGTTAAATAATATAATTTTATAGTAAATAGTATTTAATTTGTGATTTGGTAACAGTTTTAAATGTGATTTGGTCGTTCCAGTATTGAATAGCCTGCACCATGAAACGGCACTTACTATATGTCACATAAGTATCATATATTGGCTTGAGCAAAGGAGACAGAAATGAGTCGACAGTGAGTTTTTTATTATGGAGATAGTAAGGTTTAGTGGTAGTAAGGATATTATATAATAGAAGGAGAGTTTAATAGTGAATAGCCTAGGAGATGGTAGGCTGCTACTTTAGTTGTAGTCTAGGTTGTCATACAGATGTGACGTAGTCAGTAGGTTTCAGATTGATCTAGTTAGTAAGAGGTCAAGGTCAGTTAGTATAGAGAGTTTTGTACTGAATAGAGTCGCGCTGCAGTAGTTGTTGGGGGCAGGAAATTATAAGTGATTCAGTGATGAGTTTAGTTGTGGATAAGTCGATATATTGTTTTATTTTCTATCAGGGTTCCATTATTTTTGGTAAAAACCTGTTTTTACCAGGCAAAAAGCGTCAAAAACCTATCTACCATGTTAATTTATATTAAAAACTGGGAAAAACCTAATACTCGTAAAATAAAATACCTTTAAAAAAAATGTTATATTGACATTTAAAGTAATATTGAATCATTTATATATAAATGTTATGGCTAATTAATCTAGCAGTTTTATTTGAAAATTTGACCAAACATTTTATCACTCTGCTTTACTTATGCCATTTATAGTACATTTATTTTTTTAAATGCATATTGGATTTTGTGGTCTACCACCCTTATTTATATTATAAAATTAACAAGTTGATGTAATTTGATACATTTTATAAATGAAATAAAATCATACTGTGCTATATATTCATAAAATGTCATAATGAAAATATTACTAAATAGTTATACAGTATTGTAAAAAATGTTTTTGTAACTATATTTAATTTCATATATATAAAAATAAATATTCTATTCAATATTTATATATATATATATATATATATATATAATTAATAATATCTATAGATATATTTAATATATTTAATTAAATATCATAAAATGGTATAAAAAAATGTATAAAATCAAATTATGAATACATTCAAATAATTTCTCAATGAAAATATTATTAGTTCTATTGTTTAATATATATATTTTTTTTATAATATTACCTTTTACTAATACAAAAATAAATATATTATTCTATTCAATATTTGATATATATATATATATTATTGAATTATTTACTCTTTATTTAAATTTTAATATCATATTATTTATTAAAAAAATTTTTCTTTACATAAAGTCAAAATTAATAAAGGTTTTAAAAATATAAAAAATCTTAGAATTATGATTTTAATGTAGTATTGTTTAACTTTATAATTGTATATTATCTATTACATATAAAATTTATAAATAATATATAATTATAAATTAGGTTGAATATTAGCTGAATACTGACATCGGCCCCCAATAAGTCACGTGTCAAACAAAAGTTAAAATAAACATTTCGCGGCTGGCGTTATATTTCTCAGTAAAGTATTCACCGAGTAGTGAATTCGTGTTTTATATATACATACATAACATAATACCGTATGTTTATATATTAATATGATATTATATAAGCCCTATACGCATTGTTTACTTTAACTCTCGGTTGGTCACGTGACATATTGGGGGCCGATGTCAGTCTAAATCGAATATTATATTTAATTATATAGATATAACTAGGTTTTTACCATGGAAAAAACCTGTTTTTACCGGACAGGTTATTACCATAGACGGTAATAACCTAAACGTAAAACCTAAAAATTACCGGAACACTGTTTTCTATATATTATGTTGATGGTACGAAATTGATTTTTGTACTATTTTATCTGATCAATCGAATCTAGGGAAGAATTGATGATGACACCGATGTATTTAACTTTATTTATGTGCATAAGCACGGTATTTTCAATGTAAAGTTGATTGCGAAATGTAGGGTCGTCTTAGTTATAAGGTATGTTTAGTAGATCTATGTTGGTCGAGTTTAGTGATTGTGTGATAGCCACTTGTGTATTGAATATAAGCATATTTGTAGTTCAGTTGGTTATGTTAGCATATAGCTCTATATCATCAGCATACATAATGTATTAGATGTAGAGAAGGTGATAATGAGGTTAGATAATGGTAACATGTAAATTGAGAAAAGTAACGGTGATAGTACATATCCTTGTGGGTCTCTGAAGTTGATACGGTGTGGATAGTGTATTCATCTTATATTCCTAGACCTGTAACGTTCATGCTTGTAGTTGGAGAAGCATAGCTGTATCAGTTATGAACAAACCGGAGAGGTGGGTGCCTAGTATCTGGAAGTCTAGTGTGTGGTGAACAGCAGAGAGGTACACTAAGGCAATTCTGTGGCTTGATTGCTTATGTTCTTTGGGGTGTAATGAGTCAGCACCTCATTATCAGTGATGCGATTCCTTCTAAAGAGTGTTGTCTTTGTCAAGTGGTGCGTTGTTATTCAAGTAGTAGAGCAGTTGTCTGTATACAGTCTGTTCCAGTGTGTAGTTGTTGGTCTATCTAGCCATGTTTCTACAAATATCACGCTTAAGCTTGTTTCTATATATAGATTAATAATCAATTATACTAATACAGAAATAATACTTATATACGGATGAAGTAGCTGGGATATTATGACTCACATCTAAGAAGCTGGGATTATCACCAGTAAAGGTCTCCGAATCAGCTGTAGACAACACTTCTATTTCATTCAGGGGTTATTTAATATGTATGGGTATGCTATGTAAATCTTACAATTAACTTGATTATATTATAGAATATTTTATATTTATAATATATTACTTTATTGAATTAATAAGTATTATTGTTGTATACACACTTTTCAATCCAATATTTTTCCAACTATTCAATTATTTGTTGTTTTAACCTTAATAACAAATAGAGCTATACATATTAATTATATCCCTATTAAATAATATATATATGCATTTTAAATTAACTAACTTTTATAATAAATGCTAACATATAGTAAATATATATTAAAATTATGTTATCTTTATATTACCATATTTTAAAGTACGAAATTTAGTTTTTTGTTTGTCCTAAATACATTTAATAACTTACAGTTTATCTTCAAACTTTAGGTAATCTATTGCGGAGGAGCAGCAACCCTGGATCACCTGGTTTCTGCTATTAAGTAATATGAAGTATCTTTGTTAGTTTATTCATAGATGAAAATCTCCTCAAAAATACCTCCGATATTAAATTTTCTATATTTAATTTATTATTGATTTTATTTATTTTATAATTGATAAAATATTTCTTAATATTGTATTTTAAGGACAGGACGTCCATTCGCTATCTCTGCAATAGTTACTTTTTGTACTGTGAAATATATACTTCTCAGTGGTATATTTTTCATTATATTTCAATGATTTCAATGAGATATTTATTTATTTGTAAAATAAAAATGCATTCATATTTTTTAATTTGTATTTCTATATAAATATTTTATTAAAAATACAAATTTATTTAAAAAATCTGTTCAATGAATTTAGAACGAAGTATTATTTTCTATATTATGTTTGTTGTCATTCTAAATAATATAATGTATATTCAATTATATTATGATTTTAATATAATCATACTGAGATCACTAATTTAAAAATGAGGTTTTCATTCATTTGTATATCAAATTCCAATATATACTCCTGGACCATGATGTAGTATGATAAAATAATTTATCATCACAACAAATATCACAAAATATGTATTAACAGATGTCCTGTCATTGATTTTATTATATATATATATATATATATATATATATATATATATATATATATATATATATGTATGTGTATTTTTATGTAAAATATATATAATAAAAATTAAAACTAAATTAATACTTAATTTTTAATATATATTTTTAAACTATATTATTATGAATTTGAATACATAAAAATACACATACATATATATATATATATAATAAAATCAAGGATAGGACATCTGCTAATACATATTTTGTGATATTTTTTGTGATGCTAAATTATTTTATCATACTACATCATGGTCCAGGAATACATATTGGAATTTTATATACAAATGAATGCAAAACCTCATTTTTAAATTAGTATGATTATATTAAAATCACAATATAATTGTATATACATTATATTATAAGTAAAAATATATATTTATAATAATTTGATTATTATAACTTATAAATAGTTTTTATATACCCAATCAATTTGACATGTTATTATATATGTTATAATGAGTGGTCGAAATACCTGTTTGCTTATGATACCACTCAAAATGATAGATAGACCATTATATTTAATTACTTTTATTCAATATTCGAACAAAAACCATATACTAATATTGTGTTAAAGAATATATATATAAAATTACTATATAGAATAGTACAATATAATTATATTAATTTTATACAAACCTCCACGTGTCAAGGTATAATAAAAAGGAAATAATATTATTAAATCTAATATATTTCAGATTATAATATTGCTACGCGACAGTTCATAGGTCCAACAGATTCTATTAAAATAAACTAAATAACATTAAATAAAAAAACACATAAATCAATATATACGAAAAACAAAATTTATAATTTTCTAATTATTACATAATACAGAACCAAAAAATATATAATATACAATAAAAACAACTACATTAAAAATATAAATATGTTAGTCTGCTACATATATATATATATATTTTTTTTTTTTAGAATATTTTATATATATATATATTATATATATAATATATATATATATATATTATATATATATATATATATAATATATATAATTACTTTCATATAAATATATATAATTCCTTTCAAATAAAGATATATAATAATATAAAGAGTAATATTGTGAAAAATTCATCAATCCAATTGTCAATCAATCTAATTATTTAATTTTATATTTGAATACAATATACAATTATTTGTATATACAATTAACTGCATAACTTTAATTTATACCCAATTATTGATTTATTTTTAATTTATATATTTACATAATTACTATATTTATAGTAATTCCTCCCTATATATATATATTTAGCATATATCCATATTATATAACTATAGAAAACATATATTTAGATTCATGTAATATACAATAACATAACATTACCCCTTCAGCACTGGCGACAAGAAACTGTGTGAGGCAGGAGGCATGAAAGGTTTGAATACATATGCTTATTAAGTATTTTAAATACATAGTTTCATTGCATCACATGAGTGAAATCATCAGAGTCTCGATACATCACACAGATAATACTGATTAAAAATACTTTTATTTACATTATTATAATGATTATACATTTAGTTTATAAATTTAAAAAATATATTTTGTTATTTAAAAGTAAATTACCCAATATTAATGCATTTGTATGTTTATATTTAATTTTATATATATATATATATATATAAAGTAATATTTAATGATAATGTTTTGTAATATTTGAATATTAGATTTTATAGATTTATAAACAAAAATAGTTTATAAACACTGTTTTTACCTTTAAAGTATTTTTTAAATGTTTAAATTAAATTTATTCACTGAATCATAATATATTATCAAGGACATCGGCTTTCTATTATGATAAATTTATATACTCCGAAATATATATGTTTCAGTAATATATTATTTATATTTCAATGATTTAACTGACATCAGAGATATTTATTTATGTTTGAATTATAAATGCATACATTTTTAATTTTCATTACATTTTATTAAAAATACAAATTTATTGATAAGTTAAATTTACTGTTGATGTTAGAGTTGAAACATAATTCAATATTATAAAATCATTCAAACAAAATAAAAGTGTCTCTAGTGATATACGTAGGCTGACTTCCTGATATAATTATCTATGACAGGTAGTTATTTCCAAATAGCCAATTTACAATATTTATTCATATAAAAAAATGTATTTCAATTTATTCTGTAAATAATTTAATAACGAGGTAATATTTGCATATGAGGTAATATTGCTAATATTTACTATAATACATTATTTAATGGTATTACAAAATTTGTTTGATTATCTTGAAAAATATTAAAAATAACAAGTATTAAATTGTAATCTTAATTCAGTGATTATCGAGCGGGGTGGTGGTGGTTTAAATTAGTCATCCAATATGTACAAACACGTATGTGGATATATGCCATGTGTACACATGTTACATACACATGTATTAACATAATACATTACATAATGCTCTTGTTATGTGGGACTATTACTGCGTAAAGTTTGTATGTGTGTGTGTGTGTGTGTGTATAGAGTAAATATACAAATAGCATATCTGATGATTCATTTAGAGGCGTAACCACATAGGATAAATTATATATATGTGTGATATCTCCAATGCAAATATATTTAAATACCAACATTATAAGGAATGTTGATATGGGTTACTTTACTCGATAACCGCTGCATTATTATATATATGAAATATGATGGCTAGAGGTCAAGGTGGGCGTGTCTAGACGTAACGCTTCACTGCACACATTATTGAATTTCGAGCGAGGTACACATATGTGAATATATTCATGATGCAATACATAGTAATGAATGATAATATTATACAATGCTGGATACACTGTAATGCTATCATAGTGTAATATATATTATGTATAATACAATTGTATGTGTATGTATACATATATATTTATAACATACATATACAAGCATTATATATATATATATATATATATTTTATGCATTTTATTTATGTTTATAATATTTCAATACATATTACAGTATAACATATTACTATATTATCATATTATCGTATATAACAAGTAATTCTTATTTAGCTGATAATAATAACACATATCACACTACAATGTGAATGTGTTTATTAGTGTTAATCTTCACCTGTTGCACTATTGATTCAACTATTGTTATATACTAATCAAGTATATATATACATATATATATATATATATATATATATATATATATATATATATATATATATTTCATAGCTATATCTAGTAAATAGAAGTAGTATGTTTTATATGTATACTAGATGGGACAGAGCTATTTATTTTTAATATATATATATATATATATATATATATACACTATAACATTATTAAAGTTTATGTTTATGTATACACATGTGTTGTGTATATTACTATGTATTATATCATGAATATATTCACATATAAGTGCACCTCACTCGAAACTCAATAACATGTGTACTGAAGCGTTACGCCTAGACATGCCCACCTTGACCTCTTTCTGTCGTATTTCTTATATATATAATGAAGCGGCTATCGCGTTCATCCATCGTTGATACGTTTTATTTGATATATAACTAGTAGTTTTAGTACACATATGTACTGTGCTACAGATAGTACATTCAACTTGATTGTAATTATCAATACATAAATATACATAAATAATAATAATTCATAATTGAGTAGGTATTTAGTAGTAGGCCGCTACTGCAGTGCCTCTATCGCAAAGTGTCATACAGTACATTCAATTGCTTATCCACTTTCTCACTACATAGATTGATGAGTCATACTATGATGCAATATGCTGAGTAACAATCAACATGTAATTGTGCCTACATTATATCAACATCTACATCATCAGTTATTACAGCTGATATTGTACCACCATTAATATCCTACGCAGCATTCATACACAATTACACAAACAACCCGATCGACTACATTATCAGTGCATTATTCATTTACGTTAAGTCCGTCTTTACTTAAATTTAGTGACCTCATAAACCTGTCACATGATTTCCTGAATGATGACATCACCACTGCTTACAATTCATTTTGTATCCTATATATCGTATGTTAATGTTATAGTGTATTCTAGCACAATTATAATCATGACTCACCACTTATCATTCATTCTCTACGTTTATATAGATAATTATCAAAGATATTGTGAAGCAAAGATATAATACTCCCTTTTGGGTGATTGATATTCAGATGTCCCGCTGCTAGCAGTAGTATCAAAATCACTGAAACAGATTTAGGTTTGACATACTCTATTTAGGTTGCTATACAACAATGTTTTCGATGCTCTATTAAATTACATGCAATAGAAATTAGCTTTTACTCGCCACATAGATATATATAGCATTTAAAACAAAATATATGCTATTGCTTTGTTATATATTAGTAATGAACACTTAGTTTTTACCATATAAATAATAATTTAAAACATATTATTATACATTTTATAAGTGTATAGTTTGATACAAATTGACATTATAAACAACACATAGTTCAGAAAATTGACCCTATATGTAGCGCTGTTAGTTTTTGTATATGAAATCATGCGAGTGTTATATTTTTCCTTAGAAAAATCTTTATAATTACCCTACCTACCTACTGTATACTTAATTTTAATGCATATTCGTTAGTAAAATAATTAATATTTCCTATATATTATTTATATATTATCTATATTACCTATATATTATCTATATAGAATAAATGAAAAATGTAATTACAATTTATATAAAATAGTATTTATTTGTTGAGAAAACTACTTTACTAAGATTTAATAAGAAATTATAGATTGTTTATTTTAAACTTTTTTTTCAAACAACTATTTTAAATGAAAAACATAATATGTTTAATTTAATTTTTGTATTAAAAATAGGTTAACTTATAATTAATTTTAGACGAAATTCATCATAATATGTTATAATTATTAAATTTCTTATCTTATTTCATGTTTCAAAGTTGTCCACTAATATATTATTTTATGAAAATAAAAATAAAATTTGATTTTTTATTAACTAATATTTACATATATGAGTTAATTATTTTACTTTAAATATTGTTAATTTTGTATTAAGATTTGTAAAGTAATTAAAAATATTAATTTTAAATGTTCTAAATTACATTGTCATAATACAGAACGTATAGATAGATAATGTATACTTAGATAACAATTATTCCTAGGTAACCCACACATACCCCACACATACCCCATGTATATCTTGCAAAGTTGCCTCAGAAGCTTTCCTTGGAACTGGTTCTATAGAAATAAATATGGTTATATATTATTATAATAATTCATTTATAAATTAAGATTTTAACGACCAATATGTTATACAATTATTATTAAAATATGATTAATATAAAAAGCTAATCTAGTATCTAGATATACTAATACAACAATCTATCAATAATGTTATAAATACATACATATGCATGAATTATGTTATGTGCCTCCTATATGACACAAGGATTATCACTATCAATGTATTCCTAGTATGCATTACTTCATATTGATGATATTCCTTCTAATTAATATAAATATGAATTAAAGATTAAATCTGGAGTTAAAATTCTACCAAATAATGCACAAAATACATTAACTAAAACAGTAAAGGCCTAATTTTAATATTATAGATAAATCGGTGAATTAGGGTCACCTATTCTTAACAGACTTATCATTTATTATCTATTTCCTGGATCATTTACATTTATTTTATTCATCATTTATAAATATTATTAAATTAATAATATTAATTTAGACAGATATGTTTACTTGAGTAATTATAAATGTTTCAGAGTAGAATTGATTATATATATATATATATATGATAATGAGAATATATTATGTATACTATAGCTACACATATATACCTCACAGTTTGTAGGGATTGATATTCGCAGCGCATGAGACCCTCCCGTAGGCTGTAGAAAAGAGAGCAAACGGGGCTGGCTAGGTAACATTCAATGAACATTATATTGCCGATCGTGTATGCTACTGAATATGTGTTCTAGCATCGGTGGTAGTGATGTACCCTCTCGCGTAGTAATCTGCATATGTCGTTATGTTTGAACGCCCACATTCTATTATTATCGACTCCACTCATATCAATGGTGTAGTCATATTTGCCATGTATACATAGCTGATGGCTAAATTCAGTTATATTTTCATTATTTACTATTATATATTAACTCTGATTAATATATTGAATAGGGTTTTCCTGCTATTGTTGAATAAACTATGAACACTACGATTGTCTGTCTCGTTTCCTTCATTGACCACAAGCCCCACATCTCATCATAAATATATTTGAATTCTTATTAAAAATAGATTTAAGATGTTCATTATTACTGTGATGGTATACTTTACCTTACCTTACCTTACCTTACCAGGTTGAGCTTGCATCGGTGATAGTATAGTATTATCTTACATGTACAATACAGCACACAATGTAGTTACTAGAAATACATGCAAATGCATTATATATGCATTAATTAACAGAACTAATAAGTTGTATTGATAATAAATACTCTTATGGTCATCGAGTAATATTTTAGCACGGATTTGAATCGATTGATCACAATAAATTTTTAGTAAAACTAAAAAGAGTTTTGTAAATTTAGACGCATTATTTATGATCTCAAAAATGTGTTATTAATAGAAAACAATATATTTATATAGTCACCATAAAAATAATTGAAAAAGTAATTGAAAATAGAAAATATAATAAATACAATATTCTTTGATAAATATGTACATTGAAATATTAGATAGTATTAAACATGATCTACATAATATAGAATGAGATTAACTATTCAATATATATTGATGATAGATTGCCAAATATTTTTGTGATTACGTATTATTTTCCGATAATACGAGTATATTATATATTGAATTACTATCTAATCTCGAAAGTTGCATAAATATAAAAATAAAAAAGTGTTTTATATTTAATGATGATTCAGTTTATTTTATTAATATTATTTAATGTCAGATATACTGATGAAGATATATATATATGTCTTTTTATTGTGATTTTTATGTTTAAATTTATAATTTTCTATGTTGTCATTCGATTTATGTCAGTGTTTTCACTTTAAATAGGCACACATAGTATCATCTACCAGTCTTCTTTCTAATATACATTGTTATATATATATATATGTGTAGCTTATTCTTGTTTTATATTGGATTAGCATTGACTCCTATTAAATTAACTTTCTCTATTTTCTATATTTATTATTTATTTATTACGTTACCATATTTAATATATATATATATATATATATCACTCATCTAAATAATTACAATATAAATAAAAATGTTGTATAATTAGCCTGATATATCTTGGATATATATATGTGTGTGTGTGTGTTGCTATGTTATAACATACATTAATGAAGAAGAAGATATAGAGAGGTTATATTATAAATTCTTCAATTCAATTATTTATATATTCATGTTTCTAATATTATTGACATATCAATGACATATATGAATATAGATAGTTCTATAATATTTGTTAAGTAATATCTCTTTATTAATTTGATTAAGTACCTATACTATTAGTTTAATTTAATTTGTAAGCAAGTATATATTCAAAAGTATAAATTTGAAATATTTGATAATGATAGCGTGTTATTGAAATAAAAAAATAATAATGCGAAATTAAAATATGTATAGCGATTACAATAAAAATAAGTGAAAAAGAAATTGAAAATAGAAAATATAATAAATACAATATTCTTTGATAAATATGGACATTGAAATATTTTGAAAATTCCTTAGTACCTTTAAATAAATGCTGCAATCTGTATATATACATATATATATATATGATACATTATTAATTATATATTTTAATATGTAAATGATAATTTTTAAATATATATTAAAATTTGATATGTTAAAAATGAAACAGACAAATAATAATGCCATACTCATTACTTTAAATTTACATATATAGAAAATATATATTAAAAACCAAAAATGTCTATGAATGAAACTAAACCAATATGAATCCAACGATAAAAATATATTTTAAATTAAAACATTAATGTATATAAAATTCTTACATTATAATGTATAGATAATTATTGATTCCTGTAAAACATATTTTGTTTATTTTATATTTAATGATGAAACAGAAATAGATTATATGATTACATTATCTATTGATTGCACATATTAACGTATTAGTAATTAGGATCAGGTCGGTATTACAAGGACATGGGCAACTATCATGTATATATCAGATATACACAGCAAACAGTGTTATTGGTTATACCTCTATGAGACACTTTATTTATATATATATACTCGAATAACTATAAAGCTGTTCTTGTTTCGAATTAAGTTATTGTGTTATATCTTTCATTAGAAATATCTTTGGTATATACCCACATATTTTTTGTATGTATATTATATATAAGTTAGAGATATATTGAAACCGCTTGATAATCAATGAATAAAGAGAAGTTTACCACATTTAAATTTATAAAAGTGCATGCAGTCGAACTGATGAACTGATCCATTAATTATATTTATAATTGTATTATTATAATAATGTATTTACAATTAACTCTAGTTCTATACTTGTAAAAAAATAACATATCAGATATCATTATTTGTAATTTTTAAATCTAAATTTAATCTTCAAAGTTGAATTGATTGAAATATTCTAAATTGAATTTCAAAAGATTTTTCCAAGGAAAGATATAACACACACGAAATCGTGTACACAAACATGACATCGCTATAATAAGGGATTGATTATAATTGATTATAAAATGCCTATGAAACTAATATGCTTACAATGTAAAAAAATATGTTATAAATTATTGTTTATATGATGAAAACTAAGTTTTCGAATGCTATACATATCTATGTGGCGAGTAAAAGCTAAATTATATTGTATGTAATTTAATAGAATAATGAAAACATTGTTGTATGAAAAATATATTTCAATTATTTCGATACTACTGCACATAGCATTCAGATTAGTTACGTTGCGTAGATGGGGAGTGTTGTATATTTACTTCGCAAAATCTTTGGAATAACTATAGTTATATAATAGTTATATAATAATTATAGGAATATCCTTATACGATTTCTTGCGAGAATCATGGTGATTCGAATTTAAAATATTCCAATCTTTCAATAGAATTTTAATTAATATATAATTAATTCGTATATCCTATAATTATAGGATTTAAATCTAATAATTAATAGATAAAACTATATTTTTTATAATTAACACATAATAATTATTATAAGTTAGTTACAATTACAATAGCATATAAATATATGTTATTTATATTGATATATACCAGATAGTATCCTTTTATAGAGAATAGAGTAGTATTATTTTACATTGAATTTTTTTTTTAATATTTGTGTTTATTATTAATGTTTAACATAAAAATACACTATGATGTATTTACATAATCTAAAATATTTTTTATGATTATTCTAAAATGCTGTTTATATATTATAAATAATTCACTATATATTCAAAATTAATTAATTATTACATACATTATTGGCTTTTAATTGAAAAAGCAAGTTTAAAAATTATGAAAATGCTGCTTTATCGTATTTTTCTAATTATAATTTAAGATTTAATAATATAATTTTTAGATATTTTACTAAGTGAAAATGAGATGTATAATGGTTTATAAAAAAATGATAAAAACTATTTGATATATGGTGAGATAATTTACTTTAAACTTTAGAAATAAGCACAAAATCGTTAAATTATAAAATATTCTTAGCAATTATTTAATAGCTTACTTTCACATCCGTTTACTCAGATATATATCATTGTTTAGATACAGTATGGTATCATTCGAATATATTGCTATTCTATTATTATCATGACTTCCCCAGTTAAGAAAACCGTCAAAGCTAAAGTTTTATCTGTTCACCCAAAGTACAATGAAATGGTTGTTGCAGCTATTGTCTCATTGAAGGAACGTAGTGGATCATCTCGTGCCGCTATACTTAAATATATTGCCGCTAATTATAAGTTAGGAAATGATGACAAAAAAATTAACGTTCATTTGAAAATTTGTTTACGTAATGGTGTTTCCAATGGTTTATTGAAACAAATGAAAGGTACTGGTGCCAGCGGTAGTTTCAGAGTTGCGGTTGTTCCAAAACCAGTAAAGAAAGTAGTCAAGAAAGCAGATTCTACTAAGAAAGTTGTATCCAAAAAAACTTCCGTAAAAAAGATAGTCAAGAAGACAACTACAAAACCAACTGTTAAGAAGACTAAATCTGCAGTTACAAAGGCTTCACCGAAGAAAGCTAAAAAGGTAGCATCCAAAGTAACAAAAAAACCAGCTACTAAGAAATCCGTCAAAAAAACAGTTAAGGCTTAATTTTAAATACATATTTTTAATATATACAAATCGGCCCTTTTCAGGGCCACATATTTTTAACAAGCTTATAATTTATTATAATTATCATACTACATATGATTATATCAATATAATAGAAAATAATTTATCTAATTTTGACTTCATTAAAATATAAATAATTATAAAGTATTAAGTATACTTAAATTTAGGAAACTAGTTAATTTAAACTTTTATAAATATGCTTTTAATACGGACTGGATGAAAACAGGCACAAATAATTTCTATATTATATATATATTATAGTATATATAATAGCTGTGAGTGTACATGATAGAATTTGTATCTATTGAATATAATTAACTATAATATCTGTAATTATCGAATTATCTGAACTGATTAGTAATCAGTGATTACTAATAATACTACTATCATAGTATTATAGTATACTACTATCATAGTAACTGTCATTTATAAAACTGATGGTATATAATATTGTATATTATATACTATATATATTTAATAAATATATAAATCATTTATAAATATATATACATTTTAAAGTTAATAGATATTACACAATTCTACATATCGGTAACGTACAACTTTTCGTGCACACCCCACCTATAGGTATACCTACCACAACTACTATATAGTATATTATATACTTTATATTATAATATACAAATTATCTGTGCGATGTGTTATTCGGATGACGTCGAACATACGATTCATATCATATATGTACGTGTACTGAGTAATACCAAAGTGC
The DNA here is from genome assembly GCA_964019155.1 of Osedax fenrisi. Classification (NCBI taxonomy): domain Eukaryota; kingdom Metazoa; phylum Annelida; class Polychaeta; order Sabellida; family Siboglinidae; genus Osedax; species Osedax fenrisi. The sequence continues at coordinate 38,397,465 of OZ025242.1, forward strand.
TTTGGTAATACTGTATTACTAATACATGTAATGACAATTAACCATTATATATAAGAGTGTACTAAACTAGGCGGATAATTTTAAATTAAAATCATGTAATAAGCACAATATTATATAGGCTCACTTCACGATTTAATGCAGCTAAAAAATCAAGTAGAACAAACCAAATAACCCAAAAATATCAACACGTAAATACACATATATGTATACTAGGCGGTCGGGGCCCGGCTTCGCCCGTGATCGCGCGTAACGTTCACTTGTTGATATACTTGGGAATTTGTATTAATATGTTTATATAGGTAAATTAAAACTTAAGCCAACAATAGTTAAAATATACATATATAGGTTCACTCGGGAAGTAATGCAGCTAAAAAACCTACACAAATTAAAACTTAACCCAACCTAACTAAAACTGTGAAAATAAAAATATAAATAAATATACTTTTATAGGTTCACTCGGGAAGTAATGCATTTAAAAAACCTACACAAATTAAAACTTAACCCAACCTAACCACAAAAATGAAAATAAAAATATAAATAAATATGCTTTTATAGGTTCACTCGGGAAGAAATGCAGCTAAAAAAACCTACACAAATTAAAACTTAACCCAACCTAACCACAACTGTGAAAATAACAATATAAATAAATATGCTTTTATAGGTTCACTCGGGAAGTAATGCAGCTAAAAAAAACCTACCAAAATTAAAACTTAACCCAACCTAACCACAACTGTGAAAAATGACTAATACCCTAAAAGCAATGACCACACAAAGACATATATCAATATACTTGTATAGGCTCACTTGGGAAGTGATGCAGCTAAAAAAAAACACCAATATTAAAACTTAATCCAATCTAACCACAACTGTGAAAATATACTTATATAGGCTCACTCGGGAAGTAATGGAGCTAAAAAAAAACACCAATATTAAAACTTAATCCAATCTAACCACAACTGTGAAAATATACTTATATAGGCTCACTCGGGAAGTAATGCAGTTAAAAAAAACCTACACAAATTAAAACTTAACCCAACCTAACCACAATAGTGAAAATATACTTTTATAGTCTCACTCGGGAAGTAATGGAGCTAAAAAAAACCTAAGAAAATTAAAACTTAACCCAATCTAATAACAACTGTGAAAATAACAATATAAATAAATATGCTTTTATAGGCTCACTCGGGAATTAATGCAGCTAAAAAAAACCACCAATATTAAAACTTAATCCAATCTAACCACAACTGTGAAAATAACAATATAAATGAATATGCTTTTATAGGTTCACTCGGGAAGTAATGCAGCTAAAAAAAACCTACACAAATTAAAACTTAACCCAACCTAACCACAATTGTGAAAATAACAATATAAATAAATATGCTTTTATAGGTTCACTCGGGAAGTAATGCAGCTAAAAAACCTACACAAATTAAAACTTAACCCAACCTAACCACAACTGTGAAAATAACAATATAAATAAATATGCTTTTATAGGTTCACTCGGGAAGTAATGCAGCTAAAAAAAACCTACCAAAATTAAAAATTAACCCAACCTAACCACAACTGTGAAAATAACAATATAAATAAATATGCTTTTATAGGTTCACTCGGGAAGTAATGCAGCTAAAAAAAACCTACCAAAATTAAAACTTAACCCAACCTAACCACAACTGTGAAAATAACAATATAAATAAATATGCTTTTATAGGTTCATTCGGGAAGTAATGAAGCTAAAAAAAAACTACCAAAATTAAAACTTAATCCAACCTAACCACAACTGTGAAAATATAATTTTATAGGCTCACATGGGAAGTAATGCAGCCAAAAAAAATCTCCACAAATTAAAACTTAACCCAACCTAACCCCAACAGTGAAAATATAATTGTATAGGCTCACATGGGAAGTAATGCAGCTAAAAAAAACCTCCACAAATTAAAACTTAACCCAACCTAACCATAACAGTGAAAATATACTTTTATAGGCTCACTCGAGAATGAATGCAGCTAAAAAAAACCTACACAAATTAAAACTTAACCCAACCTAACCACAACTGTGAAAATATCCTTGTATAGGCTCACTCGGGAAGTAATGCAGCTACAAAATATCTACCAATATTAAAACTGAACCCAACCTACATACAACAGTGACAATAACTAAAACTAAAAATATCAATGACCACATAGACATATATATATATATATATATATATATGCTTGTATAGTCTCACTCGGTATGTAATGCATATATAATTATAGAATAGATTTTAGAAAAAATATTTTTTTATAAATCTATATTTTTTCTTTGACATATATATGATGACATTTATATGAAATATTAAAACAGAGATTGAAACCCTATTATTCATATTTTCATGATTTTTCCCATTTTATTACATGTATTTTCGTACTTCTAACCTGTTGAAATAATAATTTATACGAAAATATGACCGGAAGTCTGTCAAATAGAATACTCTCAAATCATGTATTTTTCACTATTTCAGCCGTAGCTCGAAGAATATTAAACATAATAAGTCCCAATTTATAAAATTATATTCTATTTTAATTATATATTTAATAAAGTTAAATTATTGAATTCGAATAATTTTAATAGATTTTGATTTTCCACATACCGTATCGTATCACCTATGTTTAATAATTTATGTTTACATGGCGTTGATAGGAAATAATTAATATTAACTCGATTTTACATATTCTTGAATTTCACCTCAATAATACGGGTAAATAAATTGCGATGTACCAATTTGTATTTAGATATTCAAACCGGAAGTACGATTTCGTAAATCTACGTAATGTATTCTAAATTAAAGAAACTAATTTTTATGAAATTATTTACGATAAAATTATCCACGATAAAGTTTGTTATTAAAAATTTGCGTCGAATTTAAATTTTTCGATTACGTAAATCGACTAAAAAATGACACTATTTAACGATTATTGGTATCGCGCGAATACATATTCAAAAAAGTAAATCATCTATTAAAACCCCGCTGCCCCACTTTATCACCTGTGGTTTTCCTTACGGAAAACGGATCTCGCGTTCGCGAGATCCTAATACTTACACACACACACACACACAGACACACACACAGACAGACATTTTCGCTAATATAGTATAGATATATTAAATTGTCATATATATTACTCAAATACACGTAGATATACGATAATAATAGGTTTTCATGAGGAACCCTTTTAATATGGTCAAAAACTTCGCGATTGATGCGCAATTTGAACGCCCGAAAAATTGTTTATTCGAATTAGTGATTTTACAATTGCGTATGATTGACCATTATAATTAGCGTATGTCTATATATCAGGGTTGTTGAATTTTTGAATTTTTAGTGAGCCTATTGCTTCAATAATTGTATTGAAAAATAATCATTCGTTTTCCTTTCTCGGTACGAGATTCTTCTATATGATTTAAATTCGAATGCATTTATTCTTTTCTGTAGGGTTTCATTTAATGTCCATGTTTCACAACCATATAATAGAATAGAGAGTATTAGAGATTTGTATAAGTGTATTTTGGTACGTAATGAAATGCTTCTGATTTTCTATATTGTACTTAGGTTTACCAGAGCCGAATTTTCTGTCGCAAATCTTATTTTTACCTCCTGTTAATTTTTTCCGTTATTTGTCAATGTAGATCCCAGATATTTGAATTTTTCGACTGTTTCCAGTATTTCACCGTTCATTATAACGTTTGAATGGCTGCTTGAGAATTCATTTAACATGACCTTACTTTTTTCCAGACTCTGAGCAGTTATATAATTTATCTGTGAGCTGTTGTAATTCTTGAATTGATCCTGCCATTAAATCTATGTCATCTGCAAATCTTAGGTTACAAATATTATATTCCATAGTTCATTATGCCATACACGGTCAAATGCTTTTTTGAAGTCAATAAAATTGTGACAAAGTTTCATTCCATGTTTAATGTGTTTTTCCGACATAATTCTACAGTTTAAGATTTGTTTGGTTGTGCTTCTTTTTTTCCTAAATCCAGCTTGTTCTTCTGCTAGAATACTTTCCACATCGGATTTATAAGCGATTTAGAATTATTCTTAATAAGATCTTACTTGTGTGTGATATCAGACTAACAATTCGGTAGTTTTCGCACTTATTAAGGTTTCCTTTCTTCGGAATTGGTATTATTAGTGATGTCCAAAGATCTGGCCATCAAGTTCAGTGATTATGTCGATAAGTTGGGTTCCACCGTTGATAAACAGTTCCCCCGGAATATTGTCGACTCCTGTAGCTTTACCTTTTTTGAGATTTTTAATAGCATTTTCCACTTCTGACTTTAAAATTGGTAAGTAATCATTTACTTCTACTTCTCGATTATTAAGTGTATTTGGGTAATTAATAATTACTAATTATACAATTCATTACAGTATTCTGTCCCATATCTTTTTGTTATTTCAGTATCCTCTGAGATAGTATCGCCATCTTTATTTTCAAGTACTCTAGTTTGCTTCTTCATGCTCGAATTTATGAGAGCTTTGAGTGTTTGATAGGCACGTTTGGAGTAAGACCGATGGAACTATTTTTTCCCAGGGGGGGTTTTAAGAAATAAGTATAATTTATTAACTAAATACTAACATGTAATTATTGAAAAATATATCTTGTAACATATAATAGAGTAAACCCTAAAAGGGAGTAAACATTGTGATTTATTTGTAATGGTAAAACATCTAATTATAATTATACTGAGTTAATTAACAAAAGATAAATCTTATAATGAACATATCTGGAATATTTAAAAAAAAATGTATGTTATAACAAGAATAAATCCCAAAATAGTGTATATATTTATTATGTTATACTTATAAAATGTAATGAAAAATTCTTTTATCAATTTAGTGTCGTCAATGTAATCTAATATATCCTGATGTTCATTGCAGATATCCAATATTTTTATTTTTGTTGTGACCTTAACCATGTCTTCAATCTTTTTAACATAGAAAAGCTTCTCTCCTAGGATACTGACATACTTAATAAAATATATGTAGGTTATATGTTTCTAGTGGAGTATTCTTACATGAATATGCTTTGGTGATTTGTTCAGAACAATTTACGCTTGCCATTGTAAATTGTTCTAATACATTTATAATATCTAAAGTTATTCAAGACTGCTGCAATAGCAGGTTGCCGAAAGTAATGGGGTATCCCACTACAATTGTAGTTAACTTTCTAGTAAACATTTCCGGAAATACTGGTAATGGGATACCCCCTTAATATGCCAAAGCTTGTTCTTTTTGTATCAGGGCCTGTGTTCTTTTATATCAGCTGAAATATTAACGTTTAAATCATAACATTGTCCGCGTAAATTGGACATGGATAGACTGAGACGAATAATTATGTTAATAGATTATTTGCAATAGTTTCGCCAGTAGGATATATAAAATCCTAGATGAATAAAATCCTATACATTTTTAATAATTGTATTTAAAGTTTAAATTAAACAAATATAAACAGTTACATTTATGTATAAACTAACAAATAGCGAAATAGAGTATTTTTCTTCATTATAAATAAAATTTAATTATAATATATTGGAAATTTTATTATATTTTGTAATGAATAAGCAATATAATAGCAATATAATAGATTATAAATATAAAATGCACAGACATTTGAGCTATAATGCTTCACTATAATTGTCTATTCTCATTGTATATTATTAATTTCTGCAAACATATAATAATCACAGAGATTATAATAATATACAGAAAAAATCCTTCATTTTACCTAAATTGTAGGGGGGGTTTTAGATATCAAAACCCCTCCATTATTTTGCCAGGGGGGTTGCAACCCCCTAAACCCCCCCTGTTCCGGCGCCCATAGTTTGGAGTGTATACCATTTTTTATTGCGAATTGAATATCTTATTTTTAAATCATTTCATATTAATATATTGCATAGTAAGTATTAATATATGTAATAATATATTAATTTAATTTTAAATTATAATTACTAATATTACTATTTCAAGTGTTATATTATTTCCATTGTGAATGACGAAATTGTACATTATATATAAAATAATAGTAATACCATCACCTATAGTAATGTTACCCCATCAAAGTACGGGCAAAGATTTTCCGAATTGCTTCGCAAAATCATTGGTACAGGTGAACTATTAGTGTTGATCATCACCGATGATTCATCAGTAAAGTGATGACTCACTTCACCGATGATTCATCAGTAAAGTCATGACTCATTTCACAGATGATTCATCGGTAAAGTGTTGTTAAACTCATCGTGTAATGAACAAACATCCACGAGTGCAACATATTATTATATATGCAATCATTGTATCATTATGATTAATAGAGTAATAATACAGATGTGTGTCATCTTAATGTTGACCTAGTAATCTAATAATAAATATACACTATAATACACTATAAAGTAATATCATTATTATATACGATTTGATTTACAAATGTTGTCAATTTAATTCTTATTTTTTATTGATCTTCTTTAGGCATATCATAAAAATCCTCGTTTTAAATAATTATTTATTAAAGAATATATATATATATATATATATATATAATCTTATATAATATATATATATATAATCATAAGGTTCTATTATTATTTGTGACTGAACAATATGAAACGGTATAAAGCTGCTATTTATATCAATGAAAGCATCGTGTACGCATTCATTTATTTTACTCATCCGTTTATTGTAAATCATTAATGCATCATATATATATATATATATATATATATATATAATTATATACAATCGGTGAAGCGATGACATCAGAGTAGTCGATGCATACATGCGCGTGCGGTAATACTATTAGAACGGATAACATACGACGAGTAGGCCCCCGTCTGCGTTGACTGCGCGATCAGACGGTGGGATATTTCTGCGAGCCTACTATCTGGGCCTCGGTACGGTACATGTGCGGGGCGGAGAAAGCGCTCCTGTTATCGGCTACGTGGGAGGGCGCGGTCTGCACGAACGGGATGGGTACGTGGGGCGCGTAACAAGCCGACGCCGCCTTCACGTCAGCCGGACGACTGAAACTCTCCGCGTACAGTGATTTCAGTCCTCTGCGATAAGGTACAGGGGTGGGTTAGGCGTAGGTTAGGCGTAGGGTGGGCGGGCTTTAGTATAGGGTAGGCGAGGAATTATCGTATCATAAACAACTGTATACTTATAGATAGGTAATAATTATAGTTTTATATAATCTATGTTCATTTTCTCCATGACCTGGTAACGCCTAAATCTGATAATGAAACAATAATATAAATATTATCCGTTCAATTCGTCATCAACATTAGCGGATAAATGCATATTTTAATAAAATATTTATAAAATTAAAAACAAATATTTATAGGTTAACAATAAAAATATTAATATTTATTAGTTAACATTACAGGTATACCTGATTAACACTTGAGTAACTAGAGAGAGCTGGGTGTGTATATAATACTACAGCGCGTGTGTGTATGTGCTTTACCTGTGAGGTACAGGAGGTCCGCTCACAACCCTACGTATCTTAGTGGCATCTTTAAAAATGTTCTCGTTTCTCATTGGTGGAGCTGCTCTCGGCACACTGGCCTTCTGAAGTGGACTGTGCGTGTGTGTGTATTTATTACAGAACTTGACTCAACAAATCATTCTAATTATCATGAAAACTATGTTAATTTTGAAACTAATTAATAAAAAAAATAAATATAGTAAATATAATGATTTTAAAATTGAGAAATTTTGTAATTGCATTTTTATATAAAATTATATAATTCATTATTCTTAATAACACATATTATACTTTAGCTTAATATTTATTAAATATTAATTAATATTTATTATAGAAATGTTAACCTATATAATGATAAAATATATTCATAATCCACAGATTATATATATATATATATATATATATATATAACAATAGTTTAAGAGGATAATGATAATATACAGAGTTAATATACAGGGTCAATAATATCCGCAACACTTTATTACTATAAAAAGGCTGCAGAATTAGTTCTACACACATGCGTGTATGCTTCACTTATTATACATATCATTAGTTATGACTCATCAGTTACTAGTTACTCCTTTTGCCCCTTATTACTAACTTAGCATGTAAACCGTGACCCCAGGTTTCAGATTTTGGGTATTCCTCGCACTCCCAGTAGGTGGTGATGTTTTTCTTAGCCGTTCCGTTCAACTCTTTAGGTTTGAACCTTCGATGTACCCTGAGGATTCATATTGAATTGTATTAAAAGTGCGTAATATACACACGGTATTCGGTGTAATAAAGAGAATGTATTAAAGATGTTTTATAGAGGATTGATATCGAGTAATTAGAGAAGGTGAACATATGGGTGAACATAACTTTACGGGTAAATATTTAATTTCTCAAATAAACGACTTAAATTTAAGTTATTTCTTAAAATAATTACGTCAGCTGAAATAGAATTTTTAATTGTAATAATTAAATGTAAACTGCTGCTGATGCTGCTGCTAACTTGTTTGTAGTAGTTAAGTAGGTGTCATTCAAATTATAGACTCCTTGATCGTTTGGATAGAATGTTTTGCCGTTTATCTTCGGTTCATTGGTAAATGGTTCTACTTTCTATATTAGGTACAAATCAATATTTATAATATATATTTAATAATATAGTATGCACGAATATTAATAAAAACATATCTTATTTACATATTGAGAAAGGTTTTTTACATTTTAGAATGGTATACAAAAATTATGTTCTTAATATAATTTTCCATAGAACTATATTATAATTATATTTAAAATGTAAATATATATATATATATAACACACACATATATGCATATAATAAAATGTATAACATAATTTATTTTTTAATTAAATAATGCTTTTAAAATTATTTTGTCTCTTAAAAGGGACAAAATAAAATAAAAAATAAAACTTTTAAAAAATAATTTGTTATTAAAAAATTAGTTTTTTTAAAACCCTTATATAATACCTTATAGTATATGATTTATAATTAAATAAGTAAACAACGTACTTTAGATGCCCCGTTAGTGTGGTGGTTCCGGAGCTTGAATCTTTGGGGGTCTACAACAAACTCCTTAGAGGTTTCTAGTGGGGGTTGATTTCTATAGTTTGCATGCATTTCACTTGTTTGATTTCCCATTGTCAGTGGTTTCCTAAACCCTCCTCTTTGTAGCTACATTCATGTCATTGAGTTATTAATGTTACGTTATATTTGATCAAATAATAATTTATATTATATTATAAATGCAATGATATATGGTTTATATATCACATTTAGAGCTATAGCTGGTTGTAATGAAGCTCTACGGATACTAAGAGAATACACAATGAAATAGATGTGCTGAATGAGAGGCAGGGATATAAAGTGACGAGGAAATGACTTGTAGAAGTTATTTTAGAAGAGTACGAATTTCAAAGATTAGAGGTTATAATATGGTAGTCTCTATAATTAAGGGAGGATATGTTGAGGTAGAAATAATGTAAGAGGTTAGAGTTACAGAGAAGGAGGGTATCGTTATTTTTCATAATTTGAAATTATATATTTATATTCTTTTGATAAATTGTTTTCTATTTAGATCTATAACATAAAAATGATAAATTAAAAATATACGGAATACATTTATTAAAATTATCAATATTTGAGTATAGTTATTATAGATTCATTTAAATATGACATACATGTATACATTTCAATATGATGAACTGTCAATAATGGTTATTAATAACTCTACATAGTTTACATGCAACATAGATAGCGTGACATAATTGAATATCTTACATCGCTGTATCACTCCGTTGTAACTATGATCTATAGTGTTACTACAATCTAATACACAGAGGGTCAACCTTTTCATGAAGATCTTTGATGTAGTGAACTCTATAGCAGTCAGCCCCGAGTCTGAAGTGAGGTTCATGCTGGAGAGGGGGGCTCAAGTACTTGGTGTCGTGTGCTACTCCGGACGATGTTCTAAAGTGTTCCACCGATGATATCTCATCGGCTACTGCTAGTGTCGGTGGCAGAGCATTGCGTGTTACGTCCTGATCAGTGGGTTGGGTAAGCAAGTGTTTATTGTGTATCGTATGCTGTTATATGCTTAGTAGGTACGTGTGTAGTGTAGTATCTATATTATGTGATATATGTGTATGTATTAGATTGTTTCATGTAACACCTTTTTTAAATTAACAAACTACAAGGTCAACTTTATTTAGTTTAATACTGAATTTTTAAATATCTAATATAATTATAATCCATAAAAATATCTTTCGTTATTCAGATTTTCAGATTAAATATTTTCTATTATCACTTATCTTAAGGGGATGCTTTTAGTGAAAATAATTTTTATTTTTTTTTAAATGTATTACATTATTCTATTCTATATGTTTATTAATATCTGTAAAAAAAATATTCATGAAAACAGTCTATAAATTACATAAAAAGTGGTTTATATATATATTCATTATATATGATATATAATGTATTCATATATATTCAAATGCTGTTTTCTCTAAATAATGAATTCATACTAATATTACATGTATAAAGGCTATTATTATAAAAACTATTATAGATATATTATTAATTTTATTTGTATTATACATATAACATATGTTTATATGTTCCCATAGAGATATGTCATAAATAGTATTACTAATTATAGTAAAAATACATTTATATGGAATAAATGACAATAAATAACAATTTAAAATGTAATTTATATATATATATACACAATAGGCTATATATAATAAATATTATAAATATATGTATATGCGGGTATACATGCATATATTATAAATACAATACATATTGATCGATTCAATGAATAGAATTCTGCGCGCCAGACTATTAATAGACCATATTCTGCCTATCTAATTACATGATAAACTATGAAATGGTGTGTGCGGCGCACACTGTGCGCGCTATCACATCCCTTTAATATCACATGAATATTCATCTTAATAAAGATTAAACTTAATTTCTAGAAATGGAAATATTTATGTATTATTTCAAATTATGGTTAAAAATGGTGAAATACCTACATTTAATTAATATGTATATGAACATATTGATAATAAAATTAATCTTTAACCGATAATTAAAATGGCGTAAATAGCCTTTATAATATTCATAGATTTTGTTATGTATCGATTACTTATTAATATCTAGGTATGTGTTTGTGTGTGATTTATTTTTAATATTAATAATTATAATTTTTCTTCTACATCTAAATAATATATATATTATAATAAGTATACTTATTATGTAATATAGTTATAAATACATACGACTCAGTGAACATTTAATGTGATATATCATATAGTATCCCTTATATGTTGATACAGATTTTGAATACAAATTTGATTGATTTTTTATAAATATATTGTAAGTCATACAAACATTATATAAGAAAATTAATTACTGAGATATTCAAATAAATACAATAATATAAATATATAACTTTATTCATATAATATATATATATATATAGAAAACTGATTTAGTGTTAATTAAATAGGTTAGATATTAAATATATTTTATATATATAGCATAAAATATCATATACATTTTTAATAATTTCAATTATAAATATTATGGAATCTAGATGTTACATTTTAATCTCTTATAGATGTTACATTTGAATTATTTGTATTGTAATATTAGTGTATATATATTAGTGTATATAGTGTATTTTTAATACACTTTGTCACCTTTATTATTTGTATTATGAACTCGTATTATTAATATAATTATTATAATAATAATTATATTAATTACAATTTATAAAAGTATACCTTTATCCCACTTAATTTATGGTAATAGTAGAGCGGATAATATATTTAAAACATAGAATATATAATAAAATTCAACTCATTTATTAGTTTAAGTTATTCATATCCATAATAATGGTTACCTAAAGAAGTCAGAACATTTGAACACACATATAATCAATTCGTAATAGGACAAATATCAGCTCATATCATTAATAGTAATTCATCGGCATATATTTAATAGGAACACTTTGGAAAATAATCGATTTAATTTAATTTGGTACGTATATTCAATAGGAAATAAAGCTACATATATAAGAATTTATCTGATATTATATTGTGGCAGTGGTACTAATGTCAGGCTAATTATGTATATGTGCAGACTTTACCCATTAACCTATTATTTAATTATTTAAATAAAAAATAAATATTTGTTCTGTATACGGACTAACGGCAATTTTATTTCAGAAAAAACTTTAATTTTAATTTTGAAAATGTATCATATAATTACTACTATAATAGTATAAGCTAACCTAAATTATCAATTATCATGAGTAGATTATATTCTTGTATTTATTTATTAAAATATATATTTTAACACACTTTAATATAATATTAGTAACTGTTGAAATAAATATAAATATAGATGAATATTATTCATTGAATATATAAATTATATGATTATTATAATAGTATCATATCATATTATATATGGTTATCAATATAATAGTTACTATTATATTATTATAGTATAAGTTTTACTATTACTATTATACTAAGTATTGCATAATGAAATATATACATAATATATGCCATCAACATTAATTAATATCTATATAATAGTAATTTAATACATATCTGTTTAAATAAAATTTCCTTTAGTCCGTTGCAACCATATTTGTGATAGTATAACGAATCGGTGACAACGAGGAAAAGAAGATTATCTTAGTTTGATACCATACAGTGTATGAATTATCTGAAAGCAGGCTGCCGTTTGATATTATAAGAATGTCATAGTTCAAGATGGTCGGTATTTAATATATGTATGCACTACTGCACATTATATGCATTATAATATATTTTATAGTAATACAATATGTTATATACTCACTTGGGGATATAATGCAGCTAAAAAAAACAGCAAACTAAAAACCAAAGCAAAGAAATCACACAATCCCAAAATAAAAATTTATCTCTGACATTCTAATAATAATAATCGGCGGCCTGCTTTCAGATACACGTTTCGCAAATAATAAATATATTAAACTAAAATTTGACTCGACCCTATCCTTTAAATCCCAAATCGACAAAGTCCATAAATCAGTCAACTATCACCTCCATTGCCTTCGTTTCATTCGTAGATCCATCCCCCTTGAAGTAGCTGCCACCATCGCCTCCTCATTTATACTGCCTCACTTCGATTACTGCAACCATCTACTATATGGTTCTCAGGCCTACCAGATTAGGCGGCTATAACTTTTGCAGAATGCCGTCGTACTATGTGTATACTTCTACCTCGTCGGTCGAATGACTCAATCTCATCGTACATGAAGTCTCTCCACTGGCTGCCCATCAAATCTAGAATCACCAACAAACTTATCCTCATAACCCACAAAGTTATACACCATAGCTCGTCTGACTATCTTTGTCCACTAATTAACATCTCAAGCAACAACTCTTTAATGTTGACTCGGTCCAATAACACCTACCTCCTGGATACGGTGCACAAGTACAAACTTCACTCAACAAACTGCCGATCTTTCTCCATATCCGCACCATACCTTTGGAACTCCCTGCCACCTGCTTTACGAACTATAACCTCGACACTGATTTTCAAGAAAGAACTAAAAACTCACCTATTTAATAACTCATTCGAATAACCATCTATGGACTGCCGATTGCTCGCGCACATGTGGTCCTTAAATAGAAAAAAGTAAAAAGTAAGTAAATAAGTAAAAATATATTAAAATTGTTAAAACCTTAAAAACTTAATAAACATGTTGAACATGATCATTATTATAATGATTTTAATTCCAATTGAAATTAGAAATTAAATTTTTATTAATTTAAAATTATTCAAATAATTATTTATTATAAATAGTAATTTCTCTTTAGTAATTATAAATTTGTAATATTTTTAAACATCATTATCACAGTAATAATCATTGTATTCATATTATTATTTTGATATTATATTAAATATAAAATCATATTATAATATTATATTAAATATAAAATAATTTTATAATTATTATTTATTTTAAAAAAAATTATTATAATTAAATATGTACAATTTAAATATTATAAAGGATTTACCTTAAAATTTGAACTAGGAAAGTAGTATCCAGGTCTATAATGATGCCCAACTCCTGTACTAGTTCTAAAAACATTATCCGAATGTAACGTAGAAACCATACCTATTTATTAAACCTACCCCAAATACCTATTTATTTATGTTGCTATGTTAATATATTATTTGTAAATAAAAGGATTACCAAAGATTATAAATATTAAATACAATACAAATTATTATGTAGGTAATATCAATTACTATAATTTATAAAATTTATAGTAAATAATATCATATGGGACCTCATATATCCTCGATTATAGGATGTATTGATAATACTCATTAATAATATATAGTTATATAGTATTACATTTGTTTATCTATAAATATGTAAAAAATATACATTTCAAGTTTAATCAGATAATATAGAAATTTATAAATATAAGAAATAAACTGATTTTGCTTATTTTAAAGTGTATTAATTTAATACCTAATTAACAATATGTATTACAAAATAATAAAATTTGGAATTAATAGTATCCATATTATATCATATTTAATATGATATTCAAACTTATATTATTTAACATTAAATGATAGTTTACTAAATAAAATATAATAAAGTGTAAAGCCCTTTTTCGACGCTTTTGGGCTCAACAGCGTCCAAAGTACAATAGACCAATTCGACGATTTTGGGCGTAAATTGTCATCAAAGCGACGAATTAATTCCGGAACTTTTAGGCGCTTCAAAATTTTTTTATATTTCTATTACTATTATAATATACTATTTTATAATTATATTAGTGTGTATTTATAATTTGAAATCATTTATTTAAGTGTTTAACTGTATTATATATAATATTTATATAATTATATATAATCGTTTTATTTTAATTTCCCTTATATAAATAATTTTATATATTTATTATTATATCTTACCTGATATCTATAGGAATCCTATGATATAATTATTTAATCTGTAAGATTTATTATTATTCATTTTGTTTACTTATTATTAATTGTATGTGTATAACCACTTATTATTTATAGTGTTCTTTTGGTTAGAATATCGAATAGGTGAATATTAGAAATTTCGAAATCCATCTAAGTTTGGAATATTATAGTTGGAATATATGTTGTAGAAAATGGAATACCTACAATAATCGAATATTATAAACTGTCGATATTTTCTAATATATATATTTTAAGTTATAAGTATTCCAGCAATTCAAATATCAAACAATCAAAATGTAGATGTTATACCATACATATATTATACTCATAGATATTGATTGGGGTTCACTCTAATTTCTATGATTATACTGCTTGGTTAACTATGCTTATAGCCAACAGGGATATCCCATCGATATAAAGAAAAACACCTTTCTTTATATCGATGGGAAATCCCTGTATATACATTAACGTAATTATTACGCTATATTTGTAATAAAGGATTAAAATTGACAATAATTCTGATTATCGAATTATGCTATGTATGATTTATCATAATTAATGAGTAATAAGCTACAATATTGTAGTTGATGAAAAGCCTGGTAGATTATATTGGATCCTAAATGCATATCGCTCCCATTTAAACTATACAAGTAATATATTGGCTTATCTCATATACTATCCTCCGGTCACCATTACTATATACAAAGTGTAGACTTACAACAAGACTACCTACACATATTTATAACAATTATAATACAATAATTGATGATTAATATTAACAGTTAAGATGAAGCTACAAATCAGATAGGTGGTATATTCTTTTAATTATAAGGTATTATAATATTATATACTATAGATTTACGATTAAAAATGATGTTCTGATTTAATATTCTCCGATATCTTAATATATATTTAAATATTTCATAATAAGTATTTAAGATCTGTCAACATTTATTACTGCTTTAAAATGTATTTAAATCTGATAAAAATGATTGTTTGCTGGGATATAATTAATTATATTAATTTTATATTGATATCATTACTTGCACCCACTTTTAGATACTTATAACGATATATATATATATAGAAAGTATTAATCACCTAATTTTATTATCTTTTAATTATTTTATTTTGATGACAAAATAGTATCGTTTACATTTATTGGTTAATTAAAAATGAAACATTAAATAATTATAAACTGTGAATTCGATATTAAAT
Source organism: Osedax fenrisi (assembly GCA_964019155.1). Taxonomy (NCBI): domain Eukaryota; kingdom Metazoa; phylum Annelida; class Polychaeta; order Sabellida; family Siboglinidae; genus Osedax; species Osedax fenrisi. The sequence continues at coordinate 38,413,725 of OZ025242.1, forward strand.
ATTATTAAATCTAATAAAATGCAAGTATAACTTACATGCTATACCTACTGTATATATAACTTCTGTATAGTGTTACACTTCATTAATGTAATACTTTCTTAACCCTTAATGAACAAATAATAACCACATAGGAAGTTTGAATTACCCCGCTACTCCACTGCAAATACTAGTTGCAGCTTATTGGCCACACCAGCTGGTACTGTTTATTATACGATTATGTAATACCTATGTACCTACACTAGCAGCCAGGTAGTCTACAGGGGTCTAATGGTTATGTTAGGTAGCGCCACACATTACAGACATCAGTGCAGTGCAGCACATAGACATGCGTTCAGTGTGAGGGGGGTGTTATCATGATCAACATTACTACATCTACTACTCCCGACGTATAACTTAGGTTGTAGGGTATAATAAGTGGTAAGTGTTAAAGCTACAAGCTAGCACAGTTCAGCAGGTATACCAGCACCAGCACTAGCAGCAACAGCAGCAGGGATTACAGAGAATAACCCACACACACACAGTGTGTAGGTTACCTATCAGCTTTACTTCACTCAGAGATACTGTTAATGCTAAGTTCATCTCGTTAAACTACAGATGATCTTAAATGTTGACAATGTTATATTTTATGATACACATATATATAATATGAAAATGAACTACATTATGTGCACATTCATTATGGTAATGAGTTATTACATGTGAACATGTTAATGAGAATACCACACGCAACTTGTCATCATGATACTTATCATTAGATAGTAGATTACTTGTATGCTTTAAATGTAGTAAGTATTATAGTAGTATTATAGTAGTAGTAGTAGTATTAGTAGTAGGAGTAGTATTAGTAGTAGTAGTAGTAGTAGTAGTAGTAGTAGTAGTAGTAGTAGTAGTAGTAGTAGTATTAGTAGTAGTATTAGTAGTAGTAGTAGTAGTAGTAGTAGTAGTAGTAGTAGTAGTAGTAGTATTAGTAGTATTAGTAGTATTAGTAGTATTAATAGTAGTAGTAGTAGTAGTAGTAGTAGTAGTAGTAGTAGTAGTAGTAGTAGTAGTAGTAGTAGTAGTAGTAGTAGTAGTAGTAGTAGTAGTAGTAGTAGTAGTAGTAGTAGTAGTAGTAGTAGTAGTAGTAGTAGTAGTAGTAGTAGTAGTAGTAGTAGTAGTAGTAGTAGTAGTAGTAGTAGTAGTAGTAGTAGTAGTAGTAGTAGTAGTAGTCGTAGTAGTAGTAGTAGTATAGTAGATATATGAAAACAGGCATGATATTAATAATAACAAATAAAATATAACCTCCCTATCTATAGATAGTATTATTTTATTAATACTATAATTGTTTCCTAAGTATGTAGTAATTCATGCACAATGGCTTGTTGCCCTGAAGTACTGGTGTTCATTGATTAGTAGTATAAATAGGAAACCTTACCAGCACAGCGATATGTCTGATCAGTACATATACAACAATAACAACAACATTATGTTACTGGGTACCATTAGCTTATGACATGTTATACATTGTAACTATTTAATGTATGTCAAATATCAAATATCTTGTTTATTATAAATCTGTAATAAGAATAATTTGTTTACATTTTATTATACAATATATATTGAAATTGACTTATTAAAAATAAATAATATTCACATAAATATATATATATATATATACTTTATACAGATAAAAGTTAATATAGACACATCATATTTAAATATAAATAAAAATATATATATATATATATATATATATATATACATGGTATATAATTAAAACATACACATTAAATATAGTATAGGTATGTGAATATCACACAGTGAGAAAAGAGTAATACCATGGTAAGGAAGAAGATTGAACGCTGCTATGGTTAGCATAGAGAGAGGGGTCCAGTCAGTTTATCAGTTTGTGTTCCAGCTATAATGGTTTGATGATGGAGAGAGTGTGTGTGTATCAAGTGGTAATGCTATGCGTGAGGTGGAGGTGGGGCTATTCCCTATAGAGGGGGCCTGTACCCTGTTGAATATACAATAATAGAGAGATAATAATAGATAGATTGTAATGTAAGCCACCCCATACTAGAGATATCATCGTGTAATAATGATACATTGTACAATGGGTGTAGGTAGTAGTGCATGGTAAGTAGTAGTGGTACCAAGTGACCGGGGGAGGGGAGGTGGTGGCAATACGTTATAATACCATTAGTAAGTAATACATCATCGAAGTTGGAATGTTGATGAGAGAGAGTGGGTGAGGGGGAAGAAATAAGGTTGGGAGGGAGGGGTTGAGATCGACGTGAGCCGCACATCTCGCGGTAGAGGTCATGTGCTATCGACGGTAAGGACATGAGTCGATGTTCTCGCAGTAGGGTTGACCGGCGCAGAGCACCCTGGTACTGTCGAAGGGCATGGTGTTGGGGTCGTTGTAACCCTCCCAGGCCGCAGAGGTGATCTCGTGGTAAGTAGGCTCTGGGTCATCGGGGCAACAGGTCGAGGGGCTGAACAACTGGCGTAGGGTGCATGGGATCTCGTCGGAGTTACGTAACTTGTAGAGGAAGTAACGGGCCTAGTGGGGTGGGGTGGGGTGTAGTAGGAGGGGGAGATTATATATTCATAATGCATTATGGAATTTTTAGAGGATGCTAGTAAATAAATACAATTATGTACTAATTAATGATTAATTATATGTAGTTATGAAAGAATGTTTGTATCTGTAATTTTCAAAATTTTTATAATTGATCTCAATATAGTATTAATAGCATATATGATAATATATATATTAATAGTAGTATGTTAAATTCATTTTAACATTATTTATCTTTCACATTACTTATAATTGTAAATTGGATGACAAATTATGGCCATGACATACCTAATGCTATACTTGTGCATATGTTTTAAGTTATGTTTAAGGATTACATACAATTATCATGAAATATATAAACTAATAATCAGAACATAATATCACGCAATTAATACAAGTTTTAATAGTGTGCTATATAGATATTGACACTTGTACCTGTGAACAGGAAGTGCCTTAGATACTGATATATCACACCTCAACAACTTACTATTATGTAATTTATGATGGTTATGATAAGATGATAGTAATTCATATTTAGAGTTAATTGTTTATGTTAATATTCACTTTAAACATGTGCATAGTAAAGCATTAGCCTATGTCGCTGACCTTGGTAAGGACAATATTCACATCCATATGCATGGTGAGACTGCTAAAGTGTAGCAGAAGATCATCCCCGGTGACTCCACCCTCTATTGTGGAGACTCCGCCCCCTTCGCCTTGCCTAGGCCTGTACACCGATATCACTGCTAGCACTACAAACAGGTGAAAGTGGGCGGTTCCACTAGACGACCAGCAACACTCCCAGATACGCTGCGTCTCCGATTCTGTGAACTCGCGCTTGAAACATAGCAGTATCCATCTGTGTAGAGGTCACAGTAGAGGTCAGTAGTAGCGGGGCAGTACACTATGACTAACCTATGACAGAACAGAAGCTCCAGTCCATCTACTAGTGTAGTTATCAGGTTGTAGAACTCGGGAATGTTTATTCTCAGCAGTTCTCGCAGATATTTCTACATGGAACATCATTGAGGTGAATGTTTGGCAGGTGTGTGTAGCAGGTGTGTGTGTGTGTGTGTGTGTGTGTGTGGCAGGTGTATAGAGGCAATATTATAGAGAATGTAGTATGTGAGTGAATGAGGAATACAGGTTGTAGGAGAATTGTTAAATATATTATCGGGGGTGGTTACGGGAAATAGAGAATGTTATCTATCTAAACATATTTAGTATATATAGTCATACAAGCGGTCACTGTAGAAGTGAATGTGAGGGTAGAGAAGCAAGGGTAGATGAGGGGTAGGGTAGCTAACCAGTTGACTATCCATATCGATATCACGAGGAGAGGTAACAAACACAGTGTTACGCATCAGTCCTAAGAAACACCAGTAAGCATCCACCTCATTCTCTACAGCCACCAGCACAGGAGATAACAGGTCTGACATTCCCTATAGGGGGGGCTGGGATGTATACAACTTGTTTAGTTAAACATAATTCACACTACACAGTCATGTGTCATTAGTTATTGACCACAGCATTATAATCCCATGCAATAGTTGTATCATAATATCTATATTATAACTAAATGTTATATCATAATAGCTATATTACATCATTATAACTAAATGTTATAACATGTGAATCCATCGCAAAATTATTTGATCAATTTACAATAAATTGGACAATTGTAAAATTCACATAGATCTCTCATATATTCTGTAATTGTACATCAACTATAAATAGCCACTTATTTCGACTCAATATACAATTATTCAATATGGATATCAAACAATATTTCTAGATTCATGAAATTTAATAATTATTTATATTAACAAACTAATATGTATTCATCTATAATGTATAATATATAATTAGCATATTTTATTCAATAAGGAAAACAAATTAATGATCTCATTAAATATATCTCGAGGACATATTCTCATGGAGTGCATCCAGTTTCACATGAACAATTCATATCATACCACCATTTATAACACATTCTTTACATTTTTAATTCCGCTTTTAACTTAGGATGCATAAATTTAAATGATTTAGTATTGCTGCTTGTAATAATATTTCATAAGTAAATTCATTATATTTGTACGCAATATAGCAACTAATATTGCCCTTAAGATAAAGAATGTGTCACATGATGTTTAGAGTAGAGGAGACATTACCTGAGTGTAGCCATGTTCCCTGTGAGTGTAGCCATAGTTCAACAGGATATTCTTCAGTACCTGCAATGTTACAGTGGAGATGACCTCATTAGTTGTTATGGTTGAAGTCACATAATTGATTATTTACACATACAAGTTTCTATATTTACAAATGGATAATTTAATCATCAAATATTACATTTTCAATCTATATTATTAATACTATAAAAGAGATACTTTGTAAAGTTAGGTAATAATAAAATTGATAGAAATTATATAAAATATTGAATTTATGGAATTTTTTAAAAAGTTATATATTATTATAATTTTAGTTGATACAAAGTTCTAAAATTTAAAAACTATTTGATTTAATATTCTATGCTTTTATTTGAAAGATATGTATGATGTTATTCATATGATATTTATCTAATTAACAGATTTCATAAAAATCTAATGCGCATTTTATTTTAAATACATTTTTATATAAATTTATAAAATGTTATATATATGTATATAAATCTATATATTTAATACAATATATATAAACTTCTTTATTTATATTATGAAATAAATTAATTTATAAAAATAATAATATAGGTTAAAAAGAAATAATAACTTTATTTTAGAATGTATTTATCTTGGAATGATTATTTTCTCACATTAACTAGTATTCAAAATACAGCGTAAATCGCAGTTTTAGTTTTTAATGAGATATATAAAACAAAATTAATATTAAATATGCATTTCATATGATACTATTATATTTTAATAATGCATATGCTTTAGTTCTATAGGTCTAGTTTAGGTTGGCAATATTGCACACAAACACACTAAAGATCTAGATATATGTATATCTCTATCTAGTAACATGTAAACATGTGAAATCACCCTTGACTTCAGTAACGTAGATTAAGGGGAGATACGTCTGTTTTATAAATAGATTTGTATATGTAAAGTATATGAAACATGTGTATGTATACACATCTAGTCATTAATTATTGATTTGAATACTATACACAACAAGTTCATATTCTATTGATTATTATAACTTGGTGTGTAAAAGAAACACTATCAAATTTAACAATAACAAAAAATGTTATTAATATTTCATTTACAGAGTACATGCATTTATCAATTTATATTTAATTAAAATGTCTTATATATATATATTATTATATATAATTGATGTTTTCATTAAAATTTCAATTAATTTGATGCATTATTGGGCTTTAATAAGAATATTTTGAAAATAATTAATCTGAATAAATTTGTTAGTGTTAATTTTAAATAAAAAACTATAATTAAAACATCAATACATATATATATATATATATATATATATATATATATATATATAATATTTCTTATGGCCTAGAAATATGGGGAAATACCTATAAATCAAATATAAATATTATTATGTTATTGCAAAAAAAAATTATCAGAATTATTAACAAAAAAATCTTAAATTTAAATCTATTACCTTTAATCAGATTATCAAATACATCTGAATTATTTATTAGTAATAATATTCTGAAATTAAATGATCTGGTGATGTTTAGAAATATTATATTAATTTATAAATTGCTAAATAAAAATTACAAAATTGATTTTAATGAATATTTTACATTAAATAAACGTAATGATAGATTCATTTTACCATTAATGAAAACTACAAAATACCAAAATACAATATTCTTCAAAGGTATAAAGTATTATAATGATATAATATTTGGTAATATTCTTAAAAAAAATAAAATAACAAATATAAATCAATTAAAAAAAGTTATGAAATTGTTTTTCGTTAACCAATATAAAATATAACACTTATGTGTGATGTTTAATAATATTAAAAATATATTATTTCCTCTAATATTATATTGTAAATTAAACAAATATTTATATTATAAAACTTTATTAAAAAATCAGTATTAAATAGGTATTTCTCCATATAAATTTTACATTTTTACATATTTTACATTTTTATATATTTTACATCATATAACTAAACACAAAAAAAAAAAAAAAAACAGTATTACAAATTAGAAGTATTAAAAACATAAAAAAAAACAGTATTAAATGTTTAAAAAATTTTAAAATTACTATTTATCAAAACTATTTTATATTTATTTTTCAAATTTTACGTTTTATATATTTAACTTTACATAACTAATAAAAAAAAAAAAAAAACTAAACAGTATTAAAAATTAAAAGTATTAAAATAATAAAAAACAGTATTAGAATTAAAACAATTATAAACAGTATTAACAACCTATAGTAACCTACAAATATATATATATCAATATTATTAAAATTGACATAAAATATGTGATACAAATATTTAGATTCTTTATAAATATTATATTACAATTATGAAAAATGGATTAATTATATTTTATACTTTGTTTTGGATGCTAACATGGGAATCAAATATTTGTTTTAGTTTTGTTTTATTCTTTCTTTTATATTTGTGTTTATTGTTTATTTTAATATCTATTTTTATGTAATTTTATTGTATTTTATCCCAATGAAGATGATGAAATATGACATTACACTACTGTTAGGAGATATCGAATTAAAAAAGCTCATCGCTTTCACTGATTCTCCTTAGACATTGTCTATAAACTGAATTCATTCATTCATTCATATATATATATATATATATATATATATATATATATATATATATATATATATATATATATATATATATATATATATATTATAGTTTCTATAAATATAATTATAAATATTTTACATGTTCTTATTTTAAAATATTTAATCATAACATATATTGAAAATATAAAAATATATTTCAGGAAATTATTTATTTGTTCAAAATAGTGAACATTTAAATGGATTTATTAAAAATAAATATTTTCTCTATTTCCTAATTCCGTTCACATAAAAATAGAAATCATATAATAATACTGAATAATTTTTTTGGTATATACCATAATATATCTATATTTTTATATAATATTAATTTTGAATTATTTTGAAAATAATATTTTTCATCACTTATCCATAGGATAAAAATAAAAAAAAAAACAGATTTGATATAATATTATATTATATAATTTATTATTTTTATATAATCATATATTATTTATACAAAAATAAAACTATTTTTTTGTTAATAAAACAATGATAGGAAAATTAATATTTGAAAACTATTCATTTTTTATATCCATGTAACAAATATAGATGTATAACATGCCCTTATAGAACACAACCCGAAATCAACTATGTACTTAGTGATTGACTATACAAGATGGTACTTGACTAACCTGTACATTGGGGTTATGGTCCCCTTTAAAGTAAGGATGCGAGCGATCTGTTCTGATCACGTCGTTCTCGACGATGCTCTGTATGTCCTTCCAGAAGGACACGCGCTCCTCTTCGCACATGTTATCTCTGTGGGGGTGGAGGTGAGTTAGGGGTGGGGGTAGGTTAGCGATAGAGTGAACGAGCTGTGTGTGTGTGTGTGTGTGTGAGTGTGTGTGTGTGGGTGTGTGTGTGTGTGTGGGGAGAGTGACCTCGAGGGTGTATACTCGAGGGTGTATGTAGTTAACCAGCGCAAGCATTCGCAGTGTTATATGGCATAGTTACTATAGACATGTTGGCTATGACTTAGGTGATATATTATGTGATTAAACGTAAACGACAAGTCTATCTGTTGTTATAGTTGTCAATGTTCAGACGCTGAATGTTCTACGTGTGTTCACCACTTTACATGTCTATACATACAGCTAACAATGCAACCCGTGTATCAGTGTATAGGCTTATCTATAGAGGCAGCCATGATACTGATGATACTGATGATACTATACATTAGTGCCTGCGTGTGTGTAGTGAGGTAACCACTCCACCCCCAACCACTCCACCCCACCACCACCACCCCACCATCACCACCCCACCCTCCCGCCTACCTTTTCTTGCGTATGTTCTGATACTCTATGAAGCGATCGTTACGTATGATCTGCCTCTGTTCGAATGTGGACGTGTAGGGGTAGTAGTTCAGCAGGAAGGGCCACAGTTCATGCCGGATGTCATTAGTGACACCAGAGTAGAAGATACACTGTGTGTTGGTGTGTGTGGGTGTGTGTGGGTGTGTGTGGGTGTGTGTGGGTGTGTGTGGGTGTGTGGGGGTGTGTGTACTATATGAATGGAAATCTACATTTCTATGCACTTAATTCTATTACATATTTTCATTTACGAATTACCAATTTGTTATTGAAAAAGTTGTCTACAAAATGTACAGGTCTTCTAATCTACTTCTTAGTAATGTATCACAATTATTATTAGCATATTAGTTCTTTCATCAAAAGTTATAACTAATGATGTAAATGATGCAGAGCCAAGGTTTTTGATGCCGAGACGAGACTTTCATTTTCTAAAAACGAGACAGAGTCGAGTAGAGACTTTAGGTAACTGAGACTGCTTCGATGCTTTAGATTTGAGCATCATTTACATCACTAGTTACAACTTATAACTCACTGTAAAATATTTAATTTAAAAAAAAAATTTACATAACATAAAATATTGAATAACAAAATATTTAATGGAATATAGTTTATCACATAATAAAATATCATACTGTTTATTAATAAATAGTATATAAGTATGTTATTTATTCATAACAACTTATTCATTAATGACAGTTTTTACTTCACATTTTCATAGAACATATGATAAAATAAATTTTGTTTAAAACTTAACTTGTAAAATTAGTAAATATAATTATAATACAGATAATTTAATTAAAATATTTTTGTTTTACATTATTAATTAATTTATCATATTTTATAATTGTAATTTAATTTTTTATTAAAGCAATTATTATAATATATATTATGAATAGAATTATGAACAATTTTAATAAGATTATATTTAATTTAAAAAAATTATAAATATTCTCTTATCCTTAAATAAATGAAAGAGTGAATTAACATAGTGGGGTATATACACATAGTTAGCAGTAAGTTAGTGATAGGGTGTTCATATGATTCATGTTGTTTGCACACTTGCCATGCGGAAACATAGAACATGTTCTATTATTGCTGTACATCATAGTTGCATACAGCAAAACCCCGACACCGTAAGCATGTTAGGTGTGAACGTACATAATTATTGAAGTAATGACTAACTATTAACAAATTATTATCAATAAATATATGATTTACGTGTATATTAATGAGATATGGATACTGACTACAGTGTATAGCTAGTTCAACAGATAACAACCTTCTTCAATTGATACACATCAAGAATACGGCCGAAGTTATTCATATGAAAGCGCCAGGTATGAGCTGATACAGGCTCCAGTGCAGTTAGGGAGCTGTCATTGATGTCAAACATAAGGGAGTGGTCTTCTGAGGGCTCTAGGTATGGTCTTATCACTGTGTACTGGCGGCACTTGCTGAATATCTGCTCACAGTTCTGTTGTAGGGGGTGGGGGGAGTAGTAGTCAGGTAGTAGTAGTAGTAGTAGTAGTAGTAGTAGTAGTAGTAGTAGTAGTAGTAGTAGTAGTAGTAGTAGTAGTAGTAGTAGTAGTAGTAGTAGTAGTAGTAGTAGTAGTAGTAGTAGTAGTAGTAGTAGTAGTAGTAGTAGTAGTAGTAGTAGTAGTAGTAGTAGTAGTAGTAGTAGTAGTAGTAGTAGTAGTAGTAGTAGTAGTAGTAGTAGTAACTTATAACTTACCTTTGGTGCAACGGGAGCGAGAAATTTACAATTAACAAATATATCATCGTTAAGTTTATCAAGTCCACTGTGATGAAAGTGAAGTACCTAGATGTAATATATGATATAACGTGTAATTTATGATGTAACGTGTAATTTATGATGTAATATATAAGTCATAATAAGGACGAGGCATAATTTCTTAGTTTCTCAACTCATAATAAATTTGACTACCATATACACATACACACACATATATATATATATATACACACATACATGCACACACATATATATATATATATATAATGTATACAGATATATAATATTTAGATTGGTGTAATATAATTACTATATTTGACAAGTTAAATGTTAAAGATGAAATGGTAATTATTGTGATATCCGTAGTGGTCAGTGTGTGTGTTATGTAATAGAAAGTAGTGGTCAGTGAGAGAGATAGAGAGAGAGAGAGAGAGAGAGAGAGAGAGAGAGAGAGAGAGAGAGAGAGAGAGACAGAGAGAGAGAGAGAGAGAGAGAGAGAGAGAGAGAGAGAGAGAGAGAGAGAGAGAGAGAGAGAGAGTGTGATAGTGAGAGAGAGAGAGAGAGAGAGAGAGAGAGAGAGAGAGAGAGAGAGAGAGAGAGAGAGAGAGAGAGAGAGAGAGAGAGAGAGAGAGATAGATGACCTACCTTGTACTGGCAGTCCATACTAGCTACCACAAGCTGGCCCCCTCCACTCAGAGTTGTGGTGTCATTACTACTGAATAGATGTAGCGACTTCATTCTACCTATGGGGTAACAGTGGGTTAAGAGTGGGTAAGGGTGGTTAAGAGTTGGTAAGAGTGATTAAGGGTGGTTAAGAGTGATTAACAGTGGTTAAGAGTGGTTATTCAGCTGAACATAGGTCCACAAATACATGTGAACTAAGAACACCTAATATCCAGTGTAATAATAAGTCAATTTTAATATTAATTTGTGACTATCCTAGGGAGTGCGACAATTCCTCAAAGTTTAACATTGTGAGAATACGAAACTACCTTGTAAAAATGTTTTTTGTATAATGAAATTTTAATAGCATATAGATAAGTATGATTATTATGGAAAATAAAAACAATTAAAGTGTTTAATATTTTCCTATAAATTAAGGCAATTTCTATGATTTTTTTATAAAACTCAAATATATGAACGAAATGTTGTTGTTTACAATTTATTTGTATGTCTTAAGAATATAAAAGGTAAAATTAAAAAATGTTATTCAATTTATAAAAATATAATATTTATACCACTTTTACTATATTTTTTTCACTTTTTATGATAATAGTTAGAAAAAAAATATAATATCTACTAGAATAAGAGCTAGGGATAACAGATAATATAGTTTTAGCAACTTTTCATATATTTTCGTTAACCATTATTTATCTATAATAATTTTCAATGTAATATTTTACTAATTTTTAAAGGTCTGTCGCATCGTCAAATAAGCTCAAATTGTATAATGTTGTTGTATATGTCTTATAACATCTAAACTTACTGGGTCAGAAAAATGTTTGTTAGATGATCACTATTAATGTGTGTGTGTGTATATATGGGTGTATGCCAGTGTGTTTGTGTGTACATGAGAATGAACATATTGATAAGACATATATTATATAGTATAAAAACTATAATATAATCAATAATTATTCAAAATCTTAAAAATATCATATTGTTAGTATTGTAATATAATTTTAAATCCTACATATAAAATTCAATGAACAGATAATCAAAATGAAAAATATAATTATGTGTCATACATAGTTATGTAATTAGTCATAGTCATGTAATGAATAATCAATATTAATATATGGCCGTAAAGTAACCTATCATCATTAGATGAACATACATATCATTTTATTATGTTATTATCTATAATAGAATACTATATATTATAGTGGAACTTATAGTAGAGCTTATAGTGTGGTTTATAGCGAGGTTTATAGTGTGGTTTATAGCGAGGTTTATAGCGAGGTTTATAGTGAGGTTTATAGCGAGGTTTATAGCGAGGTTTATAGCGAGGTTTATAGAGAGGTTTATAGCGAGGTTTATAGAGAGGTTTATAGAGAGGTTTATGGTCCTAACCTAGGTCTACAGTGAACACGGAACCGTTGAGTGACTTCACGCGGCGCATATCATTGTAGTGTTCGAATACTTCAGAGGGGTCGTCGGGGTTACAGAGGTCATCGTCGGGGTCATACGAGCAGCATGAGTCACTGGTGTCGGGGCCAGACGTAGAACTGTCGGATACTATCTCGCGAGTAAGTGTAACTGTAGTGGAGTGTGTGTGTATGTGTGTGTGTGTGTATGAGTAGGTGCTGGTGTGTGGGTGTGTGCTGGTGTGGGTGTGTGGGTGTGTAGGTGCTGGTGTGCAAGTGAGGGCGGTGTCTAGCTAATGGTAACTTTCCTAAACCTAAATAGCTACATTTCTCAGTGGTACAGTCCACTTATTTAATTATAGCTCGTAAATAAAACAGATATATATATATATATGAGAAGATGCCAAGAAGTGCAATCCCGACTTTCCGTAATGTAATAAAATGAAATCACTCGACCGTGAAATAAAAGTTAGTCGACATAACATTAGTAAGTGGATGTTCTTGGTATGAATTGTTCAGATTGCAGAACATTTTCTAGTGAATAATAAAAAGCTATGGTCTCAAAGTATATTAATAATATCTTTGTTGATGAGTTTTATATACTTTAGTAATATTATATTACTAATACAATATGTATAGATAAACAATGCGCATTTATTGTTTACAAATATAAACATTTTATGCATGATTCAGTAGTAAAGTCGTGCATACATTTAATTATGTATAGATTAAATGTGCAATAGAGCACAATTCATGATAAGCCTAACAATAACACATACTATATGAGTCATACATGTGAATCATACGAATGAGTCATACGCGAGGGGGGGCCTAAACGACTGTATGACATCAACTGGAACTAAGCTATCCTCTAAAGAACCTTTACAGAGGTCGGAATGATCGCCTTCTCCAGCAGGGACACTATCGGTAGGCTGACATGTTAGGGCCTCAGTATGATCTGATACCCTGTTGTCTATAGAGACGGGTGTAGCCTTCTCCTCTCTATCAGGGGATGACTCCACAGTTATTATGTGGCCTGGGAAACATTTCTGTACTGGCCTCAAATCTAGGTGAATCACAGTAGTGTATAATTGTATAATATATTATATATATTATTAATAATGTTATTTAATATATGTATTAAATGTATTATTAATGTTATACAGGTTATTATTATGATGTAATACTATAAATATATATATATATATATATATATATATATATATATATATATATATATATTTATATATAAATTGTATGTTGGTATTATCAATATAAGATTTTTAATTTATAATTAAATAACAAAATATAATCTCATTGTTTTCTTTAATAATGAAATGTAGCTCATATTACGTATAATAATATAATGTATATATAATATACATTATACATTGTATACTATGGAAAATAAAATCTAAATATTGTATTCATATTTTTCATATATCGAATAGGTAGAAAATAATAATGAATATGTTAGACGATCACCTGAACATAGAATGACTGTTTGATATAATGAATAATGATTAAACATGTACATCTATCAATACACAAAGCATATGTATTCGTAACCACTACTATAAGTACACGAACACACACTTGAGAGAGACATCTATCAGATAAGTACATACACAGGAGCTAACCGTTGATGAGAAGTTGTGAGAAGTTAGTCCTATAGAGAACGGTGTCAGACTTGAGATCTGAGTCGTAGAGTTCGTCGGAGCTAGAGGTTGTGATGACGGCAGCACCGGTACTGTCGGGGTCCACCTCTATAGTAGCGGTGAGGTCATCGCCTGTCATCTCTACGCTGGCCACAGACTTGGACGAGCCACGAGGACGACGATGACGGTGAGACGGGGCGGAGTGAGCCGACGGTGGTGGCGCCATCGTAGTAGTGGTAGAGGTGGGCGACGTGTGCGTACGTTTAGAGAACTCCGAACGCGGTGACCTGTGCTGCTGCTGCTGCTGTCGGCGAGCCCTAGAGTGACGACCCGACCCCGTTAGGTTTAGGGGGCTGTTCTCGAGGCTACGCGTGTTGAACTCCAGCGCTAGGTTAGGCGTCCAGGTCAATATCAACGTGGAGCCCAGCACCTGGTGATGGAGAGGGTTGTCAGATAGGGGGCGCGTGTGTATTGGGGCAGGGTTTTCATCGCATCAACGAACTTAGACTATGTTTTTTCACTTGTAAGCGGTCGTAAAACCACTAATATTCATTTACGAAAAATAAGGGTTTTAAAAAAATCAATATCATACATATGCAATCAATCAGATTCGCACTCTAATTTATAAACTAAATATTGTTATTTTTATTTTGCTGGAGTTCTTTCATCCCATCCAGGAACTTATATAAAGTCGTTCTCATGTTATGGCATCCAGGTTTTAACGAGAGCCGATCATTTTATAATACTAATTAGATAAGACCACATCTAAATATTATTGTAAGACCTATTTTATGGGTCCGGATGGGGGCACCAGTAAACTCGGACCACTTTTATATTCAACGTACTACCATAATTATGTTTTTAAAAGTGGTCCGAACATTCTTCAAAAGTAGTCATGGTCCCAACTTTCTGGTGTTCCAGATGGGGCATGTACAGACCTAGTACTATCTGTGTGACTGACACCTTAGTCTGCTGAGCTATGTAGCCAGTTTTACGTATATGAACGCACTATTTATAATGTAATGATTAAGGGGTTATAGGGTACAGTGTAACTCTGGTTACGATATAAATATGAAGGGGGATGATGTGATGATGTGTAACTGGAGGTAGGTTGTTGTGAGGTGGATATTACTAATAAAGAATTAAATATTACAACAATATTCTTATTATTGATACTGATTAAATGTTATACTGTTTACATTCTTCGACTATTGATACTAAATAAATATATTAATTATCGTATTTCATCGCTGACATTAGTACACATATGAAAAGTTGTTTACGAGGCAAATATAAGCTATAATATACGACGTATATATATATATATTATTTTGTAAGTAAAGGATGACATCCAAATAGAGATTCAATGTCAATAAATTACGAATCACAAAAATATATTAGAATCTATAGAATAAATACAAATATATAATTTCGTAATTATTTATTTTAGATATAATACATAATATATGCATATAGTATATGCCATATACATAGATTATAAATATAAATAGACTTTTAGAATTTGATAATTATACATTTCAAATTGATATATAATACTTATGCATTTAATTGTAATTTATGTATAGTTTCAATCCCAGCACATGACTTGCTATCTCTTTACATGCAAATATTGTATGTGGTATTCTTTTCGGAATATTTTATATTTATATAGAAAATGACTTTTTTTGGATTGATTGAATATAATCAAAATATTGGTTATTTCAATAATAAGGTAATAATACAAATATTTGTCTTCATATTAATGCTTTATTATAAGATATTAATAAAATATATTGAAAACATATATTTAATTTTAAAATTATAAATATATGAAATAGATTATAGATCTTGATATATATATATATATATATATATATATTCAAACAATCCAAATAACACATTTATTAGTTGTGGATCTTAGGTTTTAATATAATTGATATTTACAATATTGACATAATTAATATTATTAATATTATTTATATTAATAAAGACTATAGAAAGGTTCAGGCTAAGTTGTAATTGACTTGAAATAGTGTCGCTAAATATTCAGTATGATTTTAAAGGTTACTGAATGAGTTGGGATAAGGTATTAGAAATTTAAATAAATTGAGGCGAGCTTCGAGGGTGCATTTCAGTTTGTAAATAAAGCTTATATACTTTTGATAGAGAATATCGAATATGACCCCCGTTTGTTTAGATTACGATTGCCGAGGTCAAATTTAAAATATTTTATATATATCACTTTATAATTTAAAAGTATAATAACAACTAATGTATATATACATCTTATATTATATATTGATATATGTAAATATAGGCATTCTTCATATTAATTTATCATGTATACTGGTATGTCAAATACCGAAATGAGTATTTTAAATTTGACTCCATATATCGTAATAAAAAGAAACAGGGATATTCAATACAGACCCTTATTATCAGGCACCAGTACATACAATGCTACTACTATATATGATACTAATTACTCAACACACAAAATATAGAATGAATTATTCATTAATGTATTAATATACTATATGATTTCGAGTACAATTCAACTGTTATTATTAAGTATCTTTAACTTAATGATTACCTACCAATATATATATATATATATATATAAACAAGTGTTTCTAATAGATGTATATAGTGTCTTTTTACATAAATAAAGCATCTGATATTCTATTAAATAGATGATCTATTAAAGGCAATAATTTATACAAATATTATAAAAAATAATTGTAGATTTTTTATAATAAATTATTTATAACATAAATATAATATTCACATTACAATTTGCGCGTCAATATGTATACATGTGAGAGTATAGTATTTGAGACCACGTAAAAAGTTATGATACTGTTCTAATGAGGTGTCAACTCGTTCACCCCTAGCCCATTTTAAATAATACACAAACGTATGCATTTAGTGACTAGTATTAGTATAATAATTATACTAGTATTATACTAAGTATATATAATTAATAAATGCATATGTAATATAATTATATTAACTTTTAAATAATTAGTTATATAGTTACTATAATATTAAGCTAACTTTATCTGATTGTGATCTTATACTAAGATATCCAGGGCAATGTTCAACATCATTCATGTTAATTGCATGGTGCAAAGGAGATTTTGGATGGACACATACATTATTTTTACAATATACTATTTCATTGGGTTCACTATTACATTTATCAATTTTATTATTTAAGCCTAATAAATCGCTCGCTTTTTTTACAAATCCAGATATAAATGATTTAGGAGTGTTTAATTGATTTTGTTTATCATTTATTGAATTCAAATTACTTATGTAGTTGAAATTGGTGTCCATATTGTATTGACTTAATTTGTATTTATAGTATATTAATTATTTGATCGAATAATTCATAGTTAAGTTAAATTTTATATTTTACTACAGAAAATACCTAAATATTTTAATAATTATTTTTTACAAATTTATTTTATATTAAATATAATCATAATATCACGTGATATTTTTATTTAAATTGCGGATGTTTTGAAAATATTCCTTCCTTTTTACGAGAAAACAGTAAGATGGTGCGCCACAAATATATTTCAAAATAAATCTTTAAATATCTATATTAGTACTATATATCCTAATACGTCAGATATATAATGTAATATATTTTTTATATTTATCCATATATATTTAATAATAATAATTTTTAATAATGTAAATAATTCAAAATGTAGCTTTAAATATTGGACTTTAAAAAATATTCAAAAAATATTAATTGTAAACATTACACATTTTAGTCTCATCGTAAGTTTTCTGCCCCCCGTCATGGATCGCTCGGGTTTCTACCAAAGAAGCGTTGTAAGCGTATCCGAGGAAAGCCAAAGGCTTACCCCGTAGATGATAAATCTAAGCCATGTCACTTAACTGCATTCATGAGTTACAAAGCTGGTATGACACATATCGTGCGTGAAGTAAATCGTCCTGGTTCAAGTAAGTAAAGTATTTATCACCATTTAAAATTTATAGTATATAATTCGCATATAAATATATTGTAACATCTTACTATTATATATTGTAAGTTACAATTTGTAAATAATATTATATATCAGATATACCATATATAATTTCACTTAGATAGTGTATAATATATATTTATCTTTATATCGTCTTAATAGAAATTTAATGTATATATATTATTAGAAACTCACAAGAAGGAGATTGTCGAGGCTGTTACCATTCTGGAAACTCCACCAATGATTGTAGCTGGTGTAGCTGGTTATATCGAAACACCAAATGGTCTACGTACATTTAAAACTGTATGGGCTGGTCATTTGCGTGAAGAATTCAAACGTAGGATGTATGCCAACTGGTTTGTTACTTACTCATTTATATTTAAAAGTTAATAATCATTTAAATATCTCAATAAATATTTTAATATTATGTGTTGTATTGGCTCCAACCCAATAGGGAAACCCTCCTCTTCAAAATATCGTTGTCACTGTCATTTATCCCCTCTCAGATTTTATTATTTGATGGGATGATGTCATACATACGTGTTTGATATAGCAACATACTCCTCTTGCGTCAGCAATGAGTACAGTTTGCATTCCCCTATTTAGGTGCCGTTCTAAAAAGAAGGCATTTACAAAATACGCCAAAAAATGGCAAGATGCCTCTGGTATGAAGGAGATCGAAAGTGATTTAGCTAAGATGAAGAAATACTGCAAAGTAATCAACGTCATTGTATACTCACAGGTTTGTTTTTTTATTATAATATTGTAGCATTTTATTATAACTTTCATATAAAATATAGATCAAGCTTTTGAAATTACGTCAAAAGAAAGCCCATGTCATGGAGATCCGTATTAATGGAGGTTCCGTAGCTCAAAAGGTTGACTTTGCTCGTGAAAATTTCGAAAAGCAACTTCCAATTACCGAAGTATTTGCCCAAAACGAAATGATCGATTGTATCGGAGTCACCAAGGGAAAGGGATTCAAGGGTTAGCTTATGTTACAGATTTAATTCTGTTTGTATTTAGATATTTATATAAAATGTATATATATATATGTGTGATGAATAGCATTAAGATATCCATCTACGCCGGATATTCTGATATCTTTGAAGATACTTTTGCTGCCTTCCTTCTGACATATATTTATATATTTACCTAAAATGATGAGTTAATTCTGGTCCGTGTTAATGACTCGCCTAGACAGCTTGATATGAAAACATACAGAATTCTGATTTAATATTCTATTTTCAATAGTAATTTTATATATATATAATATGTTATTTATATATATAATATGATGAATAGCATTAAGGTATCCATCTACGCCGGATATCCTGATATTTTTGAAGATACTTTTGCTGCCTTCCTTCTGATGCATAATTATATTTATTTATCTATAATGATGAGTTAATTCTGGTCCGTGTTAATGACTCGCCTAGACAGCTTGATATGAAAACATACAGAATTCTGATTTAATATTCTATTTTCAATAGTAATTTTATATATATATATAATATGATGAATAGCATTAAGGTATCCATCTACGCCGGATATCCTGATATTTTTGAAGATACTTTTGCTGCCTTCCTTCTGATGCATAATTATATTTATTTATCTATAATGATGAGTTAATTCTGGTCCGTGTTAATGACTTGCCTAGACAGCTTGATATGAATACTTACAGAATTCTGAAAATATGTATACTTATTAATATATATTTATATCTTAATATGTTAGTATAATAAAGTTTTATTTTATTACAGGTGTAATCTCCCGTTGGCATCCAAAGAAGCTTCCACGCAAGACCCACAAGGGTCTCCGTAAGGTTGCTTGTATTGGAGCTTGGCATCCATCTCGTGTAGGTTTCTCTGTTGCTCGTGCTGGGCAAAAGGGTTATCATCACCGTACTGAAATCAACAAAAAGATTTACAGAATTGGACAGGTAAATAATTGAATAAACCAATATTTTTTTATTATATTATAGAATATATTTTTTATAATACAAATTATAATAACAATTATAGGGAGTTCACGCTAAGGATGGAAAGATTGTCAAGAATAATGCCTCTACTGATTATGATGTCACAGAGAAATCTATTACTCCAATTGGAGGATTCCCTCATTACGGAGAAGTTAACCAAGACTTTATCATGATCCGTGGTTGCTGTATGGGACCAAAGAAACGTGTTATTACTTTACGTAAATCTTTGTTGACTCACACCAAACGTATTGCTCTTGAGAAAGTTAACTTGAAGATGATTGATACCACATCTAAATTTGGACATGGTCGTTTCCAAACTAGTAAAGAAAAGGCTGCATTCATGGGACCTCTCAAGAAAGATGCTGTCAAGACTGCTCCACAATAGATTTATCATTAATAAATCGTCAACAAATTTTAATTTTTAATATAATTTATGATAAATCTAAGCATATTACTAAATTGAAATATTATAGAATATTCTTTTAATTATATTAGTGGATTGAAGTTAATATGAAATTAACATTATTTTATTTACTATTTTGTAATTAGCACTGTTAATTTATAAATTGAAAGTAAAATAGAAAATAATATATGAATGTTTAAATTAAAATATATATATTTTTTAACAAATATATGTTTTTTAATATTAATTATCTTTATTTGTAAAGAAATATCTATTTAATTAAAATATAATAGTTTTATATAATGAAAACAGTGTTTTTTTGATAATATATCGAGTTTAATTTCTTATTTCACTAATATTTAAATATTAGATTATTGCCTATGTTAATATATAGTCTAAATAGGTAGATTACAGTTCAGAATCTGAATGAATTTTTAATATTTATATTTCTTTCATAATTTATTATAACAATTGAATACAAATAAGTTGCTCATATTTCATTAAAATATTACAAAAAAAATAATGTTATAAATGCAGCATTGTTTTAGAGTTGTATTAAGTAGTAGTTGTAATATACATACTTTCAATAACAACATTTAATTAATAATATTTCAGTGTTGTATTGTAAAATTAAAAGAGTATTTTTAATATAGATTTATTATGAATGCTTAATAATTCTAGAATCAATATTTGTTCATAAAAAAAGTTGGTAAGGAAATATTCTCCTGTCCTTAAAATTAGGTCCCACATTATATAAATGATACACAAAGTAGTTAACAAATTAAATAAATTATTCTCAGCAATTTTATAAATAATGGTTCAACTTTCCCCATTATGGATGGTTTAAGGTTACCTTTTTAAGTGTTTGTGTATAATACTTATAAAATAAATTTCATACAGAATTATTAATTTTGTATTTATTAATAACATATAATGTAATCATAATCATATATTTATAGATTATAGTTAGGTAAAATACAAATCTAATATATAACTATTTAATTTTATATTGGTGTAGTGATTTTAAAGAGTATTTGTTGTTGTTTTTCAAATTAATAAATTCTAGAATTTATTGTAAAAATGTTATGTCATGGCATAAAACCTTCCCCTTGTTGAGTTACTAGTTATGATTTTTATGGTAAAACTTTGCCATAAAATTAAATTGCTTCACAAAATGTTTGGTATAAATGTGATTTTTTTCGTTTGGCTCAATTATCCATACTATTCTTATATACAGCTATAACTAATTACAACCTAGTGTATGAAATATTTTTATTTTACAATTGTGTAATTTATTTATATATTATGATCACGAAATACATATTTTAATATTATATACAAATCAATAAAAACTCATTTTTAAATGAATTATTTCGATGTAATTATATTAAAATAGTAATATAATGTAATACACATTATATTATTTGGAATGTCGCTATAAAGAATATAGAATAAATCATTCAATTCAAATTTATAAATAAATTAGTAATTTTAATAAAATATTTATATAGAAATAATAATTAACAAATAAATAAATATTTCTTTAATATATCTTTAATTCATGATTAAAATAATTAAAATATAATACTGAAAAGTTATTTTGGAGTACCATTGCAGAAATAATGAAATTACGTTTTCAGGATGTACTCAGAAAACAATATATTCTTCGCTTTTGGACGCCAGCGCCTACAAGTTCCGGAATTAATTGTCGCTTTGATGACAACTTGCACCCAAAAACGTCAAATTGTACTTTGGTCACTTCAGCTTCCGAAATGGTTGAACTTGTGCCTACAATCCTATTATACTTTGGCCGCTTCATCGCCAAATTTACGCCCAAGTTATTATACTTTGGGCCCAAAACTTATATAATATTATTTGTTGGTAACTATTTATAGTATTGTCTATATATAGATGATATATGTATATATTTTTAAGTATTTATAAATAAAGCATATTGGTTATATATAATTATATATATAGTTATAAAATGTATAAGTTATATATATATATATGCAACTATTATTTAATATTAATCAATATAAGAAATATATTTTTACTATACTTAAAGTAAAAATATAAATGATGATATTATTTTTTTCAAATATTGGACTAATTCTTTTGAAAGAATTAAATCTAAACAAACCTAGCCTATATATATACTATTAATAATTTTAACATATATATCTATATCAATTATATATTATTGAAAAAGTATACGTGTATGTATGTGATCACACTCGAATGTGTAGAGTTTAAATATGATAAATCATTATAATTTATAAATTGTTAATACATTATATATTGTAAAATGGTTCTTTTAGGCCAAATGAGGAGGACAACTCAAGAAACAGTTTTACACTTTATTTGGAAGGAAAACAATTAACACTAGTATAATAATTATTAACATGTTGACACCTAATTAGGCAAATAGACACGATTAAAAAAAAACCTTATAATTATATGCTAATGTAATAATAATAGTTATGATAATAATAATAATAATTGCTTCCAGCATAGCTTAGCAACGTTAAACACATCTGAACGCAATCAGCGTCGACAGAAAATATAATGTTCCAATGAAAAACACAGCTTGACTACATTTTCATATTATTTTCCTTCAGGCAGAATATTTATTCCATATTCTATTAAATACACAATATAATATAAGGTTGCATATGGAATAATGATACTAGCATGCATCTAATGAGGGCTTCACGGAAATTCTATGATCATCACGAAGTCAGCACAGACTGCTATTGTCATTTCTAAAGCTACAAGTCATTACTTTTCATGGACTGATGTAGTCATCTCGAAGGTGATACGTTACTGGATAACATGAACTGCTGTGGATTGATTTATTTTTTATTTATTAAGCAAATATATAGTTGAAATAGTTGTAAATTTAAAATATCAATATTTTCTAACGTAGTTGTTATCTCAAAGGTGAAAGTATATGGACTGCTGCTGTTCTCCTTGAAGGTGTCATGTCAATGATAATCACTGACTGCTGTTGTCATCTAGACGGATATATAATATATATAAATAAGGTTATAAGTGAACGTATATATTTAATATAAAGTGTTGGATACATATGTATATGTATTAGCTATCATTATAATCTGATTGCATTAGCATGAGAGTGGCTTTGAATATAATAAAATAACAACATTATATATAAATGAATCATAACTGATGAAAATATAACCACTTCTTTACTTACTAAATGACACTGACATGCTAGCTTATACGATGAAGATATCTTTTATGTGTTATAACATTATTACTTATAACGTTTCGTTGGATTAGCTGTTCACTATGCCGGTTCGGTAAATTTGTTATGAATATTGCCTATTAATTTATCATTAAATGTTTGGAGTATTTCTTTCACAATGATATAATTTTTATTTTTTATAGGTAGTATTCGACATCCAGCAGAGCTTTTGAAAAATGCCTGTAAATATTTTAAATAGAAAAAATACTGCTATTTCCTATATTGAAATCATGTGACAATTACATTATAAATAATTAATTTTCAAATTTGTATTTCATTTTTATTATACTTCTTTCACCTTGGTAATAATACACCTTTTTTATTTTATATAACCTAAAACCATTTACTAAACGACAAATACCCACATATATAGATTTACTCAGCTAATACTTATATCTTACTGATATAAATAAAAACTTTAAAGTTATTCGAAGATGGGATATAGGTACTAGAATGAGATTTTATATATTGATGCTATTATAATAAAATTGATATCCTTGGAATGCTATTAAATTCTATAATAGAAGTCATGTCTTAGTTTTATTTAATTTTTATTAAAAAAAAAGTTGTATAAGGGGGTAGGAGTTAATGGTGTGTAATCTACACATAATGTCTAGTGCTGCACTCTGTATCTAACAGAGTGGTAGACAGTATGTGCAACACAACATTAACCTAATCTCTTGCATCGGCTCCTCGTGCCACCTACTGGTAATCGCTTCAGCAAGCGGGCTAAGATGCAAGAGAGATCTAGGAGAGGAGATAGGTGCCATCTAGATTATAAATCCTACTGAAAAAAATCATTGACGTCTAATAACAACAATACAATCATGACGGATCGGCCGAGGCCCGGATTAACAACGACCGTGTTGTCCATCGATAATATCCAGAATGGAAACAATAAATCGACTACTGGATACTCAATAAGACTACCAAAAACAATTACTTCCATTGGAATTTGGAATGTAAGAACACTAAATACAACTGGAAAAATTGAAGAGCTAACTAATGAACTAAGTAGATACAAATGGGATATTGTAGGTCTTTCAGAAACTAGATTAAATGGTTGTGGAGAACTAACGACGAATGAAGGCCACAAAATATATTATAGTGGACGAGAAAAACATCAAGAAGGTGTCGGATTTATAGTACGAAAGGAACTGATAAACGCAGTACTAAACTATACTACCATATCCAGCTGAGTAATTTCAATACGCTTGAAAGCAAGTCCAATTAATTTATTCCGATATATATTATTACACATTCTATTAAACACACAATATAATATAAGGTTACATATGGAATAATGCTACTAGCATGCATGATGGAAATGCTGGATGGTACGTTGATCAGTCAGCATCTATGAGGACTTCACTTAGATTCTATGGTCATCACGAAGGCGTCACAGACTGCTATAGCATAGAGATAACACTATAGTGTTATTTCTAAGGTATCATGTCATTGATTATAACGGAATGCTGTTGTCATCTTGAAGGCGACACAGCCCTAAATATCATGGACTGCTGTGGATTGATTGATTTTTTTATTAGGTGGAAGCATTACCTTCGCGCGCATGTAAATAGATACGAAAAAACAAGTTTTCAAAACTCCCAAACTTGAAATATTTTAAATATTTTTGCACAGATGTTATAATAATACTTAATTCTATCATACATATGTTTTTTTTTGTATTATGAACATTATATTTTATAATAGGAGTAATTCAATTATAAAAATTAAGTAAAACAGTTATAAAATGTTAACTATTAGATTATATTATTTAAAAAATGTAATTATTATGCATTTGAATACTTACTAAATATACTGAAAATTATAGCAAATTTTATAGAATAGTAAAAAAGTTCCTACATTTTTAGTAAAGCAATATTCATAAAATTAATATCCTGAGAAAACGGATATCAAAGTTTATTGAAATATTTGCATGCAATTATAAGAAACTTAATTTAGTATTTACATTTACATTTATTATACAAAATAAGTATGTTATAATTATGATAATATATAAAATAAACAAGCTTAGATTAGTGTTTTTAAAAGTTTTTAGATTGAAAATTGGTATTATATTCAATAATAATTAAAGCTTTATAATAAACACATAAATTAACTATTATTCACAATAATTAATATTTATTTATAATAGTAGATGGTATAAACATCATTTATACTCATAAATATAGCGAATATAGATATAATCTTTACATGAAATGATCATCGATATAAAGAAAGTGGATAAGCAATTGACGCATGCAATGCATGTAAAAGATAGATATGTGAATGACACTTTTATCGATAAATTAACAAAATGGTATCAGTGATTTTGATTGGATATTAGTCATATTATATATGTCAAATATTAAAACAGTAGGCTTTTCGTCGAAATAGATTAAAGTGACTTCTATTTATATAAATGGATTTAGATTATAAATATCAATAAAATAGTATGATATCTTCAATTTAAATACACAAAATTACGAGGAATGTTGATATGATATATTTTAAATATACAATTTTATTTTTAGTATAGATAGTACATTGAAATTGGTAGTAATTATCAATATATATATATAGGTATAAATAAATATTATTATAAATAAAAAGTAGTGGGCCAGATAGTGGGTTTCGACTGCAGCGCCCGTAGCGGATAGTTCCATCCCAGAAAACAATTTATCGACGCTTTTGGGCGCTTTTTCGACGCTTTTATTCCGAATCGATATATTCGTTGCTTTTTCGACGCTTTTGGGCTCTTCAGTTCTCAATCATATTGAATTCGTCGCAAATTCGACGCTTTTGGGCGCAACAGCGTCCAAAGTACAATAGAACAATTCGACGCTTTTGGGCGCAAATTGTCATCAGCGACGAATTAATTCCGGAACTTTTAGGTGCATGGCGTCTAAAAGCGTCGAATATATTGTTTGCTGGGATAAACTACATTCAATTGCTTATCCACTTTCTTTATATAGATGGAAATTAAATATAAATGATTATAAAACTTATTTTCTATATAATATAATTATGAAATGAATTATGAAGTGCTTAAGGAATAAAATTAAAAAATGTTTTATTATGTACTATTGATTATTGATATGTTATTTAGTAACTTGAAAAATTATCTATGAAATCAGTTTAGAAATAGCATAAAAACGTATACGTAATAAAATACGTATCAAAGAGGTATCATTGATCCTTGATGCATTATAATAACATTTGAACAAATATAAATTACTGATACTCAACGGATCTGTGTTTAAGTCATATCATGTGAATCGTTATTCAAAATATATTATCTCTGCTATATAAATGTATGTGTATATATATATATATATATATATATTAATTAATACATTAAGGGGATGGATCGCCATGGATAAATTTGTTATAAGCGGACATTTTTTTTTTTATTATGTATTTTTGATTAACTGTGATATGTTATTTAGTAACTGTGAAAAACATATATTTATAAAATCAGTTTATATTTAGCATAAAAAGCATCTTTTATAGCATGCCATTTTAAAATAAATAATTTATTTTGAAATCTACATTCATTACTAGTATATTATTATTTATATCTAATATAATCATGATTTTAAAATTTTAAAAACAGGATTTTTTACATTTACTTGATTTATAAAATAAATTATTTATTTGAAATCTACATTCCAAACTATTATAAATTATTATATAATGTTTTATATATAATATAATCACGATTTCAAAAATTAAAAAACCGGATTATTATATTTATTTGATTTATACAGTCATTGTATCCTTCGGTAAATCTTTGTATATATATATATATATTAGTCTTACATTGTTTTAATTATATATATATATGTATTATACATTTATATTTATATATATGTATAGCTTATTTTGATTAATTATTTTTGTATATTTACTATTTATTTATTGTAATTATAATTATGTATTAATTATGTAATTATATATATATATATATATATATATCGATTTTTATAATTATTATATAATGACACGTACAAAAAAGTCTATAAACTATCAAAATATGAGAAGTAAAAAGAAGGAAATTTTGTATTTTATAATATATATTATATAAATTCTATAAAAAAACATTTATATAGATAATAAAACATAAAACTCATACTTTATAATATTTATTTTATATTAGATGAATGCATAATTTTATTACGTTATAATTTATGTATTGACTTTTATAGAATTTATTTATTGTTAACTTAAGTTAATTATCAAATGCGTTTTACTCTGAATAAATTTGTATTAGTAATGTATTAGTATTATTAATAATGTGTTAAGATAAAAGTACGGAAGCGATCTGCTTAATTTCTTTTGCTATGTATAAATACCATATTACAGATTGCATATTTCAAGAGTCCATATTCACAAATATAATTATTATTTATTGGATTTTATCAAATTTGTGAACAAATAAAATTAAATAAAAATATGTATATTATTATACATGTAAAATATATATTTTTTAATTTTGTTGTCTCTAGGATTATGGATACGAATGTCCTTTTTATATAACAAACAATATTTTTTAAATTCAAAGAAGAATGTTTTAGAAACACTCAATAAACCGAGGCAATTCGTTCCATATATCTAAACATGTAAATTAAACAAAATGGCCGTCCAATGGCGATATCCCCTTAAGGTAAATATATATTATAAGAATAAATATTTTCTAACATTATTATCATCTTAAAAGGTAAAGGTGGGCTGGGCTGGGCAATGTTGTCATCTCTAAGACACCACATCACTGAATAGCATGATCTGCAGACAGTAGTCTGCTGTTGATTTATTATTTTTTTATTTAATCTAATATATAATTGAAAGTATAAATATTTGCTAACTTTATTATTATCTTGAATGAGAAAGGTCATGGTTGATATTGTCATCTCTAAGCTGGTATCACAGAAGGGTGACACGGGCTTCTGTGTTAATCTCGAAGGTGTTACGTCACTGAATATCATGGACTGCTGTTGAATGATTTATTTTTTATTTAAGCAAATATATAGTAGAAATAGTCGTAAGTATATATACTGCTCTTGTTCATCTTGAAGGTGTCGTGTCAATGATAATCACAGACTGCTGTTGTCATCTAGATGGATATATAATATATACAATTAAGATTATAAGTAAACTTATATATTTAATATAAATGAATAGGTTTGCGTTATAGTTTATTTCGTTAGAGTTTAGAATATATATCTATAGCTTATGTCTCTGGTTATTATCTGATTGCATTTACGTGAGAGTAGCTTTGAAAGTAATACAATAACAACAATATATATATATATATATATATATATGAATGATATAACTGATGAAAATATGACCACTTCTGTAATTATAATTGACATCGTCGGGTTGACTGTGCACTGTAGCCGTTGATTTCAAAATGAGGGTTTTATTATTATCAACCTATATTCATATATATTTATAAACAGAACATAATACAAGCTAGCAAATAAAATAAGATTGCTAAATACAAAATTTTAATACATTATTTTATTATTGAATAAGTAATTTATAAGATTATATAATCACTACCAATATACTAGCTATAGCGATAAACATAGTCATACCCCATCATCCAAACTTTTAAATCATAGGCTACATTGCTCAGAAACTATCGGTGGCACCCATCTATGAAAACTGCAATACCACGATGCACTCCATAAGCGAAATTAAAAATAATGTTAATTCAGTTATTTTGAACTAATTATTCGGTACGAGTTTTTTATGATATGTTGCCTATGTATGTTCATTACATATACTATATACATTGATATAACTACAAAATATCTATAATATATATATATATATATATATAAACTTATATAAATATCAATTTGTGGTATAGTGCATTATGCACATGGTTTGTAGACTATAGCGTTGTAGTTAGTATCCCTCTAGCTACATCCACCACCTAGCCATAAAAAGCGAAAAGGAAGGCCGAGCGTAAGTCCTTTCCTGATGGTTTTGTGGTTCTACAAGTCAAGACTCCTTCAATGCCTCCAAGTGTCATACCACGGTAAAGTGTTTACTTAGTATCCAGGCTAAATTGTAGGGGATCTAGGAGAAGGTAACTCTGATTCCAAATCTTTCTGCTGCCTTGTAGTAATACCTCTTTAGGTAAAAGCTAATAGAGTCCAACTCTGAATTCAAATACACTGCTATAGGAGTTGCGCCCATAGCAGTATTAGCAAATGAAACACATGACAAGTACAACAAACAACACTAGGGTTAAAGTCTCTAATATAACCTTCCCTTCAACCGAAACGATCTCTAAGGAGAAGTATGACAACGGACTACTACAAACCCGCAAGGAAGGGTAGGTCTTAAGAAACGCGTAGGTAATAAGGCCGAACTACTAAGATGCAAACGAGAAATCATTGTATCAACTATGAACGTTAGAACAATTCGAGAAGAACATAAACAACTAGAACTAAAGTATAATTTCGAAAGCCATGATCTAGATATTCTTGGAATACAGGAACATCGAATTATGCATGATGAAACTGTTAAATATAATACTATTGGACATAGCACACTTATAACAACATCAGCATGGAAAAATGATCAATGTGCGTCAGCAGGAGAAATTGGTATAATGTTAAACAAAATATCAATAAATTCACTTTGCGAGGTTATATCACACTCTGAGAGAATATTGATAAGCACATTCTATGGAAATCCTGCAACATCTATTATAATCATATATTCACCAACAAATTCTAGCGAAGATGAAGTTATAAACAAATTCTACGATGAACTTAGAGGAGCTATAGAAACTATACCACAGCACAATGTCCTAATCATTACTGGAGATTTTAATGCAAGGATAGGTAAAGATGACGGGAATTTTACATATCATCAAGAAACAAATAAAAATGGTGTATTATTAATGGATATTATAAATGAAAAACAATTAGTAATAACAAATACATGTTTTCAAAAGAAGTTGAATAAACTTTGGACATATATGGATCCATGCTGCAGGAAATATCAGCTTGACTATATCTTAATGAGAAAAAAATGGAATAACAGCATCATAAATGTGGAAGCATACAGTACTTTTTCTAGCATTGGTTCAGATCATCGAATCGTATCATCTAAAGTAAGGCTAAGTTTACGAGCGAATAGGAAGACATTATCAAGAAAACTCCGTTATAACTGGCCAGGGTTCCATTATTTTCGGTAAAAACCTGTTTTTACCGGGCAAAACCGGTAATAACCGGTAAAAACCTATCTCTACCATGTTAATTTACGGTAAAAACCGGTAATTACCGGTAAAAACCTAGTACTCATAAAATATAATACCTTTAAAAAAAAATGTATATTGAAATTTAAGGTAATATTGATTCATTTATATATAAATGTTATGGCTAATTAATCTAGCAGATTTATTTGAAAATTTGTCAACATTTGTCTGCTTTATTATGCCATTTATAGTACATTTATTATTTTAAATCCAACTGGATTTTGAGGTCTGCCATCCTTATATTGTAAAATTAACAAGTTGATGTAATTGGATATATATTATAAATGAAATAAAATCATACTGTGTTATATATTCATAAAATTACACAATGAAAATATTACTAAATAGTTATACAGTATTGTAAAAAATATTTGTAAAAACTATATTTAATTTCATATATATAAAAATAAATATTCTATTCAGTATTTATATATATATATATATATATATATATATATATATATATATAATTAACAATATATATAGATATATTTAATATATTTAATTAAATATCATGGTATAAAATCAAATAATGAATATATTCAAATAATTTCTCAATGAAAAATTATTAGTTCTATTGTTTAATATATATATTATTTTTTACAATATTAAGTCCCTGTCACACCGAAAAAGTTGGCCGATTTTTCACCAATACCGTACGGATTTTTCTCTCTCTCTCTGTGCTACACCCCTACCGATATATCACCAATATATCATCGATATCGTGACAATATCACTATTCATCATTTCGAGATATCTCTAAATATTTAACTATTTCTCGACGATTTCGTTACTGCGCATATCGGTGAAAAATCGCTCGCTTTATTTGGTGTGAATGGGCTTTCTTTTTACTAATGCAAAAATAAATATATTATTATATTCAATATTTTATATATATATATATATTGACTTATTTACTCATTTATTTCAATATCATATTATTTTTTTTAAAAATGTTTTCTTTACATAGAGTCAAAATTAATAAAGTTTTTTTTTTAATATAAAAAATCTTATAATATTGATTTTAATGTAGTATTATTTAACTTTATAATTGTATATTATCTATTAAATATAAAATCTATAAATAATATATAATTGTAAATTATATAGACACTAGTAGGTTTAATATAATATAGATAATATTATATTTAATTATATAGACAACACTAGATTTTTACCATGGTAAAAACCTGTTTTTACCGGACAGGTTATTACCGCGGTTATTACCATAGGCGGTAATAACCTATGGAACACTGTAACTGGCCTTTGTTTAAATCTGACATGTCCCTTCAGGAGAAATACGCAATTGAAATAAAAAATCGATTTATCTTGCAAGGCGATGAAGACATTTCAGACACATATAAACGATTCATAGATATAAATGCTGATGTTACAAGAGAACCTGTTCCACTTTTAATTAAAACAAAGAAAATGTGTCCATCCACTGAAAATACTGTTTCTAGAGCTAGAGAAGACACTCGTATAGCAAATAGAGAGTATGAAGACAATCCAAATGAGATTAATCAACATAATAATACTGAATCGCGCAATAAACTATATACAGCATATACACATATTGCAGTTGATACCCTAGAAGAAAAGATCAAACAAATTGAGAACGCTGATCTCAACAGAAAGTACCTATTAAGCTGGGAATTAATAAATGAAATCACTGGTAGAAAAACAACTCAAAAAGGTATGATAAAAGGTAAGAACCAAAATGAACGTCTACAAACTTGGTACAAACACTTTCAGGATTTATTAGGCAAACCACCAAATATTGAAGACGAAAATGAAACGATAATTCAAGTTATACAACATCTAGAGATAAAGCGTGGAGCCTTTGAAATGTATGAATACAAGTTGGCAAAAGAGGTAATCAAAGAAGGTAAAAGCTGGGGTGTTGATGAAATACGGCCAGAAGTATTAAAACGATGTAATATAGATGACATTATCCTCTACTTCTGTAACAAAGCACTACTAGATAAAATGAAGCCAAAACAATGGTCAATTTTGAATATAATTCCAATACCCAAGAAAGGAGATCTCTGTCTAGGTAGTAATTATCGTGGTATAAGTCTTACTTCATTAGTAGCGAAAACTTATAATCGTATGATACTGAACAGAATTAGGCCTCATCTAGATTGTCATTTAAGGAAAAATAAAAACGGTTTCAGAAGTGGTAGAACAACAACCAGTTAAATATTAGCACTCAGACGACTGATTGAGGGAGTCAAAGATAAGAATCTAGAAGCAATCCTGATATTCATAGACTTCAAGAAAGCCTTTGATACTATACACAGAGGGAAAATGCTTGCGATACTGAAAGCTTATGGGATACCGGAGGAGTTGGTGACGGCTATTAGCATAATGTATGAAGATACTACTGCTAAGGTCATTACACCTGATGGAGAAACAGAAACTTTCAACATTCTAGCTGGTGTTTTACAAGGAGATACGTTAGCTCCATACCTTTTTGTCATAGTTATCGATTATGTTATGAGAACAGCTTTACTTGGAAGGGAAGATAAGCTAGGTTTCCAACTAAGGAAAAGAAAAAGCAGAAGAGTACCACCTATCACTATTACAGATATGGACTTCGCAGATGATATTGCATTAGTGAGTGAAGGTATCAAAGAAGCCCAAGAGATGCTCACTCGAGTCGAAAAATCAGCAAAACGAGTAGGACTAAGCATGAATACAGGGAAAACAAAATACATGAGCTACAATACCATTCAACAGTTTGAAATCAAAGCTATAGATGGGTCAAATCTGAAAAGGGTTGATGACTTCAAGTACCTAGGTGCATGGATAGACAGCAGTGCAAAAGATTTAAAAATCAGAAAAGCGCTTGCTTGGAGAACATGTCATCAAATGAGGAATATCTGGAAGTCAACTCTTAGTAGGAAAATGAAACTCAGGATCATGCACACCACAGTTGAATCGGTTCTGCTGTACGGATGTGATACTTGGACTCTCACAAAAACACTACTCAAACAACTTGATGGCACATACACTCGAATTCAACGAATGATATTAAACGTACATTGGTCTCAAAAAGTTACTAACGAAGTACTGTATGGGGCTATAGAAAAAATATCTACAAAGATAAGACGTCGATTCTTAAAGTTTGCTGGACATTGCCTACGTAGAGATGATGAAGTTGTTTCGGACCTAGTTCTTTGGGAACCTACTCATGGAACTAGAAGACGGGGAAGGCCACCAGAAAGCTACATCAGGAATCTCGAGCGCGAAACTGGAATACCGGCGAGCGAGATGAGAGTAGCTATGATGAACCGTGCTGTTTGCAGAACTTTTACTGTCCGGGAAACAACAATCCCGAAATAAGCAAGTAAGTAAGCATAAATATCAAATATACTATATTTAATTTTGTTATTAACAACGTATAAGAATATGCATTGTGTAATATGAATTTACTGACTAGAACATTAATATACAGTGGGTAATATAAATTTAAATACTACGTCATATGAATATACCATAAAAGTATTTATACCTATACAATATAGAAGAATAATAATAGAATGTTAGCATAAATATGTGTGCTAAAAATATATAAACATATATAATATTTAATATTTGTACCCAATTATTAATAAATTATAAAATATATATATTTACTTTAATTATAGGTGATCTCACTCAATGTAATTTAAATATTTATTTATAAATAGTAGAATTGACATTGCACACGAAATCACCAAACAAATTAAAACATTCCAAACGAGATCACTGCAGTTAACCATGGTTACCTTACATATTATATAGTAAATAATATAGGTATAATTAATATTAATATTTAAAAAAAAATAATCAATTATAAATGGAATCCTAGTTAAAGTCGTAAATATTAAAAATGCGAATCCTGTGAGCGCTCTAAATAACAAAAGTGGCGGTTTTAAATAAATCGCGAAATTAGGTATACATTTTATATTTTCATACTTAGTATACTTTCAAAGATACTTTGATAGTGTAAACATATATACTATAATCATAGTTGGTATTGTAAGGTTTTTTGGTTTTTTCATTAGTTTTTTGGTTTTTTCAAAATGCTGGTTTTTGGTTTTTGGTATTTTACCAAAATATATATTAAATAGAATATGATATATTCTATTATATTATTATAATAATTATATAAAAAATAATAGCAAACCATCTTACGAATAATAACTTAGATAATCCAAGACAAACGTACAAACGGAAACACAATACTGAGACTTTACTATTAAACCTTAAGGTTTAATATATATATTTATAATATATATATTTAGTAATTACTAAATATATATCTTATAATATCCACAACAACACATACGTAATACTTATACAACTCGATATAACAGCTACATTTGATACAATATATCATTTGATACTTTACGAAAAACTATAATCAATCGTGATACACCAAACAATAATACAACTAATACGGTCATACCTTACAGGAAGAACTGTTAAGATGCAATCCATTAAACCAGGCAATACATATAACTGTCCTGAAAAAGGAGTTCCTCGAGAAAGTTTCCTCGGACCTCTGCTCTTTAATATTTATACATCCGACATTAATTCCATAATAAATTCACATAATATTAATTACCACATGTATTCAAATGATACACACCTATACACATCTACTACTTTCAATAACATATATGATACCCTAACTGAAATAAATAAATTAACTACTGAACTTAAAATATATTTTAAAAATAACTATTTAAAATTTAATAAATCGAAAACAGATTGTATTGTCTTTCATAGCAAACGAATAATCCCACTCCCTTACAATATTTAAAAAGACTATTACTTACAACTTACCCTATAATTTACGAAACAAAATAAAACTTAAAAAAACACTAGACTTTTACGTAATACAAATTCCATTAAATTACACTACCCATTGCATCAAATAAGAAAGGAACAATTCAGTGCATCATTATCAATTAGATGGAACAAACTACCCTCCCTGTCATTTAGCAATACACAACTATCGAATTATATGTTAACAAATAAATGATTTAAAAAATATCTTATTACCAACATTTTTCTGCATCGTGATTATTATCATACGAATTATATACATTCGCTATTTGTATCTATATATGATATATATTGTTTGATACACATTATAGAATTATTATTATTAATGATGTGTTTAAATAATACTTTCAACTTTCAACATACATACATCCATACATTAATACATATATAAATTATATATATATATATGTAGGTGTTCAACTTTCAACATACATACATCCATACATTAATACATATATACATACATACATACATACATATTTATATATATATATATATTGATTGATTTATTAATTGATTTTATTTATATATAAATTATATATATATATATGTAGGTGTTTGTGTATGTAGTTGTGTATGTGCATGTGTGTATGTATGTGTATGTATGTATGTGTGTGTATGTGTGTATGTGTATCCTACTACAATTGTAGTTAACTTTCTAGAAAATCACTTTCTAGTAACCATTTCTGGAAATTATTTCCGGAAATACTGGTAGTGATATGTTAATGATAAGCCACTGCATGCATGATAGTCTATAAATAGAAATACACTAATTATAATGGCCAATCATACACTATTGTAAAATCACTAATTTGAATAAACAATTTTTCGGGCATTTGACCTTAATCTTTTTATTTTAGAAAAAAATTAATTTAATTTTAAAAATGTATCATATAATTACTACTATGATAGTATAAGTTAACTTAAATTATCAATTATCATGAGTAGATTATATTCTTGTATTTATGTATTAAAATATATATTTTAACACATCTTTCATATGTTATTAGTAACTGTTGAAATAAATATAAATATAGATGAATATATAAATTATATGATTATTATAATAATATCATATCATATTAAATATGGTTAACAATATGATATTATTACATAATGAAATATATACATAATATATACGATCAGCCAATATCAAAATAATAGTAATTTAATACATATAGATGTTTAAATAATATTGCCGTTAGCTAATTATCACCTGTTGCACTATTCACTCAAATATGGCTATGTGACTAAATGGAAAATAAATACATTTACATATAGTGTAATATAGTAATATGGTAATATATATATATATATATATATATATATATATATATATATATTACTTATAAATGCATTACATTAAATATATTTAAATCATATATATATATATATATATATATATATATATATATATATATCTGATAGATATCAATGTATTGAGTTTTATGGTATTTTATCTGATTTAAAAAAGTAAATTGTGAGGTTTCACAAGGTTCTGTTTTAGGACCAATTTTATTTATTTTATACATAAATGATTTGCTAAATATTTAAAATTATTTAAACCAGTACTTTATACCGATGATACAAATATAATTTTGTCGAGTAATACCTATCTGATCTAAGTGAGTTAATGAATGGTGAATTTAAAAGTTATCATTTTGGTTAGCAATAAACAAATTGATACTGAATATTGATAAATGTATTTACATACTTTTTAATGTATTATTCTGAATGAAATTCCAATTTAACATGTATTAACTTATAAGTTTGTAGGAGTTTATATTGGTGAGCTATAGCTTCTATAGACTGGAAACAACAATATGGATATGTGAATTAGAAACTGTATAGAGTTATTGGTATAATAACAACATTACATAATATCCTCAATTTAAATACTAGAATTTTAATTTTTAAATCATTATTTATGTATCATTTAAACTATTGTTCTCATATATTGGATAATAGTTTTAAATAATGGGGTATATATCTATATTACAAGAAAGAACATTAACATACATAATAATAAATAAAAATATTAATATTCATGATTACAACTTTAATTTTTAAGTTTAATGAATTTATGAAAATGTAAGTTTTAATTTTATATTTATGTTTATTTAGAATGTATAACAGCAATTTATATTTAATTTATTTTATTATTTTAATTTTATTTTACTTTATTCATTTTATATTATTTATTACATTCGTTTATTGATTTTAGTTATTTAAATTGTTCTCCTCGTTATCTTAAATGTGTGAAAGACTGGACAAGCCATGCTTTTTCACCTAGGCACAACTTATACCAAGTCTGATGTTATTATTATATGTGATTTTATACATATGATGAGTTGATAATTTATCAAAACAAATGATATAACATATTACCATATTACTATATATAACCAGTATTGATTATGTAGCTGGTAATAATAAACCATATTACACTACAATGTAAATGTGTTTATTTTCTCCATTTAGTCACATAGCTATAGTTGAGTCAATAGTGCAACAGGTGGTAATTAGCAAATAAACACATTCACATTTGTTCATATTGTAGTGTAATATATGTTATTAATACCAGCTACATAAACACTATAGTATACACACAAGTATACTTGTTATATATAATAATATTGTAATATTTTATAGTATCATTTGTTTTGATAAATTATAAACTCATTATATTTGTAAAATATACATATATATATTGTGTGTGTATATATTTTAAACACATATATATATATATATATATATATGGTATATACTAACATATACTGAAAGGTATATTCATATATATATATATATATATATATATATATATATATATATATATAAATAGTATGTAATATATACACATCAATTTATATTATACATATTATATATCACACTGATATAGTTACTTTAGTTACTATAGTACTATAGTTACTATTACAGTGTATCGGCGTCCTGCTTCGAGATAATTCACTGATACTATACAATGCATAGATACACTGTAATACTATTATCATTATATAATAGTAACTTCGTAACTGAATTATCTTGAAACAGGCCGCCAATTGTTATCATAAGAATGTCAGAGTTCAAGGTGGGCGGTACTTATATATATACTCTACTACACATTATGCGCATCATAAGATATTTTATAGTATCACAATATTGTATAGGCTCACTTGGGGATATAATTTACATTACGAATTTAAAACCGAAAAAAAAACAGCAACATAAAACCAAACCAAAGAAATTACACAACCCCAAAATAAAAATTGAACTCTGACATTCTACTAATAATAATCGGCGGCCTGGTTTAAGATTCGCGTTATCATTCATTATATTGTATTGCACCATGAATATATGAATATAGTATATGATATACGTGCACCTTTAAGGTGACCTTACTCATAGATTTATAGTTTACATGTAAACTATAAATCTACGACCTTACTCGAAATTGCATAATGTGTGCAGTAAAGCGTTACGTCTAGACACGCCCACCTTGATCTCTCGCTGTCGTATTTATTATATTTATAAATCCGGCGGCTATCGAGTGTATCCACCGTTGCAACCTTTTTAAAAGGCTTTTACATTAATTACGTTATGTAATACATACTAAACTAATATATAGTTACAACGGTATATATATATATACTATATAATTAATATATAATATAATATTATATCTACTTACTATTTTTTTGAGCCACTTTATGGTCTTAGAAATTGAATTAAATGATATAGGAAAACATATATATTATTATAATATAATAACTATATAATATATATTGCAAATTAATTTTTAAATTATATTGTTGATAATCTTTGTATATTACATAATACAGTATACACCCAGTATATATACACGATTATTCAAAATTCATAGATTTGTATTTTACATTTTAAATTATAAATCTATAGTGAAACACATATTGTGCTATCATATCATAGATATAGATATAGATATATCGTGCTTAACACATATTGTGCTATCATTATGATAATCATATCATAGATTTATAGTTTACATGTAAACTATAAATCTATGTATCATATAGATATAGATATATCAATACCTCCTATAACCAAGACCTCCTATAACCTCGAG
Organism: Osedax fenrisi; assembly: GCA_964019155.1. NCBI lineage: Eukaryota > Metazoa > Annelida > Polychaeta > Sabellida > Siboglinidae > Osedax > Osedax fenrisi. The sequence continues at coordinate 38,453,780 of OZ025242.1, forward strand.
GTTATACGAGGTTATAGGAGGTCTTGCTATAACCAAGGTTATAGGAGGTCTTGGATATATCCATAGATTTATAGTTTATAGTTTAAAAATATATGTATACTAGGCGTTGCTCGGTTTTGTGATTGTTTGCCTATCTATTATGTATTAATTATAACTATTCTTTATTATGAATTATTTTTTGTTAATATTTCAAAAATTATTGGAAAAATATAACAAATATTAAACATAATACAAAAAATATTTCAAAATATTACAAAATATATTTTTTTTAAATATTGAAAAATATTTTTTAAAATGTCGAAAAATATTTTTACAAATATAAAAATCTGTTAACTTACTTTTTTACTTTTTTTGGTTTATGGACTGCATCAGTGCGTGATCAATCGGCTGTCCGTGGGAGGGAATTATTGAGTGGGAGGGAAGGCAAGGGAGAAATAATAAGTCTTAAGGTAGCGTTTAAAGGAGGGAGTTGATGTGTTTGTTCGTAGGTGATTGGGCAGGGAGTTCCAGTGGTAAGGGTTTAGGATAAAAATATGTTTAGCCAGCCCAAAAACAATTCAGGTGATAATGAGAACCACAAGTTCCCAAATATTACCAAATATGATTGAAAACTGAAGCGCCCAAAAGCGACGAATCTATATTATAAAAATATATATATATCCTAACGAGGTTATAGGAGGTCTTGATATTATTTAGAACTGAAGCTCCCAAAAGCAACGAAAAAGTGACGAATTTATCGATTCAAATCGTCCAAAAGCGATGAAAAAACGCCCAAAATTCTCAAAAATATATAAAAGCGACGATACATTTTGTTGTTGGATACAAGACATAATATAACATCGAGGTATTGGTTATATGAGGTCTTGTTATAGTAGGTCTTGGTACATAACGCTAGAGAGAATGTTCTCTCTAGCTCTATGGCTGGGTAGCATGCTACTATAGTATGCATCCTACGTTATAGCATATAACCAATACCTCTTATAACCAATACATCCTATAACACCGAGGTTTTAGCACTTGCTATAACCTATATATCTGCTATATAAGGCTATGTATATTAGCATATTATTCTTCATATGTAATTTTAAACATAAACTATAGTTATATAAAATATATATATTTAATATTTATATAAATAATTTCATGTATGAAGATATATAATATATATATATATATATATATATATATATATATATATATATATATAGAATGGTCAAAGATTGTCCAAATGAAATGTATATGAATAGTTATATAAAATATATATATTTAATATTTATATAAATAATTTCATGTATGCAAATATATATATATAGAATGGTCAAAGATTTTCCAAATGAAATCCTTCGGAAAATCTTTGGAATGGTGTTATTAATACATTTTATTAATACATCAATACATTTTTATTTAAGGTAAAATAAATATATGGATTATATAATGTCTATTAGTAATTTGCAAGGACATTAACAATTTTACCTAATTAATTGATGTTATAATTAAATATTAACCGAATTTGCAGGATAACAACTTTTGTTATCTAAACCCCAATCCATAAACCCTTGGACTATAAATATAAATATTGTGATATATTCAATTTAATAATTGATTTATTGTGTAATTTTTATATTATATTTGTATAATACTTATGTTTATTAAACATTTTTATTTAACATTGTTAAACATTTTGGATTGATATCTAATATTATTTCAAAATTGTATGTTAGTATTTATTAAAACCCTAAAACCATACAATTATTATGATAATTATTATCATAATTATTATGATATTATGATAATATAATATTAAATATTATATTAAAATATAAAACTATTATAATAATTATTATTATAATAGTGTTATAGTTATAATAATAATGATTATAATTATAATAATTATATTTAGTAAAAGATTAACTATACAAATACTTATACTATAAGTTATAGACTATAAATTATAGTGAACAACTACCGTACTAATGTAGTACCTTAGGCTGCATATTCAATATGATATTGACATCATGATTATCATGATGATGATCATCATCCCACAAAACCTTATATTTATAACTGATAGTTCAAGTAAACAATGCGTGGAGGGATTAATTTAGCATGATAAATTATCACGAAGTATTAGTAGTATTAGAGTACTTTATTACTTATTTAATAAGTTATTATAATTAGTCATCTTTATTATATTTAATATAATATAATATAATATAATATAATATAATATTATTAAATTAAAATATGACATTTCATAATATTATTATAATAATACATTCAATATAACACTTGCGGTATATATCAGCAAAATATATGAAATATAAATCCCTTAACACGTTTTAATATAACTCTATGTTAGTCAAATGACGTAATTATTACGGTAATAGGGCCGATGTTAATCTAAATATATATTTAATATAAATTAGTGGATTATGGAAAACTAAAGGCAATATTTAGTATAGTTTAACTATAGGGGTCGCTAGTCGATATTAAATAATCACATTATTTTATTACTAAAAGACAACTCTGCTAATAGTTGATTATACTTTTATATAAACTCATTCAGTTAGTGAATCACTGCCTGGTCAAATATTTGCGATTTTTTGTAATACGCTACGCTCTTAATGTGCGCACAATTGTTTATCCAAATTAGTGATTTAGTAATCGCATATCTATATATAAGTGTAGTAAATATTCACACATATCTATAGATATCATAATCATAATTATTATGATACACAATTATTCTTATAATATATAATCAACTCATGTTACATATATACTAGATGTAAATTTATATAATCACTAATTCGAATACAGAATATTGCCGGAGATCAGTGTATAGCTTATTTTTAAAATCATGAAACTTTTGACCAAAATCCAATCACTATATAATATAAACATGCAAGTTGTATACACGATATTCCCAATATGCATACATATATAGTATGCAGAGATACATACTCTATATTAAACTAGTCATTTACTATATATGCAGATATTATTTCAGGATTATTTCGATATTATTAGTACCCCTACACCGTACACTACACCTATTTCACATGCACGGCCTTCGGGTGATCTACGCATGGTATTGTTTCCAAATGTGTTCGTTTATTCGAGATACAGCATTTACAATAATATTATATTAAATATTTATATAATTTTAACATACACATATATAAAACCACTTTATAAAATTCTGATTTTACATATGACCATTGTATATGAAAAATAATCATAATTTTGTTGTACTATTCCCCTTCCTAATTTAATAATTAATTATTAAGTTAATATTTATCATATTAATATATATATTCTCCAAATATGAATGCAAAATATTAAATTAGAAATATATACCAGGTATATATATATTGATATAGCATTCGTACATTTATAACAGTGCAGATATAATGTGAGATTTACTTGTAAGATATAATCATTTGAATTATGTCACTTATCATTAATTTCAACCATGTCAATAACATAATAATACACACAATATATACTCTATCTAATGTAATAGTAAAAACTCTATATAATAGAATATATAATATGACCTCCGTTTATTTTGAATACTAGTGATAGGGTCAAATAGGTCAAATTTCAATTGTTCATCGTAATAGTTGACACGCTATAGGGTATACGATATCATAATATGATAGATATATTTACATCTAATACAGGTCTGCTGTTTAGACTCTAACAGTATTGCCTCGAATACTGCAATGAGTATTCAATGTGTACCTGTCATTACATTAGGCTAGGCTTGGGTTTAAGTTTGGTATGATAAACATAATATAATTCATTTATATCATTTTGGAATTATGTATAATTAGCTTCAGTGTTACTAATGAGTCATTAGTAATGATTCATTAGTAAGCCTATAAAGCCTATATAGTATATAGAGTGAAACATAAAATATCCTTACTGATTTAAATTTAATGTTCTCTCTATAGGTAACTATATCAGAAGCCTATTCAATAGATGTGTCCGTTATATCAATACATGTTATATTATAGAATTAATATGATATTATATAATATATGCAGATATTATGAGTTTTATAAAACATAATGTAGATATGACAGTGATTCTAAAAATAATGATATCTAAAAGCTGATTTTTGAATAAGGTAAATAATAATATTGGACAAGTGACTTTTTTACTGGTCAAGGGCTAACGCACCTTGTGTAAGGGTTACTCGTGTACTGTTTCACTTTTTTTTACTAAAAGTAGTTAAATTATTACTAAAAGAACTTTATTACAAAAAAAAACCTACACAAATTAAAACTTAATACAACTTAATCCAACCTATCCATAACAGTGAAAATAACTGACCACACACATATACACACATATCACTATACTTTTATAGGCTCAATTGGGATTTATATATATATATATATATATACATCAATATTTATATACTATAGACACTATAATAGTGACTATTTAAGTTCACTCGGGAAGTAATGCAGCTAAAAAAAACCACCAAAAATTAAAACTTAACCCAACCTAATCACAACCGTGAAAATCTATTTTTATAGGCAAACTGGGGAAGTAATGCAGCTAAAAAAAACCTCCAAAAATTAAAACTTAACCCAACCTATAGGTTATAACCACAACCGTGAAAATATACTTTTATAGGTTCACTCGGGAAGTAATGCAGCTAAAAAAAACCTACCAAAATTAAAACTTAACCCAACCCAAACCCAACCCAACCCAAACCCAACCCAAACCCAAACCAAACCCAAACCCAACCCCAACCCAAACCCAAGTGCCCAAGTTACCTTTTATAATTTATTCTATACAGTTACAATTATTAAAATCGAATAATTATTATAGATTTTGAATTTTCTACATGATAAAAATATTATAAATTCATGTTTTTACATGGAGGAGATAAGAAATGTACTTTTGTAAAGTAATTTATGAGGCAAATAATCATAGTAAATGTATCGCGATTGATTACATTTATATTTACTAATCACTCTTAACATTATAGAATAGAAATTAGAATTTTTTTTTTTTATAAATTGCAATTTTTTTTTCTTGACCATTTGTATGATGAGTTTTGGCGAAAAATTAAAACCGATCCGTACTCCACATTATTCATATATTAATGGTTTTTATCAATATATTATAGGTACTTTCGTACTCCGCATCCGTTGAAATCATAAACGAAGCGAACTCATTACCGGAAGTCGGTCAAATTTACCCCTAAAAAATCACGTATTTTTCACTATTTCGGCTGTAGCTCGAAGAATATTAAATATTAGATATCAAAATTTATACCACGATATTATATTTTAATTATCTATGTAATAAATTTAAAATTATTAAAATTGAATCATTATTGTGGATTTTGATTTTTTACATCACCTAATAATTTTAAGAATTTATTTTTACATGGAGGAGATAGGAAATAATTATTATATTATCGTTAAACCAAATAACTGAAATCTAGTATGTATGATATATATTAATACTCGTCATAAATGTTATTTTTATAATTATATCTATTTTATAAAGATATATTTTTTTTGTAAAATTTTTAAATATAATTAATTAATATAAATATAATAATTAATAGCGATTAATATAATAACTTATTTGATAATATTTACATTATATTATTATATTGATAGTATAGTGATACTAAAATAATTAAAACATATATATATATATCTATAAATATCAAGTAAATAGAATTTCATATTTTATAAATATATAATTTGTGTTATAAAATTATAAAATTATAAATATAATTATATATATTTGTTAATAATAGTTACCCTAATTAATTATTCGTATATATTTATATTATTTTATCATATAGATAGTATAATAATAATAAAATAAATACAAAAAACTATATAATAATATTAAATAATAAGTTAATAGAATACAAATATTTATAAATTTATAATTGTTGTTATAAATTTATAAATTTATAATATAATTAAATGTATTAGTTCATAATATTTACACTACTATACTTTTTGATAATATTTAAATTATTTTAGTATCTAGATATTATATTATTATTAAAATAAGTAAAAAATAATGAAATTATATTAATTATACTATAAATTATAAAGTTACAAATATGGAAATACAATGATTATTATAGATTATCTATGTTTTACATGATACAAATATTATAAATTCAAATTTGTACATGGTGGAGATAGGAAATGTAATTTTTAAAGCCATTTATGTGGCGAATAATCATAGTAAATGCATATCGGATGGCTACATTTATATCTACTCATTACCATTAACATTATAGAATAGAAATTAGATTTTTTTTTTTTTTATAAATTGCAATTTTTTTTCTTGACCATTTGTACGATGAATTTTGGTGAAATATTAAAACCGATCCGTACCACAAATGCTTCATATATTAATGGTTTTTCTCATTTTTATATTAGGTACTTTCGTACTCCGCATCCGTTGAAATTATAATCGAAGCGAACGCATTACCGGAAGTAGGTCAAATTTACCACTCTAAAATCACGTATTTTTCACTATTTCGGCCATAACTCGAAGAATATTAAATATTAGATATCACGATTTACACCACGATATTATATTTTAATTATCTATTTAATAAAGTTAAAATTATTGAAATCGAATCATTATCGTGGATTTTGATTTTTTACATCACCTAATAATTTTAAGAATATATTTTTACATGGCGGAGATAGGAAATAATTATTATAAACTCGTTAAACCGAATAACTGAAATCTAGTACGTACGATATATAATAATACTCGTCATAAATGTTATTTTTATAATTATATCTATATATTATCGATTTTTTTACGCGATACGAATATTATAAATTTAAATTTTTACACGGTAGAGATAGGACATTTTTTTTTATAAACTCGAAATTTAACTTTAACGAAATATAGTATTATTAGGGTTCGGGTAATATTAGTATCGGGCGAAAAAAATGCGTATATAACGTATTTTATGTCGTCCGTATACGCGATATAGACTTTCTACCTATCTCCGCCATAGAGAATAGAGAGAACAATATAATGCCTCGATCGATGAATAGAATATTTATAAATAGAATAAATATATAAATATATAAATATAGTACGTATAGTATATATTACTCGTTTACTAATTATATCGTAATTATATCGTAATATTATTACTAATTTAGTATCTATATAGTATAGATTTAATATATCGCGAAAAAAATGCGTATATAACGTATTTTATAACGTCCGTATACGCGATATAAGATCGTCCGTAGAATTTGTACGTTAACGAAAATATTTCGTAATTTTTTTTTTAACGGCGGAGATAGGACATTTTTTTTTATAAACTCGAAATTTAAATTTAACGAAATCTAGTATTATTAGGGTTCGAGTAATATTAGTAACTGGTGAAAAAATTTCGTATATAACGTATTTGATGTCGTCCGTATACGCGATATAGACTTTCTACCTATCTCCGCCATAGAGAATCGAGAGAACAATAGAATGCCTCGATCGATGAATAGAATATTTCGCAATATATAAAATTATATGTAAATCACGTATACTAACCGTGTCCTAATTATATAATCGATATATATATAAATATTATTGACGATTTATTATCTATAGATTATTAAATTAGTATATCGCGAAAAAATTTGTGCCGAGCGAGATTCGCTTCGCTCGTAGAAGGTCTGGTAGCTCGCTTCGCTCGCTAGCGTCGTACGAAGACGATTAAGAGAAATAATATATATAGAGATTATTTGAAAGTTTACATAATAATATGCATCAGAATAGATATAATAATCTTAATCCAATAATGATTTTTATCGATAATAAAAAGTTAAATATAAAGAAAATAAAAATTGTAATAATTATGTATATAATATTAGGTTTACGAGACAAAGATATCGTTACAATAATTTATTTGTGTATCAATTGAATGGTAGTATTAACGTTTAAAGCCAATACATGTATTACTATTATTATGCTGTCGACACTCAGGTACAACTAACACCTCATAAGATTTTCATTTCAAGAATAATTTTCGGAAATTATTTGTATTTTTAAATCACCTTATAACGTAGGAATATAGACCACAATTAAACACATTGAAATAATCAGTAGTAATTATAGTTATGTTTTGTATATTATTTCATCGATGAATTTAGATTTAAAAATTAATCTTTATATTAATGGTTAACATAATTTAATATTTCTATATCAAAAAAACTACCTCAGTAATATCTATGACTTGTCAATAGATTACAATCTAATCATTATACAGATTTACAAATGTAAATATATTGAATAGGTACTAATATAAATATAATAAAGGTAGTTGGATTATAAATAATGTTGAATATTATAATGTGAAGCTACTGTTAGCACAAGAGATAACCTTACTCTATATATATAATTCACACATTACACATATGATAGCACATTACATATCTTTAAACGATTATTTATATTAATAACACTACTTTATTTTAATGATTAATACACTTTATTTAATTTAAATAACTATAATAATGATGATAATATCAATTAATTAATTATAAACAATGTTAATTATATGCTTATTATATACATACATTTTAATTAAAAAAATATATATTGATTAGAAACAATTATGATACAAATATGTATATAAATGAAATTATTAAACTATTGTACAATGTACATCATATTTATATTCCATTAGAATATAAATAATACATTATTTATTTCAAATTTCACTTTATTATATATATATATATGTACATATATTGCAATACACAAATATTGATCTACTCTATATTTAACTATGTATATTAAAACCGTTAGAAAAGCTGAGTTGTTAATGCGGAGTTAATAATAAATGTTGTTTATAATCTAGTATAAACATAAGCAATACTGAAGTGACTGTCACTATTTCACAACTCTAGATCACATGACCACATGTTCCTTATATCTAGAGCACACTGTATTTAGATAACAACACTACTATACACACACACACACATTTACTATTGAAATACTGTATTAGCTGCCTCAAAATCGTCATTAAACGTCATTTATACTACTACTGTCCTCTTTGTCATGTGATTGTACATACTCTACTATGATACACCGATTACATGTAATTTACGTATGATAATGATGAAACAATCGTAGCATTGTTATCATATCATATATCACTAATGTTATTCACATGTATTCACATCTATATATATACATACATATATTGATGTATATATATATATATATATATATATATGTATATATATGTATATATATATATATATATATATATATATATATATATATATATATATATATATATATATGTATATATACATATATTATACGACACTAATAAATCTCTTATCATTTATAAGTTGACATAACTATATCTGCGATATGCAAGTTAAATGCCACTCATGCCATGTATTATTAATAATTAATAATTTATTAATGATATTTTATTATATAAATTACGACGCGAAAGTCACTACATGTAAACCATGATGTATAGTGTATACCCCTATATAATAGTGTTGTTTACTACATATCTCACTACAGTAGGTGTGCTACTACAGAGGACCACAGCACCCCCTGATACAGTACTAGCGGCGGGGTTCATACTAGTGAGCACCATGGCTCCCAGCTCCACCGTGGTAGATGTTGAAGATAGGCCCACCCCTCCTTCCGCTTTGGCACGTTCGTATTCACCTAACTATAGAGGAGGAGGGATCACATGCTCTGCATTCGCATACTATTAGATATGTTGTTTACGGTTGAGTGATTTATCGTATTACAGAAGCGGTGCGTGTCTCACTTTTGATTTAAAAACCACTAGAAATTATTTAGTGTCTTAGTTTAGTGTTTTTGTAATTGATCATTGAACATTTAAATATATCACTGAAACGTATATATTTCTGAGTAAAAATACAGAATGTAACGCGATACCTCCACCGAAGTAGATAAAGAGCATGCATACAATGGCTTCCGTTCTAATTGGCTATGTACATTCTAGGTGTGGTTTACTATGAGTATGTATGCTCTAGAGCAGTGGTTCCCAACCTATGGGTCATGACCCAAACTTGGGTCATTGGGTTTTCTGTTTGGTTCATGGGCAAATTTCTAAAAACAAATATTAATTTAAAAAAAAGGATTAAAGTTTTATTTATAGTTACAAATCTATCATAATTTAAGAATTTAATAATAAAAAAATAAAAAAATAAAAAAATAAAATTTTTCATCGGGTCATGGTATATTTTTAAATTAAGAATTATCAAAAAAAGGGTGATGATCGTACAGCCACGCGGCACCACCATCATCGCTATGCCCTCCATACGCACTAGTTATGTTTGTCATTAAAACATACATTTAACTTTACGCCCGTGTACTAGGTAACATCACGCACATCGATTAATACGCTTGTCTCCTATCGTTGATAATTAGTGATCACGCCTCGTTTAATAGCCCGTAGCCCTTATTGATTACTAGCCGGTGGTTGGCTTTAGTATACCAGTGTAATCAATGCTGTACGTACACTAGGGTAGACATTCATTCTATTGTAGGTAATATCTACTAGATATACGTAGCAATGATGTGGTGATAACACTCTCTACCTGTACAGCGCGTAAGTTAACAGCGCTAGGAGATATCACTGAAATAGATTTAGGTTCCACGTGATTTATATACAGAAATGTTTTCATTGTTCTATTAAATTACATGTGATATAAGGTAGCTTTTACTCGCCTATATACCATAGATATGCGTTAAAACCAAACTATCATATTTCTTTGTTATATATTAGTTTTCATCATATAAATATTAATTTAAAACATATTATTTTACATTTTAAAAGCATATAGTTTCATACCTATTTATATTATAAACAACGCATTTATCTGAAGATGTAATCTGAATAGGTGGAGCTGTTCATGTTTTGTGTATACAATCTAATTATACGATTTCGTGTAAGTGTTATATCTTTCCATAAACAAATCTTTATACGTACTGTATGGCAGTGGTAATATTGAACAAGTTTTCATAATATTACCAAAGAGTTTACTAAGGTAAGATATAACACTTATGCGAAATCATGTAATTCGTTTTTGTACACAAAACATGAACAGCGCCACCTATATAGGTTGTAATGGATAATTGTGTTGTTTATAACGTCAATTCATATCCAACTATAAAATTTTAATATGTAAAATAAATTGTTTTAATTTATTATTTATATGATGAAAACTAAGTGTTCATTACTAATATATAACAAAGTAATAGGATATGTTGGTTTTAAATGCTATACATATCTATGAGTATTGTAAAATCTAACTTATATTGCATGTCATTTAATAGAAAAATAAAAACATTGCTGTCTAAAAACTGCGTCAAACCTGAATATATTTCAGTGATTTCGATACTACTGTTAGCAGGGGAACGTATGTATATTAATCATGTTGCGTAGATAGGGAGTGTTACTCTAAACGTCACAACTTTCATATCTATTCATATATATTGAACTAGTATCTACAACACAAATTCTAGTTACTAAAATACTCTAAACATTAGCTTAATTAGTGATGTGAACATATCGTGTAGTTATAATGATGGCGCCTTCATTTTATTTACTTTAATAAAATATTTAATTAATAATAAACGATATAAATTTTATTAAAATTTAATCATTGTTGTCATAACAAAATAATTCTTAATATCCATGTTATACACGCAATATACATGTTATACATGCAATATGTTATATATATTACATAGAGTTAGTAACATCTAACATCATCTCTATCACATGAATCACAGTTCATTGAAGCAAGCTTAATTGCTGCAAGAACATTTTAACTTTAGCATTGTTCTACAATTAAACATATATCTATCTCGGCATATTTTTAGAACTTATTTCAATTTTAAATTATATATTAAAATAGCATAAATGATATATCATATTTTGTGTATAAATAACATTAATATATTATTATTCGATACAATTCTCTTCTGCAATAATAAATATGCATATAATAATATAATTACCCCCAACCCAATCCTACCCCTTCCCGCTCATCTTCCACTCCTCCTCACCATCCCCCGCCCCCTCCCCTGCTTCTGCCCCTTATCTCCTCCTCACCCCCCCCCTCATTGACTCCTCACCCCCCGGCCCCTCCACCCCCTCCCCTGCTCCTCCTCCTCACCCCCACCCCCTCCACCCTCTAGAAGAGAACGTTAACTCCCGTCTGAACTTCTGTCTGCAGTCATCTGTATGCAACATCAGCAGTGGAGTGTTGCTAGTGTTCGTAGGGGTCTCTATCATCGGCTTCACATTCCATAATAGGTGCGTGTGTACCTAGTGAAATGAGTGCGTGTGTACCTAGTGTAAGTGCATGTGTACCTAGTGCAAGTGCGTGTACACTGTACACGATGTAACTAGGGTTAATGGCTGAAATGATGAAACCTTGAGAAAGTTACCTTACTTATTGTGAATAGTAAACCTATTGTATATAAATTGATCTTAGCAAAATTTTATAAATCAATTAAATAATTTAATTATCAATCTAAACAATTAATTTCAATTATTCTCAAATGTCCCTTACTTTGATTACCCTTACTCTTGAGGGTATTACAACGATTACAGTTATATAGTGTTCTTACTTCGATTAGGTGTTTAAGGGAATGTCACGCACCTTGTTTTGATGAAAAAAAAATTGTATCTAAAAAGTTTTTTTATTTCATAATACTATTCTATGATTTGTTTTTTAATATCTGTAAACAAATTATTTATGAAAAAAGTCTAGAAATAACATAAAAAGTGGTTTATATATATTCATTATATTATATAATTTATATATAATATATAATGTATTCATATATATT
>OZ025242.1:38471664-38559164 GCA_964019155.1 Osedax fenrisi
TCAAATACATTTTATTTAGAATAATCATTTTTCTTTACCTAGGTATTTATAAATTGTTGAGTTGCTTAGTGAACATTTTATTATACATTTTCTGGTGTATATAGTAAATATATAAATAAACAGTTCTACTTTGAATTGAGGTATTCTGTTTTATAGTTTTTTTAAATTAATTATTAAGTTTGAATATTAGGGATGAAATTGTGTAAATTAATTATTAATAACTGTCAATTTACAATACGTATTGAAATAAATAATTATATTTTTTAAGTGAAAGAAAAATGATTGATATATAATATATATTATATATTAGACTATACTATAGTGACTATATTAATCTATATTATAGTCTAAATATAATACCAACAATTTTGTGGAATTTAGCTTCCTGATACTCACTGGTATCTAGAATGAGGGAATCTCTGCTATCTATTTACATGTAAACATTGGTTCATGTTAAGTTGTTGTACTACTGTTCAAGAATATACACGTCAAGTTACATAACCTTCTGATAACAACAAACTAATCATTATATTATATTTATATTTATAAATAATCAAATTATAATGAATATTATTAAATATATGATCATGCATTATTAATTATAAAACTATTACCGAGAATCATACATAAAGTTTTAAACGAACAAACTAGTAAAATAAACATAGCAATTTATAAAAGTTTATACAATAAAAGTTTTAATAATAGATGGAAACAGTGTAAACATTGTTGATTATATTTGTATAAGATTTGAACACTATTAGAGAATATCTTACTAAAATAAGTACAAACTACTGTATACAATTGTGTAATGTGAATAATAGATTAATCTATTAATAATATATGTGAAAAATATATAGGTATGTAAAGTTTATTATATATCTATATATAAATGCATAATATTGAATATATTTATTGAATGTAAGATTTAAGCTTGTTATGCGCAAGTGGATACCAAGCAAGTAGATGTATATACCACTATATCTACATGTATTAACATTGTACACCTATATAATCTATCCCTCTCTATTATATCCCCTGTATGGTGTCTATAAATAAATATGAATCATTGTTTGTCATACTTTTTATATTAGAAATAATACGGCTATTCTTGCTATTGAATAACATCTAAATATAGAGAGATATAAATAATATATATTATATATTTATATATAATATCATATATATATATAATATGTTGATTTTTTTTATATATTATGCATATAAAATACATATTTATTATTGTTTATACTTTCTATTAATTATTCACACAGTAACATAGCATTAATATAAGTTCACACACTAATGCATTAATATAACTCTATTCCCTACAGAATCACTTGATACGAGAGCAGATGCAAAATAATGGAATGTTAGTTATTGCATCACATGAGTACCTATGATCCTCTCTCTCTCATGTTTATATATAGAAGTATTAATTCTTCAACCCTAGTTTATTATAATACTATACATAAACAACGGTGTTATGATTCGAATTCATTACAAGTCAATTATTGACATGCATTATATACAAAAACATATATATATATATATATATATATATGATTATTTTACTATTTTTATCATAAATAAATATGCTTATAAATGATCAACATCTATAGATTTATATATTATTAGATATATGTATTAAGGGGATATCGCCATAGGACGGCCATTTTGTTGAATGTTGCATGTATACTATACATGTATACATTGTATAGAGATAGGGAACGCTTGCCTCAGTTTATTGAGAGTTTCGAAAAACATCTTCATTGAATTTAAAAATTGTTTTTTTTTGTTATATAAAAAGAACATTTATATCTATAATAATATATTATTATACATACTTTTATTTTATTTTATTTTTTCACCAATTTTATAAAATCTAATAATTATATTTTTTAATATTGTCTCTCTGGAATTGTGCATACATATGTTATTTATGCATAGAAAAAGAAATTAGGCAGATCGCTTCAACACATTTATATACGCAATCATAGCAACAAAATTTATTCCGAGTAAAACGCATTTGAAAAGTCAACAATAAATAAATTCAATAAAATTCAAATAAATTAAGTAATACAATTATACATTTAGCTAATATAAAATAAATATTATAAAGTAATAGTTTTATATTACTATCTTATCAATATATAAATGTTATTTTTATATAATTTAAATTTATAATTTAAATATACATATAGTATATGTCAACGGCTCGTATAATCCAATGTTTTATTGTTATTTTACTTCTCCGCTTATTTCTTGTTTTTATGTATTACATTTATATATTTTGTTTATATATGTTATATAATTATATGTTTATATAAAATTATAACTTTCTTTATATATAACCAGTAATTCAATAAACTTGTGATCTATCTATCTATCTATGTTATAAAATAAAAAATGTCCTTCTTTTTACTTCTCATATTTTGAAAGTTTATAGACTTTTTTGTACGTGTCATTATATAATAATTATAAAAATCGATATATATATATATATATATATAATTACAATAAATAAATAGTAAATATACAAAATAATATATCAAAATAGGCTATAAATATATACAAATAATATTTTTCAAATATAAATGCTAATAAATATATAATTATAACAATTTAAGACCAATATATATATATATATAGCGATGACTGTATAAACCAAATAAATATAAAAATCCGATTTTAAAATCATGATTATATTATATATGAAACATTATATAACAATTTATAATAGTTTGGAATGTAGATTTCAAAATAAATATTTTATTTTATAAATCAAATAAATGTAAAAAATCCTGTTTTTTATATTTTGAAATCGTAATTATATTAGATATATATAATAATATATTTGTAATGAATGTAGATTTAAAAATAAATAATTTATTTTAAAATGGCATGCTATAAAAGATGCTTTTTATGCTAAATATAAACTGATTTCATAGATATGTTTTTCACAGTTACTAAATAACATATCACAATTAATGAATAGTACATAAATAAAAAAAAATTAATTTTTTCTCTCGATTATAACTAATTTATCCATGGTGATATCCCCTTAATGTATATAACATAACACATGGTATAATTTACAAACACTCGTATATCAATATTACAACTATACATATACACTACATACCATAATCTATTAACCCCGCCCCCCTACATACCATAATCTATTAACCCCGCCCCCCTACATACCATTATCTATTAACCCCGCCCCCCTACATACCATTATCTATTAACCCCGCCCCCCTACATACCATTATCTATTAACCCCGCCCCCCTACATACCATTATCTATTAACTCCCGCCCCCCTACATACCATTATCTATTAACCCCGCCCCCCTACATACCATTATCTATTAACCCCACCCCCCTACATACCATTATCTATTAACCCCGCCCCCCTACATACCATTATCTATTAACCCCACCCCCCTACATATCATTATCTATTAACCCCGCCCCCCTACATACCATTATCTATTAACCCCGCCCCCCTACATACCATTATCTATTAACCCCGCCCCCTCGCAGAGATTTGCCCCCAGCCTACGACGTCTGCGTGAACAACGTAATCGTGATAACTCCGCAATACGACGCACCACTAGTAGCGCCACCTAGCTACGAAGAATGCGTGAACAACAGCGAACCCCAGCCTCCCCAGTCTCCTCCTCCTCCTCCTCCCCCTCCTCCGTCATTATCTCAAGTAGAACTCACTGCAGCAAATCAAACCCTATCAACAGCATCATCTTCTCCCCAGCCTCCTCCCCCTCCCCCGCCTCCGTCATCATCATCTCAAGTAGGACTCACCGCAGCAAATCAAACCCTATCAACAGCATCATCTTCTCCTCCCCAGCCTCCCCAGCCTCCTCCCCCGCCTCCCCCACAACGTCCATCTCGTGCTACAGACATGTCTCCTGACACTTAATCTTCACGCCCTCGGACAATATCATATTCCGGCCATTCAGACTTCAGATAACTGTTTATTTTTCATTTTTACACTTCTATCATATATATACATTTATCTCATATATATATATATATATATATATATATATATTTATGTATATGTATAAATATATATGTATGCCTTTTACACATCTAAATTCCTATATTGGCCTATTATCTGTGATTTATTAACAATCATTGTTTGTAAGCCGTATCTGAAGATACATCCGTATTAATTCCTAATTTCCCTATTTTTTCAGAATTCTTATGTTAGTGTCACTCAATTGTTTTAATGTTTTGAATTTTAATTCAGTTTTATATAACTAAGTTTACATTTATTGTTTATTTGTTGTTCCTAGATTTATCAGCTCAACATGATATATTGATATCAATATCAATATATATGTATATATATATATATATATATTTTTATATATTAATATATTTCATATATATTAATTCATAAATATATATGAATATTAATGAATTAATTAATATTGTTAATTTTAAATAACCAGGCTCATTTATTGCAACCGTATTACCCCAGTATCATCATAATTACATCGCTACTATAAGATGTGTGTGGCATTTTAATATTGAATTCAAACCATACAAGATATTCACAAAATGTTTCCCCCCCCCTGAGTGGGGTACCCCTCTGACCCCTCTGACCTCTACGACATGCCCCGACGATTACAACTATATGTATATATCGTGTGTATGAATATAATGTTATGTAATTGTCTACCATAATCAGCAGCAGTATCATTATCAGTATCTACAGATTGTACAGTATCTCTTTCTATATCTATATATATAGAGAATGAATGTGTATATTATATATACATATACATATATACTATTTTTTAATAACAATACCCTACTTCATAGTTTATTATTCTATTTTGGTCTACTTTCCACTCTGCCACTTGGCCACTTGTTATTGTTGAAAGCATTCCAGATCATTATGTTGTAATTCACTAATTTAATAAATGATGGTATCATTGTACCGCTCGTGTTCTATTGTTGCGTTCTTTTGTTTATATTGCATAACATTAGTGAGCGCGCACACGCCCACACACACACACAGTGGCCGATTCTCTATAGACTCACCAGTAGTGTAGAGTTACCACTAGTCAATGTTCACGCCAGTATGATAATGTGTGATTGCGTACGCCAGCACCAGCAGCAGTAGAATGTTTTATGTGAAGTACCCCAGTGATCCAGAGTTCTGTACATGGCAAGATATAGGGTAAGCTCCCACCCGCATGTGTGTAGGTGTGTGTGTGTGCATGGGCAGGCTTGTAGGTTTCATAACAATTCATTCTTTAAAATATAAATATATTAAATAGAAATATGATTTAGAAATTATTATAGATATAAATATATATATATATATAAGTTATAGTATAGTATTTATTTTATATATTTCATATATGTATATAAATAAATCATTTTTTTGAATAATTTTAATGGGATTTATTTGAAATAATTCACTTATATGTGAATAATTATAAAAAAAATTATGTGAATTTAATGAAATTTCTTTATAGAATATATTTGATACACAACTTTTGTAATGTACTTGTGTTGCAGGAGATTACAATAAAATATGGGGCAATGTTAACTCCTTGTTAATAATATTGGAATTAAGCATTTATATTGACTTTTCATATATGTAATATAATGTATGATAATATATTGTTTAACCTTATTAATATAAGCAATATATATAACACTGGGTATATCTGAAGATAATGATCATAACAATAGGTAGTATAGAATAGTGTAGCAGTATTATACATTAAGGTGAGCCGGTTGTCTCAGAATAGTATTGCTCACTTGGCAAATAAATTACATATGTATTTAAAAAATATGGTACATTTTTTTGATTTGATTATATTTTGGCATTTCCCTGGACATTTGAAAATTGGAAAAAAAATTACCAACAAAAAAATCCTACTATTTTCTATATAAATATCATGTAAGATGTCGCTAATTTTTATAATTTATTTATGTCTATAATTTTTTAATATAATCAAGAAATAATTTTTTTTTAATTATTAACAACTATCAATAATAAAATCAATTTGTTGTTATAAATATAAAATATTACAAATTTTAATTTTGAAAATTAGAAATTTTCTTTGTGTAACATATATTAGGTATGAAGATTTTATAAAAAATTTGAAAAAAAATCATAGTCTAAAATTTCTATTGATGTATATATTACAATTTTTTATAAAAAATTATCAATAAAATCTTTTTTTAATAAAAGATTTTTTTTTATTTGTAATAAATAAAATATATGTATCATTGATATAAAGAAAGTGGATAATCAATTTAATAAAGTGTATGGCACTGGGAAGATGGCACCAGCTTCCCGATGGCACTTTGCCATAGAGGCTCTGCAGTCGCAGCCCACTACTAAACACCTACTACATTTTAAATAATATTAAAATTATTTATTTATACATATATATTGATAATTACTACCAATTTAAATGTACTATCTATACTAAAAAATAAAATTATATATTTAAAATACATTATATTAACATTCCTCGTAATTTTGTGTATTTAAATAGAAGATATCCTACTATTTTATTGATATTTATAATCTAAATCCATTGATATAGATAGAAGTCAATTTAATATATTTCGACGAAAAGCCTACTGTTTAAATATTTGACATATATAATATGACTAATATTCAATAAAAATCACTGATGCCATTTTGTTAATTTATCGATAAAAGTGAAATTCGCGTATCTATCTTTTACATGCATTGCGTGCGTCAATTGCTTATCCACTTTCTTTATATTGATGGTATATATATGTATATACATATGTACTTAAATATATACATAAATATATACATAATATAATGAATTTTAAATAGAAGTTTGACAATTTTGTACTTTTGAAATAAATTCTAAATATGGATAATATCAGGAATTCTAGATATCGATACATTTGTTTTTTAATTTAAAAACTTGTTTTTATAATATATAGTTATATAATTAATAACATGTTTAAAAATGCTTAATAAAATAAATCTAAATACTATTAATATGGATTTATAAAATTATATTAATAGCCCATGTTAAATCTGTATCTATGCAATGTTAAATTTAAATCTTCCTGGGAAGCAACTAAAAATTAAAAAAAAAATAAAAATAAAGGTTAATTTAACTTTATTGAATATATAGGTAGATATATCTTTTGTGCCAGTTTTGTATTCCAAAAAACATATCATAACGGCCCAGCTTAGCGTGCATCCTTCTGACAGACAACCAAGTAGTAGGATGTGAGTTCAAGCCCCATCTGAACCTTTAAAGTAGGTCTTAAATAATATTTATAAATTATCTTATATGTATAAAATAATGATCGGCTCTCATTAAAACCATGGATGACTTAACACTAGAACGTTTTCCAAGGTACATTTGATATATTTGATTATAATTATAAGTGAAAAATTTATCTAATTTCTCGATGGGATGAAAGGAAAACTCCATACAAATAAAATAATTTGTAAATTTGTTTTCTCAATTGTTCAGTTATAAAGCTTATAATTACATTTTAAGGTTATAATTACTTATCAAGGTTATAAAGATTATAATTACTTCTCAAGGTTATAAAAGTTATAATTACTTCTCGAGGTTATAATTAGTTGTACCATAAAAGCAATGCCTAATTATGTTGTTGCTGTCTATGGAAAGTGTATTGTTTAAATAACAATCAAGTAGCCTTCTTTCTCATACTACGCAGCTATTGTTGTTCCCTGTTTAATTACAGTAATTCACGTGTGAATACAAGAAATATCAATACATATAATAAATTTGCATTATTAGATACATAAATATATTAACATACTATACAAGTATTTGTATGAATAGTTGCATTAATGAAAAGAGGGTTTATTTGTAGGTGAAACTAATACTATTGTATACAATAATAATATAGACTAGAGTGCTAGAAAGATTACATTAACATTATATCCATAACCCAAGTACACTTAATGGGATACCTATGCATATGTATGAATGTGTGTGTGCCTATTGTATGTTATAATACCCATAGACAATGCTATCTAGGTAATCCACATAGTCCTGTATGTGGACTATAGTATTGTCTGTGTGTACTAGCGAATGTATTCTAGTAATATCAAGGTTATGTCCTTGTAAGTATGTCGATGTGGTTTGTGTAAGTTAATTAATTTAAATAAATAAGTTAATACAGACCTAATAATATACATATATATATATATATATATTTATATATATTGAAAATAGATGTCAGAAAATTATATTAATAAATTAAAGATTTTTATCAAATTACAAAATATAATTATTTTATTAAAGAATATATTAAATAATATTTGTAACCAGTTATACAACATGATGATATGCTATGGGGCTATAGTGCCTTATCCACAGTATAATGTGTTATATTATCTATTAGGTTATAGGTATTTGTTTATTTTTTATTTATCTTATTTACAATGTGACTTATATAATTATAGGAAATGTTTGATAATGTTCCAATTTTAAATTATATTAATATTATTAGATTACTTATAAATAGACTATAAATACATTCATATTTGTAAAAAATATTATATATACACTATATACTTAAAATACTATATACACTATATAAACTATATACACCATATAATATATATATATATATATATATATATATATATATATATATATATATATAATATATATTATATACCATATATAAATATATGCAATATTTTATACTATAGTGAATTTCCTTGGTATCCATGTTATAATAATGATATAGTTGACTTCTAACTCACCTCTATCTGACCTCTATATGACCACTGACTGAACTAATAAATTGTAAATATTAGTAATGTCCTTGTGCATAACATATGATAGTTACATCATTAATAATGAGTATAGTAATCCATTGTTGCTAACTCTATTAACTATTATGATACTAATTGCATTATTAATAATTTATAAAGAAAAGCTCTCGCTATCTATTTACATGTAAACCCATATCAAGGACATGGTGTCCTTGCCACTATTGTAATTGGTATTATTTCCTCATCAGTCGATATGCATCAGTAAGCATATGAAGTTTGCATTGTTTGATTAACGTTGTAAAATTGATTATTTCAATGTATATTTTTTGTATACCAATATTTTATTACTTATAGTATATTGAAAACATATATTCTATATATATTACCTTACCTTACCAGGTCGAGCTTGCGCGGCATTTCTTGACACGTTCCATCCATCCTTTTCTATCGTTCATCGCGGTTGGAATCTCATCTATATTGCATCCGGTATCCTCCAGTAGTTGATCGATGTACGTCTTGGCAGGTCGTCCTCGTGGCCGTTTGCTGTGAGTTGGTTGCCAGAGAAGTACATCACTTGCTAGCTCATCTTTGCTTCGCCAACAATGGCCTGCAAATCGTAGGCGTTGTTTCCGAATAGAGGCTGATATTCTTGGGATTTCAAGATAGAGGTCTTTGTTAGAGATGTGATCTTTCCAGGATTTATTGAGTGCAGCACGGAGCATGCGAGTATATGCTCCATCCAGTCTTTTTTCCAACGTTGCTGTTAGAGTCCAAGTCGTCGCACCATACACTAGTACTGATTCCACCGCAGCTCGGAAAAAGCTTCTTTTGAGATTTTCTGATAGATTTGATTTCCACAGTATAATCATACTATTCAGTGCTGCCCAGGCTTTTGCTATTCTTGTATTGATATCATTTTCAGTATTTGCAATGTAGCTGCCGAGATATTTGAAATTGTCTACGTTTTTGATAGAATTTCCATTTCTGCTTATCATGTTGTCACTCTTTGAATTTAGGCTCATATACTCAGTTTTATCTGAGTTTATTTTCAGTCCAATGTCTTCTGCAGCTTCTTCGATTTGATGTAGCATTTTCTCAGCATCTTTTATTGTATCTGCAGTAACTGCAATATCGTCTGCGTAGTCAATGTCGGTAATATGTATAGCTGGATGTCGACTGCTTCTTCTTTGTGAAAGTGTAAAGCCTAGATTAATATTATCATCTATGGAGTGTTTTAGTATATAGTCAAGGCAGATTATGAATAAATACGGAGCCAATGTATCTCCTTGTAGGACACCGGTCGTAATTTCAAAATAAGGAGTATCTCCGTCAGGTGATCTGACCATAGCGCTTGTATTCCTATATAGCATCATTATTGCATTGACTATGTCCTTTGGTATTCCATATATTATTAATATATTTTCCATTTTAAGTCTGTCTATAGAATCGAAAGCCTTTGCAAAGTCAATAAAAAGCAGCGTTATAGGTAGCTTTTTGGCTTTCACGCCTTCTAATATGCGCCGAATTGTTAATATTTGTCCAGATGTGGATCGGTTTGTCCTGAATCCATTTTGATTTTTCCTTAGGATAGGGTCGATCACAGGTCTTATCCTGTTTAGTAACATCAGGTTGTATATCTTGGCAGCAATTGGTGTGAGTGTGATTCCTCTATAGTTTTTCGTTATTGATAGATTACCTTTTTTGGGGAAAGGGAGAATGCACCCTTCTCTCCATCTTCTAATACTTTCTTGGTTGTATACACAATTACAGGATTCTAGAAGAAATTCTTGAAAATCGTCTATTTTCCATACTTCAGCAGGAATTTCATCGAGGCCAACCGCTTTTCCATTCTGGATACTTTTGGTGGCTTTTGATAATTCAGGTGCAGTAAAAGGTCCAGTTTCTATATTTAGATGCTTATTGGTATTTACGATGCATTCATTTCCGCTGTTTGTTGTAGTTTGTATCGGTTTGCCGAGTAGTTCTTTGAAGTGTTGGTGCCATAGTTGTATGCGTTCTTTTTCGCTATTTGCTTTAATCTTGGCTTTTTCTGTATTCTTTCGTCCGCTGACTTCGTTGACTGTTTTCCATGCAAGTGCTGATTTTTTAAAACTGATTGCGTTTTTTATTACATCAATCTTGCGAGTAACATATTCGGTTTGTTCATTTTCATACATTTTGGTGAGCACATTTTGAGCATCTGTAAACTTTTTGATATTTTCTGAAGTTGGATCGCTGTTTTTGATCTCTGCCGCTTGATGGAGTATTTCACGCTTTTGACATATATACGGTGTTTCCCATGGTAATCTCTTTATCATTTTCGGTTTCAACGGGATTTCTTTTGTAGCTGCTTCCTTGCAGGCTTTTTCAAAATTGTTATATCTAGAGTTTGCAGTTGATTCGTTTTGTTCACTTTCTTGGAGGAATGTATATCCGTTTTTCACTTCAGTAATGAAACTTTTTCGGACATCGCTATCGTCTTTCA
The DNA here is from genome assembly GCA_964019155.1 of Osedax fenrisi. NCBI lineage: Eukaryota > Metazoa > Annelida > Polychaeta > Sabellida > Siboglinidae > Osedax > Osedax fenrisi. The sequence continues at coordinate 38,482,951 of OZ025242.1, forward strand.
GTGTGGACCAATTAAAGGGCTTATTTTGACATAATTTCTTTTTATTGGCTCTCAGACAAAGACATATTTTAGCTGAAATTATACGATGGTCAGATGCTACACTAATAAACGAATTGAATGCTCTACAGTTTTTGGCGCTGTTTTTCCACTTCTTGTTGATTATTAAAAATAAATCTGAGATTTAAAACCATTTGGTGAGGTATGTGTCCATTTCTGTCCTAATCTTTTCTGGAAATGAGTATTTAGGCATAATAGATTATTTTCTTGAAGATAACTTTGTAACATATTACCGTTTCGGTTTGTTTCCCTGTGTAGGGAATATTTATGTCCATCATCGTATCCAAGGTGTGCGTTGAAGTCTCCTCCTATAATTAGTACATTATGCTTTGGGATGTTTCTTGTAAATGCGTTTAGATCAGTATAGAATAATTCAACCTCCTGTTCATCGGTAACGTTTGTCGGGCTGTAGCATGATATAACTGTTGTCATCGGGTTTCCTTCGAAATGTATTGCCATTATTCTGGGGTTTATTTTTTCAACGCTTGTTATTTTATCATATGCTCTCGAGTTCAATAGTATACCAATTCCACCGGTAGCAGCATTCATACTGTTTTTCCATGCAGAGCAAGTTATTAGTATCCATTTTCCGAAGTTGTGTTCTTTGATATCAATGTTAGGGTGTACGAATCTGTGTTCTTGTATGCATAAAACATCATGTCTGGTTTTTTCAGCTGAAGATACTAGTTCTGGTACCTTCCATTTTCTTTGTAAAGTCTGTGTGTTTAATGATCCGAAGATCATACTTTTCTTCGACACTAAAAGTTTTGGTGTATTGTGTTTCTCAGTAGCTATTTTTTCGACTGCAACCTGAGATGGAATTGCAGGACGCGCTCCTTGTTCCGCGCGACGAGCGATGCGGGATGGGATATGTGATTGTGTCATTTAATTTGCTTTCGGTAGCTGGGTAAAATGTGCGGTCGCCACTCCATACACAAGTGGGGTTTGCACCGTAACCCTGGTGCGGGTGGCAACAGAGTAATAGGTCTTGCCAAAGGACGACTCTGATTTTTGGTTCAGGACTGCTTATTGAATAGATTATTCATGTATTCGCAGCTAACACTCCATATCTGGAGGTCTACTTCCCCTATCCACCACCTGGGGACCCGCTGGATGGGAGTTAATATCTCCACACCAGTACATACATATATATATATATATATATATATATATATATATATATATATATATATATATATATATATATATACATATATCTATATATCTATATACCTAAGTATGTTTTAAATAAATGATAAATATTATTAAATACATATAAATGTATTCAGATAATGCAAGCGCGCAATAGTATTACTAGTAGTACTAGTGGATTAAGGGGCCCACGACTAATGGGAGTAAACTAGTCATGGTGGGCGGGGGCTTGCATTCCAGTCATGAAGTTGTACCACCCACCAGCGTATACATGTATCCTCTCCTATAGAGCATGACTGACTGACAGCTATTGTAGTTGATTACACATTGAACATAGTATAGATGAAATGTACAAGATGCTTTATTGTTCTATGTACGAATGGCTTATTCAGGAAATACATTGCGCGACATTTTTATTTTCCGCTTGAGTGATTTCATCGTATTGCATGTTCCAGAAGTACGACTTTGAATTTTATTCATAAATCAATGCAAAAACTCAATATTAAATCAATGATTTCAATATTATTATATTAAAATCATACTATTATATTATTTGGAATTTCGACATAAAGAATATAGAAAAAAATCTTTGAATTCAAACCTAAGATATAACTAAATGCGTAATTTTATTTAAATATTTATATAGAAATACAATTTAAAATATGAATGTATTTTTATTGGACAAATAAATAAATATTATTGATATATTTGATTCAAAGATTTAAATCATTGAAATATAATGAAATTTACCATTGAAATGTATATAGCTTGGAGTACAACAATTAACAATTGTAGAGAGAAATGTGCTGTCCTTGATGTTACTCTTATACAGTTGAATGTATTTTACATGAATCATATTAGTCACTATTTAAATATAGTATTTCATTGAATGACAAACAAGATTATACACATAGAGAATGAAGAAATAAAGAGGAGGCCTATCTACAATAGTGTTTAGCTATTATCTGGTCATAGAAAACAAATCATGCCTACAGACACATATTGTTACCTATAAATATAAAGATACAAACACTGTTGCCCCTCTATAGTGTACACCACCGTATAGTAGTGCTTGTGGAGTTTCTCTCTACACCCTTTAGTACAACCCTACATCTGGAATTAGTTCCCTCCCCTAACATAAAAGTAGTTATTGATTAAAGACTAATGCGCTAAGTCATACGTGAAGGTGTTAGCATAATAGTTAACAAAGTTAACAACATTCACCCTATGTTATCTATGAGTCAGAATGTGTATATAATGTATATTATGTATATCAAATTATAAGTCTATTATTATAATTTATACATATAAATAATATATATATATATATATATATATATATATATATATATTATAAAGACAATTTTATATATTACTATAATAAGATAATGATGCTATACCTTTCACAGGTACCTATGCACAGCTCTCGGGGTTTGTATTAACCTATAGTCTATAGATAATATAGTTGAAATGCATACATTTATATGATTTCAATAAGTTTGATATTTAAATAATGAACAGGATCAGACTGTTACCATTAGATGACAATGTTGTCACACATTCCTTTACAACCTATCTCATACAGCACATCTAATGTACATCTTGCTAATATTAACAAGTTCCGTATTCACATTTATTTTGAATCAAATAAAAGTCACTCACTTTTTATTATAATTGTAACTAGTAGTTGGTAATGAATGCAATGTTATCATCATGTTTAGACAATTTTTCATGTTAGTCAATGAATGTAATTCTGTTCATAAAGAGAGAGTTACAATAACTAACCTGTAGTGATAGAGATAGCAGTGAAATGTAATGAGTTCCTTACAATCTATCCTATTGTTATATACTATTGTTATATACTATTGTTATGTGCTATTGTTATATTACACTATACCAGGGTACTTATGTAGAACAACTTCTGATTACATAATTACTTAATCACTGTCAAAGTTCAAAGTCATAGAGAGAGTGTTGTATGGCTTTTCAAGTATAATACATGTACACTTGATGTCCTGTGAATGTCCTACAATGTCATAGGGCTTTGTAAAGGTTATGTTAACTATGATAACAACAAAAAGAGAACATAAAGATTTTTTTTTTAAATGTATTGTTAAATTTATGAATTTAAAAATATGTCTAGTTCACTTTATTTATTGTTCAGTTGTCAGCAAAACAACAGTTACAGTTATTGCACACATATAGCATCAATAAATTCTTAATGAGTGAGCCATATTTTAGAAATAGTATACATATAGGTATATTAATACATACAGGTGTGACCAATTCTCTGGCTATACCCATACCGAATCTGATCTCATTTGATCTGATATAATCTAGGTAATATACTAGGTAATATACTAGGCAAAGTAATGTATAAAGCATGAACACTAATACACACTAATGGCTGACTGTAGTTCCCCAGCATGCTGATACAACACACTCTGAAAGCTAAGATGAAACTACCCATTGATGGCCTACCTCTACAGGTTAATACACACATAGCACTACACATAGCACTACACATAACACTACACATAACACTACACATAACACTACACCTACCACTACACCTACCACTACACATAACACTACACCTACCACTACACATAGCACTGCACATAACACTACACATAGCACTACACATAACACTACACATAACACTACACATAACACTACACCTACCACTACACATAACACTACACATAGCACTACACATAACACTACACCTACCACTACACATAGAACCGCATACTATATATATAGTTACATTTTCTATATTTATTTAATATATCTGTAAACTATTGATGTTGTCTGTAATATAATATATGACACCTATTTGACACATTCATGACACATATTTGACACATTTATCTTATACTAATTTTCATGATATTGATGTGGATGTTTGTATAGCCATAACTTATTGACAGAGAATGAGGAGAATAATAGAGGAACGGAAGCTTCTAGATGCAGCAGTTGATCGTACCTACAACCTACACACAGATGAGTGGAACCTTCTGCTGATGGAGAAAGCACTGGACTTTGTGTACGCTAAGATATTGAGGTAGGGCTACTGATCTCCTATAGTAGTAGGATGTGTTGTAGGAGGTGATGTAGGAGGTATTGTAGGAGGTGATGTAGGAGGTGATGTAGGAGGTGATGTAGGAGGTATTGTAGGAGGTGATGTAGGAGGTGATGTAGGAGGTGATGTAGGAGGTGATGTAGGAGGTGATGTAGGAGGTGATGTAGGAGGTGATGTAGGAGGTGATGTAGGATGTGATGTAGGAGGTGATGTAGGATGTGATGTAGGAGGTGATGCCAATGGTTAATCTATACTTTATCATTGATAATGTCAACTATGTTTAACATCACTATTAGTTATGTTCTAGAAGAATTCATTTGTCCACTACATTTACTTATACATAACAAATATAAATAAAATATAAAAGTAGAGAATTAATTAATGAATTATATATAATGATAAGTATAACTTTTGTTAGGTTTATATGAGCGTTTACATATTGTAAAAGTTTAGAAAGTAAAAATGTCTGACATTATTGATAATATTATCAAAAATATACCTACCCATACACACACAAGCACACACACACATAACCACACCCACACCCACACTCCTACATACACCCCTACACTCACACACACACACTCACAGTTACCCAGACCTACACCTCATTCGACTAGCCTATCAGTCGTATGAGATGGATGATTCTAAAGGAATGATGCTGGACACATGTACACTGCAGAGATCACTAAAAGTTACATAATTAATAATCTAACACCTAACTATTTAATAAACATAGTCTGCATACCTTTACATTTATTATTGCTACTTAGTAATGCTATTCATTAAATAGTTGTATATGTAGGGGGAGAGTGGGCAGAATTGAACAGGCAGAGACCTGAGAAACCTGACACACAATTATATTGTTCTACTATATCAATAATTATAAAGATCATAATTAGACTCCCAATAAGAGGAATGTTTTAGGCCGTGATATAACATTTTAAAAATAATTTGTAAAATTATATTTATTTGAAAAATATAAAAGGGCTTTTAGAATTAAATTTAAATAATTTTAAAAGATTATTTAAAATTTAAAGTAATTTAAAATTAAATATTTATATATTATATGAATAAATGATGCTTTATTATTATATATTAACTATGACATTAATAAATAATACATACAATATTCTGTATGTATTATTTTGTAAGCATTTTAAAGCATTTTAAAAACACTTGTAAAAGGAATCTTAAACTACCCAAAATAGGTAGAATAGAACCATTATTTGTAGAATTTTCTATGACAATTTATTTAAATTATATTTAATTATTGAATCATTTGTATCATTTATATAATGTATGACCTATATACGTTGACGAAAGTAAGAGGGAAAGCAAGGATATTTCTTCCCCGATATTTGTGTAGAAATATGTTTGGTCTATAACACTGGTCTGCATCATTTTTGTTATCAAGTGTTTCTTAACTGATTATAAGCTACTTTTTTACACTGAATTCAAATCTTAAAACCATTTTACTCAATCAGCTCTAGTTCTTTTTTTATTCAAATTTTTATTTTTTGGAAATATCAGAAATTTCCTAAGGAAAATATAGGATTTCATATAAATTATACAGTATTTTAATCCGTTCATACCTATATATTTAGTTATTTTATTATATAAATGTGTTAGTAATATATAAATAGTGTACAAATGGTACGGGAGTTGTTAGGGGTATTAGGGGTATTCCCTTAATAAATTAATTAATATGTAATTACTAAATATTCAGAAATATATTGTATATTAATTTACAATAATTTTCTGACTCTTGAAATTAACATATAAAAATCATTATTTTAAATAAGTCAATAATATCATTACATCATAAAACTTTAAATAAGTATAACATATTTTAAACTACATTAACCATGAATAGAAGAACTTGTATTAACAATCCGGATAAGTTGTGTTACATTTGTGGTAAGTTAACATTGTTGAATCAGAAGTCAAATATAATGCCATTTATAAAAAAAACCTATAAGGATTATTTCAGAATGCATTTAGGAGACCAAGACCCATTTTTTGCACGGCATATTTGTTGTAAAACCTGTACTGTTAACGTACATCGTTGGAACAATAAGAAATTACAATATTTAAATTTTGGAATATCAATGATATGGAGATATGGTCAGAATAATGTATCGGATTGTTATTTTTGCTTGTTTAACATATATTAAATATATTAAATATTAATGGTTCATATATAGAATACATATGAAGAATAAAGCACGTGTTATATATCCTGATATACATTCAGCTATACGGTATGTACCTCATAATGATGATATTCCGATACCAATACCACCAGACAATCTTGATTCATCATCAGAATTAGATGATAAAAATGAAATTAATGATGATTTATCAAAGGAATACATTCCCCTTGAAAATAAAAGAAATCTTGATCCATTTAATCAACATGATCTAAATGAGTTAACAAGAGACAAGAATCTGCTCAATTATTTGGGTCTAGATTAGTAGAACGTCAAATGTTATCAAAAGAAACAACATACTCTTAGTATCGAAGTCGTGACATTGAGTTTAGGAAGTATTGACTACCAATGGAGAACTTGTATATTGTAACAATATTATTGGATTGGTAGAAGGTATGGGTATTACGTATGCAGATTCAGACTGGAGATTATTTATCGATTCATCAAATAAAAGTCTTAAGACAGTTTTATTATACAATGGTAATAGAGTCTCTTCAATTCCTGTCGGTTATTCAATTAGTATATTAGAAAATTACAATAATATGATTGTACTTCTTGATTCATTAAATTATAATTTTCACAATTGGATAATTTTCGGAGACTTGAAGTTAATATATTATAATAATTATAATTATTTAAAATGTTCTATTATTGTAATATATACATTTGTAGATCGTCACCATACTTTTGTGTATGCAATCTGGGTATACTAAATACCCATGCTTTCTCTACAAATGGGATACTAGAGCTGACCGAGAACATTATTCAAGACGCATATGGCCAGAATGTAATAATTTACATCCTGGTTCACACAATATAATCTAGAATTATCTTGTTAATCCCAATAGAATACTATTCCTTTATTTCTCCATTATACATTTTTTAAGATCCCATCTTGATTATATTCCAAGCAGTTGTGGTGATTTTAGCGAAGAACAAATGTATTTAAGGAAAGTGCTTTCTCCAGGATATTACTATAATGAAAGATAGATATCAAGGAAAATGGGATATAAATATGCTTTCGGACTACAGTTGTTGTTTAAAAAGAGACGATATTAATGCAAAATACAAGAGAAAAGCTATCAAACAGTCATTTATATAGTATTTAAATAATATTCTATAATATTAATACATATTATTGTTATTTTATATTCCTAATAAATTATATATATCACTTAAATATATTTTTCTTGATAATTTATTTGAAATATTTCTCATATTTGTTGACAAAATTAAAAGTTTAATAAAAAAAGAACTAGAGCTGATTGAGCAAAACGGTTTTCAGATTTGAATTCAGTGTCAAAAAGTAGCTTATAATCAGTTAAGAAACCCTTGATAACAAACAAAAAAAATTCAAATGCAGACCAGTGTAATTAGTAAGTAAACATAATAAGCAAACATAGGTGTATGAGCGGTAACATTCATTGTATATTGCTACTACAATACTATACAATTCCAAAGTCCCAAAGGGCTTTGACAATACTATGCAATTATCTTGAATAATATTAATTACCTTTTATTAATTAATTATACGAGTATGTGTATAGGATAAACATTCAATATACATATATTCCTATATTAATTAACTGACAAATATTAATGTAATTATAAAATAAAATGTAGAATATAAATTATTATATCTTTACAAATATTTATTTACTCAAAATAAATGTAAAAGTTAGTAATTGATTAAAATTGCCGGCTCTATCAATATTATACAATAAAAGGTCTTAAATTACCCATTCCTTGTATAGAATATATTAAATTAGTTATTTATACATTTCTATATAGTCTAAATAATTATAATCAAATGAAAGGCAACACAGTAATGTACATTGTGATACAGACTTATCTGTTAAAGTTGAAAACCACCTATAGTGCTCAACTAATAAATGCATATAACTACACAATACGTGTTGTTTAATTCGATAAATTATATTATATTATATGATTACAAAAATTATAGTGGGTCAATTGACTTAAAGTCTATATCAATATTTTATTAGTAAAATCCGGTATATACCTTCAACTAACAATATCGGCATTATATAACTTATATTTATATGAATACTATAAATACATAATACATAGAAAATTAAAAAAAATAAAATCTTAAGAGAGGATGCGATTATAGTAGACCATATCTTTTACATGTAAAGTGACATGCAAGTTTCGCCACCCCTTACTTATATTAAACATGTTTAATGCCTAAAATGATATATTATCTTAGTATTTTAGATGTATTGTAAGATTTTGTAAACATTTCCTCAAGTCTCCCCGCTCTCCCTTACATATCATAGGCATATCCTAATAGATATTAAATAGTTTATATAAATAATTCCAAAGTATAAATTGTGATTAATATAATACTATACAAAGTTGGGTGTCACAGTTATGCAATGTACATGATGACATAACCTCACACCTCACACCGTACAGTTATGCAATAGAATGATATCGCCGCTAAAGATGTTACACAGACTGAAGCACATGAAGAAAGGGTTTGCTGACAGGGAACGTATACAGCTACACGAGTACTTGGACCTGCTGCTCTGGTAATGTACACACTCACACACTCGCACACTTACACACTTGCACACCTTCACACACACTCACACATACCTGCATTGTTAAACACGTATTGTGCAATACCTACGCAGTATATCAACATATCGATATTAAGTCGGGTACATATGTGTGTTTAGGAAAGAACAAACTATAGGAATGATAATTTATATAAATTTAATATAGCTTCATATATATATATATATGTTAGTGCTGTAACATTTCAAACAGTTAGTTGATCTTGAAATTTTCAAATTTTCAAAAACATTACCTACTATATTACAAAGCATATGTTATGTAATATGATATACACTCATATATGCTAATCTAATTAATATCATCTGTTATTAAAAGAAAATGAAAAGGGTTATAAATTACATTTATTCAATATATATTATCCCTGATTATAATATAATGAATATTAGTTCTTTATATATAATTACAAATTATCATGATATTATAATAAATATCAAAGATATAAACAAGTCAATATTACAGAACATATTTAACATTTGAGAAAGGAACATTAATTTAAATATGCTAACTAATCATAACAAGTAGCATTTCAAACGTTAAAATACTATTGAATGACATTTTATGAACTGAACTGAACTAACAAATTAGTATTTAATATTTAAGATCGATGATTTGAAATTTTATTGCATTAGTTATTATAGTGAATAAATAATGAACTAGATAACGGACAAACTCTAGTTAACCTTTAACCTATAGGTCGTACATTAACCTACATAATCCGGATACGCTATGTAAGAATGTATGTAAATATATGTATAACTACTGGTCATCACTACAAATACAAGTAATACATTTAGTTTGTATTTCATTATGGATGCACACATATCTCACACCTATCTCACACCTATCTCACACCTATCTCATTCCTATCTCACACCTATCTCACACCTATCTCACACCTATCTCACACCTATCTCACACCTATCTCACCCTTATCTCACACCTATCTCACACCTATCTCACACCTATCTCACACCAATAATAAAGTCATGAATATAATTAAATCACTCCCTACACCACTCAATGAACCATATAATCTACCTCTATATTCCTTTTCCTCCTTCACATTACCATCAACTACTACCATTGAAAAATTCCTCAGTGCAGTAAATACATCTTCCGAACTAGATCCAATTCCTCATTCTATATTAAATAAGTACCACATTTATCTAGCATCTTATTACCAATAATAGAAATAATAGAAAACTCACTTACCTCAGGCATTTTTCCAATCTACATGAAAACAGCATATGTTACACCCATCATAAAAAACCAAACCTTGACAAATCAATCCTCTCCAACTACCGACCAATCTCCAACTTATCAACGCTCTCCAAAACCCTAGAACGAGTTGTTGCTCGTCAATTAAATTCTTATCTCCATGAAAATCATATATTAAACACATATCAGAGTGCCTATACCAAGCACAAAAGTACTGAAACTGCAATAATACATATCTTTAATCACATTCACCTATCTGCTGCATCACCACATGGTTCAGTGGTCATTCTCCTTGATTTATCAGCTGCCTTCGACACCCTTGACCATAACATCCTTATAAATCGACTAACTTCTATCGGAATCTCTGGTACTGCACTCAATTGGTTCATCTCATACCTAACTGATCGTTTTTACCAAATTAGTATAAACTCACTAATCTCTAAACCTCGTAAAGTTACTCATGGAGTACCTCAAGGATCTGTCCTTGGTCCACTCCTATTCAATATCTACCTACTTCCCTTATTTAGAACTATTGACAAATACCCCACTATAGACTATCACTCGTATGCTGATGAAATAAAATTACACTGTAGATTGACATACCCTAACAATGACATAAATGTACAGTACATTATGTACTCAATAACTGCATTACTGATATACCTACCTGGCTTACCAACAACTCATTATCACTAAACTGTCTTAAAACTGAATCACTGCATATTTCAACATCTACTACTATATTACTTCCACCACAAATTACCATTAACAATCTGAGTATTTCTTATGCTAATAAAATAAGAAATCTTGGTATATTAATCGACCCAACACTACAATTCAACATCCAGACTAAATCACTATCACAGTCAATTAACTACATACTACACAACTTACGAACAATAAGACCCTTCATTAATTTTAATACTGCAAAACTCCTCGCTACATCTCTCATTCTTCCCCGCCTTGATTACAGTAATTCCTGTCTCTATGCCTCCTCACAATCTATAATAAATAAACTCCAATGCCTTCAGAACTCAGCCATAAGATTTATATTCAACATAACTAAATATTCCAGACAACATATATCCCCTTTGAGAACCAAATTACATTGGCTGCCAATAAAATCCCGTATAATTTACAAAATTGCACTCACCATACATTTAGCTACACATCATAACACACCAGACTATCTTGCCAACTTACTAACTCCCAACACAACTATTTACGAACAAAGACACATAAACAAATTCAAATTAAAAACTCCAGTTCTATTACATTTAACATCTTCCCAACATAAATCTTTCTCCATCCATGCTCCAAAAATCTGGAATGATCTACCTCACCATATCCGATCAATTGACTCAACTGTAACATTCAAATCAAATCTCAAAACATACCTTTTTGCCCAATAATATATTGAAAGCACGTCCGAAAACTTCAATAAAGAAGTTGATGGAAGTGCCTAAACCAATTAAGTAATAGGTAACAGGTAACAGGTAACTCCTATCTCACACCTATCTCACACCTATCTCACACCTATCTCACACCTATCTCACACCTATCTCACACCTATCTCACACCTATCTCACACCTATCTCACACCTATCTCACACCTATCTCACACCTATCTCACACCTATCTCACACCTATCTCACACCTATCTCACACCTATCTCACACCTATCTCACCCTTATCTCACCCCTATCTCACCCCTATCTCACCCCTATCTCTCTGTTACCGTGGTTACCGCAGTACCGCTCACCCCGCCCTCTACCACCCTCTACTTCACTAACCTCATAACACACACGTGTAGGTGTGATGTGTACAAACAAGGAGACTACAAAGTACAGAGGGATACCCTGATCACAGACAAGTTTGATCTATACGAGGTAGTTACCATGTATAGCCTGCACGCATAGCTTTCCTATTGTTCATATCTCTATGTAAATTCATTTTATATTATAAAGTGTATATTTTTTTTACCTTTTACCTATTCCATAGTATGTGGATGCCATAGGGGCGCAGTTGATTTCTTAACAATTTTCTTCCATCCTTCTCTATTTTTCGTTCTTAACATGGCTTCTAGTGTATATATATATATATATATATATATATATAATTTTCTACTTAATCAAAATTGTAAACATAATGAGTTATATTCTACACACAAAACCAGACTTATCTCCTCCACACTAAGCCCTCCTACACACCCACACACACACCCAACACACACACCCAATACACACCAGCTGAAGGACTTCGACTACCTACTGAGTCATCACGACGAGAGACTTCGCTATCAGCTTGACGACGGCTACCTTCGCGACGAGTGGAAGTTTGCCACGCCCCAAACCCACGTCACCCCGCTCACCCTCAAGGAACACCAGTACATACCACCCGTGCACACCCACAACAGAATCAATATGGTTACGCCTCACTGAATATAGACACGCCTCACTGAATATAGACACGCCCCACTGAATATAGACACGCCTCACTGAATATAGACACGCCCCACTGAATATAGACACCCACAACAGAATCAATATGGTTACGCCTCACTGAATATAGACACGCCTCACTGAATATAGACACGCCCCACTGAATATAGACACGCCCACCCTTCTTACGATACATTGGCAGATATCCGCGAATATGTAATATTAGTGACCTTAGCTTAAGTATTAAATGTTCTATATCAATAATATACTGTTCAAGTAGAGCACAGTTTATGTATGTTCCTATAGAAGTAAGCTATAGAAGACCAGATGGAGGTATATCCTATCTTAGTGTTATGCGAGTGTTGTAGCATGGACACATGGTCAGGTGGACAGGACAGTGGATACAGTGTATACTGTCCATCTGGTAAACTGTCCATACTCGCACCTTTAGTTAGTGATAATATGATCACTTGTGTTTCTATTGCTCTCACTCTCTCATTCTCTGTATGTATGTCTGTCTGTCTGTGTGTCTGTCTGTCTGTGTGTCTGTCTGTCTGTCTGTGTCTGTCTGTCTGTGTGTCTGTATGTCTGTGTGTCTGTCTGTCTGTGTGTCTGTGTGTCTGTGTGTCTGTCTGTCTGTCTGCGTTAACACACACATGACAACAAAGGCGATAAGACAAAAGAAGAAGTACGTATATCTGAAGAGGGAGATAGACCTGTCTACGAGTGATGTGTATCAGTCAAGGGCTGGCTATCTTAGACCTACTGAAGCTAGTTAGACCTTCGTATGTATATGTATTGATAATAGTATATAGTATATATGTATATATATATAATTATTAAAGTAAGTTTAATCTTTATAAAAATAATTATATAATATTTAATATATATTAAATTAATAATAAAATATTTCAACTTTATATTTTCAAAAGTTTCAATAAATTTAATATAAATATTTGTTTACAATTCGTTATATTTTCAAAGGAAAAAGAGGTATCGGATTAGCAGAATTTTTTAAGAAACGCCCCTTAACTCAACCACCACGCCCACTTTCTGTCAGAGAAACACTGTCACGGCTCACTACAACTACAGAATCAAAGTCTCAAGATTACATTCTTTCTGGTTTAGACATCAAAATGTTTCCCAATCACATTCCTATCACATTCCAATCACATTCCTATCACATTCCTACCATATGATACCATTTGCACATATTGCACTGCAACTTATTTCTATACTATATCATCTCTCTTACTCTGATATTCTTATTGAGAGTTTATAATCTCAAAACAATCTAACCAATCACAGATGACGCCGCCCCCCAATCTGAGGTCACTTCGACACGCCCCCAAACCGCCCCCACCGTAACGGAGCTAGAACGTAAATACACCCAAAACGAAATGAACAACCTAAAGTTCGATATGGAAATCCTAGTTAGTGTTATAAGCGCACTAGGAGTCACTCAGATAGTTATTGTATATCTTTTGGTAATGTATTATATATGGCTTTTATTAGTGTACTTTTCCAATAGAGATCCGATAGTATTAAATGTTTTCCTTGAAACCGATGTATTACTCATGAGTCATGACATGAAGATGTTTCAACAAGCCTTTCATATATGTGAGCATGGCTTAGGCTATTTACGTCAGTGTATTAGGAGGATCTCCCACCTTAATGTGTTGAATATATACGCTATTATATGGTATACATGTTCCTTTATGTACCTGGCTATATATGCATAAGAAACTAACTTATTTTACAGCTATGCCCGATGCGTAGTTCACTGTTTTAGTATTGCTCCGCGGGTGTTGATACTGTTAAATGATCAGTGAGTGATACTATAGTAGAACTATAGTATCACTATAGTGCTACTATAGTACCATCTTCACGAGTTTACATGTAAAACATAAGAAAATGGCTATTTTTTTAAGGGTTGTAACTTTTTTAATGCATACCTATTATACTTAGTTTCATTATATTTTCTATTGTTTATTTATTAGTATATATATATGTGTATACAAATTTCATATACACATATATATATATATATATATATATATTAAGGGCATGGGTACAGGTTTTTTGTTTACATTTAAAAGATACAAAAAAGTCTTTATTAAAATTATTAAATTTTATTTTATTTTTATAATAATTAATCTGATAATAATGGTGTTTATAAATATTTTTTTTGTTAATAATATATATGGTATGCATATTTATTTAGATGATCTAAAAAATATCAACAACAAATTAATACTTTTTATACTACATTATATTATTTTTTAAATAATTATAAATTCTTATCAATAAACAAAAATTGCAATAATGATACATATGGTAATAATAAGTAACAATTTTAAATAAAATAAAGCATTATTACTAAATTAATAGGAATTATAGTGAACGTACTTGGTCAAAATAATTATTTTGTTTAAATCGAGTTTAATGTTTTAAATTAATACATACGAGTATATTTATTTTAAAATGCTTATTTTTATCAGTTTATTTACGTAAACAAACTATTTATGTAGCATTTTAAAAATAATATTTCAAATTTTATAAATAAAACCTAATAAAATAATACAAATATTGTTTTGTTCATTATATTTACCCATGCCCCGTACCCCAGCAAACCTTAACAGCAGATTTAAATAATTATTAAAGCAGTTTATAAAGCAATTTTAATCTGCTTTTCGAACATTCTAATTTAAAATCTGCTTTAATTCAACTGATTTAAACGTTTTTAAAACATATTTCTACTGCTTTAATAATTAAGTATTATAATACTTTATAAAGCCTGATTTAATTCTGATTTAATAATCTCCACATATAAGATATATTTTCCCAGCAAACAATAATAGCAGATTTAAATACTTTTTAATTACTTTTTAATACTTTTTAATACTCTCATTAAAGCAGTAATAAATGTTGACAGATTTAAATACTTATTAAGACAGATTTAAATATATCTTACGATATCGAAGATTATTAAATCAGAATTAAATCAGGCTTTAATACTTAATTTGTAAAGTACACTCATGCTGATAGGCATTCTTACAACATCCCTACAATACTCATATTCATCATCTTCATAACTGCCAGTGTGGCTCAGTTGGCTAAAGTGTCAGACACACAAGCAGTAGGACATGGGTTCGAGCCCCGTCCGGATCATTAAAATAGGTCTTAAAATAATATTTAGAAGTGATCTTATGTAATTGTATATAAATAAATGATTGGCTCAGGTTAAAATAATGGATTCTTAATATGAGAGTGGCTTCGAATGGACATTAGAGCCATATGGTTATAAGTGAAAACTTCATCTAAGTTGAAAGGACTCCACCAAAATAAAATAACAAAAATAACCTTTACTACATGCTAATACTTGTAGTATACTATGACCTAATTATAGTGTACATATTGGATGTAAGCTAAGCACATACACTGTATAGCACGGTATTAATAGCATATCTAGCACTTATAGCTTCCAATATAGTGATAATAAGCATTGCATAAACATGTTATATGTATATTATATTGTTATACATATATACACATATGTATAATATGTAGGTGTTATACATATGTGTATACATGTGACCTCTAGGTTTTATGTATTTAATTTTTAATTGTATGTAATATTTAATATATATATATTAAATATTTAATATATATATATATATATTAAATACAGCAATATATCACATCAAGTAGAGGCAATACTTGCCATGCTAACTAATGCACAATATTGAGCATGCGTTATATTCACTATTCTCTATGCAGATTTGTTTACTTAAAGTTATTGTCCTCAGGAAATAAAACACAAGCAATACTTTAACGAAGAGATCGACTATAGACTACCTTTCCTTAGAACTAAGAAACAATTGATCTCTCCAATCAAGTCTATGAGTTTCACTAATTTCCTATTCTAATCTTTGTTTATACATGAATGAATACACCCATGACACACGTATGTATGTATATATGTATGTATCTTGATGGTTTAATCAAATTAAATTTTATTCAACTGTCAATATTTAATATGGAATAAATGATATAATTTGTATAAAGTTTTTATTTTAAATATAAAATAATCAAATAGTTTAATAATAAATAATATAATAATAAATAATAGAAAAGTGATACATATAGAGTACCCTATGGGGCTATAGTACTATATATGGCTATAATGTATACCCTGCCAGTCTTCCACCCTCATTACAATGTGATTATTGTATACTTTAACTGATCTCCACTAATATATTCAGAACATCTGCAGATAAAACTAGATACAATAATGCATCATGACAACATCAATATTTTCAAATATAATATATATAATGTACTCAATTTATATGCGTATAACTGTTAAGTTTACAGATTTATTTAAATATTTTATTTTATATATTTAAAAAAATTTTAATATAGGTATTTATAATCTTACAAGCAGTATTGGACAGCTAGTGAACAATCTAAGTATACTAATATGATCATTAATATTACTTAACATATATGCATACACAATATGCAAATTATAATTATTGATACAAATATATTTACATATATATATATATATATATATATATATATGATTATATGTATAAATTGTAGTTATTTATTGTAGAGAGGTATACAAGATTAAAACATTCAATAAATATTTTATTATGGAGATTATAAATAAGAATACTACAATGATAACAGTGACACCTGGCATGTGACACGCGACGTTGACACCGGATCTTACATGTAACGCTGGTAGGTCAGGTTGTTACGTAACAATTGGGTGCAGGCGTACCCGAACCAGTACTGCGACTATAGCCTATAGTACAGTAGTACTGCGAGGGGTAAGGGGTAAGTGCTTCCTATGAATCATACTGCGCGAGTCATCACTCCCTAATAACGTAATTAGTAGCACCAGGCGGCATCGGTATCAGTCACTGAAACGAGTAGAGAGTACTCACAGAATATAGTCGACAATTTAAACATACTTTAAAATGATATTTTTAAACCCCCATCTACATAAATGTATAATTAGTCTATTATTTCATGTGATACTCTAACGACTGTGTAATGTATGAGTCATGTATGTTAACAATGTTATGTATTTAAGAAGGGGTACCTTCGCTTTCATTCGTTATCAAAAATAATTTTACTTTAAAATATTAAAATGTAATTCATTATCTTTAAAATGATGTATACTATGTCGTTAAAAAGTAATCATAAGTGAAATATCTAAGCATTATAAAAATATAATACATATTATTATTTCATATTTATTTCACAAAAAACTTTAGATGCTTATATCTAAAAAATGTGTTTGAACAATTTATAATTTTTGAAAGATTACACCGTTTTAACTGTTTGATAAATCTTTATAAAATTTTCAGAGTTCATACATAATAAATTGTTATATAGCTGCTTTTGAAAATATAAATAGATTTATTTGAACACAACACTTATAAAAACCAAATCTATTTTCTGTAAAAAAAAATATTTTTTTATAAAGTTAATTTTTATTTTGTAAGTTTTTTGTTATTTTTAATTTGTATCATACATTATCTAATACATGTTGTTATATTGTATAAAGTATGTATGTAGTTGAATATGAATATCTATATAGTAAATAAAATGTAATCATTTTTAATTTTATCTCAATAGTTGGGATCTTTTTAATAGACACATTTGTTGCCATGCTTTACATGTAACCCTCGAAGGTTTCCCCCGTGTAATACACATGATTGTAATCCGATCAAAAGTATAGGTTAATATGTTATATCTTAATATAAAATCTAATGTGTAATCGAATTACGATGATGAGATTGTGAGATGTAGCTGAACCCAGGTGTCCTAAGTAGTAGTAGTAGTAGTAGTAGTAGTAGTAGTAGTAGTAGTAGTAGTAGTAGTAGTAGTAGTAGTAGTAGTAGTAGTAGTAGTAGTAGTAGTAGTAGTAGTAGTAGTAGTAGTAGTAGTAGTAGTAATAGAAGTAGTAGTAGTAGTAGTAGTAGTAGTAGTAGTAGTAGTAGTAGTAGTAGTAGTAGTAGTAGTAGTAGTAGTAGTAGTAGTAATAGAAGTAGTAGTAGTAGTAGTAGTAGTAGTAGTAGTAGTAGTAGTAGTAGTAGTAGTAGTAGTAGTAGTAGTAGTAGTAGTAGTAGTAGTAGTAGTAGTAGTAGTAGTAGTAGTAGTAGTAGTAGTAGTAATAGAAGTAGTAGTAGTAGTAGTAGTAGTAGTAGTAGTAGTAGTAGTAGTAGTAGTAGTAGTAGTAGTAGTAGTAGTAGTAATAGAAGTAGTAGTAGTAGTAGTAGTAGTAGTAGTAGTAGTAGTAGTAGTAGTAGTAGTAGTAGTAGTAGTAGTAGTAGTAGTAGTAGTAGTAGTAGTAGTAGTAGTAGTAGTAGTAGTAATAGAAGTAGTAGTAGTAGTAGTAGTAGTAGTAGTAGTAGTAGTAATAGAAGTAGTAGTAGTAGTAGTAGTAGTAGTAGTAGTAGCAGTAGTAGTAGTAGTAGTAGTAGTAGTAGTAGTAGTAGTAGTAGTAGTAGTAGTAGTAGTAGTAGTAGTAGTAGTAGTAGTAGTAATAGAAGTAGTAGTAGTAGTACACGAGTTACGAGCCTAAGAGCTACTGCGGTAGAGAAAGTGTGTACAAAAACGTCCCTTCGTACGTTCATCCTGAATTCATATCGGCTTCTATATAACGAAACAGAATGTATTAAATATCACCAATAGTAGTATATATATATCTATTTATATATTATTATATCTATTTATAGAACCTTCTAGAAGGGTGGAAGATACCAGAGGTATTGCGGGCAGGGTTCTCTGTCTCCTGAACTGAGCAATAGGGTTGTATTGCCTCATAGGGGTAGCTCTATTGGCTGATGTAAGGGCCACTGATTATAATCATTATAAATATTTATATATAATATTATAATATTTATAAATATTATAGTTATAATATTAAATACACATATATATCTACACAATGTACCTGGTTGCAGTAAGTTAGTACGAATAGTAGCACTAGTGGCGACATCTTCAATAAGTTCGAGGTGATCATCAGGTCTGAAAGAGTCTCGTTTGTAAGGAGGTAGACCCGCTTGCCCTCTGCTACAGGTGGCATGGATCATGTTAATACTTATGCATATGGAAATAACTGCCTGTGCGGCTTAGTTGTCATCAGATACACAATCAGTAGGACACGGGTTCAAGTTCCGTCCGGACCGTTAAAATAGGTCTTGACATATAATTTCGAAGTGATCTTATATAATTGTGTATAAATAAATGATCGGCTCTCATTGACAATATGGATACATTAACACGAGAGCGGTTTCGAAGGGACATTAGGCATTGCATTTTTCATAGATAATGTCCCAATGTCACACAATACCCTCTGTATTCATTATATGTAATGCTAATGGTATGTTGTCACATTTGCATTACCTTTTTCACAAACCATTTCATAGTACCAACGTACCATAGTACCAAGTTGGTACTATCTCATAGTACCAATGTACCATAGTACCAAGTTGGTACTATCTCATAGTACCAATGTACCATATTACCAAGTTGGTACTATCTCATAGTACCAATGTACCATAGTACCAAGTTGGTACTATCTCATAGTACCAATGTACCATAGTACCAAGTTGGTACTATCTCATAGTACCAATGTACCATAGTACCAAGTTGGTACTATCTCATAGTACCAATGTACCATAGTACCAAGTTGGTACTATCTCATAGTACCAATGTACCATAGTACCAAGTTGGTACTATCTCATAGTACCAATGTACCATAGTACCAAGTTGGTACTATCTCATAGTACCAATGTACCATAGTACCAAGTTGGTACTATCTCATAGTACCAATGTACCATAGTACCAAGTTGGTACTATCTCATAGTACCAATGTACCATAGTACCAAGTTGGTACTATCTCATAGTACCAACGTACCATCTGAAGCGCACGCACTTATTTTCAAATATATTTGTATATATTATGTATATATATTTATATATATATTATATATAACGTATACGTTATATTTATCAAAAATCATAAGATAAGATTGACATGATAATTATGTAAAGATTACATATTAAATTTTAATATAAAATTAATAAAAAATATACAAAGATTACAAGGATTAAAAACGTAAATCATAATCATTTCGAATAATATATCCCATTATGCAAGTGGGTAAATGTGATATTGGGACGGTGGTACGTTTAAAAAACTCTTGCTAACATTGTACTATAAAAGCCCTTTTCTCAGGGTTTTGGGCTTTGGTACTATGGTTCATTGGTACGTTGGTATGTTACAAAAAAAGCACCCTCAAAGATATTTGGTTATAACATGAAGATTATAAGTGAAAACTTAATTTAATTTCCTGAATGAGGACTCCTCTAAATAATGACAATATATTGTCAGCTGAAGGTTGTAACCTACTATATGCTCATATTCATCATTAATGGTAGTACAGAAATATGTTTATCTAAATTATCTATTGAGTATCCAATAACCAATTACAATTAAGATAAATATTAATAAATATATATATATATATATATATATGCATTTAAATATATTTAGATACACATCAATTCTATGTAAATATAATAAATATACATATATTAATAACACCTGCAGGTATACAACACATATAATGTTTCTATTGTAAGCAGTCCTATTCAGGTTATCCTCGTTGCTATAGCAACCCATAGTTAGTTTGTCCTAACCTATAGTTAGTAACACCGTCGTGTATTTCTCTATAAGTAGGCCACAATTGCAAATATTCGCCATTATATGCGAATAATAATAGCGATTTGTATGGATCAACCAATGAGATGTTTGCTAATATTCACATCGGCTTAACCCGAGGATAAGTATACGTTTAGTACACGTAATGATATTACATAGACATGCTTATTCTATTATACAAGCGAAATAGACATGCTTATTCTATTATACAAGCGAAATAGACATGCTTATTCTGTTATACAAGCGAAATAGACATGCTTATTCTATTATACAAGCGAAATAGACATGCTTATTCTATTATACAAGCGAAATAGACATGCTTATTCTGTTATACAAGCGAAATAGACATGCTTATTCTATTATACAAGCGAAATAGACATGCTTATTCTATTATACAAGCGAAATAGACATGCTTATTCTATTATACAAGCGAAATAGACATGCTTATTCTGTTATACAAGCGAAATAGACATGCTTATTCTATTATACAAGCGAAATAGACATGCTTATTCTATTATACAGGCGAAATAAACACGTTTATCCTATTATACAAGCGAAATAGACATGCTTATTCTGTTATACAAGCGAAATAGACATGCTTATTCTATTATACAAGCGAAATAGACATGCTTATTCTATTATACAAGCGAAATAGACATGCTTATTCTATTATACAAGCGAAATAGACATGCTTATTCTATTATACAAGCGAAATAGACATGCTTATTTTATTATACAGGCGAAATAAACACGTTTATCCTATTATAAAGACATACAAAATAGGAGATTATCATAACTATTGCATGTGACATGTTAGAGGCTCCTCCAGTGGGTGGATACATTAGTTACAGATATAGGTACAACAAGATGCCTACATTAATGATAACTCCAACACACACACACACACGATAGAGTTAGTGTTTACCCTTGTTCCGATGTGCTATCACATTGCCTGGCTGTGTCGCGATGTAACTCATTGTAATCAGCCTCTTCATCTTGTTTGTCCTGTGTGATGTAACAGAGGTCAGCACTCGTGAACCCCGCTTTAGGTACACGTGAACCCCGCTTTAGGTACACGTGAACCCCGCTTTAGGTACACGTGAACCCCGCTTTAGGTACACGTGAACCCCGCTTTAGGTACACGTGTACCCAGCTTTAGGTACACGTTAACCCCGCTTTAGGTACACGTGAACCCCGCTTTAGGTACACGTGAACCCCGCTTTAGGTACACGTGAATCCCGCTTTAGGTACACGTGAACCCCGCTTTAGGTACACGTGAACCCTGCTTTAGGTACACGTGAACCCCGCTTTAGGTACACGTGAACCCCGCTTTAGGTACACCTGTACTTGTGATCCGCATGAGAATTAATAGTTACAAATAAGTAGCGACTATCACTTCACGGAGAGAATTAAGTGTACCTACATTATACTTTAAATATAGCTAAATTCTTTTATAATTTAATATATTTTATAAATTATCTTTACAACTAATCATAATTGCCTAAATAACTTATTATGAAGTAGTGATACAATAGTGATTAATTAATATGAATACTAATGACGAGTATTCTATACACACTCCTACAGGTTATATGTAACCTGTATATGTAACATGTATGAATGTGTAGGTTATGCTCTATTACAATGAGTACATACTTTATTATAAAACTACTACAGCATAAATGCTCTTATAAGAAGTAAGTGTACTTACTTTTAGAGAAGTACTATAGCAGCAGTATATAGAGTATTAACTACAGTATTGCAGTATTAACCTTGGCTTGCGATGACCTTGAATTAAAGAAAGAGAACGAAGAACGTTGAGGCTTAAAAGTCTGTAAATATTAATGTTAATGTTACCACGATAGTCATGACTAAGTAGAGATGATCAAGTTGATTACTATTATGAGTAGGCTGTGTAGTGTAAGGGGATGTGACGAACACATATGCTGGCATGTGAATACTGAATTGATGTTAGGGGAGATGAGAGTATGTGACGAGGGTGTAAGCATACTGCGAATAAGTGTAGCAGATGATGGAAGAGTGAAACATGATCAGCGAGCAGGGTAACATGTTTACAAAGATTGTGAGAAATAGATACATCACAAGCATTGTTTGGGATGTAAATGATGACGAGCTTTTTGATGCCGAGCCGAGACTTTTGGTTATTGATGCCGAGCCGAGACTTTCATTTTCGGAAAAAAAACGAGCCCGAGCCGAGCCGAGACTCTAGCCAAGCGAGCCCGGGCCGAGCCGAGACTCTAACAAAACGAGCCCGAGCCGAGTTGAGACTTTAGGTAACTGAGACTGAGAATGCATCATGCTTTATATTTGAGCATCTTTACATCACTAAGAAGCAGGAACACTCAATACATTATAGAAAGTATACGTTGAAAGTGATTTGCATTGCTGGAAGTTTTCTAATTGTACTTCACTTATTCGTAAACCTAGATGAAAATCTACATCGCTAATTAATAACACACATATCAACACTCTAATAATAAAATATCATTATAATATATAACTATTAATTATATTAATTATATTAACTATATTAATGATATTGTATTCAATATCTTAATATAGTCTATGTTATTATGATGTAATGAATAACACACACACATACATATATATATATATATATATATATATATATATATATATATATACACAGGGGCGGATACATGAATTTGTCAAGGAGGGGGCTGACATTCAATTAAAATTGTATTTTTTAAATAAGACATATTTACTATGATAATATTCATTAATATTTAACGTATTTAATATAGTACTATATTAAATTAAATATAATAATATTTAATATTTTATTTAATAAAAACTATTAATCCAATATATTAATTAATTTCATTCTTCTTGGATTACGTAATGCAAATGTGTAAATATTATAATCACAATCGATCTCTATGTATTTATCTATATATAATAAAGAAAGTCCATTTAGTTACCATAATGTCTGGCATAAATGTGTGTCATATTTTCTTCTAATAAACCTTGCATCTTAAAAATATTAAAAAAATATTAATATTTCTTATAATATACCCATCATATTTTGAATTAATGACATTTTGCATGAATTTATTATTGATATAATTAATACATGTGATCTACAGTGTACATATGTAGCTTTAGGGTACTTATTCAGAATTATAGAGCGTCGCTCCTTTTACTTTTAAAGACATATTTTCTGCTCCATCGTATTATTGCCCTCTTAAATGTTCAAGATTTAATTCAGCGTAAGTGTATCCATAATCAAGTTAGCTCTACTTTCTCCACTAATATTTTCACATTCTATGAAATAAATAAAATGTTTAGTGATACACTTACAATATCTAATTGCTAAATCCATTTGTTCAGTATTATATACCTATGTGGTTTCATCAGCTAGTACACTAAAATATTTAGATTTTTTTATATTATCAATTATTCTTTCTTTAATATATTCACCACATTTAAATATTAATTCATTCTATGTTGTTTTTGAGATGTATTTATCATTTTTACTACAACTTGAATGAATGAATGAATTTATTGTAACCGAATATTGGCTATAACAATAGATGGAAACCCAGAATCTATGTTTAGCTTATACTAATGATACCCTTAATAAAATAATAATAATAATAATAGTAGATATAATGTACCTAGTATAATGGTATAATAGTATAATGGTAATAATCGAGATATTATAATATATATATCTTATATCGATAAATAATTCACATAACGTAACATAATATTTAAAGTAATTAATAAGTGTTTTTTTAATATACATTTCCAGAGTTTATATATCGTTTTAGAAGTGCATTGACATTACCTATATTAGAATTTAGATCAGTAGAATACTCATCATGACCAAGTAATGAAATATTTTGTCTTCTACAAAGAATGATTATATATAATATATATTAGATATATCTAATATTGATTTAAATATTGCCTTATTGTATTCAATTTGCTTAGATATGGAATTGTTGACTTGCATGATTGCTTCTTATTTTCCATCACTGCAATAAAATGAGAATTTTCTTCCGAAGAGTTCGTGTGGTAAATAGTAGATTCGTGTTTTCTTAAATCAGCAATCGCACCTTTAAATTTATCAAGGGCGAAGTGATAAATTTTCCAATCTGATTGTGATTAATTTTTAAATTAATAACACATTATATATACAATCCGCCATTCAAGATTCACAGTAGGATAACCAAGAATATGTGTATAACACTTCATTTGAAATGTACGAGTATTTCCATTTTCTTTATGTGGTTTAAAAACGTGCTCTTAAGTTAAATTTGATGGATTGTTGTGCGAGTATTTTCTCTAGCAGAATATACCTTTCTTCGTGTGTTTCACTTAATAATTTATTATAAATAGTGTCAATATCTTTAAATTTGATTACAATTTAATGAAATTACTTAAAATAAAATATTTATAAACTTACCTATAATTGATATTGAAGGTTTTTCTAATTTAACCACATAATTTATTTTACAATCATGAGGGGGGGGGGGCTAGAGCCCCCCTAGCCCCCCTTGTATCCGCCCCTGTATATATATATATATATATATATATATACTATATACTATATATAGTATATAACATATACATAATATGTATTACATATGTATATATGAATATAATATTTGTATATTAATGATAACATAACAAATACATTAGTTTTCAGTATACTGCACACTATATTGAACATTATCAATCCAGTAATACATTTAGCCTATATTGAATATAAATAATATATATATATATATATATATATATATACATACAAATACATGTAGGAAGGACATGTAGGTGACTCATGCTGTCACGTGATGATGCCGATGACGTAACACAAACCGGATGTAATATGGGTTTCTTGTGTTCGGTGTCAGACTCCCTGAGGCAGTCTCGGCTATTGTTCACACACTTGTTAAAGGTACGCGATGCTATCAGGTCTAGGTCCAGATCTATAGCTATTATAGAAGCCCTATGGGGGGGAGAGGGGGGGGGGGGTAACTTATAACACCTCCTCGTACGTAAGCCTATTAACCAACTACGCTAATACTGAGGTTGTAGACTTGTGTTATAACTATTATGTGAATTATGAGTACAGCATAATGCTGTACTCATAATTCACATGTTATTTAGATTAAACACACACGCATTGCTAACTAGTTGTACAATTAATCACGATATATAAATAGGTTATAAATTAATTTATTTAAATATTAAAATATAAAATAATTATAGCTAAGGAGCTATAGTTAAGAATAATAGTAAACGTGATAGAACCTCTATCATAGAGGATAATGGAAATACACTTAAAAAAAGGTGTTCATTAAGCTAACGATGACGCTAACAATGGGGTCATAGTTCACAAGTAGTTTAGAGTGAACCCTACAGGGTGGTTACAGATAGTGCAGTGCATGTACATTGTAAGCCTATCGTACTGTATCGCTACTGCTACGTAACTATAGTGCATGTTAATGTGCCTAAACTATAGGTCTATATCATACGATGAGAATGAAACCACTACTTATAGTAATAAGAATGTTAATATATATGAAAACGTAACGAGAAAGTTGAAATGCCAATCAATTCATGTTAGAAGAATTCTAGGATTTGTTTCCAAATAATAATATCACCAACACTGCATTAATGATACTGACAGTTGGTACTGGACACACTTGTCCTATAGGATACTATAGTGGATACTATAGGATACTATAGTGGTAGTACACTACTGATACTATAACCTCCTAGTGGTAGTTATGTCTTGCGGGTTAGCCACGCTGTAGTCAAGGGAATGTCTTGTAGCTCTCCACCCCACCCCGCTATGGCCACCCTCAACACGTACAGACCTTTCTCCGGTGACCACATCAAGTCGCGATTCTCTGCTACCCTGCTGATTACGTCATCGCTTAGTTACGTCATCGAATAGTTACGTCATCGCATAGTTGTGTAGTCGTAGGGTGACGTAATCGTATGAAAGGTAACGATGAATATATCACTTTATCTCATGTAAGATAGAGGACGTTTGTAGAGTCATTAGAAGCTTGTATAGACTAAACGATAATATATACGTATAATATATGTATTTAATATCAATATATTTTAAATTTATTGAATGTAGGAATATGTATTTATATAATGTTAACCTATTATTATATTTAACCATATTATATAAGAATATATATATTTATATATATATATATATATATATATATATAGCTATTTATAGTATAGTTATTACATGTAATAGGATGACCTAGTTTTATTAAAAAGATACGACGAACAACAATGCATAATAAGCAGAATACATAGACTTATAAATGGGAATTATAATTCTAATGTCTATGGCAGAAGATAATGTCACAGACAATAAGGAAATGTCACTAATAATAAGAAAATTAATCTGTATTGTTAATAGTGAACCCCTACTTTAAAAAAAATTATATATATATGTGTGTATATGTGTATATGTGTATACATATATATATATATATATATATATATATATATATATATATATACATATATATATATATATATATATGAATATTTGTACTTGTGTAATTAAAATTAATTACATAATATTAAACAATAGGTGTATATTATATATCATACATACTACTACAAATAATAGTGAGTTTTTTTTTATAATATGCATAGTATCATGAATGTGAGGACACCTCAAGGTCACCAAAGGTCATATAATAACGAAGGTATTAATGGTTTCCGTTTTAGGATATAAATAATCATTGGGATGCATACAAAGAATATACTATGTTGCCGTTAATTACGAGTTCTTTGTTTATTATTAATATCCTTTATCTTTGAGCGGAAGTGATACGGATATGCATGTTACGTTATATCTATTCGGAATGCGTGTGTATGCGTGCGTTCGTGCGTGCGCGCGTACATTATGTACTGTACAATTAGAGCGGCTTGAAAAATATACAATATTCAGATAATTTATCGCTTCAGTAAGATAATATTAGAAAACATGTAATATAATTCAATACAAACAAAATTAACTTAATTCGTAAAATATTGAATAGTCAATATGACTTTCAATTTTAACATACACTGTTAGAAAAAAGAGTTTTCTATACCACCGAAAAAGAGTTTTCCAAGTGTCCCTGTATTATAACTCTTTTCGAGCATTAAGCAAATAGAAAACTCTTTTGAAAAAGAGTATTCTAATTTTTAATAAATATAAAAACTCTTTACCAAAAGAGTATTCTAACTTTTAATAAATATAAAAACTCTTTACTAAAAGAGTTTTCTAGTTATTAATACATATACAAACTATTTACTAAAATATTATTCTAGCTATTAATAAGTTAAGTTGTTGATGTGGATATCAAATAAAATATTAAAATAAATATTAGTATCTTAGTGTAGTAAATAGTATCGTAACATGAAAGTATTAACTTGTATATTACAATATATTATATAATTTAATTTAAGTTAGATTTAAAACTTAAATTCAATAATAATAAAATTGTAATATTGAATACAATATTTAATCAATATTCAATATAGATAAATTATTCAAAATGAATTCTAATTGTATTATCAATATAATTATGATTATAATTGTAGTTGATAATTTTGAAAAATCTATATGATATATAGGATATATATGTATAGGATATGTATATATGATATATATATATAGGATACTTAAATAATTTTAGTTTTTAAAATAAATATTGTATTTATTAAAGCAGTATATAAACTTAAATATACAATTAAAAAAATAATTAATAATTAATTTTGATAAACAACAATATAATCAATATATTAAAATAAATAAAAGGTATAATATTTTATTTGTTCAATATTAAATAATTAATATAACTATAATTTAGGTAATATTTAAATCAATTATACAGAAAAGAGTATTCTAAATTATATAAAAAGAGTATTCTATATTATATAAAAAGAGTTTTCTACATCATATAAAAAGAGTTTTCTACATCATATAAAAAGAGTATTCTACATTATAAAAAAAAAAGAGTTTTCTAAATTTTAAACGCTGGAAAACTCTTTTGGTAGTTTTTATATCTGTTATGATATGGAATACTCCTTTGTAGAGTATTTAGCCGTATTAGTAGATTGAAAACTGTTTTTAAATAAAGAGTTTTCTACATTATGAAAAAAGAGTTTTCTATATTTTAACAAACACTGGAAAACTCTTTTTTCTAACAGTGATAGGATTGATAGGATATCTTATAATGGAGTAGATACAAAATTAATTCAATACATTTTTTAATATACTTCCTATTAATGAATTTTGTCATACGATATATATGTACTAGAATTAAATATTATTAATAGAATAGCAGAAAAAAAAAAAATGTTAAATAATAATTTCTTTATAATTTTATCATTTCATGGATTGAACTTTTTATGTTTATTATTTATTGAATAATTTTTGTTTTTTGTTTTTAATCAAAAATAAAATTCAGATCAAGTTTATTATATTCTTAATAAATGTATAATATATATACTATATATGATTATAATAAAAAAAAATTTGTTTAAATATTTTTCTAGGAATAATTTTAATTTTAATGATTTCTATATAAAAAATAAATATTTTCAAGGAAAGATGAATAAAAAATGTCTAGACCTAGTCAATTTTTTTTTTTTTACCATAATATAATTTTAATTATCATTGAGATGACCGCAATACAATTTTTTTTATATTATATTTTGTTCTAATTTAAAAAAAATAAAAATATTTTTAACTATACAAAATTTAAAATCTGAGTTTGTTAGATCCATATTTTGATTTAAAAACCTACTTAAGTCTCTTAAATGCATATTAAATATATAATTAAATTAGAAGACAAGATAAATTAATTGGTTGTCAAGGTAACACTAAAGATAAATAAATGCTACGCATGCTCAGTAAATTTAATTATAAATAAGGATTTTTCCTATAAAATGTTATTAAACATCAAATTGACAACGCAATTGAGTATAACACAATTTGTAGTTGTTACAATACTGTTCATATATATATTATATGTTTATAGTTTTTACTGAAGCAACATATTTAATGACTGACGAGCCACCCTCCGGCATAACATGGGGTGGTCAAGGTAGCGGTGCGAGTGCGAGTGCGAGTGCGAGTGCGGGGTGTGCGACTAACCAGCGACACGTCTCCGTCGAATTCGCTCTCCCTGAGAGACTGACCACTTACGTAAGAGATGGCCGAACTAAAGATGGACGACGTCCAGCTCCCCCTTCCGGAGGCGCGAGAACTACGTCTGCTGTTCAGAGAATAGTCCGATAGTCTGCGGTTGGGTAAAGGTGCGGTTTGTAACGGTTCGGGTGTAAAGGTGCATAGTGAAAAGGTGCGGGTGTGTAAAGGTGCGGGTGTGTAACGGTGCGGGGTGTAACGGTGCCTTTTTAACGATTTGAAAATGGGGGGGAGGAATATTCTAAAAATAATTGTTTTTTGTCGATTGTATATGAAAAAAAATCGTATAGAATACATCCTCTTCTGATTTATAGTAAATACATATTATTATGTTACAATTTATTATATAAAATCTGATTTTGTTGATGTCATCATTTAAAAGTGGGGGCAAAAAGAATAGTGGGGGCAATTTCTCACAGAATTCCCCTTAAGAGGAACTACTGTGTACACATACCTATATGTTTCAGCCTTTCGATATATCGCATACATGTATATTTGCGCATACTCGCGTTTATCTATAATCATTGTATTGTAGTCATGGTGTAGTCATTGTGTTGTGTACATATAATAGCAATTGTAACACTTATTTTCACATTTGTAATATTTGTTGATTAATTACACTTGCAATATTCACTAATTCTCACTAACGTATTCATTATTTCTCTATAGAGAAATAATAATAATACTTATTATTATAATTGTAAATATAACAAGTATAACAATAATAATAATAATAATATATCTATCATCATATCATTACATCGTAGGTAACATAAGTGGCAGCAATGTATGAGCCCAGTGCTACACGTGTTAAAGGTACTAGTGACACAATGTGACACAATGTGACACAATGTGACACAATGTGACAGAAATGTGACAGAAATGTAATAGAAATATGACAGAAATATGTCACTTCAGGTGGTGTTCATTAACGTTGATAACGAAGTAAGGGGTGACACCGACCACACGTCACATGTCACTAATACGCGCATGTATCTTTAGATAATGACACAATCATACATGTCAGCGGGCATTATGCATTCATGTGCTTATGGAACACTTGCACACGCAGTGAGATGACGTAATCTGTGACGTCACACAACGTCACGTGGTACCGTGTAATAACCTATGACCCCTACAATCGTTCACGTGTACTTTCTATTGTGAAAGCAAACACAGACTAAACATATAAACTAATTACTCAATTGTAGTATATAGAAATATTAATTATATATAAAATATTTTGATTTTCGGAAGAAATAATAATTATTATTTTTAATTGTATACCTAATCATTTATTTTATAAATATATTTTCTATAACTTATTTATAAATTATAAGTTATAACTTATCAGTTATAAGTTAGTATACATGTTACGACTAGTAGACACACTGCAGTACACATGTGTACAAAGTGTGTACATAATGGCACAATGTCACATAGTAGTGTAGATGTCATTGCAATGATGCGGTGTAGTTGATTTTAGTTTTGTGTTTAATTTTATATATATATTAATGGCCAATATTCATATAAATGTGTATTATTTATTATACATGTATAAACAAACATACAATAGAATTCATATACAATAACATATACATATATAGTATATATTATATGCACACTCACAAACACACAGTGTGTC
Organism: Osedax fenrisi; assembly: GCA_964019155.1. Classification (NCBI taxonomy): domain Eukaryota; kingdom Metazoa; phylum Annelida; class Polychaeta; order Sabellida; family Siboglinidae; genus Osedax; species Osedax fenrisi. The sequence goes on from OZ025242.1 coordinate 38,515,341, forward strand.
ACACACACTCACACATTCACTAACACACTCACACACGCACACACTCACACAATAACACTCACACACACTCACACACACGCACACACTCACACACACATAAAGTAATACACGTGCATATAAACGCGTCTACAGTTATACCCACACACGTGCAAACCTTATAAGGACATATAGAATTACATATATGATTATATTTAAATCAATATTCACGCTACACTGTACATTCGTCGGTGATTTTTTCTAATATTTTAAGAACTATCTTCATTTCCATTAAAACGGAAGTAATACCTACGACATGTATGTCCTTTAGGACGTATACGTTCATGTTCACATACATGTGTGTGTGCACGACGCGCGTTTATATGTGAGTGTGTGCGTATATGTGTGTGTGCGTGTATATGTGTATATATATATAAATATATATATATATATATATATAAACTCATATTTATTACTTTTACACACATATAGCGAATGTCAATAATACTGTCCTATAGAGCACGAAGATATTACATTACATGTTATAATACAGAATACATATACATACTAATAAACAACTTGATATTATATATATATATATAGCCTATATATATATTACCTTATCAGGTTATATTACATTGACAATTAAGTATCTTAATTAAGATGATACAATTGGAAATCATGTTTTATTGCTCAATATTGGACATACACTGTATGTCATACAGGCTTTAGACATTTATACATACCTAACTATTATACATTTATTAAATATTATTTATAGCATAATATTTAAAACACTATACTGTTATTAATATACGATTTATTAATTCTATTAAATTAAATTAAAATACAACTGATATTCAATTCTATAATATTTTATGAAATTCTATCATATATTCTATCTATATATATGAACCCCTTTATTAGATATTTTCATAAAACCCTTTAGTATAAAAATGGTTCCACTAAAGGGTAACAAACTCTTTAGTGGAATTTCGCACGAAACCCTTTAGTATAATAATTGCGTGACTAAAGAATTGTAATTTATTATACCAAACCCTTTATTTTGAAGAACGGCTCAACTAAAGGTTACCAAACCCTTTGTTTAAACGGACATCGATAAAGGGTTTAATTCACGAAAACTAAAGGGTTTTGTTAACAATATTGGTCTTAGTTTAGTTGGGTTTATTTTAATAGATTCTAATTATTAGTTTGAATATTTAAATTTGAATTATCAATTTTTAAAAGCGAACTGATACTCTCAAAGTATACTTTCCTATATCTTCCTATAGGAAGTCTACCACCCGATGATATACTTCGTATGGGGTGACCGCGGGGTATATCAGAGCTACAGGGTGTACCCTGCAGGGTGGTAGGAGTGATATTAACCCGCACGACAGCTTAGACACATCCGACGCTATACTGTTGATGTCACCGTGGAAGATGAAGTAGTGTCGAGACGAACGTCTGGAAGCTGATTTGTCGGATAGAAACGCGCCGCTAGGTGGAACTGGCTCATCTCGTGCGACACCGTCACGCTTCAGTGATTCGCGATAGTTGCGCGCGTCATCGTCGACGTCGTTGTAACAGTACCGATCTACATCGGAGACACGCCCCTTACTTCCGGTTTCCAGATATTCGGCGTCGTCAGTGATGTCTATAGTGTCGAATCTAGAGATCTGAATGCCTGGAACCTTGCCCTTTGCCTTCAACTAGAACATTAACATGTCATTACTGTTACATACAAACAAACACACACATACATATATATATATATTATTATAGTTATTTTATTTCGGTGGAGTTCTTTCATCCCATCCAGGAACTTAGATGAAGTTTTCACTTATAACCACATATGGCTCCAATTTACCTTTGTATCCGCTCCCATGTTAAGGCATCCATGGTTTTAACGAGAGCCGATCATTTATTTATACACAATTACATAAGATCACTTCACTAAATAAGTCACTATACTATAGTCTACTTATAAATATTATTTTCTAAAATCTCTTATAAGACCTATTGTAATGGTCCGGTGGAAGGGTTTTGAACCTGTGTCCTATAGGACATGTCACGTGTACGATCAGTATACTGATCACGTGGTACACAGCATGGTTGGTCGTGAACATACACAGTATTAGTATACACGTCAACCTTAAGGGCTGCAGATATATATATATATAAATAAGCATGTTAAGTTAGATAGATTGATGTTATGTTACAGGACTCGGTAAACAAATCTAAATCAACACATATACGCAGATTCGTACGGTATAAATGCAAGACTCGTTAAATAGAACAAACGCAATATAACATAGAACAGTGTTCTCTTCGTGTAGCCGGGAATAGCCCTTCAGTCTAATTCAGTGATAGAACAATGCTCGCATTTTTATCAAATAAAATAATTTCATTCAACATTTATCGGAAATAAATACATTAAAATGCGAAGTAACATGATATGTCACGTGATATATAACTTTGTTTATAAACAGTCACGTGTTTAATTAATTAAGAATTATTCATCTATAGATTGTAGGCCTATATGATACATTGATGTATACATGATGTATACATTAATGTAGGAAACATTTAAATAATAATATGTATAATTTATATAGGTTGTAAAACACATTAGATTTTATTCATTTATTGATTAATTGTATGACATATATGTCATTAATATTGTACACGTGTGTTTGTGTTGTCAAGGGTAACTAACGGGTTCCCCTAGAACCCTGCACATCCTCTTCGTACCCCCTATAGAGGTATGTACATCGGCTGCTACATACGGGTATTCGTCAGCACCCGCCTTGTTGTCCGGCACGACGCACGCAGACATCTCAGAGCTACAGGGGTTACGTAATAGCGGATATGATGCGCGCCGGTCACGTGAGTTAAACGTGTGTATAGATAAGATAAGATAAGATAAGATAAGATAAGATAAGATAAGATAAGATAAGATAAGATAAGGTATATATTCAGATTATTTAAAAATAATACTAGTACACATTCTGTATATTAATAATGATCGAGATATTAATGTATATATATATATACATATATATATATATATATATATATATATATATATATATATATATATAGGTAAATATTTAATTAATAATCAGAAGACACACGTCTCGCTATCAGTACTTATCACTTAGTAGAATAATGCTGACGGGGCACTTCGTTCACACGATGAGAGTGCACTAAAGCCAAACCTATTGATATGTACCGCAGTGGTGTACGTAGTCTGAAGGTCATTGTGTTCGGGTGTAGAGGTCAACGTGTCACTGTGTGTCAGGGCAATCTTACGTAATACACACGTGATACATGTATTGTGAATATAGTACTTGTTTACATGTTTAATTAATACTATCATCAGCATCATCATCACTACCATCAGCATCATCATTATCATCATTATCATCATCATCATCACTACCATCAGCATCATCATTATCATCATTATCATCATCATCATCACTACCATCAGCATCATCATTATCATCATTATCATCATCATCATCACTACCATCAGCATCATCATTATCATCATTATCATCATCATCATCACTACCATCAGCATCATCATTATCATCATTATCATCATCATCATCACTACCATCAGCATCATCATTATCATCATTATCATCATCATCATCACTACCATCAGCATCATCATTATCATCATTATCATCATCATCATCACTACCATCAGCATCATCATTATCATCATTATCATCATTATCATCATCATTATCATTATCATCATTATCATCATCATTATCATTATCATTATCATCATCATCACCACCACTACCACCACCACCACCACCATCACCACTACCTCCACCACCACCACCACTAGATACCACAAACCTATTGTTATGCTGATGTAGACAGGGTGACATAACCCTATTGAAGCGACTGTGGCGATATCTTCTCAACAGGCGTCGTCTGCTGTGCGCGTCGCTTAGCAACGAAGGATGCACTTCTGGAAGGTTCAGTATATCCATGACAACGGCGTGAAGGTAGACCCGTTCTCTGAGGTCACGTGCCATCCTCTGACGTGCCACCTGTCAACGCATGCGCGCTATTAACATCGTGATATATCGCTCTTTATCGCGCCAGAGTTATTTAAACTATATAAGCATTCGATAAACCAATTCACTTTTTTAACTTTATTTATTTATTTCAATATTTTATACGCGATCGCTATAATTAATAAATTCTAGCGAGGAAACCGCCATGTTATATATATCAAGGATAATAATTATTCTCTCATAGACTATTTCCCTCTATTTACATTAAATATAATGTTTACATATATAATTTACCAATAAATCATCATGCACCTAATAATACTTTATCGAAAATAATAAAAATAATAATTTATCAGAAGACAAAACAACACATTTGTTAATAATTAGAATATCTAAATATGTAAAACTTGTAATAATAAAGTATAGTAATTAAGATGAATAATAATTTAAAGTCTTGAAATTATGAATATTAATAAAATGAAACATATATTTTAAAAATGTACTTTAAAATTATTAATGGATTTTGAAGATTTAATATCATTGTCAATAAGATTATTTATTAGAGAAATAGGGGAAAGTAGCCGAATACGAACACTATCGGTATCTCAGAAATCATAAATCTACAAAAAAAATTAATAAATAAAATAGTCTAAATAAGTATTTTTTATTTTTTAATTATTCAAAATAGTGCTGATATATCCAATAAACTGATTTTTGTATTACGTTATTAAATTTATGAAAAAATGTTTAACTTAAAACCTTCTTAAGAATATACAAATGTATCGATATAAAACAGCAATATATTATTAAAAACTAAAGAATTCTAAAGAGATCATTTAAATCCATAATACGGACACTCTAGATGTCTTAATACGGACACCCTATAACCAATTAGCGTGTGAACTATTCTGATTTCCATAAAAATCGCGTTATAATATTAATACCACAAAAGAAGCTGACTTTCAACATATTATTATTTAGATACTTAACTTGTATTATTAATTAATAAAATAATAAAAATATATTAAAAATAAATTAATTACTAATAATAAATTATATTAAATTATTCATAAAATTAATTATAAGTAATGTAATTTTAAGTTATCTAATTGGTTCATCAATAATTACGGGTGTATTATAATATATAGTTTATTTAGTGGTATATAGGGTGTCCGACGGATAATACGGACAGTGTCCGTATTATTAAATAGATATATTAACAAATATTTGTAATCAATGATTCGTATTTAAAAATGTACTATATAAATGGTTACTATATGTACAAGATCTAAGTGTATATAAATTGATCTCATTAATGTGATATACATTATCACATACGATAATTTCTATTATTGCGTATATATATATATATATGTATATAAATATTAGATCTATATGATGGTATATATATATATATATATATATATATAACCGTATACGGTAATGATTTAGTACACACATACATTTATATCACGTGTTTATAACACGTGACACCCACGTGGTCATAACCTACATCACATGTATCAATATTAAATGCTTATACACAATCATACACTGTTAAAAATAAGGGTATATCATTATGAATTATATGGTATAACATATGGAAATACGAGTTATACCATACAATTACGTTAAATGGTATAAGATCACATATTATATGGTATAACATTTGATTTATTTAGTTATACCATATAGATTGATTGAAATGGTATACGATTACGAATTATATGGTGTAGCATTCGTAATTTTTAGTTATACCATTAGCTATTAAATATAATAATATAACTTTATGAATTATATAGTATACAATATGGAAATACCAGTTATACCATAACATTTTAAAATTAAGTTTAAATTTGATTGAAAATAAAATGTATAAGAAATATAATTCATAATAGTATCCTTCATAGTATCCTTAATATAACGGTTTACTTATTGTTATTATATATATATATATATATATATATATATATATATATATATATATATATATATATATACTTATATCTTATTGTTGTATTATATTATTATAGACATAGCATTTATTGCTTCTAATTGCAATTAAACTGGTTTTAAGAAACTATATAGATTCCCCATAGGGAAATATGTATACATATACATTTCCTATATTTTATATACAAATACTTATAATTATTCGAGTATATGTATATATATATACATAATTCCATTTTATTTCTACACTCAACATGAGAATCATCTATTTTTCAACACATTACAATATACATCAGGTATTTATACTTATATTATATATATATATATACAAATTATATCATATTATATATAATAATATAAAAGTTTATATAATATATAATTTTATAATATATTTATATATTATTTATAATATATAATTAAATTGTTAGAATATAATTATATAATTATATATATATATATATATATATATATTATAAAGTCAAAGTTGTAGATATATCGATTAATGTAATATACATTTAATGCATTTAGCATTACGTAACAGAAATCGATATATCTACATCAAACTTTAAACTAGATTTCGGTGTCTCGCTCTGTGTTAATTGCATAGACAATGCCATGTAAATGTTTATTTTTCTAGTATTTTATATTGTTATCGTCTGTAAAGTATAAATTCCACTCGGTGAGATTGCTTCATTATTAGGTCTGCATCTCATCTGGTAGGTACTATTATTTTTATTATTATTATTATTATAATTATTATTATGTTATATTATTATTATGTTCAACAGGTCTTTACTTTGATTAATAAACTGTATTAGAACATTCACTTTATTACATATATATATATATATATTATAAAATTATGATAACTATATGCTATATATATATATATGCAGGATATTAATATGCAGGAAACTGAAGAATTATTTCCAGAATTTCAAATTCATTTAAAATATTATAAAAACTGCCAGAGAGGAATAGTGAGTTGATGGGGATGAAAAAGCATATAACGTATATACACAAATATATAGACGAATATATTGATGTACTAGGTAGCGCTACTAGGCAAACTGATCAAACAGGTAATTTAGTTATCTAATTAATAACATATGTTAGTATAACTAATAACTAATATTAGTTAAATATCTATATAAAATAAATATGCAATTATATTTTATTAGTCCATGGATAGTATACTATATATCCATATATTGTCAATTATTTATTTTATTTTTTAGCTCACAATGTAATTAAATTTAAATAATATTACTATATTAATATATTAATAATAGGTATGTAATAGGTATATTATATATATATAAATAATGTTAACTGTTGTACAAATATTATTAATATCCTTCTATCCTTGATCAAATATAGATTATAAAGTCTATAATTAAATATATATAATATAATATTTCCTAAAATAGATGCGGGAATCTTATACTTTATGATGGGAGTTTGCAAATTATTGAAAAATGAATTTACAATGAAAATAAAGATAAGGTTATTTAATACTTACTTAATACTATATATTTAATATTATAGTTATTTTATGATTTTTCGTATTCTAATTCAAAAGTATAGTATATATATAATTATAATTGTAATTAGAAAAATCTAATAGCAGTTATATATATATAATATGTATACTCTATTATATATATATATATATATATATATATATATAACTGCTATGAAGATATAAGAAACTGTATACAGTTTCTTATATCTTATGAGATATATCTTATATATAAGATACATATTTATACTATTATATAATATACAATATTATTATATACTCTAGTATACTATATATATATATATATATAGATATATATAACTTATATAAATATTTGAATTTTAACAATAATGACTCCATATATCAGAAAAGTGGATGCTTATTATGTGTGTCGATTATTGTTTGGTTTTCGTTCAAAATAATTTATTTCGTATTTTATTAAGTGTTATTGTTAATTTTATTTGTTTCATAACATGTCCTACAAACATTAATTGTTTATGTAATTTTGTATCACGATATTTATTTTAAAATGTATCTGTTAATTAACAATATTGTTACACCAACATATATGTGCTTTTTAGAAAATAAATTATCATTATAAATGTCGATTCCATATATAAATTAATAATATAGAATAGTAAGTTATTATAAACACTGGTATAAATTTAAATAAAATATAGTATAACTTATAATAAATTATGGTATAACTTTAAATAAAATATAGTATAACTTTTAATAAATTATGGTATAACTTTGTATAATATATGGTATAAATTTTAATAAATAATGGTATAACTTTATATCAAATATGGTATAACTTTTTATAAATTATGGTATAACTTTATATAATATATGGTATAAATTATGGTATAACTTTATATAAAATATGGTATAACTTTTTATAAAATATGGTATAACTTTTTTAATTAGTTATACCGTAAATGGTATACCAGGACGCCACGGGGTTATACCATTTTTTAATCAATGTTATACCATTTATTTCTAACAGTGTATATACTCTCTATTTGTAGCACGTGATGTGTGTGTGTGTGTGCGCGCACAGTGTGCGGGTAGGTGTGCGGGTAGGTGTGCGAGTAGGTGTGCGAGTAGGTGTCCGGGAATGTAGGCTATTCTATAGAATTAAATAGTGTATAGTATTTAATTGACATTTCGTTGTATTTATTATTTATTTTCTAAGAAAAATCTTTACATATTTATATATATAAATATTGGACTCTATTTCTTTTATAATCTAAATATATGAAACATTAATAATATACCATTAATTATGTAGGATAAAGAGGGATATATACTGTAGGAGAGGGGACATATTCAAACATACGAATGAAATAACTTCTTAATAAATAGTTGATGTATAAATTACAAAACTACCCTACAATCTTTAATAAAAACTAAATTATTTAATTTCCAAATTCTTATAAACCTGCTAAAAATGCAAATATTGGAATAATTGAATTTAAATACATTATTTTAAATTCCCATTTCCACTGGTATTGACATACACATGTAAAAGTACACACATACACACACATATATACATACAAATATATATATATATATATATATATACCTATAGGAGAAACTATATAAACTTCGTGGGTTGTTATATCTCAATATCTTTTGATCCACCAGAAAAAGTTTACATATCAAAAGTATTTAAGATATATTTATTTTAATAAATCAATACTCAACAACTTTTACATTATTGATTGATGGTCGAATTTATTACGTTGTTCTGGAGAGTTATGCTAAAGAAATAATACATAACAGTTATTATATCTTAATACTATACATATATGCTATATATATCGGGAATAGAACTATTTAGTAACTTTACTGTTAACTATATAGTTAACAAGGACGTGATGTCCGACGGATCGCTATATCTTCAATATCGGTTACTTGTTGAACTCCCAACTTGATCATTTTCAGTAATATATTTAATTATATTTCATTTATTTCAATCTTTGAATCAAATATAGCAATGATATTGATTTATTTATGAAATAAATGCATTCATATTTTTAATTGTTAATTTCTATATATATATATATACCTTTAGAAGAAACTATCTAAATTTCGTGGGTTGTTATATCTCAATTAAAAATACGAATTTATTTATAAATAAAGTTCTAATTGAACGATGTTTTTTCATTATTATTTATGTTGACATTCCAAATAATATAATATGTATTAAATTATATTATTAATTTAATATAATCATATTGAAATCATTGATTTAAAAATGAGCTTTACATTGATTTGTATATAAAATTAAAATGTGTATACCTTGACCATTACGCAATAATATAAAATCACTCAAGCGGAAAATAAAAGTATCACAAGATATTCGTTATCAGATGCCCGGTACTTGAATGTAACTAGGTAACATACATAAGGTATGGTGACATATTGAACTTTCTTGCAACTACCACGCAGTTTGGAAATTCATCGATAAATGGCATTTTTTATTCTTTTTATAAACAAAAATTCTAATACAAAATTTAAATAAACAAAGATAGATTCTTATAAATATAAATATTATGTATATAAATATTATTTATTAAATACATAAGTAATATTAAAATTATTCAATATCTTCATATTTAGTTGACTTATTATAACCCTTACAATAAAGTCACGCAGTTTCGAATAGTTTGCCCAATACGTGCGTGAACACATCTATTTATAGATAATATGCTGAAGTACAGCAATAATCGTTATCAGTGATTCATTAACGATGATAGTGGACCAAAGTACTACCGTGGTATCACGTGGTATGATCGCAGTACGAGTGGCGCTAAAATATAGACTAGCGACAGTATATATATACTATGCGATATCGCATACATGTAACTATAGTTAATTAAATCATGCACCAGGTGTGCGGTGTGCGGTGTGCGGGTGACCTCTCCGGAAAGTATAGCGGCACAGTTAAATAATATCATTTTTTATTATGTTACGCGATAAAAAATTATATACACGAATCCACACACACACACACACATATATGTGTGTATATATATATATATATATATATATATATTTATATATATATATACATGTATACGAGTATTGATTATACTTCTTATACTGTGTCTCATACATACGTATCTATACATGCCGTAGTATACATAAGTATGACTGGATCGTAGTGAGTCATCGATATATGTGATTTGCGGAACTCAGACATATATGGGGAGTGGAAATAGCATATGATTATGTGTGCGAGTCACACATTATGTCGGTGTGCCCACACGTGCGTGTGTGTGAGTGTGCGGGTGCGGATATACACTGTTAAAAATGATGGTTTTCTAGACCGATATTTACTGCAGAAAACCATCTAAATGGTATTTAAAATAAATATTTATTTAAAACCCTCTAAATGGTATTCTGTGAAACCGACTGTATAAAACCCTCTAAATGGTATTCTAAATTTCTACGGTGGAAAACCATATAAATGGTATTCTTAATTTCAATTTGGAAAACCATATAAATGGTATTCTACATATCTACTGTGGAAAACCCTCAACATGGTATTCTAAATTTCTACTGCAGAAAACCATATAAATGGTATTCTTAATTTCTACTGCAGAAAACCATATAAATGGTATTCTTAATTTCTACTGTAGAAAACCCTCTTAATGGTATTCTTAATTTCTACTGCAGAAAACCATATAAATGGTATTCTTAATTTCTACTGTGGAAAACCCTCTAAATGGTATTCTTAATTTCTACTGCAGAAAACCATCAAAATGTATTCTTAATTTCTACTGCAGAAAACCATATAAATGGTATTCTTAATTTCTACTGTGGAAAACCCTCTAAAAGGTATTCTTAATTCTACTATGGAAAACCATCTTCAAATCATATGGCATTTTACACGACTTAAGTATTATTATTAAGTTTATATAATTCTTTTATTATAGAAAAAATAAAATATTATATCTTTTAATTATTTTGAAATATTGATTTATTTTTTATGTATGCAAATCAATTAATAATTATTATTTTAAATTAATATTTAAGTAAATATACTGTTTTTAATAAATAAAATATTATTTTAAAAACTAAAATAGTGTATGTAATCCTATGTATTTTGCTACATTATCATAATATAATTCAGGTGACTCATGAACTACAATTGTAATCATAATTATATTGATAATATAAATGGAAATCATGTTGAACTAATTGCCCAATATTGAATATATCGCAATTGCATATTGATTAAATATTTTATTCAATATTAAAATTATTTTATTATTGAATTTAAGTTTTAAATCTAACTTAAATGAAATTATATAATATATAAGTTAATAATTTGCTACAATACTACGCAAATATACTAATATTTATTTTACATATAAAATTATGTTCAACTTATATCAACAACTTAAGTTATTGATGTAAGTTGAATATTGTGATATTCTTAATTTTTACCGTGTAAAATCCACTAGATGGTATTCTTAATTTCTACTGCAGAAAACCATATAAATGGTATTCTTAATTTCTACTGTGGAAAACCCTCTAAATGGTATTCTTAATTTCTACTGCAGAAAACCATATAAATGGTATTCTTAATTTCTACTGTGGAAAACCCTCAACATGGTATTCTAAATTTCTACTGCAGAAAACCATATAAATGGTATTCTTAATTTCTACTGCAGAAAACCATATCAATGGTATTCTTAATTTCTACTGTGGAAAACCCTCTAAATGGTATTCTTAATTTCTACTGCAGAAAACCATATAAATGGTATTCTTAATTTCTACTGTGGAAAACCATCTAAATGGTATTCTTAATTTCTACTGTGGAAAACCATCTAAATGGTATTCTTAAATCCGATAATAGAAAACCCTTAATATGGTATTCTAAAAATTTCACTGCAGAAAACCACCAAAAGGGTTCTATTATAAGCACACCTTAAATACCATTTATTTTACTGCAGAAAACCATTTACTTATTACAGTGTAGTGTACGATTCTAATCCATAGGTATTATGTAGGTATTATATATATATATATATACATTGTATCTATAGGTAGCTAGTAAGTAAAGTAATCAGTGATAGTGGTTAGATTATAGTTTGATCATCATCGTTATTTGTGATTAACTGATCACAATACGATTACAATCATATTACAATCATTGATAAGAAACTATGCTTTGATTACGAACTACACTTATAAATCATTGATTTTAATACGATTGTAATCAATGATTGTTAACTGCTCACTGACATAGATTCACGATCAGTTGGTAATCATGATTGTAATACGATTTTAATCGAATCAAAATATGTGATCGTAATCAATACATAGCCCCATGATTGTAATCTGATTACTTATTGGATTGTAATCTGAATACGATCATTGATTGCTTTACTTACTGTGTATTCACTAAAGATAAGATAATCTAGGCGAATGATTACGGCTAATATATATCAGCCTATCAGATTATTTTACTAATAACAACAGGATGATATCCGGTATATCATGAACAATTATATTCTACTGATTAGATGTTTACAAATAATCTAATTAATCGCCCACGTTTAGACAAGTGCTACTTTGATTATCTATCAGGTTCCTAATTGAAGAATAAATAGGGAACTACTACTAGGTACTGCTACTACCACTACCACTACCACTACCACGATCACTACCACTACAACTACCACTACCACTGACACTACCACTACCACTACCACTACCACTACCACTACCACTATTATTACTACTACTACTACTAATACTACTACTACTACTACTACTACTACTAATACTACTACTACTACTACTACTACTACTACTACTACTACTACTACTACTACTACTACTACTACTACTACTACTACTACTACTACTACTACTACTACTACTACTACTACTACTACTACTACTACTACTACTACTACTACTACTACTACTACTACTACTACTACTACTACTACTACTACTACTACTACTACTACTACTACTACTACTACTACTACTACTACTACTACTACTACTACTACTACTACTACTACTACTACTACTACTACTACTACTACTACTACTACTACTACTACTACTACTACTACTACTACTACTACTACTACTACTACTACTACTACTACTACTACTACTACTACTACTACTACTACTACTACTACTACTACTACTACTACTACTACTACTACTACTACTACTACTACTACTACTACTACTACTACTACTACTACTACTACTACTACTACTACTACTACTACTACTACTACTACTACTACTACTACTACTACTACTACTACTACTACTACTACTACTACTACTACTACTACTACTACTACTACTACTACTACTACTACTACTACTACTACTACTACTACTACTACTACTACTACTACTACTACTACTACTACTACTACTACTACTACTACTACTACTACTACTACTACTACTACTACTACTACTACTACTACTACTACTACTACTACTACTACTACTACTACTACTACTACTACTACTACTACTACTACTACTACTACTACTACTACTACTACTACTACTACTACTACTACTACTACTACTACTACTACTACTACTACTACTACTACTACTACTACTACTACTACTACTACTACTACTACTACTACTACTACTACTACTACTACTACTACTACTACTACTACTACTACTACTACTACTACTACTACTACTACTACTACTACTACTACTACTACTACTACTACTACTACTACTACTACTACTACTACTACTACTACTACTACTACTACTACTACTACTACTACTACTACTACTACTACTACTACTACTACTACTACTACTACTACTACTACTACTACTACTACTACTACTACTACTACTACTACTACTACTACTACTACTACTACTACTACTACTACTACTACTACTACTACTACTACTACTACTACTACTACTACTACTACTACTACTACTACTACTACTACTACTACTACTACTACTACTACTACTACTACTACTACTACTACTACTACTACTACTACTACTACTACTACTACTACTACTACTACTACTACTACTACTACTACTACTACTACTACTACTACTACTACTACTACTACTACTACTACTACTACTACTACTACTACTACTACTACTACTACTACTACTACTACTACTACTACTACTACTACTACTACTACTACTACTACTACTACTACTACTACTACTACTACTACTACTACTACTACTACTACTACTACTACTACTACTACTACTACTACTACTACTACTACTACTACTACTACTACTACTACTACTACTACTACTACTACTACTACTACTACTACTACTACTACTACTACTACTACTACTACTACTACTACTACTACTACTACTACTACTACTACTACTACTACTACTACTACTACTACTACTACTACTACTACTACTACTACTACTACTACTACTACTACTACTACTACTACTACTACTACTACTACTACTACTACTACTACTACTACTACTACTACTACTACTACTACTACTACTACTACTACTACTACTACTACTACTACTACTACTACTACTACTACTACTACTACTACTACTACTACTACTACTACTACTACTACTACTACTACTACTACTACTACTACTACTACTACTACTACTACTACTACTACTACTACTACTACTACTACTACTACTACTACTACTACTACTACTACTACTACTACTACTACTACTACTACTACTACTACTACTACTACTACTACTACTACTACTACTACTACTACTACTACTACTACTACTACTACTACTACTACTACTACTACTACTACTACTACTACTACTACTACTACTACTACTACTACTACTACTACTACTACTACTACTACTACTACTACTACTACTAATACTACTACTACTACTACTACTACTACTACTACTACTACTACTACTACTACTACTACTACTACTACTACTACTACTACTACTACTACTACCACTACCACTACCACTACCACTACCACTACCACTACCACTACCACTACCACTACCACTACCACTACCACTACCACTACCACTACCACTACCACTACCACTACCACTACCACTACCACTACCACTACCACTACCACTACCACCACAACTACCTTTGTAATCTACAGTCACGTGCAAAATATGTTCCTATCTAATTTATCGCAATAACCGCTGTGATCACATGTGATCTATTTAAAAGTCACCTGACAATACATGACTATAAAAGCCATATATCAAGGTGATCATCATCATATCAACGTTAGGTTAAAGTGTATATAAGCTATCTATCTAGAAAACTAGTATTATATTTAGGTTATATTCTCTAGAATGTATATATTTAATTAATATTTACATCGTAAAAATACATACAATTATACGCTAACATAAATTTATATATATATATATATATATATATATATATAATGTGTGTATACGTGTGTGTCAGTGTGTGTTTATGTACATTGAGTCGATGAAATGTATTGGAGTTATTATAATGACTCCAATATATATAGATTCAACATTACACTGGAAACTCCTTACATATAAATTATATTATTAAAATACTATCTATTATAACAGCATTATTATATAAATAAAATAAAATATTACCAAATAATATTCTTATATGTATCTTTACATATTGCTAAGAAATATTTATATTATTGTAATGCTATATGTGGTCCAACGTTTAAGTATTTAGTTATAAGAATGATTGTGACACACATTTCTGTTATCTATATTCAAATGAGGAAAGATACCAATGTAGATGCCATTTATAAAACATTACATGGTTAAGATAAATATTGGTATAATACATTTTAAAACAAAGAAAGTACCTAATCTGGAAGTTTTAGGAATACATTTAAATTACGAAATCTTCATTAACCACCAGATTTAGTAATTTTAAATATATACTTATATATATATATAAGTATATACTTATATATATATAGTATATAGTTGATATTACAAATATTCAACTACCATACAAATAATTATGGTATGCACTAATTAATTTATTTACTACATTTAAATCTATAAAGAAATTAATAATAATCGTGTATATTATTAATTATTATTAATTATTAAACATACTTTTAATTTGTAGATATAGACAAAGTACGAGAAAATAAACATGAGGAATATCTATTAAAATTATTTAGATTAAATATTATTAATTAATTATTTATTAATTATTTAAAATTATTAGTTATCCCTTAGTGAGTGATGCCCTATCTTTACAATGTAATTAGGAAAGTGATTATTTAAATTCGAATCTTAAAATTATAATATTATTATTATGATTTATTATTACTTTATTTTTAATATTTTATTTTAACGATACAACTTATTATAACGATATTATACTTTATATATTGTATATTATACATTGTATATTATACATTATTAGTATATATTATACCAAAATCAAGGTTTTTCTTCAATAGAAGGAGTTTAACTTACCAACTTCGTTCTACCATCTATGATGATCTTATTGACTATATATCTGATTCTTATAATCATATTACTTAAGGATTTTAGAAATGGTCCCAATCATATGATTCCTTCTGTGAATCGCGTAAAAAAGATAGAACTGTTGAATGACCACCTCTCAAACGAGTGCACTCTCATAAAAAAAGTATTATTTTCAACTCCTCAATGCTAAATCAGTACGAAATATAGTTGATTTGATATCTCAATTAATTATTTATTCTAATTGTTCTATATATGCTATTACTGAGACTTGGCTAACTAATGATGATTCTGCTCTAGCTTCTCAACTGACACCTCCTGGTTTTAAATGATTGCTTGCTAATAGGTCTTCATCACATCGTGGTGGAGGCCTAGCTCTGTTATTCTCATCGTAATAACTTAAGCTTATTTCGTCATCTACATCAGGTTTCTTTCCATGTGAAATTTCGATCTGTAATATTCAGTTTCTTCCTTATTTACCATTGGAATTATACTTATCTACCGTCCACCTTCATCTAGCCTACGGTGTTTCTTAACTGACCTCACCTCTTTTTTTCTATCATATCGGTTAACACGGATATTCTTGGTGATTTTAATATTCAAATTAACAATGATAATTATGCTTCCTTATCTCTGAATGAACTTACATTTGAGTTTTCCCTGAAGCAACATGTTTGTTTTCCTACTAACACTAATGGTAGTAATATTGACTTAGTTTTATCTTTAGCTGATTATAATTTATTTTCATATCCCATTCAAAGTTATCTAATATCTGATCACTTTGCCATTTTATTTGATTTATACTTGCCGGTGACACAAATTAATCGACCTTCTAGATCATTTCAGAAAAACTTCTCCATTGATAATCAAAATTTTGTCAACTACGTATTCAATCAAATTAACAACAGTATATCTTCTGATTTTTCTACACTTTGTGATTATTTTAATTTGGCATTATCTAATTCGCTTGATATTTTTGCACCCTCAATTACTATTATCAACCGAACTTATTCTAAGTCTCCCTGGTTTAATATTGAGCTTGCTAAACTGAGGCAACTACTTCATAGACTACAACGTAAATATATATCCTCTAAACTTGACTCTGTTCGTATTGCCTTTAAAGCTTTTCGATCGCTTATCTTTTATCGCTTTATTTTTTTCTAGAATATCGTCGATGAAGATTAACTCCTCATTGTCTCCTTATTATGTTAATATATATGGTATTCCACAAGGCTCTGTTCTAGAAGAACAAGCTCCAAGCTTGTCCCTATATTGTTAATTATTTATATATTTCCTAAAAAATCAATTTTTCACAAATATTCTAATATTCACTATCATCTTTATGCCAATGATATTTAGATATATACGTAATTTCCTAGTTCTAGTGATTATGATCTGATTCAAATGTCTATGTTTAATTAAGCTCACTGAATGGTTCTCTCATAACTCTCTTTCCTTAAATATGACTAAAACTGATACTATAATATTCTCTAGACCCAATTCTCCTCTATCAATCACTCATCCTTTTTTTTACTATCTCTACCAACTTCTAAATCTATAACTATAGTTAGGTATACCCTTGCTTTAACTATAACCTCTCAACTAGACTACTCTCCACACATTAATAACATGCTACGCACTGCCTAATATTTTTTATATAATATTAGAAACTATCGTTATAAGCTTACCTTTGTCATGACTACATTTTTAATATACTTGCTAATATTCAGTAGACTTATCTATTAATAGCAATTGCTATTCATTATTATGTAATTCACCTGTTAACCTGATGTATAAACTCGAGCGTATCTGAATTCATAATAAACTATATTTTATTATTTATTATTATTAAATTAATATTCATTCTATATTCCTCTCTACTGGCTAAACAACCCGATTAACTTTATCGAATAATTTCTCTCCATACTGCACTAGGCCACCTACGATCCTCTAACTGACTGAACCATCCTTTCGCCGGAAACAAAACGTGGGTAGCGTCGCTACACTGTTTGCGCCAGCCTCCTTTGGAATCAACTCCCTATAATTCATCAATACATCAACGACCATCTTTAAACATACTAATGAAGTAGATCCTTGTTAGTGATATCTGAACTTCAAATATATTCGTTTTCGCCACGTTGTATACAATGTATTATTGTCTTTACTAATTATTACATTTATTTATTGTTTTTTATATATTATTGTCACATTATAAGAATTTTATAATTGAACTAGTATTTAAATAAATCATCATCATCATCATCATCATAATAATAATTATATTGCGTGAGCTGTTACATTTCTCTACACATATATATATATTCTAAACATTAGTTACCATGGTAACACTGCAGTGTTGTGCCCGGTGATGAACGCTATAGTTACTAATGCAGAACTACATTAACATCGGCTGTCTTTGTTATAAACACGTGACTTGTAACTAATATAGTAAGTGAGAATTATTGCGACTAGTTGTTTACTTCCGGTGATGTTCCGGTAACCTTGGTGCACCTATAGCTGACTTTAAATATATTAATATTATGTATGTTTGATGTTTGAAGTTAGGAGTATAGATAACTATTTAACTCTTCAGAAGAAAACTTCAATAATTTATTATTAGTTATTTTAATAATATTTTTATATTTTTATTATTTGTGTTCACATTTACTAATCTAACATTCCTAACATTCCTAAAATTATGTCCTACTTACAAATGATCACTTATTTATGTATTATTATTTATAAATAATATATGCCATATGTTATAAATAATACATATATGTTAAAACACAAAGGAGAATTTTCATGGTAATATATATTTATAAATAAATCATATATCTATCTATCTATGTTATTTCTTTTTCTTTATAGTATTTACATGAACCCCCTTTATACACACACATATATATATATATATATATATATATATATATATATATATATGCATTCAGTCAACAGAACTATCGTGAGTATATGTATGCATACTTCATCATGGGGTGTAACATGGGATAGACAGGGATAACGTACGATATGTTAACTCGGGTGTGATATTTGTAGCAGAAAGTAGATCACGTGGTCACATGGTCAGATGGTCAGGTGGACAGTTAGACAGGTAGACAGGTTGTTTATACATAGCGTAATATAACGGTAGTCTATTCTACCCACAAAGATACGTTGAAACATAGTTATGTGGTTTAGGATTATATACTCTCATATAGGTACACATGTACTAGGTACCACAGATACCGGATACGATGCCATATACTGCCGCCAGGGTTGAAGTTATACTATAGCGAAGTGCGCAAGTTAACCTCTGACCTCCACATGTGAAGTAGGACGCAGCCACTGATCCAGATCGTTAACGTCAACACCATTAACATAGCTCCAAATGTTCTGTACATTCTGTGATACCTGTTGGCAGTTGCAGTTGGCTGTTATAGGTCACAACCACGGCTAAACACAAGTATGTTTGAACATAACGTATTTAGGTGTTCAGCAAGCAATAGTTATTCATACACACATATAAATATATATATATATGGATGTTCATGAAATGACGTCATAAATAATAATAACAATAAAGCACAGATCGAAATAACTAAAAAATAAACAAGAGAGAAAACTACATACAACACGTTGCCGAGTTCTATTGGAGTTACCTCTTTAATAATGCATGCCAGTATAATACCGTGTACCGTGTACCACATGTTAAGTATGTATAACTACTGACACAGTATAACTTGCCTTATAAGGCAGTATTGTGTACTGTATGTAATAGTATTCGATACAAATTAATAGATTATAAATAAATAGATTAATTAATTAATACATTTATAAATTGCGTTACTATTAGCACACTCACACACTCACACACTCACACACTCACACACCCACACCACTACTAACGTATTAGGATAGGTACCGGTCAACGTGATGATATGTCCGTATCCCAGTAGACACAGTAGAACGCCCGCAATGATGCTAACCACGCTGAATACCAGCACTAGGTTCCATAACTGTGTACGAATGTGTTACCGGGGTTATCGGGGGTTACCGGGGTTACCGGGGGTTACGTAGGTGTACTATTATAGTGAGTTTTAAGGAGTATGTTGTGACCCCGCACTTTAAATATTTGCCAAAAAAATCAGATTTGTTCATAATAAATTATATCATAGTCCAATTTATTTATTATAATCAGTAGATGTATTTTATTAGATGCCCCAATTCAAATACTTAAAAAATGAACTGCTATATACTGTATAGTATATACTACTTTATACTACAGTGTATAGTATACACAGTTATCATAGTATATATATATATTTGTATATCTAAAAGAAATATTAAATATTAAACTACTAAAATATTCCCGGAAACGGAAATCGAGGCAGGAAATTGATAACAAGACACATTGACATCTAATCAATATAACGATGAGTCACCACACTGCGCTGCGCATGCGCTCTACGTACAGTAGGTCACGTGATACAATACACACACACACGTGGCATACATAGTACATATTATCGCTCACTATAACATTTAAATTCAGTGGTAGTCTTAAACTAAAGGGGATGCGTGATACGCTGTGTGTACCGCGTTACGTTACGACACGGTAGCTATATCTGAAGTCACGTGATTAGCACAGTCACGTGGTTATCATAGTCACGTGGTTGTGGTAGTCACGTGTTTGTGGTAGCGTATACGCTATGTATAGACATATATACATATTAATAAAGATTGGCGTAAAAATGTAAGAAAAAGTGTATATACTATATAAAATATATGTGATATTGATATCAGCTCTACTGTTGAATCGCTATATACTGCTATTGAATCGCTCTACTTACAGACACTATATAGTATATAGTATATAGTATACATGATATCATATATATTCTATATATAGTACATATAGTACATATATATATATATTTATGATGTATTAATAATTTGGTAACATTACCTAGAAATCAAATTTAATATTTTTGTTTCTTACGATATAAACTGAAATTAAAAATATAATACATTTAATAACAATGGGTACTGTTCGTATATTAAGCTTTATTTATATCATTTCAGCTTAAGGATGATTTCATTATTACTTAAGTATAAATCATATGAATTATAAACTACAAATATTAAATGTGATTTCTAGGAAATATTAAAACCTTATTAATATATGGAAATATATTTCTGCTAAAACCTATTGTTGCATATATAGTGAGAGTGTTAATTAAACATACCTAATAGGTACACATATTCCATTTGAAATAGGCGTTATAATACATATATGTCTACACATATGGCTACACATCTACAATCTAGAAATGTCCACCTATACGGGATAACCAGAATCAGAAAGGCACTTACCCAACTAGAACTCTTATCTATCTGTCATTGCCAACACTACTACTATAGTAGTATACATATACTGTACATTGTACAATATACTGTATACAATAGTATACATAGACTGCAGACTGTTGTACACCGAAGTCAGTGAACCGGAACTATAGTTATATTAGTTATAACTAACTGTATACATATATAGGGAAGAATATAGTTTGGGGTATATATACCCTAATTCGGACCAGTAACGTATAAAAGATTCTATGTATATAATATTTATTACATTTATTTATGTTTTATATATATATACTTATATGTATAGAATTGCCATACAACATATTTTCTGTTAAAATACAAACATTTGGTTTTTTAATTTTGTAACCTAATTCGGACCAATTTTAATATAATTATATTTAAATTGTAATTTAATTAATTGTATTTACGTTAATGATTAATACATATATAATTAGGTTATGATTTATTATTTAATATGAATCATCAAGTTTATTTCATATATCTATTCGTTATAATAAATTAAATATAAAAATATTGAAAATAATAGACAATATAAGCATTAATAATAAATATTAATAATTAATTATTTAAGGATACTTCAAAATAATAATAAAATTATATAAATTTACATTATTATAAAATTAATATATATAAACTTTTTAATTAAATTTTAAAAATATAGTATTTAATTATTTAATATCGGGGAAAGTCTCCGATTACCGACCCCTAAATGATTATTTGTAATAACTTATTCAATATTAAATATATTTATTTGAAATTGTGTAATTAGGGTAATATTATGGCAATGAATAATGTGGCTATTTTAAATTTTGGATATAATTATATTTATAAGAATAAACCGGGGGGTCATTAATCGGATACATGTTCCTAATACCGACACATTTCTCCTATTACCGACCCCCTAGAATATTCGTGGTATAAATAATTGTAGTATTATTATATCCAATAAAAAGAGTAGATATACATAAATATAATTAATTATAACATACACGCAATTTATTTGTTATTGAATTTATGTTTTAATAGTAATATTAAATTTAAATTTAAACTTATAGTAATTATATTAAAATAGTTTAAATTATTATTTAATATTTATTTATCAATCAGTATGTATATAATCAACTGGAATCAAGAATCCTAAATCTATATCAATGATACACAAACAACTTACGATATATTTAAAAGTAAAATACGGATCTATTTTGATTGGATATTATAAATCACATGGGGTCGGTATTAGGGTAATTTAAAGGGTCGGTAATAGGAAAATCACATGGGTTGCTATTATTAAGATATATTGGTTAATAGTTATTCAAATAAAAATTATTTTTATAAAAGTTATAAAAATGTTATTTATCTACAATATTATGTGCAGTATTAAGTTTTCTTTTAATTAATAAAGTATTTACAATGATTTAAAAAAAGTAATTATTCAAATATTTATAAAGTAAAAACAGAATATTTCATTTTATCAAATAACAATTGTAGGATTGAATATTTTGTAAAACAAAATACTTATTCATATTTATCATTACATTACTAAAATGTCATGTATATATAATTATTTGATATATCTTATAGTTACTGAGATACGAGAGGGGGTCGGTATTAGGAGGGGGTCGGTAATCGGAGACTTTCCCCTATTTAGTGTATTTGATTAAATTATTGTAAAGCATAATGAAGATGGAGATGCAAAATAGAATGCTGGTAGTCTCCCCCGGTATGTCTCTATGCTACAGAAGAAACCACTCATCTGTCCACGTATACATCTTATAAGATGTATGCGTTAGCTTCATTTCTTAATACATTCTAAACTATTTTCCTCCCTTATACATCCCTCTATTTCCTCTCATTACACCCCCCATTAAACAACACATTAAACATAAACAATGACACACCTTCATTACTCACTATATTACTGAAATTATTATAAGACGCATGTCCCGTCCTTCTACCTGACATTACGACATTCAAATCCTGTTCTTCATCGCGATTCGCGACCTAATCTAATCTTCCATTCCTTCTAGAACATTCTACTACTTATACCCAAATCTCTAGAACCCCTCTCCTCAAATCACTTCTATAATATCCTATTTATATTTCGTACATCAAATATAACCATCATTTACCCCTACTTAATACCCAACTCTTAATACCTACTTTACACCCCAATTATCAACACCTACTTAATACCCCACTGTTAATACCTACTTCACACCCCAATTACCAACCCCTACTTAATACCCCACTCTTATTACCTACTTCACACCCCAATTACCAACCCATACTTAAGACCCCACTCTTAATACCCACGTCACACCCCAATTACCAACCCCTAGTTAATATATTAAGGGTATACCCTATAATGTGAACGCGGTAATAGATTTATAAAGAAAGGCAAATTACCAGGAATATATAACATAACACAGGCATACCCTGCTAGCTAATACAACATGGAAGAGGTGCAGTACAGTTTGCAGTATAGATGTCTGTGTTCGGTCATGCGTGATGAGAACAATGCAGCACTCGTGAGTACTCGTATACATTCCTAACAAAGAAGAATCCCTAACAAAGGCGAAACTACATTACCTAATAAACGTTTGTCTCATAATAGTGCGATTATGTGTATGAGTATGTGTACACTGTACGACGTACGACAGTGTACGTGTGTGAGTGTGTGAACAGGGCCAGCTTATGTGTATGCATGTGTACGTGTGTGAGTGTGTGAACAGGGCCAGCTTAAACATATATGCTACAGTATACTACGGGCCCTGGGCAATAAAACGTATGGGACACATAATAATTGTATAACATATTAATATAGTCATTCTAGCAATAACTAACATATCTATTCAATATATATATATATATATATATATATATATATATATATATATATATATATATGATGTATTATAATTATATGTGTGATAAAATTATGTAAAAGTATTTAAAATCTTTAAAGTTATAATTTAAAAAAATGTTCGTTTTTCACATCTATATATATATGTATCCTGTGAAGAGGTCTCCTTTAAGATACGCGTATACTATATATATATATATATAGGGGAGGGGGGTCTCCTTCATGATATGTAAATATGTATTAAGGTGCCCCCTTAAAATCATGAAAATATAATGTTTTAAATTAATTAATAAAAAATAAAAATGATATAAGTATAATTAAATATTTATTGTACTCGATTTCCTCTCTACGAAATGAGTATTATGTATTCAGTATACATAAAAGTATATACATTAAGTAGTTTTGATTGTATAAATATAATATTTTCAAAATTGAAACCTCCCAGCTAACAGTAATAGCAGCATAATAGCAGCATAACAGCATATTCTAGAGCCTAAAATGTTTACATTGTGCTATTATGTTGCCATTATGCTGCTATTAAATGTCTATTATGCTGCTATTAATTTGTCATGCTATTATGATGCTGTTATGATGCTATTGTGCTGCTATTATACCAATAATATGCTGCTATTAATTTTAAAAGTATATTATGCTGCTATTATGCTGCTAATATTAGAATGCTATCATTAAATGCATATTAAATATATAATTCAATTAGAAGACGATATAAATTAATTGGTTGTCAAGGTAAAACTAAAGATAAATAAATGCTACGCATGCGCAGTAAATTTAGTAATAAACAAGTATTTTTCCTATAAAATGTTATTAAACATCAAATTGACAACTCAATTGAGTATAACACCATTTTTAGTTGTTACACTAATGTTTATATATATATTATATGTTTATAGTTTTTACTGAAGCAACATATTTAATGACTGACGAGCTACCCTATAGCGATATATCGCGCGTATATAGAGAAAATTAATTATTTTGGGAACAATTATTTTGAAAATATCTAATTAGTTTTAATTACTAGCTATTATACATCTATATAAAATATCGTTTTTTTCGTAATTAATAATCAATATAATCCTTAAACATGACAGAAATTATAGTTACAATATATCTGAATCATATTAAATTGTAATAAAAAAAAGTATAGGTTTTATAATAATATAATTATAACTGCATTTTTTGTTCGTAATCTATAATGTTTAAGATTCCCTTAACGTTTCTCTAGTATCATTTATCGCTTTTTAGTTTTTTTTATCGTTTCGTTTCAAACTATTTTATCTGAAAATCAGCTGATCAGCATATCTAGATATGTATGATATGGTATATAGAACTTATATGGTGATCACTATTATAATGTGCTCCAACATCTTCGTGTACATTTCGAAATTTTTGTAAAATTCACTATCCACATCGGCCTCAAATGACTCATATTTAATTTATTTATTATATTATTTTTATTTTTTTAATTAAAATTAAAAATATATAAGAAAATAGAATGTATAAGAAAAATACAGTTAATTCATGGGCCCCCCAAAATGTTAAGCTAGCCCTGTACATGTGTATGTGTTTGTGTGTATGTGTGTATGTGTGTATACATATATGTATGTATGTGTGTATGAGTGTATGTGTATTGTACTACTTACAATGTATATCGTGTTAATCCCTTACATTGTATTATATATATATATATAATATATATATAATATATAATATATATATATGATATAATATTATACAATAGCCTACTATATCATTGTTGAAATATAATCTTCAATTCTTAGAATGAAATACAATATATACACTGTGCCCTGGATAAAAGCCTAGACAATACGTTATGATAAAAACTATATAAATCTATTGTTTTCACGATTCTACAGTATCGCGTTTATTTAAATACATGTTACATAATATACCTGTGTATGTATACAGACACACGTATGCACATATACCTATTATATAATCGATACATCGGACAGTTATCATCCGAAATACTTGTTGATGAAGTCATCCTTATCTCATCATTCAGTTATTGAATACATTATAACGTGATATATGGTAGAAGTAACATCCTATGTGAAATACGTACGTAATTATACTAATATATTAGTCCAATTGACTATATTATAGTACATTTAAAATACTATAGTATATATATTTTAATCAAGAGTAACATTATTTATTAGTATATACTAGTGATGTAAATGATGCTAAAACCTAAAGCGTCCGTATACGTATATTATATACATTCTCAGTCTCAGTTACCTAAACCAAAGATTTTCCGAAGGAAAGATATAACACTTACGCGAAATCGTGTAATTCGAATTTGTATACAAAATACCCCAGTGCCACCTATAGCGGGTTACTTTTAGGAACTATGTGTTGTTTATAATGTAATTTCGTATTTAACTATACACTTTTAATATGTTAATGTTAAATAACATGCTTTAAATTAATATTTATATGATGAAAACTAAGTGTTCATTACTAATATATAACAAACAAATATGATATTTATGTTTTAAATGCTATAAGTATATATTTAGTAAGTAAAAGTTAATTTAATAGAGCAATGAAAACATTGTTGTATGCAAACAGAGCCGAACCTGCATCTATTTCAGTGATTTCGATACTACTGCTAGCAGCGGCAGGGGATATTAATAAATTACGTTGCATGCATAGGGAGTGTTATATCTTTGCTTCGCAAAATCTTTGCCTAAACTCTCTACTCGGCTCGGGCTCGTTTGGCTAAAGTCTCATCTCGGCTCTGGCTCATTTTTGTTCTCCGAAAATGAAAGTCTCGGCTCGGTATCAAAAACCAAAAGTCTCGGTTCGGTATAAAAAACCAAAAGTCTAGGCTCGGCATCAAAAAGCTCGGTAATATTTACATCACTAGATGAAAATTAAATTATTATTCACTGAATCGCGAAGTTTGCGCAGATAATGTTGTGTAGATTAATGTAAATGTAAAATATATAAAAATTAGTAATAAAATGTAACTTCAAAAAAGCAACATTTCGGCTCGGTTATGTTTTGTAAGAATCTCAACTCGGCTCGGGAACGTTTGGCTATAGTCTCGGTTCGGTTCGGGCTCGTTTTTTTCCGAAAATGAAAGTCTCGGCTCGGCATCAACAAGTTCGGCATAATTTACATCACTATAGTACCAAAGCCCTTAAAAGGGATTTGATAGTACTATAGTATATATTCAGCAATGTTCGTATAACTCTTAAGTATTAACGCAACATCTATATATATATATATATATACATTTCAAAATATCCTTCATGGGATCTCCAGTCATAGTCAAACCCTAATATTAATCTACGAAAAATAAAGTTTTCTTTTAATTGAAGAGTTTAATTCAAATTACAAACCGCGATATCCCACAGCTGCCGCCTATCAGGTTCGGGCGATAATTGATGAACATCGTCATCGTGTTATTGTTATAAGTGGTCTAACTATCGCTGCTAAACCCACAGCTAACCTAAACCCTAGTGAACTCACTAACCTTGTCCACATACAGCCACATAGGCGACTTGTAGATAGCCTGCGACAGTTGACTGTCCTCCGATGACCGTCTGCTCTGATCCTCTGGGATCTGAAGATGGAACGACCCCCTAGCGGTCAGCGCTGACGTCTGCTGAACCTGCTGACCCGTCGGCTTCACCGGAGGACTCAGACCGCTAAACTTATCGTACACGTCACGAAAAGAGCTGGTGTGTTCCTCGGAGTGCGTGACGTCATCGCTGTCGGTTACGTAACATCCGCATACCATCGTTTGGGGGCGTGGTTAGGGGGCGTGGTCAGGGCTAGTGGGGCCAGAAATAGTGGGGCCAGTGGTAGGGTAGAGCTGTAGTCACTTACGATAGTACGGGTAGCGGACCGATACAGACGCCACCTAATATAGAGGTCACCTAATATAGAGGTCACCTATACTACAACTACCACTAAGTATCCTCACTGCTACTATAACTGTGCTATAGCTACTACCTCTACTACTGTAGTAGTTGTATACGACTACTAATAACTACGTTTCTCCCGCCGCTTATAAATATGAGAATTGACGTGGTATCACGTGATGCCACATTTACGGAGAGGGAGTGTGTCACATGTCACGTGTTCAACGTCGTCGGGACGCGCATTATCCCCTCTCTCCGATTCGATGGCAACGTTTCTTTCGTCGTCGTCGAAATTAAAAATACGATTCCAGGTAACCACCTTGAAATGTTATGTAGTAGTAGATGTTATATAATAAGTGTTATTCGTGTGTATTCCTCGTAGAACTTATTACGTACTACTTAGCATAATCTAATAAATATTGTATATTTATAATGTGATTATTTTATATATTTATGTTAGTACATATATATATATATATATATATATATATTATAATATATATATATATATATATATATATATATATATATATATATATATATACTACTTATTAAGTATTACTAATCAGAATCTAATTAATATTTTATATTTATAAAGTGATTATTTTATATATTTATGTTAGTACATATATATATATATATATATATACTACTTATTAAGTATTACTAATCAGAATCTAATTAATATTTTATATGTACAATGTGATTATTTTATATATTTATGTTAGTACATATATATATATATATATAGTGAACCCTGGATATACCGATTAACTCGGACATTTGTTAAGTGGATTTGTGTTTAATAGAGAGTTCCTAATAAAATAATATTAGAAATACCATAATAAGACTATAACTATAGCTAAGCCTATATGCTATCTAGGTATATGTAGATATACAGATATCATTTTATTTTATAAGTTTTCTTTTTCGCTTCAACTTAAATAGTAAGCAAAGTTGTATTAACATATGATACCATTATTATATACATTATTTAAATTAATATTAATATCCTATATATATTTGAGTAAAATATCTTCATTAATATATATGACTGTATTTGTTATCGAGTTTGTTAAATAATAGTAGAAATCTAAATATCATAGGAAACACGTGTTTCTTAATTTTTTTTAATATTTAATTTTCAGTATTAAAATATAGTTAGATAGAAAATGTGGGGCCAGCACCAATTTCCATTTGTCTCCTCCGGTGATGAGGCTATAGTATATATATATATATATATATATATATATATATATATATAATAGGTATACCTATTATGATATAATATATAAGGTTACATAGGTTGATTTCCCTGTTTATATTAAAAGGAAGTTTTAAATTAGGTTTTTTCCTATATTCTAACTATATATATTATTAACATAATTATATATATAAAATTATATAAATATAAAAAATAAATAGTATATAGAATATATAATATATAGTATATAGTATATAGTATACTATATAGTATATATATATGGTACTCTACTATATAATGTAATATAATTAAGTTTGTATGCGAAGTAGCAACATCAAGTATAACACTGTGAAGCGCGTCTCGGACTAACACATTTCAGTGTATACACTATATACACGAATATATGCCAGAACTATAGTTGTCAATACGAATGCATTAACATTCACAATAGCCTATAGGCTGTATATAGTATATACATATATTACCATTATTCTATGCTATTACATAACATCGTACATATAATATTCGTTGACTAATACCTATAATAGCTAATATATCGGTTGTATTTTACGATATATAATAATGTATATGTAAATTAACTATTCGAGGCAGTGTGAAATCCCTTTTAACAACGTTAACAAGTTATATTATATTTATGAATAACTCTTATAGCTGCTATATCATATGAATAAAGTAACGATAAGTTTCAGTGCTGTCCTCATGATGTCCTCATGTTCTATATATATAGTATCTTCAGTGCATATATTCTTTTGATAAAATATATATGTGTATATTTGCTTTTTGGTTTAGTTTGGATTTGAGTTTAGTTTTATATATATATAGCATATCATATTAACTTTATATAACAATCTATTGTATAACTATATAACTATGGTTAACTATTGTATATTTATATAATCATACATACATTTGTGGATATAATGTGGAGAGCTCAGTTTCAGGCCGACATTTCTTCATCTATATCCGTAGCGATACGTGATGAATCGAAACGAGGTGGTGATGTGGTGATGATAACTCCAATCTACCGGATCCCCATGGGGATGCCAGGTTGCGAATAGGGGAACGTCCATTAGATATAATAGTTAGCTGCGAATAACCAATAAACGGTGCCGGACAAAATCCAGGCTGCCCGTTGGCAAGGCATAGTATCTGTTTAGCCACCCGAGCAGTGGTACGCAAATGTGTATGGAGTAGCGACCGCACATTTTATTCAGCTAGCGAAAGTCAACATGACTACTCTTCAAACAAAAATGTCATCCCGCATCGCTCGTCGCGCGGAACAAGGAGCGCGTCCTACAATTCATACTCAGGTTGCAGTAGAGAAATTAACTACTGAGTCAAACTCAAATTCAAATTCAAAGACTAATTCAAATTCAATAACAAATAATTCACTCATGAAGGCGAAGAGGGATATTCGTATTGCTAAGTTCAATGTACGAACTATAAAAAAGGAAAGTAAAATTTCAGAACTTATTCTGAAATAGCAACAAATCGTGATATAATCTGCCTACAAGAACATAGGCTTATCCACGAAGGGGTAGATACAAAGTAACGTTCATTAGGAGATTGGCGTCTGATAATTTACTCAGCATGGACAAATAACGTAAATGCAGATATCGGTGGAATACTTCTAAATAAGCTTTCATATAATGCTTTAGCAAATATCGATATAGTATCCAAAAGAATAATGATAGTAAACTTTAATGGAAATCCACAAACATCTATCATAGTATGTTATAGTCCAACAAATGTATGTGATCCAACTGAAATTGAAAAATTCTATGAAAATCCAATCTCTACCACAAGACAAATTCCAAAACACAATGTTTTAATCATAGCCGGCGATTTTAATGCTCATCTAGGTATTCAAGATGGTTTCAAGTTCGCACTATATGATGAATCAAATAGAAATGGAATTTTGCTTAAAGATTATATTTTAGAAAATAATTTATTATGTCTAAGGAAGGGTCAACTATGGACACACAAGTTACCAAACGGAAATAAATGTTAGCTTGATCACATAATGATAAATAAAAAATGGAAAAATAGTAGCAAAAACTGCATAGAATTTTTCTCTTTTGAAAGCGTAGCATCAGACCATCACATAGTAACTGTAGGTTGTAGTTAAAACTGTAGTTAACCTACATTTTAAATTAAGCCTAAGATCAAATAAAAGGAAGACATATAAAACAACAAATCCTGATTGGACAAGTCTTGACAAACCTGATATCCAAAATAGATTTTTGAATGAAGTCAGAAACAAGTTTGATTTACTCAAAGGCAAAACATCGAATATATCAACCAATATCATATATGAAC
This sequence comes from Osedax fenrisi, assembly GCA_964019155.1. Classification (NCBI taxonomy): domain Eukaryota; kingdom Metazoa; phylum Annelida; class Polychaeta; order Sabellida; family Siboglinidae; genus Osedax; species Osedax fenrisi. Next base: position 38,548,078 of record OZ025242.1, read on the forward strand.
ATTTCGAGACTTCGTGCAGAGAAATTACAAAATAAATAATACCGATTAAAGACAAATTAAAAAGATAACACCTTGGGAGAATCAAGATATATGTTTAAAAAGAAAAAATCTTCATGAAGCTGCATAATTACAAAAACTCTTGTCCATCTGAAGAAAATAATGAGTCTTATAATTTGGCACAGAAATTACTCTATGATACATATGATACAGAACAAGAAATCTACCTTCAATCTAAAATAGATGAAATTAAGATGGCAGTATCAAACACAAATCTGCTATGGATTGGAAAGCAGTTAATGATGTTAGTGGAAGAAAAAAGAGCAATACAGCTAAGATAAAAGCAATAAGTGGAGAAGAAAGAATAATTGTATGGCATAATCACATCAAAGATCTTCTTGGAAATCCACCTGAAATAACCGTTTCAGCAATATCAAAAATTACAAATCGTTTAAACATAAAATTGCCATTTTTACAAAGTATGAACTATTAAAAGCAATAAACACTATCAAAAATGGAAAGGCATGCGGACTGGACGAACTTCCTATAAAAATCTAGAAAATAAATAAATTTCAATCTGCTGCAATAAAGTATATGAACAAGATCCAATCGATATATTGAATAAATGTTGTATAATACCTTTACCAAAGAAGGGAGATATGAGCTCTACAAACAACTATCGTGGCATTACTTTAACATGCATAGCTGCAAAGATATACAATATAATGTTACTAAATAGAATAAGGCCTGCGGTAGATATTTTATTAAGAACAAATCAGAATGGTTTTAGAACTAATAGATCTACCTCTGGGCAAATACTTACAGTTAGAAGAATTATCAAAGGCGCAAATGCAAAAAATCTGACTGCTACTATCCTTTTCATCGATTTCTCCAAAGCTTTCGATTCCATACATCGAGGAAAGATGGCAAAGATACTCAATGCGTATGGTATACCAGATGAGATAATAAGTGCTATCACAATAGCATACACAAATACTAAATATATTGTGAGAACTGACGATGGTGATACTGACTTTATAAACATCTCGGGTGGAGTTTTGCAAGGTGATAAACTTACTCCTTTTCTTTTCATAATTTGTCTATGTACGAAATAATGATCTTGGGTTTACCCTGATTGAGAGAAGGAGCAAAAGATATCCAGCAATACAAATTACAGATGTGGACTATAAGGATGATCTAGCTATAGTAACCGATAAAAATAGCGAAGCAATAATACTTTTACATAAAATTGAAAAGGCTGCAAAAGAAATTGGGCTATCTATAAATACTGGAAAGAAGAAATTCATCAGTATAAATCAAGGAATAAATGAAGTTATAAAAAGCCTAAACGGTAAGAATATTAAAGAAGTTTCTTATTTTAAGTATCTTGGGAGCTACATCCAGTCAACTGAAAAATATATCAATATCAGATTAGCTAAAAGCTGGGCAGCCTTAAATGAGATGAACTCTATATGGAAATCTAGACTACCTGATAAAACGAAAAGAAACTTTTTCAGAGTAACTGTTGAGTCTATGTTAATATATGGTTCTGGTAGCTGGACTCTAACAAAAGTTCTTGCAAAAAGACTCAATGGAAATTATACTCGAATGCTGCGTGCCATTCTAAATAGATCTTGGTAAGATCATCCTAATAATAAAGATATATACGGAAATATACCGGACATTTGCACGTCGATAAGACAGCAAAGATTGCGTTTTTCTGGGCACTGTTGGAGATCTAAATTGGAACTGGCATCGGATGTCATAATCTGGCAACCTATAGGTATTATGGAGTATACTCATGGTAAAAGAAAAAGAGGTCGACCTCGCAGGACCCATGTGTATTATTCACCAGCTGATCGACATGTTAAGGTTAGGTAAGGTGTATACATACATAGTTAACTATTCTATAGATATGCAAAGATTGTAAGAGTTCCTGCAAGTCATCATTTAATGTTGTTATAGCGAGACAACAGTTTAAAAGATATACACTAACCTTCCGCCACTTGTTATTATATTATTGTTATTAAAATACACCTTCACACACACACATATATATATATATATATATATATATATATATATATATATATATATATATATATATATTAAGACACATTTAGTTTTTTTGTCCATTTATTACATACAATTATTACATATTCATTTGCAAATGGACTGCTTCTTTATAAATCACTTCTTCTTTATAATTGATTTTCTTAAACATTTTTTAAAACATTTTTTTTGAACTCCTTTTTTAAGAATTGTCTTCTTTAAATGATTTTTAGAAAATAGTTTTTTCGTATTTTTTTTCGAACTAATCAATTTTGAAATTATTACTTTAATACATTTTTTACTTTTATTTTTCTTAATTGATTTATTTGACAATTTATAATTATTGATTTTTCTAGATGTTGATCGAGACATATATTTACGTATATTTGCTCTTGTAGGTAACCGAACAAATTTATTATAATTGCATGATTTGATACCATTTATGGATTTATTAGAAGTATTATTTTTTAGATTTTTTGGGATTATCTTACGAGTTATCCTTCTTAAAGATTTACTCCTTGAATTACGAGATTTGTTTTTCTTATTAAATGGTCGATTTGTTCTCATAATTTTTTTTACTGATTTAGATCTTGATGTTACTTTAATAACCTTTTTGGGGATTATCTTATGAGTTTTCCTTCTTAAAGATTTACACCTCGAATTATGAGATTTGTTATTCTTATTAAATGGTCGATTTGTTTTCATAATTTTTTTTACTGATTTAGATCTTGATGTTACTTTAACAACCTTTTTGGGGATTATCTTATGAATTTTCCTTCTTAAAGATTTACTCCTTGAATTACGAGATTTTGTCAGCTTATTGAATGGTCGATTTGTTCTCATACTTTTCTTTAATAATTTAGATATTGATGTTACTTTAACAACATTTTTGCGAATTATCTTATGAGTTATCCTTCTTAAAGATTTACATCTCGAATTACGAGATTTGTTTTTCTTATTAAATGGTCGATTTGTTCTCATCATTTTTGTTACTGATTTAGATCTTGATGTTACTTTAACAACCTTTTTGGGGATTATCTTATGAGTTTTCCTTCTTAAAGATTTACTCCTTGAATTACGAGATTTTTTTAGTTTATTGAATTGTCGATTTGTTCTCATACTTTTCTTTAATGATTTAGATCTTGATGTTAATTTATTTTTATTGTTCACATATATCTTAGATCTTGGTTTACATGATCTATTGCGATGCGATATTTTCGACATTAATTTAGAATAATTTTTACGTTTAACAATATTCTTATGAGATTTCTTCCTTAAAGATGTTGATCTACTTGACCGATTACGTTTGCATTGGTACATTTTTATAATATTATTTGATGAGAGTCTCGAATTTATTTTGACTTCTCTTTTTTTACTCTTACTAGGTACACTTGTATTACTTTTTATACATGTGTTATATTTAACATGTCTACCTGTCGATCTATTGAGGATGGTTTCATGTTCTATATCGTTATAAATACACAATAAATTTTTTAGCTGTTTGATATTTTCATTATTACTTTTGTATATTACTTTCTTGTTGAGTTTCATTTTCTCTTTATTGGCCCTATTCTCAACTCTCTTGGCGCCTATTGCAACGAGTAGATCACTGCAGCGAGCCATGTTTCTTGTTACAACCATTTTAGTTTGATTATTGAGGTAGGTAACTAAACATATTAGTTTAAATTAATTTATATATTGATTCATGAAATAATATTTATTTATTATAAATAGGATATATATATAAAAATAGGATATATTTATTATACATTATAATTCATATGCTGATCATTATGAATATGGGTTATTATACCAGTAGTTCAATATATCATGATAGGCACAAACTCTTGATATGTAAGATACCTATTATATGTAATGAAGAAATTGTAATGGATTCATTAATGAAATAGCTCCATATATATTACAATACGGATGCGAGATTGAAGCTATTGTTAGAAACAATATTTTGGAGTATATGATGTTTTAAAATCCTCATCTCTAAAATATAATAATATTAGATAGGTTGTGCATATAATTTAGAATATATTGCAATAATGTAGAAGTAGAAATATTATAGATGTGAGTTAGGTAATGATATTTTTATTTAGTAGTTACATAAATATAGAAAATGAGAAGAATATAAATTTTAAATAATATGTATGTAATGTTTGATGTGTACTGTAATGTTTGATATCTATATATATATACCATGGAATATGTCGTAGATTTATGTCATTGTCATAGTTGTAAGCCAGCTAATGTATATAAAATAACTAATCAATATATGTATCGACTAATCTGGCAATTATGTTATGATTTAGTATATCGATAAGTGAGAAAGTTCAATGTTAACAGTAACCAAGCCATCCCAGATTAAGGACAAGGTAACAATATTGAAATTAAAAAAAATTCTATTATTTATTAATATTTATTTATAAAATTTCAAATATAATCTTTAAAATGATACATATATAATTCTTTTACGTAAAATATAATACCCAAATAAGTAATTGATATTAAATAGCAATATAATTCAATTAAAATATAATTCAATTAAATCTTTAAACTGGATTTACACAACATAATTATGTTTACTAATTGCATTCAATATAACATAAAATATATATATTAATAATATATTTTTTTATTTAATTGTGTACTATTACTTTATAACATATGTAACATTAATAATTATAAAAATTAATTATAATTAATTTGTTGATAATATAACAACAAATTTTGATTATTTTTTAAATAACATTTTTAAAATGTGTTTAGTTTTTTTTACAAAATAATTTATTAATGATACATGTATCAAATTGTATTAATAAATACGGGAGACGATCATAAAGGACGATTTGGGGGTTAGAGGTTACATTTGAAATACGAGTTAATAGTATATATGTATATATTGTATTGGTATTTGTGGGTTATTTGATTTAATTGGGTTTAGTGTTGTCTTGCTGGTTTTTTTAGCTGCATTACATCCCAAAATGAGCCTATATAAATTTATTTCGCATTTAAAATGTAACCTTTAACCCTCAACTCTATGTCCTTTTTGATCGTAACCCATACATACTAATAACATCATTTTTGTGTAATGCCATTATTTTTACATTTACTCGTGGTCTTAACATATATGTTCTATAGACACACACATTAACACACACACACACACACACACACACACACACACACACATACACACATACACACATATATATATATATATAAGAAAAATAAGAAAATATTCTGAAGATAAGTATTAAAATATATTTTTCTATATAATATATTAACCTTTATAAATATATTCAATTATTTGTGTATTTATTGATTTGTTTAATTGATGGCTGTATTTAAAATTAAACAGTTTAAATCTATTTATATATATATATAAATAGATTTAATATTATGAATAGGTATAGTAATATATCAACTAATGATACAAACAATATACTATAATTTAATTAATTTACATTAATTAACTTACATTAATTTACATATATATATATATATATATATATATATATATATATTGTTTTATGACTAGCGATTATATAAGTTATACATTATAGATATGTTATACATATTGTATAATATAATATATAAATTAATATGATATAATTACAATATAATAGGAAGTATTACATAATAACAATCGAGTATGATATTATTATCAGTGTTAACACTAGTAATATGTGTAGATCTACTATCGGTGGTAGTGTAAAGGGGCGTATACAGTACACTGTAGAGATCACGTGATACATATAGTAGGGAACGCAACTATAACAACACAGTTAAGGTACTGAGATTAACTAGAATAAATCATATGTCAGCGATACATGTATGTATAATGTATGTTAAATATTCAGGGGAAAGGAACCTAATACGGACACTTTAACATTAAATAGTCTTAACATTTTATGACTCATTATTTTTATTCAAAAATTCAATATATTAATATTATATGATTATAGATATTATTGTGATTTTAAAATTTTATTATATCTTTTAATTCCATAGATAACGGGGGTTTCCGTATTCGGTACCCATGTCCGAATACGGACACCCTGCAGGGTGTTATAATGCGGACAGTGCCCGGACACCCTATATAGTATATAGTATATACCAATAGATAAACTATATTGTATTGATGAATAAATCAGACAAATTACAATTACATTATTTATAATTAATTTTATGAACAATTTATTCTATTTTAGTTAATAATTTATTTATTTTTATTATTTTTAATTAATAATACAATTTAATTATCTAAATAATAAAACATTTATATTTAGCTTTATTGGTGGTATTAATATTATAACGCATGCGATTTTTATGAATATCAGAATAGTTCATACGCTGCACGTATAGTTCGTATACTGGTTAGTTATAGGGTGTCCGACTGACACTGTCCGTATTAAGACTTTTAGAGTGTCCGTAATAGGGACTTATATGACCTATATATATGCATATAACTTAATGAATATTTTATAAAAAATATAGAAATTATATATATATATAATTTTAGAATGCTTTATTTTTTAATAATATAGTGTTATATTTTATAAATACTTTTGTATATTCTTGAGAAGGTTTTAAGTTGACATTTTTTTTCATAAATTTAAAAACGTAATAAAAAAATCAGTTTCTGGATATATCAGCAATATTTTGAATAATTAAAATAACTTTTTTTTGACTACTAATTAATTTTATTAATTAAACATTTTTTTGTAGGATTTATGGTTTCTGAGATACCGAGAGTCTCCGTATTCGGGCACTGTCCTTATTCGGTTACTTCCCCCTACACCTATATATAGGTGAGATGGATTCAAATGTACTTAAAGTATTTAAAAGGGAAGGTATGTTTTTGATTGTAGAAATCATATAAATCGAATACAATATTATGTGTATTATGTATAGTGATCATAATTCATATTAGTATCCCATACAGAATAGTATCTGGGAGTTATGCATTTAACAAAGATTGAGTTGAAGACATTGTCAGAATGTTCTAGATTCGCTAGGTTTACCGAGGATAGTGTAACCCCTGCAGGGTGTAACCCCTGGGTGTAACCTAAATATAAATATATTTAAATTACTTACTTACTGATAAGGGTTATTGGTCGTTGTAGTGATAGTAGCATATTATTACTAGTAATAATATGTATACAATATATGTATACAATATAATAAACTAATGTATATGAAATAGTAACCTTATTACAAATATGCAGGTATTTGTGTAGTTGTTGATTCGTAGAATGTATTTCTATGATCAATATTAGTAGTTCAATTATATTATTTGTTAAATAGTTAGATTATATCTCTAAAATAATATACTAGATAATATATATATATATATATATATATATATATATATATATATATACAGTAAAACCTCTCTATAAGAAACTATTTTTTTTCAGTACTTTTTTTCTTATAGAGAGGTTTTCTTATAAAGAGGTTTTTACTTTTCCAATGGTTTTAAGAATTAATTTATAATTGAAAATGCATTATATAACCTATAGGTTATATATATATATAGTATATCTATTTTGTATACTGTTTTAAATGTATATTGTATTGTTTGCGCTTAGACATATATCTAAAAAAACATATGTTAATACATAATGAAATTTTATTAGATTTACATTAGAAATTATAAATTATGAATCATCATTGATGAATATAATATAATGAATATTATAATAATCTATTATTTAACAATTAATTGTATAATATAATAAATTGTATCATCAATACATTTAATGATATAATAACACTTATTAATAAATTTTAATAAATTTATGGATATACAATAACAATTATTAATTCATTTTAATTCATTTTGAGCTATTTATGTAATATAATATTTGTAAGTAAAAAAAATATCTTATATAATAATTAATTTCTATAATTTTTATCAATATACAATACTTCTATTTATATATAATTATTTTGTATACAATAAGTTTCTTATAAAGAGGTTTTTCTTATGTTTTTCTTATATTTTTCTTATAAGATTTTCTTATAAAGAGGTTTTTTAATGTGGAAAAGGTTGAATTCCAACCAAATGTATGAACCATTTTCTTATAAAGAGGTTTTTCTTATAAGGAGGTTTCTTATAGAGAGGTTTTACTGTATATATATATATATATATATATATATATATATATATATATATATATATATATATATTTATAATATATAATATAAATAATGTGTATAATAATTATAATTTAACGATAAATTCAATTATACTATAATATATCCTATAATATATTCAATCATATACGATAACAATTTAATATTAACAGTAGTAGAAAGCTTATAGTAAATTGTATTAAATTATTATATAGGATATAAGATATATAAATATTTCACATATAAATAATTATGTTAATTACATAATTACATAGGTCTTAGGTCATAAGTTAGAGTCTGACTCATAACCCAGGACATAGTTATATTATAATCCTATTGTAATTATTACCTGATACAACTTTTCTCAAACTCTTAATAGTATTACAGTTATCGTATTAAAGTCCTTCGGCACGTCTAAAGCTACACTACACCTACTATTGTATTGTTATATAACTTATCATTGTTGCCCCATACAGAATAGCTACGAGTACCTCGACTTCGTCTTGTGCGAAGTGGTTATAGGCTCTATAGAGCTATATATAGCCTATATGCATTATATGATAGGACAGCATGATAACATAGGTAGTCCACATAGTCAATGTATACAGTGTACAGTTAAGTTATCGATCTACACTTTTGATGTTTTCTATAGGTCGGAAATGAGAATAGATATATATAGGCATATAGACCTATATACATATATTTACATAGTATATAGGATAATATTATATGAATAATCAAGATAGTACAACAATTAATTTACTTATTAAAAAGAAGGTAGTTCGTAGAAGTATACTTCTTATATATATATATCCATATTTGAAATATATAATATAATCTACTGCGAGATGATGTAGTTCATTAGGTATTATATATACTTAACTTTATTATGTATTAATAGTAGTCCTAATATTGGAAGTTATAACTATATATAGTTGTAATAAATATTATTATATATGAATAGTATTATACTATTAGTATATAATACAAATGTATATGAAATAGTAACCTTAGTACTTATATATATATATACAGATATTTGTTGTGTTGTTGATTTGTGGAGTTTGTTGCTATAATAAATATTAAATATGTGTTAATTCAATTATATAATTGTATATTTAAAATAATATACTAAATAATATATTATAATATATTATAATTGACTCTATAGTTTAATATATTTAATTTAATTAATAATACTAATACTATATTACTAATACTAGAAATACTAATACTAAGTAATAGTAATAGTATCATCAATATTATCAGCAATAGTATCAGCAATACAAATAGTAATAGGTAGTAGTAGTAATATATTACTATATTAATAGAAATATCAATATAAATAATAATAGCAATATATATATAATAATAGCAATAGTAATATAAGTATTAGAAATAGTAATAGTAATAGTATCAGAAATAGTATCAAAAATGGTATCAGCAATCGCAGAATCAATAGAAATGGTAATGGTAATGGTATTGGTGGTGTTGGTGTTAGGTAGTAGTAGTAGTAGTAGTAGTAGTATTTGTAGTGGTAGTGGTACCTGTTACCTATTACTTAATTGGTTTAGGCACTTCCATCAACTTCTTTATGGAAGTTTTCGGACGTGCTTTTCAATGTATTTATTAATAAAAAAGGAATGTTTTGAGCTTTGAATTGAATATTACAGTTGAGTCAATTGATCGGATCTAGCGAGGGAGATCATTTTATCCAGATTTTTGGGGCATGGATGGAGAAAGATTTATGCTGGGCAGATGTTAAATATGATAGAACTGGAGTTTTTAATTTGAATATATGTATTTCTCTTTGTTCATAAATAGTTATGTTGGGAGTTATTACGTTGGCGAGATAGTCTGCAGGTGTGTTATGGTGAGTAGCTAAATGTATGGTGAGGCACACCTTATAGATTATACAGGATTTTATTTGAAGCCAATATAATTTGGTTCTTAGAGGAGATATATGTTGTAAGGATTGTTTATCTTCGTTGAATATGAATCTGATGGCTGAGTTTTGAAGGCGTTGGAGTTTATCTATTATATTATGAGGAGTCATAGATACAGGAATTACAGTAATCAATGCTGGGTAGAATGAGGGATGTAGCGAGAAGTTTTGCAGTATTAAAATTAATGAAGGGTCTTATTATGTTCGTAAGTTGTGTAGTATCTAATTAATTGACTGTGCTATTAAGGACATGTATCATTTTCAGTACTTTTTTGCTTGTTATAGGCACTCTGATATGGATTTAGTATATAATTTAAATCACATTAAATTTCATGGGGATAAGAATTTAGTTGACGATCAAAAAATAGGTTTTGGATAGCGTTGATAAGCTGGAGATTGGTCGGTAATATGAGAGGATTGATTTGCCAAGGTTTTGTTTTTTTATGATGGGTGTAATATATGCTGTTTTCATATAGATTGGAACAATGCCTGAGGTAAGATAGTTTTCTATTATTTCTTAGTAATAAGATGCTAGATAAATGTGGTACTTATTTAGTATCGAATAAATGAAGAAAAGTTTCATAGAATTAGTTGATGCTTCTTTTAATAGGCTATGTAGTATGGTTTCTTAGTCTTCTTGAGTAGGGGTCGATATAGGCTACGTTGTTTAATGAATATATTATAATTATTAAGATATTTAGATTTTCTAGAATAATTTTCATATAGTAGTAATTTCCGTTTGATGATGAAAGTTAAGAATTGAACCATTTGCAATTTGGACGTTGTGTTATATATTTATGTTTTATGGGGGCAAGTTCGTCGAGGGTTTTTGATAGAGCTGTTTCAAATGTGGATACTGATTTTGAAAATGTGTGTTATTAATTTTTTTTAGAGAATTCAGCTATGAAAGTATAGGTGTAAATATTGTTATATTTTCTATATT
>OZ025242.1:38564164-38581664 GCA_964019155.1 Osedax fenrisi
GTCATAGATATAAATGATAAGTCTGGTTAATAACAATATAAATTTATATTATAATATATATATAGATATTATATTATTTTAAACTAAATAATATATTTAATATAATATTATATGCTTAGTTACGCGGTTATCTCTTCCTAAAATGTACAATATTATATTGAATATGACGTGAATAATCCATTAGATATGTTGATTAAAATAATTAAAATACTCTACTAAGTATATATTTATATTTATATTATATAATGCCTATATATATATTTTAAATTATAACTTATTTATATACTAATACACATGATGAATATGCAGACAATATGACAACCCTATCATTTTATATGTAAGTTGTTTGTATGTTGTGGTGGTTGTATGTATATATATGTATGTGAACATACTACATAAATATATAAAAATAGTAAAAAAACTTATATAATTAGATAATAAGATAATAAAATAATATATCAGTGTTTAAATATAGCTGTATATAAATATTTGTTAACTTTTAATGATAATATGGTATGATATAAATATGGTATGTAATATAAAAGATGCACCTATGTACTATGAATATATATATATATATATATATATATATATTAGTATACAGTATACCTATATGTACTAGGTGTATCAATGGATATGATTAACTATAATATAAGATGTTCGGTACGATCACAACAGCTTGGAAATATCACACTCTTATTTCTGAAATACTCCTAATAATTTATACCTATAAGTATTTATACTATATAATTTATTATTGTAAGTTTCTCGTAATCTACTTATCTAATGGATAAACTTACATATTTAAACACGTTTACCATAGTTACTCTCTGCTCTTTATTTATATGATATGAAATACGGACTACTTTTGATTTACAGTTTGTTCATATTTTAGTATTGTCTAAATGAGCATAATTATTTTTGATTTATATAAATTATTGAGTTCTCTCTTATTGAGATTTATAGGCATCGCTATCGTTAAATACTTACATTTCGTTTTATTATTTCAAATTTCGTATAAATATAATAATTTCAATACTATTTAGTATCATTTAATATTAGTTTCAATATTATTAATAATATTAGTTTCAATATTATTAATAATATTAGTTTCAATATTATTAATACTATTATAGACTATTATATAAAGTATACCTATTATAAGTATTATTATTTTCTTATATTTGTTATATTATACCTAATGTATAATATAACAAATATAAGAAAATAATAATTTATTAAAAAAATAATATTATTAATTATGGTGATATTTTATAGGAAATGTTATCATATTTTATTGTCATAGATCTTGAATTAGATATAAATTATATATAAAATTATAAATACAATTTACACTAGTCTAATGCCTGGGTCTAATGTTTAGAATATATTTATATGTATTATAATATTACAATATTATTATAACACATTTTTATTACAATTATTTTATATGATAAGATCAAAGCATTTACTTGCTCTAAAATTTTATATTAAAATATAAATTAATATAATTATATTATTATTATTCATTTTTTTTTCACAACAAATTATTTTATATTTCATTTGGTAAACAAGACTGGCAGAAATAAAAATATAATTGAGAAATAATCTACTGAAATAACTAATAAATCTAAAAAGGGTTGTAAGAAAATACCTTATTTGTATAAATTATACTCTATTACTTTTTAATATAATATACGTGAAATATCCAATAATAATCTTAGAAGTATTTATTACAAATAACATTCAATAAAACAAATTATATAATAAATAAAAAACCAATATTCTTCACATAAACCAGCAACCCTACATGCATCCGCTATGCTATGTTTCCAGCTAGTCAACCCCTAACCCCCGTCTATAAGCTAGCTACATCAATAACTTCATGTATCCAGCCACACTTAGTTGTGGAAACAATTTTATTAAATCTATTTGTAATATTTAGTGAATAGTGAATAGAAAATGTATTACAATTATTTATATATATTTAAAGGGGTCCTTATCAAATTAAGTTCTTCATTTATTTCATATTTATAGTTATTTATATATTTATGTCACAATATTCCATATAACAATATGTATTATAAATACTACAACACTTTTTCTTAGCATAAGTATTGTGTTATACATGCTGTCACATAAGTTACAATAATATCACAAACTACATGAGGTATCTTACTAGTACTTTTTGTTTCAATTATAAATAGCTACATAGTATGTATATATATATATTTATATATATCAGTGTACCATAGGTTTTTACCGACTATGGTAATAACCTGTTCGGTAAAAACAAGTTTTTGTCATGGTAAAAACAAGTGATGTAAATGATTCCGATCTTTTTGATGCCGAGACGGGAATTTAATTTTAGGAAAAAAAACGAGTCTGAGCCGAGTTGAGACTTTTACAAAACATAACCGAGCCGAAATAATGCTTTTTTTAAGTTACATTTTAATGCTAATTTTTATATATTTCACATTTACATCAATTTAAAAATAAATTTCTGCGCCAACTTCGCGATTCAGTGAATAATAATGTAAATTTCATCTAGTGATGTAAATAATAATGAGCTTTTTCATAGAGAGCCTAGACTTTTGATTATTGATGCCGATCCTTTCATTTTCGGGAAAAAAACGAGCCCGAGCCGAGTTGAGACTTTAGGTAACTGAGACTGAGACTGTATCATGCTTTAGATTTGAGCATCATTTACATCACTAGTAAAAACCTAGTTTTGTCTTTATAATTAAATATAATATCATCTATATTATTAAACCTACTATTTTCTATATAATTTACAATTATATATTATTTATAGATTTTATATGTAATATATAATATACAATTATAAAGTTAAACAATACTACATTAAATCATAATTATAAGATTTTTTATATTTTTTTAAAAACAACCTTTATTAATTTTGACTTTAATACAATAAAATAATTAAATACAATTAAATAAATAATATGATATTGAAATTTAAATAAATAAGTAAATAAGTCAATAATATTATATATATATATAAAATATTGAATAGAATAATATATAATATAGAATAATATATTTATTTTTGTAAAAGCAAAGATTTTGCGAAGCAAAGATGGTTCACTCCCTATCTAAGCTATGTTGTTTTGCCATTTTTGCCCGGTAAAAACAGATTTTTGCCAAAACAAATGGAACCCTGATATATATATCTATTGTTTCAGTTTACATATATTTACTTTAAATATATAAAAAAGGTCAAATTTATATAGAAAACAAATATTTGTATTTCAAACTCGAGTTACATATACTTATAAAGTAATTATACATAAAGCTAGACAATATAAAGTTTATTATCTAGTATATATAGGTCAATTAATGTTGGCAATATTCCAATAATCTTTATGGTTATTGCATGATTACTATGTATATACTGAATGTGATCATGTAAACCCCCATAAACACCCCAATAAAAACCCCCATAATTAACCTCATCATGTATCCCGTAATGATCCCTTAAAGACAGATTTCTATTCATATCCTTTGTATTTTTTTAATTATAAAATTTATAAACCTTCACAACAAAACTAAAATAAAAGTAGAGTATACCACTAGCCAATGCATTACTATTTCTCACCAGCAGCAGCAGCAGCGTATCTACATTGTGAAGGGCCCGCTTAGTTATCGTGTTGTCATCGTATGGCTATGAGTCGTCAGTTATGACTACCTATGAGTCATGTGACTTATGAGTCATCAGTTATGTTTATGTGTACTATCCTATGTTTTAACGCACGCTTAAATTTAGTTTTTCCTACAACATGTCCTAATCATATGTCCTATATTACTAAATGAGAAAGCACGCTGAACATTGTAATGTCTCGTGATGTCATCGTAGTAATAGTTAAAGTAGTTATATACTCTGTAGGCTATCTAACAGTAGGGCTTCATTAAGAAAACATGCTATTAATTTGAATATTGATGCTAGTTTTCGAATTTTAACATATATATATATCAGACTTACTTCTATTATGGCTATAAGAAAGGCTTATCTTATCAGACTTACTTCCTAATATGGCTATAAGGATGGCTTATCTCTCCTCACTATCACCATTACTACACATAAGATCATCATCAGTGATATGCAATTGATTTACCTTGCATTGTATTATATAAGAAATCGTCTCTCTTTCTCTCATTTCTGTGATTCTGATGGTGACATCGCATCGAGGGTGGCATTATATCGAGGGTGGCATTATATCTAGGGTGACATTATATCTAGGGTGACATTATATCTAGGGTGGCATTATATCGAGGGTGGCATTATATCGAGGGTGGCATTATATCTAGGGTGACATTATATCTAGGGTGGCATTATATCTAGGGTGGCATTATATCTAGGGTGGCATTATATCTAGGGTGACATTATATCTAGGGTGGCATTATATCTAGGGTGGCATTATATCTAGGGTGGCATTATATCGAGGGTGGCATTATATCTAGGGTGACATTATATCTAGGGTGACATTATATCTAGGGTGGCATTATATCTAGGGTGGCATTATATCGAGGGTGGCATTATATCTAGGGTGACATTATATCAAGGGTGGCATTATATCTAGGTTGGCATTATATCTAGGGTGACATTATATCGAGGGTGGCATTATATCTAGGGTATATGTGTATACGATTATAATAAATAACATTTTAATGCTAATTTATGTAAAGAATTATATGCAAATAAACATTAATTAATAATACAATATCAATGATCAATAACAATTTCAATATTATTATGAATTACAAATAGTGTTACATGCATATTTCACTCTATATGCACTTACTGATATTATTATATCAAAATCTAATAGCAGTATTCGCAGTATTCGTAATCAGTGATAGAGTTGAATTGATAATATTTCCTAAGCTCTCCTATTGTTTTACATCTAACCCGTTTCATTACATGTAGATAGACAACAGAGCGCCCTCTGGATTAAAAAGTTCTGCGAAAGTATGCCCCCTGGAGTTGATCAAAGGTATTGCAATATTTTAGTATCAATATATATATATATTGCGGATATAATTATTTTTATTTTATTACTTATATTCCTATTATTATTTTTGTATTTATATATATTTATATATATATATATATATATATATATATATATATATATATATATTTATATATAAACTATCTATATATATTATATGTTAATAATAGTAATTTATTCTCTAATAGTTAATAGTAATATAAATATAATTATTAGTTACTATAGTTATTAAAATTGTGATTAAAAACATTTAAAAAAAAATATTTAATATAGCCTTTATTCATAGTTAAATTGTATTTCTTTGAGAACGGATATTTTAAATTTACAAGTAATTAATTAGTACTTAAAATAGGTGTCTTTGAATGAGATTACTTTCGCCTATCTATTCACATGTAAACGTTCAAGCGTTAAGGATTCGCTAAAGATTCCCTTAAAGTAGTACTTAAAGTTGACATCGATAATTGCCTCTTAATTTGGGTGATATAGAGAAAGAGTGAACGTATTTGAATAGAACAAGTATAAAGTAGCAATATTAGTTACTATAGTTTGTTACACCTCAAGTAATTCAACTATTAACGGGTTATACCTTAGGTTATTTAAATTCATTATTTATTTCAAATAGAGATTAAATAAATGTAACTCATAATGAATACATATTATAGTGTGATATTCGTGAATCATGAGTCATGAATCATGACTCACTGGTTTATACATAATTGATATAAATATACATATTATCACTATGTTAATATTGGAAGAGAAATATTCTTCAAAAATTATGAAAACTTTATCAATATACGATATTTCAATATAGCATTTGTTAATTTACAAAGAGATAACATTGAATAGATTCTAGAGGATTCCAAACAAACTTGTGCTATGTGTAGTAGTATAAGCAACATATATAACTATGTCAACCTATAACACCGTTACTGTGTTTCCTGATATCATTATGTTTACATACAGTATATTATGACATAACAGTAGTAAGCTTAAGGTATTAGTTTTCCTATTAAATTGTAATTCATTCTATAGAACCTCTGCCAGTTGTACTGTACAATTACTAGTTCATACACATAATTAAGACCCGTATCTTTAAACTCCATTATTTATCAAACATGTAAAATTGCTATCCTTAAATGGTTAAATTAGTTTATATATATATATATATATATATATATAAATATACACATATACCTATATATATGTATGCGTGTATATACACATGTACTACCATTGTAGAAACAATCGCAATACCTACACGAAACTTCTCATTGAACAACTAAGAGCATCTTCCCACGCGATGCAAGCCCCTTTCTGCCAGTCTCCGAACTATGGTCCACTTCCTACGTTGCCCGCGTCTTGTCTACTGTCTGATCGCGCCCAGGTTTAGTGTTTAGGGTATTAAACTGGTATTGAATACGGAATTATTGTTAACATTTGTTTGAATATTTGATAAACAAAGAATATTGTAAATTCTATTTTTATCTAAATTATTATTTATTTAAATAATATTTCTATATATATATATGTATATGTATATTTTTGAAAATTATATTTTGTTTAAAAGGGTATGTTGTGTAAACATAAACACACAGATAATAGATGTGATAAGTGATTACTGATTAGAGATAAAGATAGAGGTGTAATACTAATCAAATACTATATTTCATTATATGCAGTTATATCCAATAATTATACATGATTTTATCATGTTTATATTAATCAATCATATGCATCAATAGAACTTGTCTCCTGTTGTTTTTGTGTAGATTAAGTATCTAGATTAATAATAATATTAATAAAATAATATTTTAGTTTTTAGTATATAAATTTAATGATATTGATAATTTATACATTATGTTATCTATTGTATTTTATTATGTACATGATATATAGGATTACAGAAAATAGCAGATTTATATTATATAATCATTCATTTATGCAATTCTTATATATATATACAAATAATGGTCGCAAATATATAATGTTCTTTACAATTTTGAAATTATTCAAATATATTATTATTATTTCAGTTTAATTATACCCAACATAAATTTTATTTTACTAATTATGTAAATATTTATTTTCACTACATGAACTTATATAAATATTATTTATTTATATATATATATATATTGTATAATGAATTAATAGAGACTTTATATACAGATGTGTAGATTCCCTTATAGGGTAAACACATCAACTCCATTTTTAATTCTATGTGCGTAAATTCGGTTGCGTGTGTTTTTTTCATGCGTGAAATTTTATCATTTGCTGCATGAATTTCTAATAGGTATTCACACCAATTCCGTATATTTGTATGCGTATTTTCATTACATACTAGTATCACCCCGTATATTAATATATAAACATAAATAAATAAATCTGTCAATCATTATTTTAAAATATACATTTTATATTATTATGAGTAATATAATCTTAATTACTCTACTACACCTACTATTAAGAAGGTGTCAACGAATATTTAGTTTAAAATTCATCTGAAGTGATTCTTTTTGTATAATTCGTTTAGGGGACGTGAGGGTGTTTTGGTCCAAGATCTAATTTGACACTCGCTATAATAGCCAGTACTCTGTGAATATTGAATCTTTGTATTTGAAATTAAGAATACTTATAAAAAATATATTATTCTAATAAATAGCTATATAGGCCTTATTCTCCCTTTTATATTATGATATCAAAATCATATATTATCAGTTCTAATACTACTGGTAAATATGGGTGAAATGTGGTATGTGAGAGTGTTTTGGTCGATAGTTCTGAATGTGTTAGTACTTTACCCTATAAACTCAAATAATAAATTTTTTGTTAAATTAACTAAGTCGAATATTTATTATAATGATATGATAATATATAATACACAATTAATTCTTATTAATTATAATTAGTTATAATTAATTATAATTATATATTACATATGCAACAATTTACCAGTAATTATACGATTTTTTACATAATCGATAATATTATTCAATATATTTTATTAAATTTTTAAATTCTTAAAATTAACATATTTGGAAATATTAATATTATAAACAGTTCGTTTAAAATATTTTTTACAATTCGATTTTTTACATAATCGATAATATTATTCAATATATTTTATTAAATTTTTAAATTCTTAAAATTAACATATTTGGAAATATTAATATTATAAACAGTTCGTTTAAAATATTTTCATATAAACTTAACCGAATATACACACATAGAATTAAAAATGGAGTTGATGTGTTATGCATTCTGAAATAATAAAAAATCACATTAATTTAATAAAAAAAAGAACGAAATATTATAAAAGCCCCTTAATTTTGAATTGTGTGTAACATAACAATAAAGATGCACGCAAATAAAGATGCACGCAAATAAAGATGCACGCATACTAAATCAAAGCATCTAAACTAAAACATCTCAGCCTATATCTCAGCCTACATCACAGCCTAAATCTCAGCATACATCTCAGTCTAACCTAGAACCATGTCTAGAATACCTCGCCTAACTTCACACACCTCCCTCAAACAGAACTACGTGCCTGGATGGGTAGCCTCCGAACTTAACGGAGACATGTTTGAAACCCTCGACAGTAGTGCTATCACCCCGCCCCTGTTTCAGAGTCCGTCGCCCCGCCTCCTTCACAAACAGCGATGTCTATCTCCTGTGCCAGCCCTCGCGCAGGAACCACTCTTTTCTAACGAACACTTTGATTGGACGATCACCGATGAGTTTGTTGTCTAGCGCATGACTCATGCGTAACCGTATTAACATGATAAACATAGTGATGTATTGTTTGCTATGTATTAACTAAGTAACATAATATATGTAATCAAACGAATAAAGTTAATATATTCACTAACGACATATCTCATGTTTTAGATATATATAACGCTTATAATACTGCAGATTACTGCAGAATATGATATTATATGATAATATGATAATATAAATAACTATAAATATAGTTAATATTATTAATTTATAGTTGATATAAATTATATTGATATCATTTTATATTGAATATTCGTATAACAGTTATTTTATTATTATAGGCAGCAACCCAGTTTCTTTGATTGGAAAAAAACTCTTTCGGAAATAGACAAAAAAGAAATTCCATTTACTTTGGTTTCACTATTTGTTTATTTAAATATATATATCGCATCTTAAATTATTATTATTTAAAAATATATTAATATTTAATAAATATTATTCATATATATGATATTATTTTTCATAATTAATTAGATTATTTTATTTTGTTTAGTTAGAAATCATTAATAATGTACATTATTACATAAAATATAAATAAGAAGAATTACTACTAATTGTATTACGTTTAATCTGACACATACAATAAGTATAACGGACATCGATGTATTGCAGGATCCACTGCCTACGGATATTCCCTCGATATTTTCATTGAGTGAAGGAAAGCTCGACTCCGGATACTTCTCCCCTAACACTACACAAACAAAAGGTTTAACCTATACCCAGAGCTGGGCAGTATCGCCGATACAGTATCTATTAAAGCAAAAAATCAGTATCGTAGATACATTTGTATTTGTATTTGTATCTATTAGTCATAAATAGTATCTACGATACGTATCTACTAAGACAATTATTTAAGCAGATTATATAATTCTTTGGTCATTATATTTATTTTATATAAATATTTTATAATATCATTTTATAAATTAATTTTATTAAATAATATATTCTTTGGTCATTATATTTATTTTATATCAATATTTTATAATATCATTTTATAAATTAATTTTAATATATATATACATTATATATATATTTTTTAATAAAATATCTTTTGTAAATATTGAAATTAATTCATTGTTAAAAATTATGATATATCAATTATAGTGATTTATTCTCAAAAACCATTATATACATTTATTGAAAACAAAGACATTATTTTGATAATATATTTTATATAATAATTTATTTATAATTCAAAATTATATATTATATAGAAAGATAAAATCATTTTAATAAATATGATAATTCTAAATAATAATAATTAATAATATATTAATAATTTATTTTTTGTATATTTGATAAATTACTATATTCATGTTTAACATTCAAAAGTAAAGGTCGCTGATTATTTTTAGTTGAAAAATAGTATATTGTAATAATGTATATTTATCTATAGTCTGTAATGGCTCAT
Organism: Osedax fenrisi; assembly: GCA_964019155.1. NCBI lineage: Eukaryota > Metazoa > Annelida > Polychaeta > Sabellida > Siboglinidae > Osedax > Osedax fenrisi. The sequence continues at coordinate 38,574,395 of OZ025242.1, forward strand.
AGTATAATTTCAGATGAAATAAACGCTGGTACACTAAAATATTCATCGTGGGCATCACTAAATATCAATAAATATCAACAAATGTATTCTATATCATCTATTGAAGAACACGTTATAAGGTGTAAATATTTAATATGTCATTTTAAAGGAGGTATCCCACTAGCAGTATTTCCGGAAATAATGTCCTGCAATATTTGTAGAAAGTTATTTTCTAGCAAGTTAACTACAATTTTAGTAGGTTACCCTCTTACTTTCCTGCAACTTTTCGGAAAAATAGTAACTTTAAAGGGGGTATCCCACTACGAATTGCTAGAAAATCACTTTCTATAAAACATTTCCGGACATTATTTCCGTGTAAAGTGGGTATCCCACTACAAGATTTACCGGCAACTTACCGGAAATATTGTAACTTTAAAACTATTTTCTATCAAGTTGTAATGGGATACCATATAAAGTTAATATATTTCAGGCAAGTTGCGGAAAGTAAGGGGGTATCCCAGTAAAATTATAGTTAACTTTATAGAAAATAGTTTCAAAGTTAAAATATTGTAGTGGGATACCCCCTTAATGTTCCTTGATATGTACTTTCAAATCGATATCGAAGAATATATATATATATATATATATATATATATATATAAATTTAATTGATATCTATATACCAAAGATTTTGCGAAGATTTTGCGAACCTTAGTAAAATCTGTGTATATACTATGTACATTCTATATAATTATAATGTATTTGTATCTACTAAGATGTATCTACTAAGAAAATTATGTATTTGTAATTGTATCTACTATGATTTTTTTTAAAGTAATTGTAGTATCTATTATAATAAAAAAGTGTGTAATTGTAATTGTATCTATTATACATTTTTCGAGTATCGTGCCCAACTCTGCCTATACCCTATAATACTGACATTGTTATTTGTAATTATTATCATATGATAGGATATATTTATAGTATATATAATAATAATATTATTTGATATAAAGAATATCATATCCTAGTGATATTATAATCTTTAAGATTGATTATTGATTATTTTCATTTGTACAGATAAACTGCTAATACAAGAAACAGCCCCTAGAGACAATGAGGTAATGTTATTCAATAAGAATATAGTTGTAATTAAATCATTATTATTTTAGATATTTGTTTACAATTAAATTGCATACATCTCTAAATATTGGGTATACGATATTATTCATATGTTGTTTCCTACTCTACCATTATGTTATTTAGTTTCTCTTATTGGATGATCAATCACTTTAGATAATAGATTTGCGAATATTTTTTTAATCTAAAATATATATATATATATATTATTATAATGTAATAATAATAATACTTAAATTATTATTATTAGTATAATAATTATAAATATATATAATATAATTTACTGAACGAGTTGGGAACGGCATTCAAAAATTGAGTCGATTTGTTGAGTGTAGACAGTTATAAATAGAGTATATGTTTATATTCACGCATGAATGCTTACAGCTAATAGCTGAGCTACATATAAAGTATATAGTGTATACGGTATACAGTATATATAGTATAACTTATCTGTTAAGTTTAACAACACACATGCATATATATTATAATATTTTTAATAATATAACAGTATGTATATATAGTTCACTATATTATATATTATATAACTATATATATATATATATATATATATATATATATATATATATATATATATATATATATCTTCATATATCTTCATATATCTTCATTGCTTATATGCTTTAATATATTAATACTTTTCACATTTAGAATATTAATTGTTGCATTTTTAATAAAATTATAATATATTTTCTTATCATTTATATAAATATATATATATATATATATATAACAAAGTGAAGTTCGTTCGTATATACTTTATTGAAGCAAAGACCTTTATAACAACATAAATAAAAATAATAATAATAACGAAAATGACAATATGTACCAACCCGGTGAAACGTAGAACCAATAGTGTATCTATATCACCGAGCGGCGTTCCTTTTATAGGAAAATAATGAAATGAAATATACATAACAATAACAAATATAAAATACAAACAAATACAAATTTATATAAATAATAAAACATTTAATTACAACATAGAAATCTACACATTGCTATGCAATCAACCGAGCGTGAAGCCTAAAACAATTTACGCATGCAGATATATCGATATTAAGTAATGACCGAATTGAATTAAATTAAATTCGACATAAATGTATATTACATTAATATACATCTATATATCTGCAGACTTCACTTTATAACATATATATATAATATTATATATATATATATATATATATATATTCATCTGATATTTGTTCTATTGTAAAATATATACAAAATTCAATCTCAATCATTATATTATATTATACTATAATACATAATAAACTAGTACACACATTTAATAAGTAGGTATATATTTAATGTATAATTTATTTATATAAATGTGTAGAATTTATGGTACCTGGTAAAAAGCTTTGAAATTTTTGTAATACTCTATAAATTCCCACAAAATAATTTATTTGAATTAGTAATTAGTGATATCGATATAATAGTGTAACTACACACATATATATATATATATATATAATATATAGGGTTACGATCAAAAAGGACGAGTTGAGGTGCAAAGGTTAAATTTTAAATGCGAAATAAATTTGTATAGGCTCACTTTGGGATGTAATGCAGCTAAAAAAAATCAAACAGGACAAAAAACTAAACAAAATAACCCACAACTATCTATAAAAAATATATGTATATACTATTAACTCATATTTCAAATGTAACCTTTAACCCTCAACTCGTCCTTTTTGATCGTCTTTCTAATATATATATATATATATATATATATATATATATATCACAATAATAAGAATGTATGAGTCATAAATATTATTTAAATTAAATTAACGTGTATTATTGTATAAATTTAATAATTATATTACTATTAAATATTAGCATGGATATACAATTATAGTGCATTCTTATAATATTATATTATGTTAATTATATAAAAATTAATTCGAATAAATAAGTATGCTGTCGTTAACGAAATTTAGTCACTAAATTAGTGCGTAGCTTATTTTTAAAATCGCGAAGATTTTGAATATAATTATTATATTATATTATAATAATTATAATACAAATTCATTAGGTATATTTAAGTCTACAAAATCAATATATATATATATATATATATATATATATATATATATATATATATATGTATGTATATACAATATTTATTATCATAATAATTATGCACATAATTGTTTAGTCTAATTACGGATTATTGTCAAAAGATTTGCGATTGATACGGATTTGAACAGCCGCAAACTTGTGTATTCAAATTAGTGATTTAAGTATAGCGTATGATTGGCCATTATAATTAGCATATGTCTATTTATAGGCTATCATACATACAACGGATTATCATTAAGTTAATTATTAACATATATATATATATGTGTGTTTTATAGGATAACTCGGGATGTAATGCAGCTAAAAAACCTAGAAATATAAAAAATAAACCCAACCAAACCAAACTAAATCAGTGAAAATAACTAAAACTAAAAATGTAATGTATGTATTATTATTAGCATTATATTGTATTTCTACTCAATAAACCATATTCAATATTCAATATTCAATGTACAAACAAAAATACGCTAGTAAATTCACTAAGTCGAATAAACAATTTTGCGGGCGTTCAAATCGTGCATCAATTGCGAAGCTTTTGACCAGATACCCTAATTACTAATTATTAAGATTACTAATTAAATTAGTAATCGTATTTTATCAATAGATGTATCAGACAGTATATCATATACTGAGTATATGATTCATTTACTTTATGATTCATACGGTGTATCATACACTGCATGCATTGAATCAATGATTGATGCATGCATATAAACATATTATCTATTTTTAACTCTCTACGCTCGACGCCCGCCTCAATTGTTGGAAAATCTGTTCCCAACACATTCATATCCCTATAATATATATTGTTATTTTTATTTGGGGGAGTCCATCTAGGAACTTAGATGAAGTTTTAACTTATAACCATATGGCTCTAATATCCCTTTGGAGCCTAATTAAATATATAAATATATTTATTTATTTATAAGTATATATTGGAGGACATATTTTATATGCACTCGTGGCCGAGCGGTTAAGGCGATAGACTAGAAATCTATTGGGCTCTGCCCGCGCAGGTTCGAATCCTGCCGAGTGCGAATTTTTTTATTTTACTATTATCACTTTTTTTCTATGTGAAACTTTATTTTATCTTCGTACGGTAAAATTATATGTTTTATTTTTCGCACAGTAAGTTTCATACGGCATTTTACCTATTGTGACTACCACTTAAGGGAATATCGCCATGGCTCGTTAAAATCAAATTTTTTTTTTTTTTTTTTATTATATAATTTTGATTAGTGAAATGTTATTTAGTAACTGTGAAAAAATTATATATGAAATCAGTTTAGAAATAGCATAAAAAGCATCTTTTATAGCATGCATTTTTAAAATAAATTATTTATTTTGAAATCTACATTCAAAACTAATATAAATTGTTATATAATGTTTTATATCTAATATATAAATTCTATAAATATAACATTTATATATTGATAAGAAAAATAAAACTATTACTTTATAATATTTATTTTATATTAGCTGAATGTATATTTTTATTAATTTATTTGAATTTTATTGAATTTATTTATTGTTGATTATTAAAATGTGTTTTACTCGGAATACTTTTTTTTGCTATGTTTGTGTATATAAATGAATATTTAGATAAAAGTACTGAAGCGATCGACCTAATTTCTTTTGCTATATATAAATAACACATGTATGCACAATTCGAGAGAAAACGTAAAAAATATAATTATGATATATTGGATTTTATAACTATGGATATATAAAAGGATTATAGATTTTAAAATTTTAAAATTCAATAAATAGTTTTTTAGAAACACTCAATAAACGGAGGAAATACGTTCCCTATCTCTATACATGTAAATTCAACAAAATGGACGTCCCATTGTGATATCCCCTTAATGTTGGTGCTTTGCTTGCATTCTATACTACCTATATCGTAATTAATGCATAAAAATTAGCCATTCAATAATTGTAAAAAAAAAAATTCGCACTCGGCAGGATTCGAACCTGCGCGGGCAGAGCCCAATAGATTTCTAGTTATTTAGATATATCGCCTTAACCGCTCGGCCACGAGTGCATATATGTAAATTATAATAATAATAATTATTATAATTAAATAATTATAATAATTAATTAATTTTATATATTTATATAAAACTTCATATCATATGAAGCATATGTAATGTAATATTGTATTGGTCCAGGTTTATTGGAAAGATCAAATTTTAGATTTTCACGTCATAATAATTATATAATCATATTCATATAATAATATTATATTATTTATTAAATATATTATTATTAATATAATTATATATATATATATATAAATATATTTCTTTGTTTATAAGTATATATTGGCAGTTAATTTTATATATAAAATTAACTAATAACTTAATAATAATATATTTTATATATAAAATTAACTGCCAATATATACTTATAAACAAAGAAATATATTTATATATATATATATAATTATATTAATAATAATATATTTAATAAATAATATAATATTATTATATGAATATGATTATATAATTATTATGACGTGAAAATCTAAAATTTGATCTTTCCAATAAACCTGGACCAATACAATATTACATTACATATGATTCATATGATATGAAGTTTTATATAAATATATAAAATTAATTAATTATTATAATTATTTAATTATAATAATTATTATTATTATAATAATTATTAAATTATTAGGATCAACAGAACATTACGATCAACGGACAAATTAGAATGACATCGATGTCCGTTTATTCATAGAGACGGACAAATAAACGGACATCGATGTCCGTTTATCGTAAATTAAATGTTATATACTATAATGTTTATATATTTATATATGTTCGTTGATCGTAAAGTTAATCTTACATACTTATAGATATCCGTTTATCGTAAATTAAATGTTATATACTATAATATTTATATATATCTATAGATGTTCGTTGATCATAAAGTTAATCTTACATACTTATAGATGTCCGTTTATCGTAAAATCTTAGTAGGGTTCAACATGAAGTGTACCATCGATCTATAAGTTATGATCACTTTATAGAAAGAATGTTAGAGCTAATACCCTAATGTATATTTTTCTCATATTCACTTTATTATATATTATTTTTATTTTCAATATACTATTATAGTAACTATTATAGTAACTATATATTATTTTATATTTTCTATATATTTTGTACATTCATACTCATATTCACTTTATTATATATTATTTTTATCTTCAATATACTATATATTATTTTATATTTTCTATATATACATATTACGATTCTTGTTCATTTTATATTTTTTATTTTTTCATAATTATTACGATATACCTATATATATTATTATATATTTTCTATATATTTTGTACATTTATGTGTACATATATATATATATATATATATATATATATATATATATATATATATATATATATATAATATGTTAATAAATATGACATAACAAAATTACCAACTGTTTTTTAATTCATATATATAAATATAAGATTAAATTTACGATAAACGGACATCTATAAGTATACTTATAGATGTCCGTTTATCGTAAATTTAATCTTATATTTAAGATTAACTTTACGATCAACGAACATCTATAATATATCTATAATACATCTATATATAAATATTATAGTATATAACATTTAATTTACGATAAACGGACATCTATAAGTATGTAAGATTAACTTTACGATCAATGAACATCTATAAATATATAAACTAGTATATAAATTTAATTATAGTATATAAAATTTAATTTACGATAAACGGACATCGATATCCGTTTATTTATCCGTCTCTATGAATAAACGGACATTGATGTCCATCTAATTTGTCCGTTGATCATAATGTTCTGTTGATCCAATTATTATAAATTAATATCTTAAAAAATATAATATATATTAATATTGAGCATTTATATTTAAGCATTTATTCGGAGAATAACGAATATTCCCCGTTTGTTGATTACGATTGCTGAGTTCAAATTAAAAATATATTAAAATTATTGTTAAATAATTTAAAATTATAATAACAACTAATTT
>OZ025242.1:38586664-39019164 GCA_964019155.1 Osedax fenrisi
GTACATAAATATTACTAATTCAGGTGTATGCAATTATTATTATATTAATTTTTAAATATAGAAATTCATTTTATGAATATATTAACCGTAGCATTACTTTCAGTCGAAGTTTTCAATGATTTCAAATATAACATTTGCACTACGCCATGTGACCTTACATAACATGCCTTACGACCTTCAGCTGGTGGAGATGACCTCTACGCACGACCGCGAGAAGCTCAGCACCCAGCGCCGTCAAACAGCAGCCATTAAAGACCTACTCGAAGACACCAACGCAAGACTTAAGACCATGGAGGAACAGTATGAACTACAGAGCGGTAAAGCTGTTAGTACTGCTGTAGTTAGTAATACTGTAGTTAATACTGATGTAGTTAGTACTGCTCTTGTTAGTACTTCTTTAGTTAGTACTGCTCTTGTTAGTACTTCTTTAGTTAGTACTGCTCTTGTTAGTACTATTGTTAGTACTGTTGTTAGTAAAGCCGTATGTAAAGCTGTTAGTAGGTGATCACTTATGATTCTACGTATAATATATATGTATATATTTTAATTTTAGTTATCAAAATAATTACATATTCGATAACACGCGGCTTTATAAAATATCTCTAATAAATCATCATCATAATTATCAGTATCATCATCATTATCAGCATCATCATCATAATATATATATATGAATGTCTTAGCATGTGTTCACAGCCCGCCCATTACACTCATACTCTACAATGCAATATTACCCATAAGGCAAAGTGTATAGAAGACTTTGAAATAAAGACCTGCCAACTAACCGATGAAGTACAGAACTTAACCGAGGACAGAGATACCCTTGAGGCCATCAAGTTTGACCTTGACGAACGACTCGAAATCATGGAATCTGACCTCGATAAATATAGCAAAAAGTTTGAAGCTGCATAGTGCTGCCCTCTTGTGTTGCGTCGCTCTACATCACTGACATCACTGCTATCACTGACATCACTGACTTAACTTCTATCACTGACATCACTGACTTAACTTCTATCACTGACATCACTGACTTAACTTCTATCACTGACATAACTGACATCATTGCTATCACTGCTATCACTGACATCACTGACTTAACTTCTATCACTGACATAACTGACATCATTGCTATCACTGACATCACTGACATAACTGACATATTGCCTACTCCTTCATACATGGTAGCTTCGTGATACTGCGATACTACGGAACAAAATATTGTTAACCTTTCTACGTCTTCTAACTAGCTCACAGTCATGTTATGCAATGTTATGCAATGTTATATATCGTTAGCTAATTGAAATAATGAATTTAACTATGTATTATTAACCATTCAATAATCTTAATCTATAAAAGCATATAGACGCTTTCCCTCAGAATCTATCCTGCTCTCTAACGTAACCTCCCCCGACCTTGTGAATAGATGCGTTGACCTTGAGAAATCTAACATCAACCACATGGCCGAGTGGGATGCAGAGTTATGTTCACTGAAGGACAAACACGAGCGTTACGTTAAGTTCCTGAACAACGATCATGAGACAGCTCTTAAAAAGGTACACTTCATCCTTATTTCTAGTTATCGCTTTACACACATCTGTTTATATCCATCAGAATACTACTATCTTCTCAATGAAATACATGTATTATGATTATAAAGTTTATATTTATTCACTACTTATTTTTATTTTTATAAAGATGTGGCATAATTTGACAATATTTGTTCTAATTTTTTTATTTGGTATTTTTAAAATATAAAATATCATCTCTAAAATTATTTAGATTACTTTTATTTACTTTAAACATTTTAATGATAATATTTTAAATAATTCAAATTTATTAAAAAATAATTGAAAATTAATATTTGTTATGTAATTTAATTAGTAGCATGTCCCATTAATTAATTGTAATAATTATAATGTTATAACATATATATTTTGTTTACATAGCAACCAATATATAGTTGTGGTAATAACTGCTTAGCTTTTAAATATCTTTTAATTGTATTATTATTATAAAGATAAGTACGTATTCATTTATTTTTTATATTATCTATTATATTAATATATATTAAATATTAATATCCAACTTATTTGAAATACATAATAGTTGTCTTTAAATTATAATCATATCTTATTTAGATATAATTATATTTAGTATTTGTTTACATTTTACTATAACAAAATAAAAATCCTAAAAAATAAATAATAATCACAAAGATAATAGAATTATAAATTCGATAAATTAATTAAATTCAAATATATATTACATACTGTTTATGTATATTCATACTTAGCTACATTATTTACTATTTATAAAATTAATTAACTAGTAGTTTATAATAATATTATAACTGATATTCTCCCGTGGATCTCCCTTGGGAATTTGCTTTTGGTAGTCGGATCTACCAACCTTCATTTGAGGTTAGCTACCAACTTACACCTAGATAGTCTACTGCTGTATTTACTTACATACAGATCCATCAATTCTACCTCGGACGATACACTGCCTTACATCTCAGACAATCGGACCATCATTGCCCGGCTGCCACCAAGCATACCAGGAGCCTACTAAAGTCAACCGGTGCTTGTCAAGTCAACTCGTCATATAGCAAAACGGACTGAATACCAAACTTCTTCAAAAATATCCCTGTTACGACCAGTTTTTATACATTTATTATTATATTTATTATTATCTATTTCATTCAATTTAATCCCACAATCTCAAGTATACCATGTCCTCAAATTGTTCACATTGTAACCTTCCCGCATGCGAATATTATCTCAAATGTAAAACATGTCCATCTATTTTACATTATAATTGTTTATACCCCGCAGCTATTATTTCTAAATCCTGGTTTCATTCTAAAAACCCCCCTCCCGCTTATGCTATTGCTATATTTAATTCACCTAACTTCATCTTCTCATGTTCCTCATGCCTAGCCTTAAATAAGTTTCCTTCGACTAATCATACAACTACTCCACCCATTACTATGCCATATTCACCTTCTACTTTAACTGACAAATCTATACATAATACTTGTTCCAAGGTAACGCCAAATATAACATCTGATATATATTCTTCTACTACGACTATTAATATCCAGCCCAAGCATAATGCTAATACCCAGCCCAATGATAATACTTCTAGAAACATTCCAAAGCTAATGGACTTAAAATTTTCCTCAAATCACACACCAACCCCTATATTATCTAGTTCAACTTCCTCAAAGTCTTCATCCATACGCTCCATAGATAATTCCCTCATACTAGTACTTGAACACCTTCTTCCTTATGAAGTTAACTATAATTTCATAGTATCATTAATTGACTATATAAAACTTCCACATTCTTATATTACTTCTGCCTCATTTCTTACCAGTACTGCTATATTACGTTTCACTAATATTTCTGCTCGTGATATATGTTTCTCCTCCCTTCTAAAAATCTCACCACATAGTAATTTTAAGCATATATTTATTCGTCATTATTTACCTGACTCTACTAGACTTCTTGGTAAGGTACTATATCATGCCCTAAAACAAAAACTCACGCCCATTTTGTATAAAGTATTTTTTAATAATCGTTCCCAAACATTTGAACTTAGGGATAAAAAAAATCCTCTTTCATATCCCCCTTTTCTCATCCCTGAATCTGATCTAACAAAATGGTTTGATTCTTTTGATCACTATAAGAAATCATTTATAAATAATTCTTCCTCTCAAGCCTGACTATCCTCTAATATAGCCTTGATCAATATTCGCTCCTTGAGATCAAATATATCCCTTCTGTTCCCATACCTTAAATTACAAAAATTTATTATAATCGCATTGACTGAGACCTGGATTTCTAATAATGACTCTGATATATTTGCCTCCATCTTGGACTTTGGATATACACTCTATCTCGCTCCACGACAAATGGGCCGTGGTGGTGGGGTAGGATTTATGATACGTAATGATTTTTACCTATCTCCATCCATTTCATTCCCCCCCTTTTCATATAGTGATTGTATTTCGCTGACCCTCAAGCTTCCTAACTTAACTCTACATCTTACCGTTATCTATCGTCCCCCAAAACCTGAAACCAGTTTATTCTTTGATGAATTTCATGATTTTATCCATAAACTTCCTTCATCTTCAACCTATCTACCAATAGTTCTTGGTGACTTACTATCACTATAATTCTCCCATCTATCCCCATGGTGACTTTAAACTCCTAACTGAGTCTCTTTCCTTGTGCCAACATATATCATTTCCTACCCATTCTAGTGGCAATACACTTGATATGATATTTACACCCCTATCCAGTCCTCTTATTAGATGTATAAACCCTAACTCCTTTCAAAAAATTGAACTACTAACTGATCATTTTATTATTGAATTCTCTATAAATCTAAAATTCACAAATATTAAACGAAAACGTATTACATATAGAGATGTTAAGTCTATCGACCTACCAAGATTTGTAAACAATATCAAAACTGAGATCTCTTCTTCAACTTCCCTCTGTCCGGTACTCCTAAACTCCACTCTCCTAAATATTATCAATATACATGCACCTACAAAAACTACATTAATTACCGACCGCCCTTTTTCTCCCTGGTTCTCCCACGAACTTTTCATCTTCAAGAAGAGTGTTCGAAAATTTGAGAAGAAATTTCTTAAAAATCCTTCTACTGAAACTAAATTAGCACTATCACTAGCTAGAAAAAATTACAAATCTACTATATCTCGTTCAAAATCTATCTATTATAACAAAAAGATAGCATTGATATCCTCCAATCCTCGCAAATTATTTAAAATAGCAAATAAAATTCTCTCTCCTCCAGATGAAAAAATCCTCCCCATTTTACCTAACACGTCAAATTTTCAACTGTGTTCTCTTTTTGAAAAATTCTTTAACCATAAAATTGCAAGCATTAATAATATTATTTGCGCATCTACTCAACTCATACTCAATCCTACCATATATATTACCCATCATATTGACTCATTAAGTACATTCACTATTCCTTCACTGTATGAAGTAAATGACCTACTCATGAAATCTCACTGTACCTCCCCCACTGATCCCCTACCTTTATCATTATATCACAAACTTTCACCCTTATTTTCTCCTATTTTCTTGGATATTATTGCGAACTCACTAAACTCTGGCCAAGTTTCACCCTGTCTCAAGACTGCCATAATATCCCCTATTCTAAAAAAACAAAACTTAGACCCAAACTCATTTAGCAATTACCGCCCGATCTCCCACCTACCCTTATTAAGTAAAATATTAGAAAGAATTGTTTCCAAACAACTCATAGCCCATGTAAATAAAAATAATCTTTTCGACCCGTTTCAAAGCGCTTTTCGTAAGGGTCATTCAACCGAAACAGCTCTCCTACGTATTACTGACACTATATTATCTACCTTAAATAGCAACACGTGTTGCCAGCTAATCCTACTTGATCTATCATCTGCTTTTGATACCCTGGACCATAACATATTAATCTCGCGACTTACTTTAATGGGTATATCTGGCTTAGCATTAAAATGGTTTACTTCATATCTCACTAACAGGAATATCTCTATTATGATTGACAAATCTTACTCGCCTCTTTCTCCTCTTAACCACGGTATTCCCCAAGGATCTGTTCTAGGTCCATCCCTCTTTTCTATTTATATCCGCCCTATTGCTGATCTAATTAAGAAATTTCCAAATATCCACTACCATATTTTTGCTGATGATATCCAACTGTTTACCTTTTTCCCTATAAATTCTCATAATACCATTAACTCTGAATTAATCGAGTGTGCTAACTCCATAAGATTATGGCTCCTCTCCAATAAACTACTAATTAATTCCTCTAAGACTACTGTACTTAACATATCTACTTCTGAAACTTCCTTTCCAAACTTTACTCTAAATAACATGATTATTTCTCCTTCTCATTCCTCCAAAAACCTAGGATTAGTATTTGATGACAAATTATCATTTAAGAATCACATATCATCCATTACAAAATCATCCAACTTTCATCTCTTCAGAATTAAAAAAATACGGACATCACTTTCCAGAAACCTTACTAAAACTCTAATTAATGCTCTTGTACTTTCACGTATTGACTACTGTTCTTCCCTACTGAATTTACTTCCTGCTAAAGCTACTGCTCCACTTAATCGGATTATCCGTTCCTCAATACGTACTACTTACTGTTTAACTCGACTGGATCACTCTACTACAACATCTCATCAATCATCTCGTATGTGGCTACCATTCTCCCTCAGGTGTAAATTACGTATACTATCTATAATCCATAAATCAATATATTCTTTTACCCCTAGCTATATCTCTGATCTAATTAAAAAACGTACTATATTATCTTCTCTTCGTTACCAAAATGCTCCTCTACTTATCTCCCAGAATTCTAGTAAAACTTCCCTAAATTCTAGAGCTTTTAAAAATTCCGGTCCAACTCTATGGAATTCCCTCCCTCCTACCATTCGTTCTATTAGATCCCACAAAAGATTTATAAATCTTACTTCTTCTTTTCTCTCTACCCATAATCATTAAATCATCCAACTTATTATTTGTATCCGTGTTATATTAAATTTATATCATTATTAAATCGTTATTGTATTATTATTATCTTATTATTATATAACACTATACTATATCAATGCAGTCTGTAGTATATACAACTACACCATATCAATGCAGACTGTAGTATATAATAGTCCTTTATATTGTTTATTATTGTTTTTCCGTTGTATATTGAATGTATATTATCATCAAATTATTATCGTATTACTATTATTTTATTATTATTTTCTTCCCGCACGAGCGAAGGGGTCTACATGACCCTATTTTAGTGCTAATAAACTCAATATCATCATCATCATCATCATATGTTCCATGTATATAAATATTCCATATAACATAAGTTATTGTTGTTAATTTAACAATTATTATATTTATTTTGTTATTTTACTCTTATATATTACATATTTATATGTTTGTGTGAATATTAAATATCATTAATTATATATATTTAATATGATAAGTATAACATATATATTATTTTGTATAATTAATTTTATTGTATATCATTATAATTAATTTACTCGGAATAATTATTTTGAAATATTTCGCTTACTAAGGTTAATTGATATCTTATTCAAAAATACTTAAAATAATTGAAGTATTCAGTAATTATAAAATATACGTGAATACATAATTACACTCATTTATTTCGTTATTCGATATTGTTTAATTTATTGATTCTCTTCGTCTTTATTTTCTTCAAAATAATTATAATTTATTATTAAAACTTTATTAATTAATTTGGGTTATGATTCTATGGGGCGAGTTATAGAATGTGGTGTGCAAGTGGTATATAATATATTTCTAAAACATTTTAATACATTTTTATATATATATCTATAACATATTTAGGATTTAGAATAAATTCAATATATATATATATGTATTATATAATTAAAATATAAATTATAACTTAATGTTACAAAAGGTATATGTTATATCTATAAAATATTCTATATTTAAATATACTTTATATATAATTTACATGTATTATTAATAACTATTTTGATAATACATATATTATAAGTTTACTTACATTATCAATTAATAATATATTCTTTAATTACATTTTAAGTAGGTAAGAATGTATAAATATAAATATAATATATATTATAAATTATATAATGGTATATATATAATTATTATTATAATGTTGTATTTTAGTTGATTATTATATTTTAGAAATACTAAGTCACAATTCACTGAACTATGTTCACTTTATCAGATATGCATATTAAGCCACATCCACCCATCCTTAACTCTCTACAACCTATCAGCAATTATTATCATATATAGAAGTTGCAGATCGTCAAATATTGTCATTTTAAATTATTATAGATTATAAACGAATATTATAATAAATACAGTAGTTGAATTGTAAAAATAAAAATATTTATGTAAAAATATGTTGTAAAGATGATAAGAATTATAAAAACATACCATATCTTAGATTTTGAGTATATATATATAGTAAATATATTAACAAAATATAACTGTATATAGTATTTATTTTGAATATATAGTGAAATAATTGTGGAGGATGTCCTCTGGAGGTACAGTATTACATTGACTCCTCATTACCTTCACATAAGTGATGCCCACACTTCCCCCCACACTTCCCCCCACACTCCCACTCCCACTAAAACCCCCTTCTCTTCCATGTACACAGCTTCACGATCAGATCTCAAACTCTGCGAAGGACATGCTGTCCTTGACGAACAAGTTACAGACTCATGAACACGCCTCGTTGCAACATCGCAAAGTTAGCCACGCCCCCATCCCGCCCCCGCCCCTACTACTAGAGTCGTGACCCCTACTGACCCCGGTCACATTATCCACTACCATAACGTAATGAGGACAGGACATCCGCTTGTTATTATTATTATTATTATTATCAGATTAAGGCAATACCAGGGTAATTATAGAAGCAGTGTTTCTTATCGAGACAATTACCCCTTTTATTAGTTATTAGAATATTCTAGTTTACATTAGAGTTATGCGTGTGTGATGTGTGAATGCATTATGGGTAATGGTGCACTTTATAGTTTTCAAATCACTAGAACTATCTGCTGTATATGCTATGTATAATTAGTTTGATTAGGTAGTCTATAGTCTGTGTACATATGTTCTACCCTATACATCAGTTTATAATACGTACAGACTACAGAGAAAAGATTCGGCAACCAATTGGAAAATATGGAACTAAAGTACAAATCCAAGGTGGCTAAGTTTTTATCTAATCCCAATTTATAACCGTTATTTTTCTGTACGCAAAATAATTCAATCCCAAAACATTATAATCTTTATGTTTCACATTTAATTCGTATTTGATTTTGTATGTGTATATTTATATATTCGTATATATACATATCATTAAATTTTCTATTTTGTTTGCTTATACTTTCCTTTAATCTACGCAGAATCCTACATAATCACATGTTTGTATTATTATTTTTCTTACGTTTTTAAAAGTTATGTTAATGATTTTTCAATGTTTTTTTAATACACGTTTCCATCGAATACACTGACTGATTGCGAATCATTCAGTGGCTGTTGTTCTGTTTGTGGTGATGATTACTATGTACCGTATCATCAGGCTGATACTATCAGCGCACTACGTTCATCCATCACCTCCTCCGTTATCAGATTCAGCTGTTGAACGAGGAACTCGACTCACTGAACAAGACGAGCAGATCACGAATAGATGATCAAATGAATAAGTTAACGTTGGTGACTCATGCTTATCGGATATACGGCGCTGTCATATATATATATATATATAATAGGGTAATTGTGACGATAAATCAACATTGTAGTAGGATGATTTAGGTCATAGTTAATTAATTATATTTATTTATTTTCAGTATCGCGTATAATAATTTCTATTGCGAATAAATAATAATGTTTATCTGTAACTACGAATGCGGCATTCACTTTGTATACACATTGAACGCCATCACTACCGGACATTACCAATGCACGTACACCTCGTATGGTAGGCTTTCTCTGCCTCGCTATAGTGATGGCATGAGATAGGATTACAGATACCTCTATAGCTATGCGTATAGCTTCGTTAGCTATTTGTACAGTTCGTTCACATTATCATATCAACCTGTGATAAGTTATTGTTGCTATAACGAATGTAACACATGCGATGTATGCGATTAAGTGAAGGTGCCACCCTTGTAGTGAAAAGGAAACGGAGATCGCACGCCTCAAGAATGCTCACCGGCAGTTGGAGCTATCGACCAATGAAAACCTCGAACGACTGAAACGTCACTCAGACGCTAACTCTCAACGTATCTACGATGATATCAGGAAACAGGTGTGTGTGTGTGTGTGTGTATGTGTGTGTGTATGTGTGTATGTGTATCAGCAGGGGTAATCATTGTAATAATCTACTAAATTGGATTTAAATTAATATATTATCACCAGTATTTTATCTGAAGAATATCATATATATATATATATATATATATATATATATATTGATATATATATATAATATATATATTTATATAGTAATATTTTTAATTGTATTGTTTAAAATTACATTTAATTATACCATATTAAATAATAATAATATATAATTATATATTATGTTTTCCAGATTATAACTTAAACTAATGATTGAAAGTTCACATGTACATGTGAGATTGACTGATTACGAATAACGTTCGCAATCATCATATTTAGTATTATTTCCGTGGTAATTTAAACTGTCTAATTAGAAGATGTTTCATTTGGATGATTCATGCAATAATCGCGGAAAATTTCTATGAGTATAGTTAAGAGTATCTCGATTTGCAATTTCGAATTATAAACTATTTAAAAGATAAATAAATAATAAAGTATTCACTGTTTACTATTCGAATATTCATTTCTCATGTTAACCGATTAAACATTACTTAATTTTGAAATATATTTGTATAAATATACTTATTCAAAATATTATTAACTACCTGTTTACGCTTTAATAAATTATAAAAGCTTAAAAAAGTGTAACAATTTACGTAAATCGTTATCTATATCTTAAGTTCATATATATTTATAATTTTATTTACAGTTTATATAAACTTATATTTATATAAGTTTATATATATATATATATATATATATATATATATATATATATATATATATATATATATATATATGTTAACCATAAGTTTATATATTATAATATAATAAGTTCATATGATTATTCATTTATACTATTACATCATACATTCGTATAATTATAATGCATGTAGTTTATTGCATAGCGATAATTACCCATATGAACAGCCTAACATTTATCATACTAATGGATTTCTCAATTTAATTGTAATTTCTTGTATGTTTCGCTCATGAACGACTTCACTTGTTAAGATCCACTACTTCTAATATAAATTATACTATATTTAATTAAATAAAGACAGCTTATTAAGGGTGTATATATTACAATATTAGAATCACGCTGGCGTATTTATTGATATGAATTAGCCGTACAACAATACACTATTTGCTGATCTCCTATGCTACGACATACTACACACGATACATGCGTACATGATAACTTCATTGCTAACAATGTAGCCTGTGACAGTATCTAAGGGATATGCATTATTGTGTAACGTTCCAACAGACCAATGTAACATGTTAGCAAGCTCTTTTGTAACGTACCAATGTCACAACCCTCTGTATTCATTACATGTGAATGCTGATGGGACGTTTGAGATGGTGCATTGGTACTACATTGTGCTACGCAAACGCACCATCCCAGCTTACCAATGTACCATCAGCATTTACATGTAATGAATACAGGGGATGTTGTGATATCTACGAAAGATGCACCTCTACAATAGCATACACATGCAACGCATGCTTTTTTATGCGTACAGTATACCCAATATATTCTAGTATAGCTAATATATAGGTATTATATAAGTAATATATATATCTACAACATTGAAAAGTGAAATACTAATGTATCATCATTTTCCGTAGATGGTGAAAGTGGAGTCTGATTTAAGCCAATCAAAACGCTTACGAGAGAAACAGAACACGGAGTTCATGAAACAATTGGCTGATGAGAAGAACAGGTTCCAGAAGAAGGTTGACATTGTCTACATTGTCTACATTCCCTACAGTGTAGAGATTCACTAGATCCTATTCTACAGTTCTATTCCGATGTTGTAACTACACTACCTAGCATAGTGTTAATGATGCATACTTCCACTGATAATACAGAACTGATAACAATACTGATAATAACACTACTGATAACACTACACTGACAATGACCTACACACCCGCCCATCCCGCCTACAGTTGGAGGATGTTTACATATCTCACAGCGACGAGATGAAAGTTAGAGAGGCTGCCGCAGCAGAACTACACAAGAGAGAACTTGACCTTGTCACGGTGACATTGACCTCTGCACGCGAACAAGAGGTCAGCGCATCTAAACTACAACAGAAAAATGATGAAGAGGTTTTAACTAGCGCAGATATCCTACTATTACATAATAGTATAGATGTATCGACCAATAGAATAGAGGTAGATTTCATAACACATATTACTGTTGTCAATATAACGTTAGAAGTTTCGATTGGAAATCCTATAAACTACACCTATTTTAGATTATATTTTCATCCACTGCATTAGTTAATTGTTGATATATCAATTTGAATAATTACTGCTTGTATGGCTCAGTTGTTCATACCCTATCCGGAACTATAAAATATGTCTTAAAATAATATTTAGAACTGATCTTATAGAATTATGTATACAATAATTATCGGCTCTCATTAAAATCATGGATGCCTTAACATGAGATCGGATTCGAAAGTACATTAGAGCCATATGGTTATAAGTGAATACTTCATCTAAGTTCCTGATTAGGATGAAAGAACTCCATCGAAATAAAACAATTTAAAAAAATGTGTATAATTAATGTGAATTCTAAACATTATTATAAATGTAAACATATCGTGTTTACATTTATAAGCCAATCATCTTCTTCTTTAAACTTTACCTCTCTCTAATAATTATTTATGTTATATTTATCCTTATTATGTATTGAATCTAATATATATATATATATATATATATATATATATATATATATATATATATATATATATATGAAACATGATTAATATAAGGAGAAGAATTTTAGGCAGATTATCTATAAATATTTACATTTACAAAATCACCTTTTATCATTAATATACTATAATACTATCCTGATTCTCTAGATTAATAAATATATAACGTTTTATAACTCCAATGTATTCAAATATAATGATTGATTATTTGATAGTATCATTATTAATGATTTACTTATATGCATATCACCTGCATATCAAGTATTAGGTTTCTGAAACGCAGAATCAACATCATAAATGTGATCATTGATAAATATATGTTTTTAAAATTACAAATTGAAATTCTTTAAAAAAGTAACTTGTAATGGTAATATTAAAAATAATACTTTATTTAATACTTTACCCTTAAGTTAACTCTACATTATCATGATTAGAGATTGTCTCTTGCTATCTAACAATTAACCAATGCATTGTTTTCAGTTGAAATTAGATATAAATATTATTTACCTCATGACTCATGAGGTAATATTAACCTGACCACACAAAGTGCTGCTAGTTATTTATAACATCAATAGCCACTGTTATTATTATTGTTATTAAAAGTCGGCGTAAATATTGATCTATTACTATAAAAACTTATCTATTTATATTTTCGTAATAAATTACGTATTTAATGTTATCGAAAATATGAAATAAATCATGATCAATGATCAAAGATCAACCCAACTCTGCAACTGTTTTTTATTGTGCTTTTATCATTTTGTAAGATACCTGGATGATCTTTAATGTTATGAAATTAAATTTATTAACTTGTCCGAAACAATACAATTTTTATAATTATTACGAAATTCTAACAATAATCACTTTGCTTAAAACTAGTTGCAGTGTAAGTTTGATGTTGTATATCTTTATTTCACATATACTATAACACTAATTATATATATAAATAATAAATAAATCAGATTTATTATTTCATGTTGTAAAGCATGAAATAATGGGCAGTATATATATATATATATATATAAATATATAATGATATAATTTATGTATAATTAAGTAATAATATTTAATTATATTATATTAATAATGCATAATAAATCTTACCTGTTTGGTTATACAACAATTGTTATCAATGCAATAAACTGTTGCATGCAATCTAACATGCACGTCATACCAATATGTCACGCAATATACCTACATCGGCCCTATTATCACACGCTCTTTGCTGTATTATTGTGTATAACTTAATTAACTGTTATAGTTTGCAAAGATCAAAGACTCAAACATTCTATACAGTATGTGTCAATCACGCTATATATGTCAATGTCGTCGATTATTACATTTTTTACGATTATAATGATGTATTCAACATATTATATTTCATCGCCTACCACTTTAATACGCTTTCATGATTAACCAATCATAGGCTATGATTCATTGTTTAATTATGAAACTTCTAAACACTCCTTTATTATGATTATGTATACATTCATACCTAAAATGAATATATTATATATATATATATTACGTAGTAGTCGCCTATACAATATTAACCAGCTCGCATGTAGGCTTTACCTACTAATGAGCCTAACCACCACCCTAACCACCACCCCCACTACCACCCCTACTAGCGGGTAGCAAGTCTAGAGGTACAGACCTCATCAGACCGCGCAGAACTCGCCCAATTAAGACGTCAACATGCGGAGAACGTTACCGAATTGTCTCGCATCAGAGAGGAAGAGATGACGGCTCTTAATGTACAGTTTGATCAAAGGGTTTGTTCACCATCATCTTCCTCCTCCTTCTCCTTCTCCTCCTCTTACTCCTCTTACTCTTCTTACTCCTCTTACTCTTCTTACTCCTCTTACTCCTATCCACATTCTACTCCTCTTCCCACTGATCACCCTCTTGCCCGTCTACTCTTCCCCCTAATCCCCCCCCTCTTTCTTATTACCTACAACGTTGTGTAGATCACCGAGATGGTGACTAATTGGGACGACGAGAAACTGAAGTGCAACACTCAGCATTCCGCAGAGATTGAGAAGATACTACAAAAGGTTAACCACCACGGCACCACCACTACGAGTGATGACTCACCCCCTCGTGTCATGTCCTCCCCACTGTGCAGACTGGCAGCCGTCTCAAGGACATAGAGAGGGACTACGACAACAAGGCATCCGCCCTGTCCTCCAGTGTGGGACATCTCGACGCTAAGCTCGAAGATCAGGCGAGGGACACTAAAAAGTTATCACACGCTCACAGTATACACACTCACAATATATACTGACACGATACACTGACACCATATGCCACTTTTTAATCATATTGACATTTGTGTAACTTTAAAAACCCATATAAACTTTTGTAAAACTTTAAAGACAATTCAATGTTACTGAGACCAAACCAATGCTGAATATTTGTTATCAACACCGAATAGTTATACGTATAGTTTGAATTATATTAATAACGAAACATTTCTTTGAAATATTAGATTCTATTCATAATATTTCTGATTTACTATGTTTATAATAATTGATAAATTAAATTTTATATATAATTTTCAAATTCATATCAAAATATCTCATGAATATATTTATATATTTGACTTATTTTTAAATGTTAGCCACTTTGTCAATTTATCAATAATCATACATATGTAGAAAATGTTATCTACCGTTTGATCTAATCACAAATAAATTTATAATCTAAAAGATATGGACAAATTATTTATTTGTATTAATTTGTATTAAAACGAATATTTTCAAATAATTCAAAAACTTATGTGTGAATTATCATATGTCTATTATTTATCCATTTTATTTTAACTTTTTGTATTGCAGTACAATTTAACTAGATAAACATGAGCTTGCAAAATTCTTAATCTGATTTTATAGAGTAGTGTATTTTCAAGTTTTTTATTTCTATTTATTTGTATCGATGGTCAACAATAATCATTAAAACATAATATTCTAATCTGTGTGTTATTGATAATTATGTTTTACTTAACTTAGGAGACAAGAACAAAGCAAACAAAAGATATCGCAATTGACGACTCTCCTAGAGAAAGAGAGGAAGAGAAGCACTAAGAAGTTAACATCTGCAACTCTAGGAATGCAGAAAGCACTTGATAAATCACTGAATCAGTGTCGACTTGTTGAGAGAGAACTAACCAATCAGAAACAATCTTACGATGATAGGGTATGTTGCAATCTCTCATATTTAAATTTAAATCCACATTTATTTATAATGAAATTACATTAATATATAATTCACTATTCATATTAATATTTTAATCTTAATTTACAAAATTGTGCAAATATTATAAAAAATTTACTATTTATATCTATGTTAACTTATCTCTATATTTAATTAAGTTATATTTAATATAATTAAATTAAAATAAATACTGAACTATATAACTTTCTCCTCTATGTGTAATAATAATATAGGAAATATTAGTAATTTAATACATATGAGCTGTTGTGTGTGTTAAAGTTACAGAGGTGTTTAGATATATAAAAGCATTGAAAAGATTTAAGATTAGTTATAACAAATTAAACATTGTAATATCATCATATAATAGACATTAATTACAATAAACATTTAGAAATTAAAAATTCAAATGAAATTAATAATCACTGGATATATAATATCTTATAGGAGATATGTAATGAAAATAAAAATGGTTACAAAATATCATTATATAATATATCGACTTCATACTATATGACTTTGACATTATATGACTTCATCCTAATATTAATTTCAAGTTCATTGAGGAGTATTCATAAATAAAATCACATTAAAAGATTAGAAATATATCATGTAAATCATCTGATAGATCGTAGATCTAGCTGATCTAGTAGGAGATGTTATAATGACTAGTTAATATCAATGTTGATAGTATCTAGTTGCCCCTAGTGATCATGACAATGCTTACAATGAAGTTTAAAGTATGTGTGCATTGCGTAACCAGATTAGTTTTAGTTTTACAACGAAAGTGATGCTAGTTGTTAGCTGCAGCTCTACTATGAATCACTATGAATCACTATGAATCACTATGATCTACTATGACTCACTATAGCTTTAGTTTCTTGGCTATTGATTTGAAAATATTTGTTAATATTTATTATAAATATTATTTTAATTTGATTAATTTTTAATAAGAGAATATTTATATGTATGTAAACTATAATTTTAAAAAGTATAACATAATTTTAAAATTTAAATTAATTCTATATTTCAACAAATAGTAAAATCTCTACTTTATTATATTATATATATATATATATATAACAAAGTGAAATTAGTTTGTATACTTTATTGATGACAAAGACCTGTTGAATATAAGAATATGACAATATGTATAGTATAGAATCTATACTATAGATATTATAGTACCAACCTGGTGAGACGTAGAACCAAAAGTGTATCTATCTCACCGAGCGGTGTTCTTTTTATAGGAAACGAATAACACGAAATAGACAAACGATAACACATATATAATACAAAACGAATACAAATTTATCCAAATGATAAAATATTTAATAAAATAGAATTCTACACATTGCTATGCAATCAACCGAGCGTGAAGCCTAAAACAACTTATGCATGCAGATATATTGATATTACATAATGACCGAATTAAATTAAATTCAATTCAACATAAGTGTATATTACATTAATCGATATATCTGCAGAATTCCCATTATAACATATATATATATATATTTATATTTACATTACAATATTTACCAAATATTTACAAAATACAATATTAATTTATATTCTCTGAAATTTAGTCAATAGAGAAGGGGTAATGTATTGGAGGGGAATAGATATTTTTCAAAAAATATTCCCGAGAATTATCCTATTGCTCTTTTTGTTTGGAGAGAAGGCGTGGTAATGGGGTACTATAGCAAACAGTAGCAGTAGTAGTTTATTAGGGTTTGTATTAAAGCTCTGAATGTAAGCTAGCCATTTAAGGAAATAGGGTGTGTGTGTGTGTGTGTGGGTGTGATAATCTATATATTATTCTATAGAACACTATAATGTGTGTGTGTGTTGTTAGTGAATAAAGTGGTAGACTGTTGCAGTAGTACATCTACATCTACTATAGTAGAGTGTATCAATTACTTGAGGTTATCATCATATTGTGAGTATGCATTTAGTTAATAGGTGTTTATTTTTGTATTATATTTCATTGTTTCATTGTTTAATGTATTGAAGATAGTATAGATTGCATGTATTTCATATGGAAATAAATGTAAAACCTAAATGAGTTGTAATAGTGCTATTTTTGAGACGCACATAAATATATGTTTTATAATACGAAGGAGTTTTGATATATTGTGGAATATTGTGCACTCAGTGTTAACATTATGGAGTCATAACCATAATAGTAACATTGGTGAGCAATACATGCCAGGCAATGCATTCTATTTAGGTGATATTTGTCAGTATATTTGAAAGAAATGGTAGGTTTTAAATTTTAAAATGTCTATAGTTCAAAGGGTTTTTTTATAATTGGAGTTAAAATGGATTATTTTAGTAGGAAAATATAAGAGATCAATGAATTTATAATTTAATAAGTATGTTAATACAAAATAAAATCGATTATTTCTTATGTTACTAAATTAATTAACTGATGATAGGATGGAATAAAACTATTGTGGAATGTGTTTATATATACATGTGTGTATAATATACAGTATATATATATACAATATCTACATGCAATGTTTATATTTCAATATTATTAAAGTAGATTTTTGTTGAAGATAATAAATATTCAAATTCATTTTCATTTTGTATAAATATTTGTCTTATCAGTAGCTTGATGTCCTTCTCCTTCCTTACGTTCATGTTACCTAGTGTATTAGACTAGTACTCTGCACATACCTGCTAGTATTTACTTCAGATATGTCCACCAGGGTTCACTACTTATCCACTAGTTATACGAATAGATTTGATTGGGGCATGTATATGAATGTAGATGATAGAATATTTGTGTTGCGACTAGTAATGTAAATGATGCCGAGCTGAGACTTTTTGTTTTTGATGCCGAGCCCAGATTTTCATTTTCTGAAAAAAAACAGACCCGAGCCGAACAGAGACTCTAGCCAAATGAGCCCGAGCCGAGTTGAGACTTTTACAAAATATAACCGAGCCGAAATGATGTTTTTTTGAAGTTACATTTTAATACTAATTTTATATACTTCACATTTACATCAATTAAAAAAAAAATATCTGCTCCAACTTAGTGATTCAGTGAATAATAATGTAAATTTCATCTAGTGATGTAAATAATACCGAGATTTTTGATGCCGAGCCGAGACTTTCATTTTGGAAAAAAATGAGCCTGAGCCGAGACTCTAACAAAACGAGCCCGAGCCGAGTTGAGACTTTAGGTAAGTGAGATTGAGACTGCATTATCTTTATATTTCAGCATTATTTACATCACTAGTTGTGACTCTGTCAATATTAGAGTATTGTAGGTCATTAATGTAGTTCATTTGTATCATGTGACATTATTGATTTCTGTTTATTTTCTATATTTAATAATTTCTTAATATTTATTGGGTTTTTAGAATAGTGATATATTTATTATGTGATGGTCAGATTCCAGCTTTAGTTGAATGTATGAACTTAGAGTTTAATGGTGTCAAGTTTATTATGTATGTGTGTGTGTATGTGTGTGTATGTGTTTGTGTGTGTGGGTGTGTATGCTTGATAATATGATAGGTTTACACACATATTTCATCCATATAATAATCATGTATTAAATAGTTATAATAGTATACATAATGGTCAAATGTATTAAAGATATGTAAGTAGGGCTGAGTGTGTGCAGTGGGACGACTTCAACACCACTTTCTATATAAACTTGTGCTACATCTAAACTACTAAAATTATACACAGGTTTATTATATTATAATTAATAAATAGGATACATTTTTTCTTCTAACATTTTTAGAAAAATGTTTATTTAACAATTAACAATTTTAAAAATAGATTATGGGGGCGACCTGAGTCACTTAAATTTAGTTTAAATTTTATAATATAATCTAATTTATCAAATTAAACAACACCTAGAGATACAACACGTTAGAATGCATTAGTTGAGATATATAGATAGTTTTAACTTTAACAGCTAATTCAGTATGAAAATGTATAATGCTTTGGTGCATCTTTGTTTGAATATAATTATTTATAAACGTTTATAATTGTTAAAATTATATGTATATCAATAACGATTTCAATATTATTTATTTATTTATACATACTCTGCATTACAGAGGAAAAAAGAACTGGCAATTATATTCATAATTAACTTTTTATATTTATTTTGAATTAGAAATTATTTGTAGAACTATAACTTAGTATAGTATTCAATAACACTGTAATTAATAACATATCAGAAAAGGGTGTACAGTATTATATGAGCTCATTATGATGAGTATTACCACACATATAATGTATTCTTACATGTGCTTATTATAATTTATAAATAATTATAAAATTAACATTTTAAATAAATGTCTAATAATATATATGATTTGCCCACACAAACGTTGGGGTGGACATATCGCGATAAAGGAGGACATATCCCAAATACCTCTATATTTGGGTCGCTATATACAACATATAAATGATAACAATTATTCAATAATTGTATATGATTTAAATAAATTGGTTTTAAAAAATATTACGAAAAATGTTTCAACTCTCCTCCCCATTATGGGGGTTTCAAGTTTCCTTGTTCAGGTGTCTTTTTAAAATGTTTAAAACATATACAGATTATTAATGTTAAATTTATTTATATCATAGTCATCATTTATTTATAAAATTGAATCTTATATTACTTTTATAGTGTTGTAAAATAATTCTAAAAACCCATTTTTTAATAAATTAATTCTAGAAATATTTTCAAAATGGTAGGCATAAAACTTTGCTCTCATTATTGGGTTACTGTTATGATGTTTATAATTATTGATAGAGTAGAAATTGACTATTGTTTTCGAGTGGCTTACGTCTCCTACCTGTTCAAGTCTACCCACTATGCTAGTGACAACAGCCCATACTATAATCAACAAGCAATATGTAATTACAAGTCCATAGCAGCGAGAGCAGTGTCTGTCTGTACCTGTGCACGTGATCACCATCACAGTGTATGTCCTGTCCTATCGTGTAATCACGTGACACGCTCATTACGTAACACGGGCCGGTGATGACGTCATCGCGCAGTAGTAGCAGCGTGTGTGTGTGTGTGTGATGATGATAGAGATGCTAGCATCATAGTGCGCACAGAGAGCCACACACGTATGAGAGCTGTGCTGATCGCCTATTAGTCACCTATTAGTCACCTATTGCGTCATCACTAATTACGTACTCAGCATTACGCGCGTTACTTGAAGCGTAGATACACGTGTACTTATAGTGCATGCACTCTCGTTAGACTATAGACTGCTGTGGTAGACGCGATGGAGTTATATAGTATATTGTCATAGAGTGTATATTGTACACAGACGGGGCGTGGCCATGATATTATCATTGGATGGGCTTGGATGGCCCCATACAAATAATACATTTTTATATAAGTCCTAATATATATGTCTATATTTACCATTGACAAAACTAATACGTATATATCATACATTTATAAATATGCAAAGAGAAATTAAAATTAAAAATATTAAATATTTATTAATATATTATTGTATATATATCATATGAATGCAATGGATAAATTAAACTATTATAAGTGTAACATGGAAAATATATCCATATAATTATTATAAAGCAAGTTGTCTTGTTGTTTTTTTAAATTCATCAATAATTTTAATATTTGTTATAATATTCCATATAATAATTGTCATTCATAAGAAATGTGAACTAATGCACATGTCCAGTAATGGATCGTATCTCTTCTGTAAGGTGATATAATACGTTCTACCGTGGAAAATGACCCTCCACGACTTGATGTTGATGTTCCAAATGTTTCACCTGCACATATCAATGTATAGACAGTAGTGAATGCAATTATGTATTTATTAAACTACATTATAAATGTTTGTGATTTATCAATATAATGGGTAAACACTAACTCCCTAGGGAGTAAGCTTATAAGGTTAAGTACACTGCTACTGCTGGTGATGTATCCATGTAATAGAGTTAAGAAAGTCTGGGTATGAACTTGTTCACTAATTAAATATTGATAAAAGTAAATCTTCTTTTAAAAAGTTTTCCTTAGCAAATACATTTTCATTTTGTCAATTGAACTACTATAATACACTAAAAGAATAAACTAACTATGATCAAATGTAACTGATGCTTGACACAATGCACATGTGGTACTAGACTACCTAATCTATCACTTATCAAGTTCATTACAACACCTTTATTTCCTGAAATCACTGATACTTCATTATAACATTTACTTAATATATTCTATGTATTTATTTAAGAAATATATTTTATTATCTGAAAGGTACTAAATACTATTTAGAATTAAGTTGATTGATTTCAGTAATTCCTAGTAAATTCTCACATACAAGTCCATCTTTAACATACCTGAAATTACGTAATAGTCATTATCAATTATTAAATATAATACTATGGATATTTAAATACATATAACCACAGATAATAACATAATTCAACACCTCAACGATTTCTAGTTTCATTACATTTGATTGTAAATAAATGAACATCATTATTTTGTATAGAAGTTTTAATACTAACTTATTTTTCAAAACTTTTTCAAATATATTAATCAGTTCTTTCTGCATTGTCTGTGAAGTATATTTGACATTCTTTGAGTTTGTCGTCGTTTTATATTGTATATTAAAACATAATTATAAAAAATCGGACGTCATTTTGTAGGCATTTAGCAACTGTTTTTAAATTAAATTCAATAACACAAATATTAAAGATATTAACCTTTGAAGTTCAACAAAGATTTCATATATATAGTATTACATGGGTAAAATATTACAATATATAGAAAATTAAATTATATACCTAATCAAAAATGTATATCTACTTTTTTTTAGATGGGCTAAGATAATAGCTAAGATAATATTTGGGGGGGATTAGCCCTTAATACCCCTCCCCCCTCCCCCCTCCGCACTCTGCTAACTTATCACTGTACTCGTATACCGGCTAGCACACGATACACATATGTGTGTGCGTGTGTGCCTGTAATGCATAAGTATTGTTAATTTCCTCTGGCCTTAGCATAGAGCTAGATATAAACTCTCTCTAGCTCTATGGCACTTGGTGTGTCCGAGTTATCTCAAAGTCACGTTTACATTCATATACCTATATTTATACCTATAGTTATATATAACAATATATATACACACACATATATCTTCGATAATATGCCGTATCACACAACACATTTCTATGAAATGTAGAGTATATTATACTACTAAGGACACATGTCCTCTCTATACAATACATAATGTACTACCCGCTGCAGGTATTACAATGAAGCCCTATGTTAAGCGGATATGCTCACGTGAACTATTTCAATTGAGAATTATTCACATACCTAATACACAATAGATACGTCAAAGCAATACTAACGCATGCATCTAATGCAATCGTTCGGGTCTCCTACATGAAAGCAACGAGCGGCGGTCGCTGTGTTAATTAGCGGGAGAACGTTGTTCACATACTCGTTGTGTAAGCAGATATGCTGGTGTATGTAGCAATGAACTCGATGTGTGTGTATATATATATATATATATATAACTTACTTACTTATATATATATATGGGATGAAAGGACTCCACCAAATAAAAAGTAACAAAAAATAACAATATATACATATACATTATATATATTGAATAATTATTGCAAGTTTAGATTATACAAACTTAAAACATTTGCCTTTAACACAATACCTGACACGGCGCACTACTGCAGTAGTAGTAGGCCTGCTATACTATAGTAGGCCTACTATACTATATATAGTATATACTATATATAGTATGTATATATAGTATGTACTATGTATACTATAGTATACAGCCACTGCAGATACCTCTTGCCTGAATATTGGCCTAGATACACTGGCCTACTTTCACATGTTTATGCAATTAGTCCCCCCTACATTACAGGGCCCACATATCAGCAGTACAGCGGAGTATAGGCAACATGTACACTGTGAATAATTAGGCGCAACGATAAAGATCGAGTTTCATTGATCAATTATATTCATAACAAAAGTAAACAATTATCTGAATTAGTGGTGACGAGCGCTGTTTGGCGTAGTACACCTAGGTGTGAGGCCTGCCCTACGGGATTTACACTGAATGACCTTCACTGAATGACCTTCACCGAATGACCTTCACTGAATGACCTTCACTATATGGCACACAATCACCTACACGGTAGTTATGCCTAGTTTACACGCCACTCTTACTATAGTACGTACTGTACTATAGTACAGTGCTACCTCGTAGCGATGGTGGCGCCGCCCAGTGTTAACCCTTACAGTGGCTAATACAGAACGCATATAGCACGACAACGATATTCAAATACAGTAGCCACGCCCCTATTTGCCGCCATTATTAGGCACGTGATTAGGCGACGGTGTTGTAGCGTGCCGTATACCGTGTATACAATACGTACACATAGGTGTGCGGTGTGTTTGTGTAGTCTGTACACACATACATGTGCGCATGTCTATAGACCTCTCCTCCCCCTCCCCGTATTAGCTGGCATGTCACCGGCGTTGTTGTGTTGTAATAGTGCTATAATACGATATCACGTGACGGTAATAACACGTGACCACACCACCACGTGATCGATACCACCACGTGATCGATAACTCAACAACACCAACAACAACAACACTAACAGGGAGATAGTCTACACTGTAATGTGATACACGTGTCACCTGTAGATGTAGTATGATGAACAGTGGGGCCCCTCAGCTGTGTGGTCAGAATACGACCACGCCCCCAATACCACGACCACGCCCCAGTTCACTATGCAATGATAACCCATGATTATAACATCAGAATTCAAGGATTTGAGAAGCAAATATGTGCCACTCTAATTAATGTGTGAAATTAACGCAAAATGTATTGTATTCCAAACTAAATATTATAATTACATTTTTAGATTATATTTGTTTACATGTCAATTTGAAAAATATCACTATAATAAATTGTCGTATATATTTTCAAATGCAATACTAATTGAATTTATAGTGTTTGTTTTGTTTTAATGTTATTAGTAATAACTTATTACACTATTTTATAATAACAACTATTTATCTTAAAATATATAGTAATATCAGGGAGCTCCCTGGTAATATTCGAGAAAAATTATAAATAAATAGGTCAATTTTCAATGTAAACATATGTATACACATGATGTAATAAGCTTGATTATTATGTAACAATACTTCTACAATTGACTTGAAATTATTTAAAACGAAAGTATAAAGTATAAAGTATACTTTATAATATATTATCACCTATATAATCTATTCAGCATTAACATTTACTTCACGTAAATATATACAAGTGAGATATCTGCTTCGCGTGACCTTAGTGAACTTGGTGAACTTGGTGACCTTGGTGACACTCTGAACGACATGTCACGTGTCCACTAATTGTTTAATACATTTATGTACTACTACGGAGTGACCACGTGACAATAAAAGTGCCCCCTGGTGGAATAGTTGAGTGCATTAAATATTCGCCACCTAGCAATGTATTCAATTATACAGTGCGAAATGAGAATGCGTTATCTCTCGTTAATTCACGTTCTATCACGTTCTATCACGCGCTATCTCACGTTATCTCGTGTTCTCTCACTCGTGTATTGTGGCGGTGCTATAGCGAGAGGCTCCACCATGCGTACAGCTAAGGGAGAACATCCATGAGATAGTACCGATATCACGTGACTATGACGACATGCATGACGTCATAGTAGTGACGTAATCATAGTAGTAATTGCGTGCGTTTATAATTACTTCCGCAAGTCCTATATATCATTATTAATATTATACTTAATACATCATCGATTACAGGGGGGCGTGTCTGTGTGTATGTGTGTGTAGGCACGTGATACAGTGTTGAATGTGGTCACGTGATATGTGGTATTACCTGCAGTCACGTGTGCCAAGTAGGTGGCATTCACTATCACACACACGCACAGTGTGTCGCACACACACACACAAATCTAAATAGTTTGGAGAAAATATAAAAGTATCTGTAACAGAAATTATATAATTATCATAACAAATATTACAGATAATATTGTAGATCAATAACATGTTTAAAACTATTATAAAATAATTCAATTTGAATAACTATTAACCAAAATATCTTAATTATAGCAACCCAAATGATTTTCCTAATACAGACCCCCTAAATTACCCTAGTACCGAGCCCATGTGATTTATAATATCCAATCAAAATAGATCAGTATTTTACTTTAAAATATGTCATAAGTTATCTGTGTATCATTGATATATATTAAGGATTCATGATTCCATTCGATTATATATATATATAATATAATATAATATAATAATAATATAATATAATATAATATAATAATGTATACATACTGATTAATAACTAAATATTAAATAATAATATACACTATTTTAATATAATTACTATAAAGTTTTAATTTAAATTTAATATTACTATTAAAACATAAATTCAATAAAAACTAATTGCGTGCATGTTATAATTAATTATATTTATGAATATATACTATATTGATTGGATATTATAATACTACAATTATTGATACCACGATTATTTTAGGGGGTCGGTAATAGGAAAGGGGGTCGGTATACCGACTATATTAGGCATATGTATCCGATTACCGACCCCCCTGTTTATTCTTGTAAATATAATTATATCAAAAATTTAAAATAGCCACATTATTCATTGCCATAATATTACCCTATTTACACAATTTCAAATAAATATATTTAATATTGAATAAGTTATTACAAATAATCATTTAGGAGTAATCGGTGACTTTGCCCTATATATATATATAATATATATATTATTATTATATATATATATATATATATATAATAATAATCTTTGATTAGAATTTGGTTAAAAATAAATCACTTTAATATTTCAATATGATGTACTACAAATAGATGTACTACAAATGTACTAAAAATAGATGTACTACACTGTGTATAGTATATGTATACATTGTCTACATTATACACATTTTACACCTTGTATACATTGTATACATTATATACATTTTACACCTTGTATACATTGTACACATTGTAAACATTGTATACATTGTACACATTGTAAACAACTTATTTAGTATATAATTTACATTACCATTCATCGGAAAATAATGTACCAGGCACTTATTGTAGTAACTATAGTCAACATTGTGTACATTGTGTACATTGTGCACTGATTACACTATACATGTATACAATGTACAGCAGTGGTTACCAACCTATGGGTCATGACCTAAACTTGGGTCATTGGGTTTTTTGTTTGGGTCATGGCACATGACCCATGACTCATGGGTCAATTTAAACAAAAATGTAGGGGACGGAACGGGGTAGTGGCCGAGAACGGAGTAGTGGTCGTTTTAATTAACGCTTAAATGGTGCTAAATAGGATAAAAAGTTCTATATACAATATTTATATAATCAAAATGTCTATAATATAAAGTATTTTTTTTTTAATAATTAATTAATTACTCTAATTTATTACATAATCATTTTAACTTAATTTTAACTCACTTTAATTTTAACAAAAACATGATTATATATATTTATACTTATTTATATGTGTGAGTGTGTGTGTATATAATTAAATCATTGAATCAACTATGGTGCGTATGCATCATAAATATAATTATTTAATATTATATAATTAAAAACATATAAATCGAATATCTTACGAGACACCGTTTGCATATTCTGATACTATCGGCCACTACCCCGGACTTGCCTTATTGTAATGCTTTTATATGCCTTTTGTAATGCTTAATAAATAGTTAATAATATTCAGTAATATATAAAAGTGAAATCACAGTATTCTAAACCTATATGATTTATAGCAAATTCAACAAAAAATAAGATCTTAAAATTCAGTATTTATCGATATATTAGAAGTATGCTGAGGCATATACATTATCGGCCACTACTCCGTTCTCTCCCCTAATTAAACAAAAGTGCTCACATGTTATTTACAGATTAATACAAATCTATTGTTTAACTGAAGATTAATACAAATCTACCATTTAACCGAAGTTTAATAATCAAAAATTAAAAACTTAAATTTGTCATTGGGTCATGTTATATTTTTAAACTACGAGTTATCAAAAAAGGTCACGTAAAGGTTGTGTACCACTGGTGTACAGTGCACTGTACATCAGTGTATAATGTACATGTACAATGTACATTGTACAGTGTACATTACAACGATAGTAGATAGTGCATATATACACATATGATTAATATCGAGATATTCATATAACTGATATGTGAGAACATCATATAAACACACACACACACACGACGTACACTGCACGTGACTGAACCCACGTGACTTTAGTCTATCATCACGTGACTATCATGATTACATCTATATTAGGAGAGCAGCTGGCTACTTCCGGAAAACTAGCACCCAGCACTACTTTTCTCTGGTGGTGTCGCTAATTTATGTAGACACCACATGTCACTTGTTCACTACATATGTCACTTGTCACTACATGTGTCACTTGTCACTACATGTCACTATATCTATTGATTACGGTGTACGTAGACACACTCTCGCCTATGTGTGCTGCGTATACTGACACGTCACCACTGTACACTTGATCAATGCACTGATGGCATATCTCTAAAGGTGATGATACCCTCTAGGCTCTAGGCTGTGTAAGACGGTCACGTGTGTGTGTCACACTAGTAGTGCTGCAGTAACCAGCCTAGCAACCGTTACATCACGTGTGTGTGTTGGTGACACCTACCTACCTACACACGTGTGTATACATCACATCATCATTAACACACGTGACCTAGTAGGTAGCAGGTCACGTGTAACTACTAGGTCACGTGTGTATGACTAAGTCAGTGTTACTAACTGTAGAGACGCATATCAATATAAAATAATACAATTATTAAACTAAAACCAATACAGATTTATTTGTGGGAGATTTGTATTATTTAAAAAAACATTCCATTTATATATATATATATATATATATATATATATATATATATATATATATATATATATCTTATATATGACAAATGTATTGTTAGAAATACTACTATAAACTGTAATGTCACGGTTAGTGATTGTTAACATATTTAAAGTATGCAACGAGAGTACATTTCAATTATGAAATAAATATCTGCCTGGTGTCTTGGTTAAATATATCACTTTTATGAAAACTATACCTAAGATTTCGGAGTAGAAAATACACGATGTAACACATACAACATCGTTACCATAGCTACCTATATAGAGAGCAGACGATTCATGTCCATGCTAGTATGTAAAGTATGTCCTTTATCATAATTGTGTTACATGACTGATGTTAAATTAAAAATAAATTAAAGTTAAATTAATTTATGTTTTATCATGCGAATAAAATAATTGATTATATTTTAATTTTATGACTAGTTATTTAATTATTTTATTAATATTTAAATAATATGATGATACTAATTATATATTTAGATAATAATAATAATAATAATAATGAAAATACTATCAATAAAAATGTAAATATGACAATATTTGCATAGTACAAGAGTAGCTATTGTATCTTATATGACAATGCATCTATTGTATTGTACCAGGTGAACTCTTAGCTTTAATGACACCAGCCCTATAGTGCAGCCCTATAGTGCAGCCCCATAGTGGCTTGTTTCATGTAACCGCCCGCCCGGCCGCTTCTTTGTTATCTATATGACCTCCGCATTCACCGCGTATACAGTGTGTATGTGTGTGTGTGTGTGTATGTGTGGGGGTATGTGTGTGGGGGTGTTCGTACCTGTAACTGCATGCAGGCAGCGAGTGTGTGTGTGTGTGCCTGCCTGTGCCACACACACACACACTCGCACATACACGCACATACACGCGTATAGACGATGTATGTTCTATACGCGCAGGACATGACCTAGCCACTGTTCTATTACGGTGAACACCCCCCTTACACCCCCCTTACACCCCCTTACACCTTCACTACACACAACAACCACACGCTACAATCATCGCGCTGTTTTCAAATCTCTTTTCCCTTATATATCCGGTTAGTATGCCTATAGGGAAGGCATGGCAGGGTAATGTACGGACAAATGTTGTCAAATCTCTTGTGAATATTATAATCATATAAGATCTTAATGTTATAGATATATGTATCATGATTTTACGTCTAATATAATAATTGTTAAAAGGTACATAAATAAATAAATAATAATAGTAATTATAAATAGTTTAGTTTATTTAATTTAATAATAGTAATAATTGAATTAATCTCATTGAATTTAAGATGATTTTTAGAATATTATACTGTATCATTGATTGCAAATATTGAAAATTATATATTTGTATTATCTTTTATAACTTAAATAGACAGTTAAGAGAGTCATTTTATAATCAAATTATTTATATTAAATGTATATAATATTATGCATTCATTTATATATATATATATATATATATATATATATATATATCTTCCATCTCTTAGAAACCATGCATCTCATCTTCTATCTACCCCTATTCCCCGTCCCTCGAAATTGAATACTATTAGTGCACTTAGTTATATTGGTCCAAAACTATGGAGTACACTCCCACCCTATATTAGATTCATAAAATCGCATAAAACATCCATGAAATATATACAACAATTGATACCAGGTGGAAAGTTACCACTGGCAACCTGTAATACTAATATTGTTTGTCATTATTATTTTATTTACTAATTTCCGTACGGTTTATACTATTTTATTTTATTATTATTAATGGTATTTATTGTTTTACCTAATCTATAATTTGTATTCTATATATACACTTTTGAGAAATCATTTATGATTTATTTAAGTGTTTAAATAAACTTTCAATCAATATAGGGGAAGTCTCCGATTACCGACCCCTAAATGATTATTTGTAATTAGGATAATATTATGACAATGAATAATATTGCTATTTTAAATTGTTGATGTAATTATATTTACAAGAATAAACAGGGAGGTCAGTAATCGGATACATGTGCCTAATACCGACCCCCTCTCCTATTACCGACCCCCTAAAATAATCGTGGTATAAATAATTGTAGTATTATAATATAAAATAAAAATAGTAGATATACATAAATATAATTAATTATAACATTCACACAATTTATTTTGTATTGAATTTATGTTTAAATAGTAATATTAAATTTAAATTTAAACTTTATAGTAATTATATTAAAATAGTGTATATTATTATTTAATATTTATTTATTAATCAGTATGTATATAATCAACTGGAATCATGAATCCTAAATCTATATCAATGATACACAAACAACTTACGACATATTTTAAAGTAAAATACGAATATATTTTGATTGGATATTATAAATCACATGGGGTCCGTATTAGGGTAATTTAGGGGGTCGGTAATAGGAAAATAATATGGGTTGCTATAATTAAGATATATTGGTTAATAGTTATTCAAATTAAATTATTTTTATAATAGTTATAAACATTTTATTGAAATACAACATTATGCATAACATCAAGTTTATTTTTAATTAATAAAGTATTTACAATGATTTAAAAAAAAGTTATTATTCAAATATTTATAAAGGAAAACCAGAATATTACATTTTATCAAATAACAATTGTAGGATTACATATTTTTTAAAACAAAATACCTATTCATATTTATCATTAAATTACTAACAATTAATGTATATATAATTTTTTGATATCTCTTATAGTTACCGAGATACGAGAGGGGGTCGGTATTAGGAGAGGGTCGGTAATCGGAGACTTTCCCATATATATGTGTATTCATATGTAAATAATACATTTCATATATATAACTTCCTTTTTCAAATATTATTATATATATATATATTATTGTATACAATAGTTTGTAATATAAAATAATACATTTATTGTCATCATTATATATTGTGTAAATATTATGTCAATGAAAATGTACTCAATATAATTATATTGGTAAAATTATCTGATTAAATATATATTCTTTATTAGTTTCATTATTATTTAATAGTAAAATGAATACTTTGGTTGCAATTTTCAGTACAAATAAATAATATATAGGTGGACATTTGATTCTAATCAATAGTCAATAATCAATATAGTTATGCATTACTTTTACCCTTTTAGGTTTGAAATGATAATAATTTAATATTAATACTAACTTATATTGATTAATATTTAATTGTATGAAAGAATAACCTACTATATATTTCATAAGTAGATGCACTATTAGCAAATCCCTTTGCTAGTTTCCCTACCTCATAGATTTGTATTGTAAACCATACCTATATACCTACACTATACACACATTTTATATAGAGGATCAATAGTTTATAAGATGATTGCAATATATTCAAAGGTATCACCTACTATGACCTATAGCACATTTCCCCTATAGCATGATTCTAATTATTAAACACGTTGTGCATAACTCTATTGTCAGCTTTCGCTTGTACACTTTATTGCGGGTCTCTCATAGATCTATTGATTGTATGATTGTGGTCCTAGCATACACACTAAGTGATCATCTACAACTACATTATTGCATAACAATCGTAACCTAAACACACACAATGCACACCTACCTATACGCTATCACTAGCAAGTGTCAGTAGGCTATTACCTGTAACTACCCTACCCTACCCTACCCTCTCGTTAGATTAACGACGCGCTCAGTGAACACGAGGAGAAGATTGCATCACTACTTCCTGCATCCGTCAGAGCGGTTAGAACACACTAGCATTACGTAACAGTAACAGTAGTGGTGGTGGTGAGGCAGTAGTGGTGGTGGTGGTGGTGAGGCAGTAGTGAGGCAGTAGTGAGGCAGTAGTACCACCTATCTGGGTAGCTCATTCAACACTTATTATCATCATTATATTAATGTATATGGTTAACCTAATAACTTAATTAATGATTATGTCAAGAATACATCAGTATACATATTGATAATTACATCAGAAAATACTATATTATCATTATTATATATACACATGTATACATTATATAGAATTGTTAACACTACACCTACATTTAGCCTATTGTACATATGTACCCACTATTGTATATAGTGTTTCTTAGAACAAGTATTGTGTTATAAATATCTACTATAACATTTATATTATAGTATAAATATATGTTGTTTATGATAACATCTTATATAATACAATAGTGTTTATATGGGTGCGGTATGTTCTATTTATAATTGATGTATGACTTTGTGAACACAGGAACTGGAAGATACAATCAAGTCTCTACAATCTCAAGTAACCTGTCTCAAGAGGAAGTCAGTTATATTGTCGGCTAAATCTAACTCTCCAAGACATGAAGGAAACTGAACAACCATTTTATTTATTTTAATTGTGTGATTTTAAACAATTTTATAGGAAATATTTATATATATTTATTGATTTTATTATTATTTTCTCAGTTTTTAATATGAGTTTATATATGTATGTATATATGTATATGTATATATATAAAACATTGATAAATAAACAAAATCATAATAGAGATGATATAAGTATTGATTTATTAGTTAAAGCAATCTAATGTGTGTGTGTGTGTGTGAGTGCAATCATAGTGTGTGCTGGTGTGTGTGTGTGTGGTTGTGTGCATTATAAAAATAGATTATTATTATCACAGAATAGTTGGCCTCCACACACGCGTGCGTTTGTGTATGGGTCGCGCGCGTGTGTGTATCTCCCTTCATTCGATCCTCTCGACCTTGGCAATGACCTTGCCTTCCCACAATGGTAGATAGTCGCTATCTTCACTTATCTCCTCGTGTACAACTCCGGAGTCGAATTCATCGCATGCTTTCTTAAAGAAGTACCTAGGTGGCGGTAGTGGTGGCAGTGATAAGGATGATGTAATAAGAGAACCTATTATGCAATAATCACACATGCTTGCTAGCCTCATAAATGTGTATATATACAAGTACACATGTGTGTGTGTGTGCCTACCAATTAAATGGTAATTAATGTAAATACTTTGATGTGGCTCTCATAAGGCCAGACTGTACATCAAAGAGATTGCCAGCAGTAGTGGTAGTGGTCAGATAGAGAATGCCCACTGCTAAATAGTGAAACAGACTTCTACCACTACCACTACCACTACTACACACCCACGTGCATGCATGTATTACATAATTATAGCTTAGATTAATGATTTATTGAAATCTGATATTGAGAAAACTTAAGAATATGAACATGGACAGGATTAAGTGTATTTGAGATATAATCAGTGATGTATTCAGTATTATATGTAGGCGCTCTTAATGTATAGGTGTCGCTAGTAGTAGTGGTGTGTAGGTTACCTGTAATGGCCTCTCTTGGTGATTAGTTGTTTGAATTGAGCTAGAGTGATGGCATTCACACCCTTGGGGGTGGATACTGTACTCCTGTAGGGTATGGGTTCTCCGCAGAAGTAGTACCCCACAACTGTCACGTGATTATCAGTGGAGGCCGGGAGGCGTGGCCTAGTAGCCGGTACGGTAGGGGGCGCTTTACGAGGTGCAGCAGTAGTACTAGGTGGGGTGGGGGTAATGGGGTTAATAGGAGAGGTCACCAGTGAGGGTGAGGGTGAGAAGTGATACACACATAAGCACACACTGCACTGCATTAGATGTAGCAAGCAATAGGTTATAAATAGGCTAACATATTATGTTGAGGTGGTGGTGGTGGTACTTGGCATTGAGAGCAGTTCTGCTGCTGAGTGTTGTAGGGTGAAGGGTACGCCCCCATGGGGTATGAAAGATCGAGAGGGTAGGTCTGATGTCGGCTGAACACAGTGTTGGCGGCTGGAGGGGGCATCATTAGTCTTGCTTGCTCGTCATGTGATCTGTACGTAGGGGTTAAGTAACATAGTGGGCGGGCTTAATTAGGCAGGCGGGCGGGCGGTAGGCAAGAGAGTAGGCAGGCAACACTTGTACAACTGTTGAGGGTACTAACAGCATAGATTTAGACATGGCATGTGTAATGTGTTGTAGTGGGGTGTCTGCATGACTGAAAGACCTACACTGAATATCAGTCTGGTTTCTAGAGGTCACAGATCTACGGGTCAGAGGTCAAGGTTAGTCAAGGGTAAGAGTGTGTGTGTGTGTGCTAGCGTACCTCTTGTGTTTTTGTATGGAAGACGAGGTTCTATCAGACTGATCAGTGGAGTATTGAGTTCTAGTAGTGGCTGGTACATGGGTATTGCCAGAGATCCACGCCATTACCCTGTATATGCGTGTGTGTGTGTGTGAACATGGTGCGGGGTGCGATGTGCGGAATACGAACCGCTCACTAGCTGGATCTTTACAATTCGAAACGTTACTACTGCCATCTTTACTGGTGGTTTTATGGGAGGGAGTGAACACATGAGATGTGATGCTTTGATTACTTCTACTATTGTTGTTGTTGTGTTGTTGTTGTTGTTGTTGATGGTTGTGGTAGTGGTTGTAGTTACGTTGTCTGTCACCAGGTAGAGGACCCCTGTGATCAAAGGGTGAGGGTTTCTGTTGACCTCCGGCTACTGGAGATCTAGAGGTCAAGGGAGTCTCACCACTGGAACTGTCCCATATCCTGGACACATGGTCTTCTAGAATACTCTGAGCTGAGTCCGACC
Organism: Osedax fenrisi; assembly: GCA_964019155.1. Classification (NCBI taxonomy): domain Eukaryota; kingdom Metazoa; phylum Annelida; class Polychaeta; order Sabellida; family Siboglinidae; genus Osedax; species Osedax fenrisi. The sequence goes on from OZ025242.1 coordinate 38,622,214, forward strand.
ACGTGGTGGTGGTAGAGTTAGTGGTGTTGGGGGCGTGGTTCTGGGTGGAGCCTGCTTGTGAGGCGTGCGCTGCCGCGGCCCCCAACGCGTTAGCTATCATCGAAACGGAGGAGGAGTGACATGAGGCTGACTTCATAGATGATGAGGAATCACTCTCCATTGTGTTCTGTGTGCGAGTGTGTGAGTGCGCGTGTGTGTGAGTGCGCGTGAGAGAGAGCTGGTGTTAATTAATTGAGATGAAAGGAAACAACACTTCCAGTAGCACTAGGTAGCACTAGGTTAAGATCTGAGAGAAGATCAACGAATTGCTAATTAAGGAATCCTAGAAATTCTCTTTGATCTAAAAACTGACCAACACTACATCGCTATGTATGTGTGTGTGTGTGTAAGTAGTCAGTATGAGCGAGTAGGGGCAGTAGGGGGAGTATGGGGGAGGGGGAGGAGTTTTAATTACTAAGATGACCACTGCAATAGTGGATGGGGAGATGGGGAGATGAGGAGATGAGGAGATGAAAGATAGCTTAGGTTGATATGTAATACTATAATACATGTATGCAATAAAACTATGTATGCTGCTATTATATAATCGGAAGAGTAACATCAATACATCATTACATAACACCTGAATGAGATAACAATTACTGCTGTATTGAAGATACAGTATTTAAATAAGATTTATTGTAACACTGTTATGGAATACATGTATTATATATGTGTGAATATATATATAATATCAGAATTTAGTTATCACATGATAATGTAGGTATATTTGTGTATGTATGTGTGTATGTGTGTGTGTATACATTAGTGTATGTATGTATGTGTGTGTGTATATATGTATGTATGTTTGTGTGTGTATTTTATTTTAAAATCCACATAAATAAATGAATGTATTTATTATACGTTTTTGTAATCATATATAAGTTTAAATATTTTCTTTATATTTTATTAAAATTTAGATATATTTTATTATCCTGATTAAATGTATATAGAGGAGATTAGTATACAATGAGAATAGAGTGTGTTGAACCTCTATACGGCGTAGTCTTTGCTGGACATGGAGGTATTGATCTTGTTCTTGTTTTAGTCTTAGCAACCTATCAGATAACATGGCAGCGAATGCCTTAGGGGAAGTCTCGGCTAGGTTACGATCTTTAGGCACACAGTCAGTTCTCTATAGGGGCATAGGTAGTAGTGAGGGTAGTAGTAGTAGTAGTAGTAGTAGTAGTAGTAGTAGTAGTAGTAGAAGTAGTAGTAGTAGTAGTAGTAGTAGTAGTAGTAGTAGTAGTAGTAGTAGTAGTAGTAGTAGTAGTAGTAGTAGTAGTAGAAGTAGTAGTAGTAGTAGTAGTAGTATACTATAGTAGTAGTAGTAGTAGTAGTAGTAGTAGTAGTAGTAGTAGTAGTAGTAGTAGTAGTAGTAGTAGTAGTAGTAGTAGTAGTAGTAGTAGTAGTAGTAGTAGTAGTAGTAGTAGTAGTAGTAGTAGTAGTAGTAGTAGTAGTAGTAGTAGTAGTAGTAGTAGTAGTAGTAGTAGTAGTAGTAGTAGTAGTAGTAGTAGTAGTAGTAGTAGTAGTAGTAGTAGTAGTAGTAGTAGTAGTAGTAGTAGTAGTAGTAGTAGTAGTAGTAGTAGTAGTAGTAGTAGTAGTAGTAGTAGTAGTAGTAGTAGTAGTAGTAGTAGTAGTAGTAGTAGTAGTAGTAGTAGTAGTAGTAGTAGTAGTAGTAGTAGTAGTAGTAGTAGTAGTAGTAGTAGTAGTAGTAGTAGTAGTAGTAGTAGTAGTAGTAGTAGTAGTAGTAGTAGTAGTAGTAGTAGTAGTAGTAGTAGTAGTAGTAGTAGTAGTAGTAGTAGTAGTAGTAGTTACAAGTAGTTAAGAAGATATTAAAGATAGTATGATCAAAAGTTACACCTAAACACAATGTACTCTGGTAGGTTGATTATAATCAGGTGGAGGTCGAGATAGTAGAGATATCAGGTGGCTACATTCCTTAGTGGTGAACAACTAACGGCTATGAGGGGTTCATTGAGACCAGTGCGTCTGTTGAGATTAGCGTTGTGGCGAGCTGCAGCTGATCTGTGCTTCCTCCAGTGTTTGCCCGTACCGTACTTTAGATCTGATCCTCGTCCGTCTCTGTGTAGGAGGTGAAGATTAAGGGCATGTGGGCGGGGCTTCAACCGACAGTGACGTAACATCGCAACGAGTTGCGTGCGTCGCGACCGATCGCAGTTTAAATTTCTAATGCGGGCGTCGATATGTTTTCGAGATGTTGATTAAATTATGGATGGAGCGAGTAAAAAGTATGCGGTGCGGTGTAGATCAAAGGAGTGTGCGGAGTGGTGTGCGGTGTGCGCTTGTGAGAACATTTGCCTACATTAGCGGGCTCTATAGCAACAACAGCAGCAGCTGCTTTTATCTTTTACAATATGCGTTTAATCTTACATGCACGCATCAATTGCAGTCTATTTTAGGTATATTAATAAGATATTATATATATATATATATATATATATATATATATATACATACACACACACATATATATATTTATATATATATATATATATATATATATATATATATAAATATGTATATAATGAATATACATGTATGTATTTAGTGAAAGCTCGGAGTTATTCGGTGAATAAAGGTCAATACAAACACATAAGCTTCAAAGGAACCATAATTCGTGAGTAAGAAATATACAATATTTGTTAGGCCTGCACTATAATAAGAGAGAGAGTTGTGAGCAAGAAAAACTCGCTGGATTAAAGCTCGCCTATGTGTATAAATAGAATCACGATCAATACACAGAGAGAACAAAGGATGTTTGCCGTAATAGTGTAAATGGACTAGCCAGATGTAAAAAGAATTTTACACCTGGACTATAGATTTCGGCGGTGAGATCAAAGGGCCGGTCGTTGCATCTATTGTGTGTGTGCGCGAGCTAGTCTATTGTTGTTATTATTGTACCTCTGATGCTGGTACCGCTGATGGGGGTGGTGATGGGGGTGGTGGGGGCTAATTAATCCAGCGCCGCCACCCTCCCCTGATTTACAAACATAGCTGACCACCTATTATGCAATTGGCTGTAACAACAAACGAACTTATAACAATGGACCACCACATATATGTTGTGTTTGAACGGTAATTGAAATGAGTAATTGGAGTGGTTTAAATCGGTGATTGTAGTAAGAATATGCCCTTGTTAAGTTAAAACTATTTAACAAATTAAATATTAGTTTGTAAATAAAAACTAATTAAAAATAAAATAAGTATAATATGAGTCTTTACTGTAACAGTCTTTACTTTGATAAATTAACAATTACATACATTAGTTTAATTATACTTTTAATTAATAGTTTAATTTATGCAATAGTTTTTTTAGTTAGTATATTATGGTAAATTATAATTTATTATAATTTAATATCATAGATTGATAGTTATTAACATAAATAATTAATTATAACTATAATTAACATAAATAAAAATCAATGTTTAATATACATTTCTAAGAATCTATATAAACAACAAAGAGAATGCATGATTAGTAACATTATGCATAACAAAAGAACACTATCAATAAATGATGTAAACTATGTTTATCACTGCTGTATGTCACCTACAGTATGTACTGTGATGCTTGCCTGCTTGCTACAGCGCTACTGACCAGTGGTGGTATTGACCAGTGGTGGTATTGACCAGTGATGGTGTTGCTATACTAACATGCTAGATGAGTCATCAGTGGTCTGGGCATCGCTGGACATAGACTGTAGCTCAGAGTCACGTGTCGAGATAGTAGCGTAGGTCACGTGGTAAGGGTTTAGCTGTCGCTTGCTGGCCGTAGTCTTTGTGGTCGAAGAGGTTGTGGTGACAGGCAGGTGTTTCGGGTAGACGCTGTGTATGTGTGTAGTGGTAATGGTATCATTTGATGATAACGTTTTATATATGGAGAGTACAAATGACTTATAAGTACATTACAGTCAGTTACATTACAGTCAAGAACATTATAGTCAATTCATATGTTATATGTGATTGTTAGGCTGTGAATAACTAATGTAAAACGTAGATGTCTGTAGTGAGGCTAGCGTAACAGTAATAGAGGAGGTTGATATGTGATGCTAACACTGTGATATCTGACGGTATTGTAGTAGTAGTAGCTAACGTACACCCCACCAGTACTACAGGCCTTTAGCGCACTGATACATTACACTATGTAATCTGGTAAGTAGGAAGTGACTACATTGACTTCTCTAACAGTGGAGTAGGAAGTAGTGATGTAGCCCTCCACCACCCCCCATTATTGTGGTGCACCCCTACCACAGCCCCCACCCCCCATTATTGTGGTGCACCCCTACCACAGCCCCCACCCCCCTATTGTGGTGATGATGTAATACAATACACTGATGATAATGGTAATTACCGGATGACAAACAACATACAACAACTACAACTGTATCTGGTTACAACGGCCACAATACGCACACTCATACACTCGCACCCGCACTCACACGTGATATTACGTCATATATAAATACAAGGCATTCTATCTCATACACGCTGTATTAATGGTAGGTATAAGGACATACAAGAATGAAAGCCTTGTGTGTGTGTGTATTAAGGTAAACAACACAGCTATTGTATCATCATACAACACTATAGAAGCGGTTCTTGTGTTTGTATGGAGGAGGAGGAGGAACCACTTATAGGGAGAAATGCTACACTAGGAGAATAGCTGAATAAATCATGCAACAACTATGTATAGACTATTGCATGGAGGGCTTGCATCATCATAATCAGAATCTATATATAGATTTAAATGCCTGAAAGAGAGATATGTTATGCAATAATTACAAAGAATTGTCTGATTATGACCGCACACCTCGCTAGGGCAGGCACTTGTGTTACACATCTGCCCCCCCCCCCATATAGTAACACCCCTCTCTCCCATCATTATTCCCACCATAGCTCACAGTGTAAAAACTCACATATCCATGCTGGAGTCACTCACTTATTGATTATTGCCTACTCTATTACCTAGACTACATGGCTATTGTTATACTGAATACATGGCTATTGTTATACTGAATACATGGCTATTTGTAGACTTCCCCCCCCACACACAATGGTGTCATCTTATATGTCAGTGACTGTGATAGCAACTAATTACTAGTGATATGTTGTAGTAGGCATACTATGCAGGCTCTACATAATCAGTATACATATATAACACACATACACACACACTCTCACACACACACACACACACACGAGCGCACAACAAGGGTAGGAAGCTAACCCTTCAGGTTTCTTGAAGCAGTCTGACCTCATGCCGCGAGTAGCCATAAGGGACTGAGGGGTCAAGGCCAACATAGAAGCTACGGCTGCTTCTGCTTCACTGGTTGCTACCAGCTGTTTCATGTTACCCAGACCTGGCTCGTATTTGATCTGTTTAGGTTTGATGTCCTCTTGTTTCAGCTCCTGGCAAATAACACAGGCTTGTTATATAACTACACAAGGCAGTCTAAGACATACATACATGTGTATAAGGGGTGTGCAATGTGTATATATACTTGTGACCTAGTTATAGAATGCTGTTATATAACATGTATTGCTTGCACACTGCTTGTGATGTTGTGTGTGTAGGCAATAACACAATATCACAATTTGTCAGATGGTAATCTCTGTGCATGTGTTCAAGATATACAATACTGTTACTACTAGCACAGCCTACAGTATCAGCAGTAGCAGTACTCAGAGAAACAAAGGACAATGTCAAGGACATACATACACTACATACACACACACACACACACACACACACACACACACACACACACTTGGTTCTGCATACCATAGAATACTATATATATTAAGGTTTCAGATTAAAGTGTTTATTCATAAGTGTTTTAATTCTGTTCAAATAAGCTTAGGTGGTTATGGGTAGTATTAATAGTAGTATTAGCACAGATCTATAAATAGATTATGAGTTTAACAAAGATTATACACATATCAAGGAGCAAAGTACTGTTGTAAACATATTTAAAATTAAATCAATTTGATAAAATATATATATATAATACACATATATACATATGTATTACAGTACTTAGTAGTAAGATATCACCACTACTACATGTATACACACACACATACACACACACACACACACACACACACACATACATACAAACACACATACATGCACTTAATAACAAATACATAACTTACTAAACCCACCATATGTAATTGTAAACAATAAAATATGTTATTGTTTTATTTGATTATGTTTATGATTGTTATGTGCTAATGTATAATGACTTTAGAATAGTGTTTGATGTTTGATGAACCCATGTTACCCACATTACACACACACGCGCAGTAGTACCTGGTCCTCGTGTAGGGTTGGAAGTGGACCTTGAGTGGGGGCAACACTGGAGTCAGTGGAGTTATTGGACGACTTAGCGGGGCTCTCAGACCCACCTGTAAGGTACAGTAGTAGTTAGCAGCAGTAGCAACAGCAGTATGAGGGGTGGAGGGGGGTGGAGCTGCTAACAGGAGGTCACTGAACCTAGCTAAGTAAACACTAGGCTATAGTTGTAGTAGTTGTAGTAGTGAATCTAGTATTTCTAGAGAAATTGTATAACACTAGATAGTACTATCTATATTTAGAATGCTGGCATGCTGTACTGGTTGAGATGATAGGTAGGTGTAGGGGTGGTGTAGGGGTGGAGTAGGGGTGGAGTAGGGGTGGAGTAGGGGTGGTATAGGGCGTAACCTGATTGCATGTAGGCGATGTATGAGTCACTCTTCAGGAACAGCGGGTACATGTTCACTCTCATGTATGATTCTACATCAGCCTGTATAATGGTCAGTGTAATGTTAGGTGGTTGCTAGCTATTGGAGGAGGTGTGTGGTGTGTGCTAATGAGCAGGTCACATAGGTCATCTAAATAACAACACTATTATTGTACTTTGTAGTGAATGAATAAATTGCAGCAGAATGTTTAATACAGTATCTGTAGAATAGAAATTCAAAACATTTTATGAATTAGATTTAACTAGATACTCTAGATCATGTGTGTGGTGTGTGGTGTGTGTAAGTGTGTGGTGTGTGTGTGTGTGGGCATACATTGAGACCACACACCTCTCTCATGTTGACCAGGTGTTTATACATGTACATATTTGTATGCTTATTTATGAGAGAACAGGCTCATAAATAAGTAGTAATGTGTGTGTGTGTGTATGTGTGCATGTGTGTGTGTGTACAAGTTGAGATGCTAGACAAACCTGTACGGTGTCAAAGAGGGTTTGGTCCACATCTCCTGTCTTCAGCCTCTCTGCTATCTTGTGTCTAGACTCGTATGTAAGACCTAGTTCATCTGACTTGATGAACTTCTTGTATATCAGACGGGCCAAGTGGTATATCCTCTTAGTATCTTTGTGGTCGACCTGCATTAGTAGTGTGTGTGTGTGTGTATGAGTGTGTGTGTGTAAGAGAGTATGTGTTGGTGTGAGTGAGTGTATGTGTTATAATGATATTTCACTTAATCCTTGATGTTATAAGTTAATAGAAATAGCCTACTAAGAACAACAACAGCTACACACACACACACACACACTCACACATACATACACACATACACACACTACTAGATACTTGTTAACTATGCAGTGGTTATTATGTATACAATGAAAACTACAAAAATGTAAAGAATTAATAGAGATATTTAGGATACATAGATCCACAATTGATTACATCTCAACAAATCTACCTAATAGCATGAGTATTAGTAGTGGTGGTGGTGGTGGTGGTGGTGGTGGTGGTGGTGGTGGTGGTGGTGGTGGTGGTGGTGGTGGTGGTGGTGGTGGTGGTGGTGGTGGTGGTGGTGGTGGTGGTGGTGGTGGTGGTAGTAGTAGTAGTAGTAGTAGTAGTAGTAGTAGTAGTAGTAGTAGTAGTAGTAGTAGTAGTAGTAGTAGTAGTAGTAGTAGTAGTAGTAGTAGTAGTAGTAGTAGTAGTAGTAGTAGTAGTAGTAGTAGTAGTAGTAGTAGTAGTAGTAGTAGTAGTAGTAGTAGTAGTAGTAGTAGTAGTAGTAGTAGTAGTAGTAGTAGTAGTAGTAGTAGTAGTAGTAGTAGTAGTAGTAGTAGTATTAGTAGTAGTAGTAGTAGTAGTAGTAGTAGTAGTAGTAGTAGTAGTAGTAGTAGTAGTAGTAGTAGTAGTAGTAGTAGTAGTAGTAGTAGTAGTAGTAGTAGTAGTAGTAGTAGTAGTAGTAGTAGTAGTAGTAGTAGTAGTAGTAGTAGTAGTAGTAGTAGTAGTAGTAGTAGTAGTAGTAGTAGTAGTAGTAGTAGTAGTAGTAGTAGTAGTAGTAGTAGTAGTAGTAGTAGTAGTAGTAGTAGTAGTAGTAGTAGTCGTAGTAGTAGTAGTAGTAGTAGTAGTAGACTAAACCCACATAGCAGACTATTAGAGAGAAAGCACATATTGATTATACCCACAAATAGAGCATCTATATTTGTTTATATTAGCTTGTTATCAATAGAGTATATTTAATATCACATAGTATATTAGCTATATGTGTATCATACACAGTGTTTGCAGTATATGCAATGATAATATATTATACAGGCCTGGTATTTTAGATAAACTGACTTATTATAATATATATATATATATATATATATATATATATATCAGTAGTAGTAGTATTAGTAGTAGTAGTAGTAGTATTAGTGATAGTGGTATTAGTAGTGTTAGTGTATAGAATGTTACAAATTACTATTAATGTCTAATAACACATAGGTAAAATTAATAAGAAATATGTAAGTATTTTATAAAAACAACAATATATTTATGAAAGATTAGATAGTGTTGTTAGAACAATAGTAGTGTTACTCTACTTAACACACTCGATAACTTGATAATATCATTCTCAATTTCAACATTACAATTTTTTACGATTAATATTTCAGAAATATTGAAATGCCTACTACATAATATGCTATACAGTTACAATCACTTGTATATGCTAACATAAAGATATAATTACAGTATTTAAAGTAATATGTTAATATATCTTTATTACATTGTTATTTTGCGTCATTATAATTTGTTTTTATATTTAGTTATTTAACAACATTAGTATACGTCTACTCGGATGAACACAAATAGGTTGTATTCGAGTGACTAAACGACATCTAGTAATGAGTCACCGCCGAAACTATAGCACAGGTTTCACTAACCAGTTTCAAGCCGTTGCAGGCGAACCAGAAGTCCAGTGAATTAGAGGCGGCGCCACCTGCCAGCTCGAAGTCGAGGAATTGTTTGAAGACGGACACGCCTTCGCTGTCCTGAAGTAGCGCTCGCAACGATTGAGCCCACCTCCGATAAGAGGGGGGCGTCGCCGTCTCGTCGGCTATCATAGAATCGTCGTCGATGACTCGTTGCCGGGACGCGCTGCCTTCGGGTTCGAAACCGAGGTGAGCGCGGTGTCGGTTCAGACGGCACTTGTTCGTAGGCGTGCAGTCTTGGTCGGAGTGGTCGGGACGATATCGGGGCGTGGTCATTCGTTTCGAAGGGGTGGCGAACTCATTCACGGACATGTCGTCAGAGAGGGGGGCGGCGTCGCAGGTCGAGTAGTGACTTCGCGCGACACCCCTGACGTCTCGTTTCACCTCACCCCCTCCGCCGGCGGGTTTCTCGTCCCCTCCGATGACCGGTGGTCTTGCGGACAATGGTGGACCTCTAAATGAGCCGTACGCGCCACTCATTATATGTAGGCGGCGTCGTTGTCGTCGTATGGGTGCGCTGCATTAGAGGCACACGGCGCAGGTCAGGGGTGTAGACGACATTTGTGGGTGGACAGTCTGTAAAGGGAGGTGTATACTTAACGATACCATACACGATAGAGATATGTATGATAAGTTTGGGATGCGAGGTATTCTAATATCATATTGTGAAATGATATGAGAATGTTATATCTAGATAATTATTAAAATAGAACGTAGTGATTTCAAGTTATTATTTCTATGTTAAAGTGCATTATCATAAAATGTAAGACTATGTATCACAATTATATCATATATAAATATAATGGAAACAAATTAACCAGATTATAAAAACAATTATGAAATAATATGATTGATAATTTAAATTATAACATGAATTTTATTAATTGGTAAAATTAATGCCAGTTAACCTATACCCACATTTATAAATGTTTAATGTAATATAATATTTTATAACACATATTTTAAATTCGAGGATTATATTCTAAAAATTATTTTTTAAATGTAAGTACAAATAAATATACCTTATTCATTTCTTCAACTCATTTTTTATATAATAAATTAAATTTATAAATAATGAACATATTTATGTTACAGATATTTCATTCAAATATAATATTTACTATAATAATATCATATTAAATATGTATAAAAATATATTAAATTTATATATTAAATATAATATCTATCAATAAACATATATAAATGATGATAAATATTAAATGTATTGAATGATAAATAACATGAATAAATAAACAATATATACATATATATATATACTACAAAATTGTTAATAGTACACATAATAATTATCATAATAATTGTTTACTATATTTAATATCCCGGTACTAGATAATAATCCTACTTTTAGATTATCTAAAGAATTATATTTCTATGAAAATGTGATTAACTCAATTTATCAAGTTAATTAATAAAATAAAGTTTGAATAATTATACTAACTAATGTGTATTAGTATATGTATTAGTTGAAATACATAAGTAATAATACGTATGTTTGTATAATTAAATATATAAAAAAAATTTAAACAAAATTTAAATTTAAAAATAGCTATGTAAGTATTAGTATATAATAGTACTCTGGATATATACATAAACTATGTTTATATAGATATACTAATATGTTAACAATATATACATAAACCTATATTATGCATTGTAATATTCAAATAAAATAATTCTATTTTTTTTTAAATATATAAATCTATTCTAAAATTTATATATAAATAAATTCACGCAGAATACAATATATTTAAAGTAAATTAACGTCTAAATATAATATTAAACTATATTATTATAGTATAAACAAATTATTTATTATTACCTATTACGTTATTTGGATATGTTAAAACTTTAAACTATGTTAAAACGTTGTATTTATACTTTAAAGATCAAAGAAATACGAAAATGTTAAATTGATGGCGGCCATTATTTTATGCAAATTAAAATCATATTCGTTATTTGGTTGGCCAATTCATTTACATATATACAATGTATATTATCCGTGTATATTATACGTATATTAGACATGGTATATTAATCATATTGATGTAACTTCAAATAAATTCATGCTTACGTTATGCTGATGATATATATATATATATATATATATACATTTAGAAATATAATATAGTGTATAATTGCTACTATATATGCATATGTTAATATATATATATATATATATATATATATATATATATATATATATATATATATATAAACTTAAGGTATATATTATGTTACATATTTATATATTACACTTTATTACATACAGGTATATATTATATGATATATAAAAATGTAATTGAGATATTATATATTTTTATAAACATATACATTGATTAATAAAATGAAAAGTTATTAAAGTAAAAAGTTAGTAGAAATGAAAATTGTGTTCATGGAGAACGTTTACTAAAATTGTAAAGTGAATAACACTTCAGAAAAGTAAAACCTCGAACAGTACATAACCTATTCATTGTTTTAAACTATTCTTTGAACTACGAGAGTTTATATCATAGGCATTATATATTTATATATATATATATATATATATATATATATATATATGTGTATATATATATATATATATACATATATATTATAAGGTCATTAATTATAGCGAATACTAAAGAAAATCAATAAAATAACGTTAATACATCACACTATACCCCCACTATACACAAATATAACCTACTTTAAATGATATAAATCACTAATAGTATCTATTAAGTTAACCTATTTATGTGAATCCACTATTAGAATATAAATCTGACATTAAAAGTTATAAATAGAATATTGATAATAAGGAAGTGATCTCATCTAGTGTATTGTAGCCTACAACCTCAAGCAATAACAATGGCATGCTGCAATACATGAACTATTCATTATCAGGTGTACATACATACATTATAGAATTACAGGAATAGGCTATTAACGACGCGCTTATACATTGCCACGTTAATAATACGATATCAGTGCCCTGAGTGTTTGCTATATATCCTAATGAAGCACATTCCAGGAAGTATAGGACATCTACCTACACGAGTAGCACACGACCTTCCGTAAGCTCACTACCTAGTACCTATACGATAGAGACAGGTCCGATCACAGGCAGGCAGGCAGTACAGGTACGAACATACACACACACACACACACACACCTATAGGAGATGACATCTATATCTAATACACGAGACTATGATGTATTAGCAATGTAGCAGGTAGCTGGCTGGCTGGCTTGTTGTATGTCAACAGTGTACGACGTACACTTGATGTAGTGCATGCCCTTATATTGGCACACCACTACGTATAGGCACACGTGTGCGGTGCGTATCTCACGCTCGCGCACACTAAATAGAGCGGGATACATAGTCGTCTGCTATTATTGCAATTTGAATTCTAGGCGATTGGACAATGGAGCTAAGACGTTTCTTACGTAATTAGTGGTAAGTTAATGGTCATCTTATTAAAGGTATCACTGATACGGGGTTATCATCTAGGAGGACATGCATTTCCTAGAGAGGTCAGGGAGGTCATCACAGGACCAACTGTGTAGATGTACACGGCGTTCGTTGATGTAATCAGAGCTACGATATACACGGGTAAACGGGTCGCTATATACGGGCAGCGAGTTATCGAGCAGCGTATCGCCTCGGTATAACGAAGATTAATTCTCTCTCTGTGTGTGTGTGTGTGTGATACATCTGATAAAGTCACGTGACTAGTGGCGGTGACTAGCGGCGGTGAAGATCAAAGCGAGAATACACACATACACGATAAAAAGAGGCTATAAAACAAGGCTCGTTGGCTAAGTTGTGCGAGCCTCTCTCTCAGAGACACACGGCTATAATTACACGAACATGGCCGTACACAGTGCGTGTGTGTGTGTGTGGGTGCGTGGGTGTGCGCACATACGTGTAACGTGATTATGTTGTTTATAAGTACCGACCGTAGGACAAAGTATGGATAACCATTATGGAAGTAGTAGTAGTAGTAGTAGTAGTGGTAGTAGTAGTGGTAGTAGTAGTAGTAGTAGTAGTAGTAGTAGTAGTAGTAGTAGTAGTAGTAGTAGTAGTAGTAGTAGTATTTGTCGATGTTAGTATTTTACTGTAGGACATATATGTCCTCTAGGACATATGATATACATAGGACATACATATTTTACACCGTATTTTTAGCCCTCTAACCCCCACCCCTCCACTAACCTATACCTACATGAGACCTACCTTTAGTGTTAGTATCCGAATGTTAGAATATAATCCACGTTAGAGAATAAATCCGGTGTGTTTACATACATGCGCGCGTGTGTGTGTGGGTGTGTGTGTGGGTTTGTGTGTACGTGTGTGTGTACGTGTGCGTGTACGTGTGTGTGTTGCTGCGGTCGGCTACGATAACGCAATGAAGAATCTGCTACGTACGATGATCGGGTGTGGATGCGTACGTAAGCGTTACTGTGCGTGCGTGTGTGCGTGTGTGCGTGTGTATGGGCTCTAGTATCGTAAACAAAGAACTAACGCCGGAACTCTGTGGCTGGCTGGCTGGTAGCGGCTCGTACACACACTAGATCAAAGGCGGACCAGCGATTTTCACGACAATAACGCGCCGATGCAGACCTTTGATCTGACCGCCGACCAATCAACGCTCGGCTAAATAGGGCGAGTCGCTCGAGCTATGTAATCGGCCGCGCGCGAACGCCCGCAATCTCGCGCTCTCTCGTCGCCGCGTATCTACAAATAGATCGTTATACTGTGGCGGTACCTTTAGTATTGTAATCGATTCTTTTTAAATATTTCAATCGTTAAAACCGCCGCATAGCTTGTTTATTAATCACGTGAGGCAGGCGCATGCACACCGACCTATCTAGGTTGTTAATCGTTTGTTAGTGTAGGCCCATTCACTGACGTACATATATATTGCGTCATAGTAATGTATGAATGAATCATCGTTATAGTATAATACGTAGCCTACTATAGTGTTAATAATCAGTTAATTTGTATTCAAGTACGTACACTAATTCAGTACTGAATTAGTGTATCTATAGATAGAAATTATTTCTCTCTATAGAGAGCTATATATCTATGTATAGGGGACAGAACGGGGTAGTGGCCAAGAACGGAGTAGTGGTCATTTTAATTAACGTTTAAATGGTACTTGATATATCCTATAGGATAACAAGTTCTATATACAATATTTAGATAATCAAAATGTCTATAATATAAAATAAATTTTTTTTTAAATAATTAATTAATTATAATTAATATAGAGTATATAGAGTATACTCTAATTTATTATGTAATATTTTTTTGTCAAATCTTAACAAAAACATGATTATATATATTTATACTTATTTGATAACCATTAAATCAAATAAGGTGCATGGTATAATATGCATCATAAATATAATTATTTAATATTATATAATTAAAAAAATATAAACCGAATACATTACGATACACCTATTGCAGATTCTGATACTAGCAGCCACTACCCCGGACTTGCCTTATTGTAATGCCTAATAAATCGTTAATATTATTCAGTAATATATAAAAGTGAAAGCACAGTATTCTAGACATATAAATTTATAGCTAATTCAGAAAAATAAGATTAAAATTCAGTATTTATCGATATATTAGAAGTATGCTGAGGCATATAAATGATCAGCCATGGCTAGTGCATGAAGTGCACTACTCCGTTTCCTCCCCGTATATTAACTTATTTTTATATATATAATTTATATTTCTAATATGTATCAAATATTCGTTATGTATTTGTCTATAACGTAAGCATATTTATTAACATTGCGATATAGCACAATGTCAACAATACCTCATTAAGGGCACCTTCATTAATTGCCTAGGGATATTAATAACCTATAGGTTTCTCTAAACACTGTTTTTACGCATATAGGCATAGAGGGGCGTGGATTATTAGTATACCTGTTTTTATCCGTGTTTTTATCCAGGGTTTTTATAAACTTGTATAACTATGCAATATAGGTGTTAATGTTATGTTTAATTATCAAAAACAGATTCATTTTAAACTGATTACCAAGGTCAACTTTTAATTTAAAATATTGATTTATTTCATATTAACTTTCGATAATAATAATAATACTAACGTAGATATAATATATTTAAGTTAAGTCATCCTTGGGTTTAACGAGAGCCGATAATTTTGTTATATACAATTATATAAGATCACTTTTATATATTATTTTAATATCTATTTTAATGGTCCGGACAAGGTATGCTATCTGTGTGTCTGACGTATTATCCTTCTGAGCCACACTAGAAATTACACACACACATATATATATAAATATATATATATATATATATATATATATATATATATATATATATATATATATATATACGATGTATATGTCACTATAAGTTATGATACGGTCAATGAAAAAGTCGGTGTTAAATTATAGAAATCGTTCGAAAAAATACAAAAGCTCAATAAAGTTTGCGGACATTTTTCACAAACTTAAGATTTGCAGATGGCATAGACGGATTAACGAGCTCGGAACTAAAACTGGTAAACTTAATCAGTTAATTAGATCAGACAGCGTATGGTATGGAGATCAACGAGACAAAGACGAATATAATGACTAATATAATGAATAATTAAGAAGGACATTTTAACTTAGTAATACAAATTAATGATAAAACACTACAATTAGTTGACTAATTCAATACCTCAGAAGTATCATATATGATCATATATGTCTGGAGACAGGCTGATATCCGAGATAGGCTAGCCAACACCGCACAGGTGATCACAGCGTTAACTAAGCTGAACAACAAGGCCCTATAGGGTAGGGTACTATAGGGTAGGGTACTGTATAGTATACTGATGCGATCACTAGTACAATCAATATTCCAGTATGCGTGCGAAACGTTGACCTTAAACAAAGAACTATAGTATACAACGAAACACTTGCGATGTCTAAGATGACTACTCAACATCAGCTCTAAAGACAGAATAACAAAGGTCGAAGTAATACAAAAAAGAAGGGAAGAAGTTGACGAAAGACTCAATGGCAAGACGACATCATTGAATGGTCCAGTCTTGAAATGAGCAAATGATTGAAAGCGGTGAATGATCGAATTGGTTGGAGGATGATTGTGAAGAACTAGATACTCCCCTATGGGGGAGGATAAGTCGTATACAGCCCTATATGGACTGCGGCACCCACATTCTACTGGATAGGTTAAAGGTTATATATCTATAATTTAGTGAAATTTGCTTACATATAAATAATACTCATATGAACATAACTAGGGGCGTCACATTGTCAACAAAAGTGGGGGGGGGGATATTTTCAAATAAAATGTATGACATTATTTATTTAAACATGGATCTTCTCCATTCGGATTGCATAATAAATTTACGCTTTACACTATCATCATCAACTTCATTCAATAGTTCTTTGTGAACATGACATAACAGTAGATTATTTATTCCTTCGTTAGACATTGAATTTCTCAGCCAAGTCTTCAATCTTCTTAGACCGCTGAACGAACGTTCACATGTTACTGAACTAACTGGTTTGCATATAAGTTTAATAATATTAGGAAATAATTATTTTTAATTATCATAACGATTAAAATAATCGATAAATTCGCTTATATTAGTAAAGTTATTTCTTTGGAATATTGATTTTTCCTGAAACAGCTCAACATTATCAAGTTCTGGATATTTTTCAATCTAAAATAACATCAGTAATAAATATCAATTTAATTTATTATATATAATTGTATTATAATATAATATAATATATATATAGTTATAATATACTATATATAATATTCTATTAGTAACTAGGTACCTATAGTTATATATATATATATATCATTTTTTATTAGTGTATATTTACATATATTTACATAGGGGAAAGTAACCGAATACGGACACTCTCGGTATCTCAGAAACCATAAATCCTACAAAAAAATGTTTAATGAATAAAATATTCATAATTATCAAAATAGTCTAAAAAAGTATTTTTTATTTTTGAATTATACAAAATATTGCTAATATATCAAATAAAGTGATTTTTTTATTACGTCTTTAAATTTATGAAAAAAAATTTCAACTTAAAACCTTCTCAAGATTATACAAATGTATCGATATAAAATATAACACTCTATTATTAAAAAATAAAGCATTCTAAAAATTGTATTTTTAATTTCTATATTTGTTATCAAATATTCATTAAGTTATAAGCATATATCTAGAGGTCATATAAGTTCCTAATACGGACACTCTAAATGTCTTAATACGGACACCCTATAACCAATCAGCGCGCAGCGTATGAACAATTCTGATTTGCATACAAATAGCGTGCGTTATAATATTAATACCACCAATAAAGCTCATTCTAAAAAAATTATTATTTAGATACTTAAATTGTATTATTAATTAAAAAATAATAAAAATAAATAAATTATTAACTAATTAAATTACAATAGGTAATAATATACCTATATTTTTTATAAAATTAATTATAAATAACGTAATTGTAATTTGTCTGATTGATTCATCAATAATATATAGTTTATCTAGTGGTATATAGGGTGTCCGTATTATAACACAGGGTGTACGTATTCGGACATGGGTACCGAATACGGATACCCCTGTTATCTATGGAATTAAAAGATTAAATAAAATTTTAAAATAATATTTATAATCATATAATATTAATATATTGTAATTTTTGAATACAAATAATGAGTCATAAAAATTTAAGACCATTTATTGTTAAAGTGTCCGTATTAGGTTACTTTCCCCTATACATAATATTTATATATTTATAATATTAATATCCTATATATATAAATTAACCTAACCTCAGTTGGTTTATATACTGTCTGGAATATATACATTTCCTGTAGTTTTATATCTAAATAAAATTATAAATATATTATTAATAAATATATTAAGTATACACCTATAGACTTTTCAGACATTTTCTTTTTTCTCATTGCAAGTGGTTCGATGTCCAGGCATTGTATTTTTACTTTTATGTTATTAAGTTTATCACCCAAATCATCTCTCTGACTTTTCAATTCCGCTAAACAAATTTCTGTAATCTTATAAGTATTTTCAAGAGTCGTATTTACATTCATATAACATTTAACAACTCTTTCTATTATGCTGAATATGTCAAATTATTAAAAATTCTAAAGATTTGATTATATCGTTATAGTTATTTAGAACTTTGAAAATAGCATATTTTCTTATAATCCATCTTGTTGGACAAAGTGATCTTATTTTTTCATTTGAATTTTGAGAGTGTATGTGTCTGAATTTAATTGTACCACTGAAAAGAAGTCCAATTTCATTTATTAATATTAATTCATCTTTAATAGCCACTGATGTTCCAACAGCCTGAGCTATCATCTTTCCACAATGGGCCACACAATGTATATAATATTTTAACGGCTGTTGTTTTTGTAATAATGTTTTAACACCTTTATATTTTCCGGACATATTAGATGACCCGTCATATGACTGTCCACGTAAGTTTTCTATTGGTAGATTATGTTCATTCAAACAATTTAATATTAATGATGACAGATATTCTCCTGTTGTTTTTTCAACATTATAGATACCTGTTGACAATATATTATTATTTAATAGGGTAGAATTAATATAAATATATATAAATATATATATATATATATATATATAAATAAATTATATTATTATATATATAGTTATATTAATTAATTGAATTAAACTTACCGATTAATACTTCATTTGCATTACATTTTTCATCTACGTATCTAATACAAATAACTTCTTGTTATTGACCAGAAATATCTTGCGTACCATCACACATAACGCTATAGGGTCCATGTATATTTGTTAATATATTCTTTTTAATATTATATGCATATATATATTGCTATAATCTTATTCTGTATTGTGGTTGAAATTTGAGATTTGAGATTTTCTATATTAAACCATGCTTTTAGCTCAGGAATATCATTGCATATTAATGCTATTAACTCTCTAAAATTACCATATGTATAAGCAATATTTTGAGATACTAAAAATGTAATGGATGTTAAAATATGTTTTAAAGCTATATTATTTGTCTTCAATTGTGCATCTTGTTGATTATATAACAATATAGTTATAGCTTTAATGTGGCACACTTCCATAGCATGGCTATGTAATGCAGACTTTGAGTGATCTGAAAAACGAGATATTGCTTTTTAGATAACTTTACTAGCTTTTTACTCCAATTTAGATAACCTTTACTTATATATGCCAAATTTATTCTGTTGATTTTCGTTTAATTAGAACACAGATATCAAGTCATTTTCTTAATTGAAATATCCCAATTAAGCCATGGAAATAATTTGAACCATTTGGTTTGAAAATTCAATTTCCTTGTAGTTATTCCTACCATGTATTGTTATTGGAATATTTTTGACATCTGGATGATTAGCATTGCTTATGTCAATAATTGTTTCAGGTACTATACAATTTGATATCGACTTTGCTATTGCAGATACATCTGAATTAATGTCAATAACTTCATCTTCAATAATTTCATGTATTGGATTATCCTCATCCGATGATATTTCGGCTTGTTCCTGATTTTCTTGTTCATTCACTCTAGCTTTTTTATTACAGTATGGAATCATTTCATTGAAATATATTCAATTAAACTATAGTTTACATAAATGTACACATATTATAATTGAATAAACAATAGTTTTCTAATTATTAAATTTACTATACAAAAAACAATGATTTTATTACTCTATTTCAATAAAAAAGTCATAAAATAATTATTTTTGTATAGTTAATTTAATAATTAAATAATGGATTATAGACTGTATACAGTATATATATAAGGATAATAAACAATGTGAAGAAAGTCTCTATAGTAATATATTATTATATTAATTTTTTTTGGTGGCCTAAAAGTGGGGAGCTTTTGATATGATGACCCCCATCCCCACCCTTATGTGACGCCCTATGTTACATAACTACCTTTTTAATATATTAAATATAACAATTTAATTCCTATAGGAATATATATATATATATATAATTGTCATTATGTGAAAAGTAATTAACTTATATGTAATATAAGATATATATATATATTTTATAAATAAAAATATACTCTCCCATAGAATATTATATTAATTATATTTTATATAATATTTAATACGTTAAAATATTATTCAAAAATATACAATATATTTAAAATTGGAGAAGTTTAAAAAGATGTTATTTTGATTATGTTTCACACGTGATAATACGAAGGTTAACACTCCCTCAGCACATACATGTTTAACACGTTAAGTTTGTATCACACACACATATGCATAACGTTTTGCTTACTTACTCAATCACGTCACCGGTTAGTATTATAGTATTACCTATAGGGGGGGGGGGTTTGAATCGCGGCCTAAACATGTTTTTTCTCCATTTCTCACGTTCTAGTGTATTTCCAGAAGATCACCGATATCACTTTTTGTCAATTCTATAATATTAAACATCCAGTTCATTATCGGTCGTCCCTGTCTTCTCTTTCCTTCTACAAAACCATGCATGATTAATTTATGGAGAGATTCATGTCGTATTGTGTGGAAAAATGAACCAATTTCCTTCTTTTTATAGTTCAAAGAAGTGGTTCAACAGAGTGTAAGTGAGTCTATTGCTTCAATAATTGTATGGAAAACATAATATTTCGTTTTCCTTTCTCGGTATGAGATTCCTAGGATTCTTCTATATGATTTAGATTCGAATGCATCTATTCTCTTCTCTAGGGTTTCATTTAATGTCCATGTTTCACAACCATATATGGTATATATATAATATAATATAGAGTATAAGAGATTTGTATACATGTATCTTGGTACGTAATGAGATGATTCTGCTTTTCCATATTGTACTTAGGTTTACCAGAGCCGAATTTGCTGTCGCTAATCTTATTTGTATATCCTTTTCACTTTCCCCGTCTATTATCAATATAGCTTATTTAACATGATCTTACTTTTTCCAGACTCACTTACATACCGTATGCCGCTGAGCATTAATATCATTTGTTTGTGAGCTGTTGGAATTATGGAATTGATCCTGCCATTAAATCTATGTCATCTGCAAATCTAGGTTACAAATAGTATATCCTCCTACGGCTATGGTTGATGTGTGGTTGTCTAGAGTGTCTTGCATAATTTTTACCAAACATATATTGAATAAAGTTTGCGATAGGAGGCAACCTTGTAATACTCCTAACGATGTCCGAAATAAGTCTCATCTTGTATCATTAACTATCACTGCACTGATCGCCTTTTTATATAGGTTTTCTATGATTGATATAAGGTATTCGTCAATATTACAATTTCTCATTATATTCCATAGTTCATTATGCCATACACGGTCAAATGCTTTTTTGAAGTTAATAAAATGGTGACAAAGTTTCTTTCCATGTTCAATGTCATAATTCCGTCATAATTCTACAGTTTAATATTTGTTCGGTTGTGCTTCTTTTTTCCTAAATCCAGCTTGTTCTTCTCCTATAATACTTTCCACATCGGATTTAAGCCATTTAGAATTATTCTTAATAAGATCTTGCTTGCGTGTGATATCATACTAACAGTTCGGTAGTTATCGCACTTATTAAGGTTTCCTTTCTTCGGAATTGGTATTATTAGTGATGTCCAAAGATCTGGCCATCCAGTTCAGTGATTATGTCGTTAAGTTGGGTTCTACCGTTGATAAACATCCCGATCCCCGGAATATTGTCACTCTTGTAGCTTTACTTTTTTTGAGATTTTGAATAGTATTTTCCACTTCTGACTTAAAAATCGATAACTTCTCGAGTATAAGTGTATTTGGGTCTGGATTTATTGGGTAATTATAAAGTTCATTAATGTATTCTGTCCATCTTTTTTCTATTTCAGTATCCTCTGAGATAGTATCGCCATTTTTATTTTCAAGTACTCTAGTTTCTTCTTCGTGCTCGAATTTGTGAGAGATTTGTTTGATAGGCACGTTTGGAATATATACCATTTCGTATATCCTGGTCTATAAATAAACATTATTTCTGTTTCCATTTTTCTTTAGTATCTATCATGCATTTTCTCAGATTGAAGTTGATCTTCCAATACCATTTCGTATATCCTGGTCTATAAATAAACATTATTTCTGTTTCCATTTTTCTTTAGTATCTATCATGCATTTTCTCAGATTGAAGTTGATCTTCCAATACTATCGTGCGTTCTCCGTTGAACGTATTCTTTATAGATTTTAATCTTCTTCTTTCACCCCAAAGTCAAGAAGTTCGTTTGTCATCCAATAATGATTCTTAGTTCTCACTTTGCACAGTACATTTTCCAGAATGTCTGCAATCTCATTATAACTTGCGTTGGTTGTTTGGCTTTGTATATCCATTTGGGTTAGCTTAACCATAATTTCCTGTTGAAAGCTACTTTTTGTTTGTTCGTTTAAGAGTTTTTATGTCAAAGTTGAACCTCATTGATTTTGTTTACGGCTTCGTTTCAGTTTTATTTTTATATTGCATAACACCATGTCGTGGTCGCTATATACATCAGACCCATGCTATGTTCTAGTTGTTGCTTTATTTATACTCGACTTGAAACGTTGCGGTGTCAGGATATAATCAATTTGATTATGTGTGCTGCCATCTGGTGAGTGCCGTGTAATTTTCCTATATTTGTGTGTGGATGTAACGTATTTGAGAGCAAGAGTTTATGTTTTTGGGAAAATTCTAACAGGCTGTTAGAAACAGGATATAGGCTGTTTCAAACAGCCTATATCCTCTTTGATTAGTATTGCCCAGTTCATATCTACCTGTTGCCTTGAACCATATTTCATGACTGTCGTTGCCAACTTTTACATTCCAGTCTCCTTGTATTATCATAAAGTCCATTTTTAGGTATTCTTGCAGTTGTATTTTCTATTTGCTCATAACATTATTAAATAACACATATTTCTATAGCTGCGGTTTGCCTACATCTATAAATGTATAGACAGCTATATATATATACTAGTATACTGTATATTATTAGTATCATGTTATAATACCGCATTACGTCGAAATCAGTTTAATACATGCGCACTCACCTTTCACATTTAACTTCATTTTACACGAGTAGAATATTATCCCGTATACATTAATCTATATATATATATATATATATATATATATATATATATATATATATATATATATATATATATATATATATATAGATCAATGTTATTATTATAATTACTTTATCATGGTTTAGTTATTTGTTCACCACTAACCACAACTACTAGTTCTATATTTAGATTATAATTATTTATTTTATATTACTGTATTCATCTATATACAGTGTATATTATACACACATTTGATGTGTTATCATTAAGATATTGACGCTACACTAAACCTGCAAACTTACGTGCTACAATGATTATAATTATGTGCCTATCTCAACATATGTATGCCTATCTCGACATATGTATGCCTATATCGACATTGGCCTATATACCCATATATGTTCCTTATTCGTTTTAATCTTTTAATTATTAGTTTATATCAATATATACACACACACAAATACACACACCCACATATATATATATATAAAATATATATATATATATATATATATATATATTAGTTTGATTAATATAATATTATGAATTCTACTTTGATGTATTAATTAAATACTTTAATTCACATAGTTAGGTTTATATTTATAATGTGAATGTGTACTTCTCGTAATATCATCGTACAAGCTTGCTCGGATAAGCTTTTACTATAGTAAACGCTATATCTATCACACTACAGTGGTATGCCTATAGGCTATGTATAGCCAACCAATCATATCATTGTATATCTGTTACATTCGAAAATAGCGGGAAGTCTGTCGATCGTTAGTGCGATATTGAACTCACTGCACCTCTATTGTCATGTATTGACCGGTGAGGTGCGGGTATAGTGTGTGACTATAGTGTGCTCTTATAGTGTGCGATTATAGTGTGTGCCTAATACTTTCGTTCTATCTACGGTATTCACACCCGTGTTACTTTCGTACGTCGTTTTAACTATTCAATATTTGAAAATTAATGTCACACATTAGCCTTAATGTTTACCCCCACTTACACATCCTACATAGCGAATACAATTATACTATATATATATATATATATATATATATATATATATATATATATATATATATATATATATATATATATGTATATATATATATATATATATATATATATATATATATATAACTATAAGTATCCCATACACTCAAAATATAAACACCATTGTAAAATAATTTTAAAATCTATATAATATTTAATTACCTACTTAATTAAACCTACTTGTAATACAATGTGTAATGGCAGGGTTGGGTATTCCACACACATCGAAGGTATTCCTCATATATGTGAAATCTGTAATAGGATTCCACATTGTTAAATCTCTATAAAGTACTATTATGTTTAACATATATGTTTGAAGAATGAGCGAAACTTTAGGGGGGGACGGGGGATGTATCCCCCCTAAACAATTATTATTAAATACATTATTTTATACACACACACACATATATATATATATATAGATGTAAATAATGAAAATAATGTTATAAAACCGTTGTGTCCAACCAGATTCTTGACAAGAAAACCTGTAGTATCCTATAGTATCAATAATTATACTGATATAATAAACAACTGGGATGAGTATTGTAAAAATGGAATGGCTTCAGGTAAATCTACTGGTATATTAACTAATATGAAATCACCTTTATTCATTCTTGACATATAAGTCTTGACAGATATATCTATGGTATTTCCAATCATTTCAATTTTTAAGAAATTTAATGTAATGCTACAAAGTAAAACTATTACTGTATGTTTAATGATTTCATCTTCAAAATCTGTCAATAGACCGAGTTAACAAATTGATTGATGATAATGATATTGATGACTTGATGTTACCAAGAAAAATAAAGCGAAAAGATAATAATTAACATATTAATATAGAATAATTTTATTGAAGAGATTATTATAGAATTATTGATATGGAAATTGAGTCAATACATACATATTTTAATGCAACAGATATTAATATATATAAACAAATGGAACAAATATTTACAAATATAGAACACAATATTGATATAATAAAAGGCTACTCAGAGTTATGTAAAGAAAATTTGATTGCCGAAATTATAATTATTGTAAATATTTGTTCCATTTGTTTGTATATATTAATATCTGTTGCATTACAATATGTATGTATTGACTCAATTTCCATATCAATAATCTATAGATGTTATAAAAAACGTTATAACAACATGAATCTGAACAATATTATAACACATTTTAAAACTATGTCTAACGAAGTAATAACATTTTGTCCAGAAATTCAAACCCTATTAAAATTACTTATGGTATCACCTGCAAGTTCGTGTGACGCTGAAAGGTCTTTCAGTGCGTTAAGAAGATTAAATACATGGCTAAGAAATAGCATGAAGCAGAGAAGATTAAATTCGATAATGATTTGCAATATCCACAAAGAAAATTTAAAGAATTATAGATAGATGACATATTAAAGTCATTTATAAATAATTCATTTGAAAGTATTAAATTTGGTAAATAACTTTTGTGAATAAATATATATATATAAATATGAGATTTTTTTCCCTGGTGTGCAGGGTAATTCCATGTACATAAACAACTAAAGTACATATATAATATATATATATATATATATATATATATATATAAATATATATATATATATATATATATATATATATATACATATACATATGAAACATGCAGTAGTGAAATGTGAGAATACATCATCTATGAGAAGATCATATATGGTTATAACCAATGCATAACATGACAACCATAGATGAAATAACATAAATGATTACGTAAATTCTAACGACCAGTGTAATGTATAGAGATGACCAAGGTAATATAACGTAATAGAATAGGATATATATATATATATATATATATTGGAATGATGTAGTTCATTACATACCATAATAGGTAGTACATGGTAGGTAGTACATGGTAGGTAGTACATGGTAGGTAGGTGATCATGTTGTATACTTATACATGTGAGAACACACACACACACATGTGTTGTCTATAGACACGGTATGTATTATGTCATGAGTTAGATCATCGACACCGTATATAAACCAGATAAACAATGAGATAACTGCATTCCTGTATGATTCGAGTTCAGCGAGTTCAGCGAGTGGTGCTTGAGTTCAGCGAGCTTACGGAGGAGAGGCGTCTTAGTTATACGAGAACCTACTGTGGATTGGTAAGCTGATATATTGATGTGGATGTATGTATGAATGTAAGAAGTAGCAAACAAGTTACCTATGGATACATATAGTAAGTCAAGCATTAATTAACATTATATTGGCTGTATTAGAATATAAGTATAGAGTTATTGAAAAGTTGTCAACTTTTAGTTTATAAAATTAGAGATTTATTTGATAATATGGATAAGTTATTAATATTTTATTGTGTTGAGTTAGTGAGGATTGATTAGCAATAGGTTATTCAAGTGAAAGTAAAATTAATTGTAAAATGTCTAATGTTATGTATGATACTAGTTATTTTCTTATTTTATAAAGTAGGATAGGCTTTATAAATTAAGTTTAATGAATATAATGCTAATATATTACAAAATAGTAAATTATTACCAATTTAAGCAAATTCCAAAAATAGGTAGATATCCTAACAAAATTATATATGAAAAATATTGAATAACATATATTTTCTATTGATTTATACTAAATTGGACTATGTTATAATTGATTTGTTATAAAAATATCTGTTTTTATGGTGGGTAAAATTCAAAAGTGGGGGGAGGGGGTGGGCAAACAATAATAATAGAGGGCAGTTGCCTACAAAATACGCTTTAAAAAAGGCACTGGTTTATCGTTTATCATTTAGTTTCAATGCGTTCACATGATTATACACCCTGTATACTACTACACTGGTCTCTCTTCTCTGACAGTATCATTAACAGTGTCATTAACAGTGTGTGTGTGTGTGTGTGTGTGTGTGTGTGTGTGTGTGTGTGTGTGTGTGTGTGTGTGTGTGTGTGTGTATTAACATGGTAGTGCGAGTGCCTATCAACTCTGCATATACATACTACCAATAGATATGCAGTGTATACAACATTGCACCTACAACATTTGATGTATATGTTATGATAACATAACAATATTTACCTTCTCACTTGCGCATTCCTTATAAGGTAACACGTGTAAAGGTTGGTGCCCACGTGACTAGTTATGTAAACTCTTCAAACACGTGATTTCTATAAAATATCCAATTTGTAAATAAAGACCAATACACCTAAATAATATATATATATATAGCTCAGTTGGCTAAAGAGTCAGACACATGTACACAAGAAATAGGACGCAGGTTCAAGCCTCATCCGGACCATAAAAATAGGTCTTAAAATATTATTTAGAAGTGATCTTATATATTGGTGTATAAATAAATGATCGGCTCTCGTTAAAACCATGGATGCATTAACATGAGAATGGCTTCGAAGGGACATTAGAGCCATATATGGTTATAATTGAAAACTTCATTTAAGTTTCTGGATGGAATGTAAGGACTCCGCCAAATAAAATAACAATAACAATAAAAACAATAATATATATAGGATTAAATTACAGTGTAAATATAATAGAGTAAATGTGGTAATTAAGATATTAAAGATACTGATATATGAGATGGAAAGACAATGTGTTAAATGTGTTAACAAATACATAAATAAAACAAGATATGTGTAAATTAGAATTAGCCAAATAGATATATTTTTAAGGATGAATTATAATATTCGGATTTCAAGTTGTAATCGAAGATTATCCGGGATCCGATTCCATTCAATCAATATACTGGTATAGCAACCGTTTCAAAACGCCATGCAATTTTGTTATCTTTGTTCAAAGGAATTACAAGTTTATATTAGTTAAATCAGCGGGAACTTCTAATTGTAGGATATTTTTAATGCTAAATATTTTGCCACAACCAGATACATCACATACTATGGAGTAACAAGAAGTTTATATAGTATCCATTTTGCTTTATTGACAGCCAATGAAGTTTTAACACATGCAATTAGTTACTGATGTATCTATATAATATACAAGACCTGTACATAAGTATTCATATATTTTATTACTAATTAACTAATGTCAACCCTAGAAACATATTTTATATCATATGATATCCAAACAATTATAAATTCATACAATTCACACATTTATTAATAGTACTTTAATGAATTTTATAAATATATATTGTTTATAAATAGGTTTCATACTTTTCGATTATAATTTAAATAGTGTAAACAGTTTAAACATATGCTACATTAATTAGGTCACATATATCTTTCTTATATAATTAACAATAACTCCTTCAACATCTGCGACTTCTTTTTCAGTATTATATGTTATGCAAACAATTATAAATACATATATATATATTCGTGAGTAGTGGTAGGTATGTTGTTTATTACTATTATGTATTAGTTGTTGCATAATATTTAATTGCAATTAAAATATTGCTTCTCCACATTTAGCGGATACTCACATAGTAAACAGACTGCTTCACCGAACACATACCAGGCTTGTACTCTATATGTGTTCATATTATAATTACATAACATGAATGTTGTGTTATATTTATGATAATATAAATAATACATATATATTTGGAAAAATAATTATGCTTGTATACATAACTATAGTTCGATTATAGATTATTTGAAAGATTTTTTTATAAATATAAATATAACAATTGTTTAATGTACGATTAATATACCTATACGTCGTACATATGGTAGGCATAGTATACTATTGATACCCATGCTATAGTTACTATAGTATAGTATACTATATATAAACTATAGCATAATCATACGTAGATTTAATATTATATTTAGCCGTCTTTCTATGATTTACATATCTATGTTGTATGTTATTGATATTCGTTATTCGATTATACGTAATTATTGTAAACACTAAGTTATTAACTAACGTAACTAACAGACGTCAGCAGCACTAATAATAAGATGCAACCTAACATACACCTATAGGTCTAATGACACACAACGATAATCAACACAAATAGTAAACGACATCAATACATCAATACATTAATAGTACCTACATGTAGTGATCAGGGACATGTAATGATACATAGATGTGTTTTAGTAGTGATTACAAATAATAAGTAGATTTATTAAGTCATACAATATATAATTATATATATAACTGCCTTTGTGGCTCAGTGGCTAAGGCGTCAGACACACAAGCAGTAGGACACGGGTTCGAGCCTCGTCCGGACCATTAATTAATTTTATAAAATGGGTCTTAAAATATTATTTAGAAGTGATCTTATGTAATTGTGTATAAATAAATGATCGGCTCTCGTTAAAACCATGGATGCCTTAACATGAGAGTGGCTCCGAAGGGACATTAGAGCCATATATATGGTTATAAGTGAAAAATTCATCTAAGTTCCTGGATGGGATGAAAGGACTCCACCAAATAAAAATAACAATAACAATAACAATATATATAAAAAAATACCATGTTTAGATTCTAATGATTATGGCAATTTTAGACCTATATCCATGCTTCCTATTATAGGTAAACTGTTTGAAAAAAATATACCTAAGCAACTCATTAATTATATTAATGATAGGATATATACCTAATAATCTTGTTGATGTAGACTTATATCAAATCGCATACAATAAGTGACATAATACTGAAACATGCTTTACTCTCTACAATGAATGATATTTATTTCTCTTTAGATAAACAAACCGTATTCAATTATTACAACTTGACCTTTCATCTGCTTTAGATAGTATTTCTCATGATATACTTATCAATAGGCTATCACTAATAAGCATTACTGGAGATTCTTTACACATATTAATTCTACTTATCAAAGATAAATCTATTCGGTTAAGATTCATAATTTTATTTCAGGTGAAAATATTTCATTATATATAATACCCTGTATACGGGGTTCCACATGGATCCACATTAGGTCCTCTACTTTTTACTATTTATATTTCTATTTACTCTTTCTCTTTTGAAATACATAATATATTGTTATATAGAACAAACACAAAATGTGAAATATCATATATATATATACGTATGAAATTCAAATGTACGCTGAATCTTGTCATCACGATACATTAATGTTATGTGCGAATAATATTCGTAAATGTCTCTTAAATAATAATTTACTTATAAATAGTAGTACAACTATTCTCTTAAATATTTATCTTTCTAATTTTGTTTTTCCTGATATTATATTTGCTAATCTTTTAATTACACCTTCATCTAAAATTAAATTCCTTGGAATATTTGTTTCATGTAATTATCGGTAGTCAGATCATGTATCATATATATGTAAATCAACTAATTATAATTTACATAATACATATATATGTATATCATTCCTAAATATTTATCAATAACATATACTATTCGAATTATTGAAAGATTGGTTCTATCTAGATTAGATTATGGGAATATTATCTTAATTGAATCTCAGATATAATTTAAAAAAGTTGTCACCATTTTCTCCGGATTGATCATTCAACTATAGGTGATAGTTATACTATCTCCGACTAACTCATATCTAACTGTTTCCCTCTAAAAACGCGCCCCTTACACCTCCTCTCATTCGCTCACAAAGTCACGTATGCTCTATTTATCATTCTTATATGATGCCCTAATGACACTAATACGCCCATTGACCTCCCATTGACCCGTTCCAGTACCGATATTGACCTAATGTGCCCTCACATATCTTCCATTTTAACTACGAAAACGTACTTTTACCTACATTGTTCCATCCCTTTGGAACTCCCTCTCTCCATCAGGTCCATTCATTCACACCCTTCCTTTATTACGCACCTCAAGTCCTACATATCATCAATGTAATATTATTATTTTCCTCGATCTTTTTTAATCTTGAATCATTCTATTTTTATAAATTGTTTTATTATATCGTTTTGTTTGTTTATTATATCTATGTATGTATTATTATCGTTTATTATATTGTATTGTTATTTTTACATACGAGGGCTATTCACACCTATGATAAACCACAATAAGCCCTATTGCCATCACATATATATATATATATATATATATATATATATATATACATAAAGATTAGGTTATAATATAGATCTTAATTAAACCGACTTTTTCATATTGCACGAATTATTAGAATTTTATAAACATTTTTTATTTCTAATCGTATCTTTAATATTTACTTTACTATGATTGGCTTACATAAATCGTAAACTGATATTATATATCTCAGCTGGCATTACTCGCTCAAAGCTGGCGGTATTACCAGATTCTAGGTATTATGCTATGCACTATATAATAATGACTATTAATTACTAAAATAAATATAATATATTACAACGTTGTTATAATGATATAGTTATTTACATTTTTTAATATCCAATTATGCTTTTTAATTTAAATTATATATTAGTGATTTAATATATGATTTACTGAATGCTTTATACTATTTTTTAAAACTAAATCGAATTAAAAAATATTTCATCATATAATTGTATGTTGTATTAATATATATATATATACAAATTATTGTTACTTATTAAATAAAGCTTATTAATCATATTTTATATATTATTTTTGTTTATGAGATACGCAGGGTGTCGGTATTACCACCCTGACGGTATTACCCATCTTTACTCTACATTGAATACTATCATAACAGGGTATACAATCTAAATTGATATATAATAAATACTCTTTGTTATGCTGATGATAACATCACTGACATTATTAATAGATTGTTGTCAATAATTTCATATAATAACTTTACACTATTACATATCGACATACAGTATGTAGGTAAATCTGCAATATTGCTTATTTGTCATTATTCATCTAAATATAATTATATATATATATATGCTAATCAGATAGATAGATGATTTATTCAGACACAAATATAACAAAGATATTTCTCATTTGTGTTGTAGCAAAATAATAATACATAAATAAATAAACGATAAAATAATATATAATTAAAACAAAATAGGATTGTTAGATTAATAAACGTGAACAAAATAAAATAATATAAAATAAAAATAACGAATATTAAAAATTACCAATAATAAAATCTTTGACTTTACTTTTGAAACGTTCTATGAATGTCACAAGTCTTATATCTCTATATATATTTAATGTAACGGTGATATTAGCTACGAATATTTACATGTACAATATACACTGTTAGAAATAAATGGTATAACATTGATTAAAAAATGGTATAACCCCGTGGCGCCCTGGTATACCATTTACGGTATAACTAATTAAAAAAGTTATACCATATTTTATAAAAAGTTATATCATATTTTATATAAAGTTATACCATAATTTATACCATATATTATATAAAGTTATACCATATTTTATAAAAAGTTATACCATATTTGATACAAAGTTATTCCATAATTTATTAAAATTTATACCATATTTGATATAAAGTTATACCATATATTATATAAAGTTATACCATAATTTATAAAAAGTTATACCATATTTGATATAAAGTTATACCATAATTTATTAACATTTATACCATATATTATATAAAGTTATATCATAATTTATTAAAACTTATACTATATTTTATTTAAATTTATACCATAATTTATTATAAGTTATACTATATTTTATTTAAATTTATACCAGTGTTTATAATAACTTACTATTCTATATTATTAATTTATATATGGAATCGACATTTATAATGATAATTTATTTTCTAAAAAGCACATATATGTTAGTGTAACAATATTGTTAATTAACAGATACATTTTAAAATAAATAACGTGATACAAAATTACATAAACAATTAATGTTTGTAGGACATGTTATGAAACAAATAAAATTAACAATACCACTTAATAAAATATATTTTATTCTATACGAAATAAATGATTTTGAACGAAAACCAAACAATTATCGACACACATAATAAGCATCCTCTTTTCTGATATATGGAGTCATTATTTCCTGCAATTAAAATTAATATATTTATATAAGTTATATATATCTATATATAGATATATATATAGTATACTCGAGTATATAATAATATTGCATATTATATAATAGTATACATATGTATCGTATAAGAAACTTTATACAGTTAATATCATATATGATAATACTATATAAAGTATAGGTTAGAATTGTAATTAGAAAAATCCAATAGCAGTTATATATATAATAGAGTATACTATACTTTTGAATTAGCATACGAAAAATCATAAAATAACTATAATATTAAATCTATAGTTATTAAGTAATTATTAAGTAACCTTGTCTTTATTTTCATTGTAAATTCATTTTTCAATAATTCGCAAACTCCCATCATAAAATATAAGATTCCCGCATCTATTTTTGGAAAAATTATATTATTTATTTAATTATAGACTTTATAATCTATATTTGATTAAGGATAGAAGGATATTGATAATATTTGTACAACAGTTAACATATTTATATATATATAACTATTAGTAATATTATTAAATTTAATTACATTGTGAGCTAAAAATAAAATAAATAATTGACCATATATGGATATATAGTATACTATCCATATGGAGTAATAAAATATAATTGCATATTTATTTTATATAGATATTTAACTAATGTTATTAATTAGATAACTAAATTACCTGTTTGATCAGTTTGCGTATTAACGCTACCTAGCACATCAACATATTCGTTTATATATTTTTGTATATACGTTATATGCTTTTTCATCCCTCTCCGGCCGTTTTTCTAATATTTTAAATGAATTTGAAATTCTGCAAATAATTCTTCAGTTTCCTGCATATTAATATGTATACAATATTATATTCTATAGCATATAGTTATCATAATTTTATAATATATATATATATGTAATAAAGTGAATGTTCTAATATAATTTATTAATCAAAGCAAAGACCTGTTGAACATAATAATAATATAACATAATAATAATTATAATAATAATAATAATAATAATAATAATAGTACATACCTGATGATATGCATAACGAAGAATGAGGCAATCTCACCTAGTGGAATTTATTCTATAGAAAAATAACGAAATATACTTGACAGACGATAACAACATTTACATGTATGGCCATGCATGGCTATGGCTATACAATTAACACAGAGCGAGACACCGAAATCTAGTTTAAAGTTTTCATGTAGATATATCGATTTCTGTTACGTAATGCTAAACGCATTTAAATGTATATTACATTAATCGATATATCTACAACTGTGACTTTATAACATATATATATATAATTATATAATAATATTCTAACAATTTAATTATATATTATAAATAATATATAAATATATTATGAAATTATATATTATATAAACTTTTATATTATATATATAATATGATATCATTTGTGTATATATATATATATATATATATATAATATAAGTATAAATACCTTATGTATATTGTAATGAGTTGAAAAATAGATGCTTCTCATGTTGAGTGTAGAGTGGAAATATAATGTGTAAATAAATAAAATGAAATTATGGAATTATGGGTTGATTATAAGTTAATTCTGGGAATTATATATAATATACAAATTATGCCTATTAGCTTGTATTGTAAATAAATTTATAACAATAGTTTTTTATAGTTCTATTCAAAATATCACTTAGTTTTTATATGAAGGTAATATATAATTAATTAAATCAATATGTTATTATTAATATGTAAGGTATATATTTATACACGCACACACACACATATACACACACATATACACATATATATATATATATATATATATATATACATATACTCGAATAATTATAAGTATTTGTATATAAAATATAGGAAATATGTATATGTATACATATTTCCCTATGGGGAATCTATATAGTTTCTGAAAACCAGTTTAATTGCAATTAGAAGCAATACATGCTATGTCTATAATAATATAATACAACAATAAGTAGACTGTTATATGAAGGATATTATGAAGAATACTATTATGAATTATATTTCTTATACATTTTATTTTCAATCAAATTTAAACTTAATTTTAAAATGTTATGGTATAACTGGTATTTCCATATTGTATACCATATAATTCATAAAGTTATACCATTATATTTAATAGATAATGGTATAACTAAAAATTACGAATGTTATACAATATAATTCGTAATATTATACCATTTAAATTAAGCTATATGGTATAACTAAAAAAAAGAAATGTTATACTATATAATGTGTGATCTTATACCATTTCAATTAAACTATATGGTATAACTAAAAAAATCAAATGTTATACCATATAATATGTGATCTTATACCATTTAACGTAATTGTATGGTATAACTCGTATTTCCATATGTTATACCATATAATTCATGATGTTATACCCTTATTTTTAACAGTGTAGGGAAGAATATTCTCTTTATACACGTTCATACTTCTGTGAACTTTATACCTTTTATATGATTTGATTAAGTTTGTTAACTGTTATTAGCGAACTTAACAATCGTTAGAGTATACATAATAGGTTGGTTAAGTTCAACCCAGAAAACCATAACATCAGATTTAAATACTTATTAAAGCAGTTTATGAAGCAATTTTAATTATATTTTCGAACATTCTGATTTAAAATCTGCTTTAATTCAACTGATTTAAACGTTTTTAAAACATATTTATACTGCTTTAATAATTAAGTATTAAAGCCTGATTTAATAATCTCCACATATAAGATATATTTTCCTAGCAAACAATAATAGCAGAATTACATATTTTTAAAGCAGTAATAAATGTTGACAGATTTAAATACTTGTTAACACAGATTTAAATATATCTTAAGATATCGGATATTATTAAATCAGAATGTTCGAAAATCTGATTAATATTGCTTTATAAACTTCTTTAATGATTATTTAAATCTGATGTTATAACCATATATGGTTTGCTGGGTAATAAATTGGAGGTTTGAAAGAATACGAGTACATTATTTGTATAAACCACATATGGTATTTGTAACTTATGAAGATAATGTGGTGTGGCATTTAATTGGAGTATCGATATATGAAATAAAACGTTTAGAATTTTATACAATATCAATTATAGGGGAAAGTACCCTAATAATGACACTTTAACAATAAATGGTCTTAAAAATTGTATTAAACTTTGTATTCAATAGATAATTGTGTACCCATGTTCTATGGGATATACTATATATTATTGATGAACCAATCAGATAAATATAATTATATTATTTATAATTAATTTTATGAATAATTTAATATAATTTAATTAGTAATTAATTTATTAATTTATATTATTTTATTAAAAAAATGATAATTAGCAATTTATAATATAATTTTCTTTGAATTTTTCAATGACCTCAAAAAAAAATTGTTGCATATTTTTTTGAATTTTTTTTGTATCTTAAGTATATTATTGATTTTATAATATCCATAATTTATTTATTAAATTATATCATATTTAATATTATAATTTGTTGTTTGTTAAATTCCGAAGATATTACATATAATATTACATATATTTAAAAAAATCAAATAACGCTCTTAAACTACTGAAGTAATTTCATTTAATTAATGACATCTTAATACACGTGCAATTTCATTTAAGAATCATCTAGGCTTTTTCAATACAAAAGTACGAGCCGGCTTAGTGTCCGTATTAATACATTTAGAGTGTCCGTATTAGGGATTTATATGACCTCTAGATATATGCTTATAACTTAATTAATAATTTTATAACAAATATAGAAATTAAGTATATAATTTTTAGAATTCTAAGCATTAATGCTTTAGTTATTTATACTATATTGTTATATTTTATATTAATACATTTGTAGGGGAAAGTAACTAAACACGGACAGTAACCAAATACGGACACTCTCTGTATATCAGAAACCATAAATATGTTTAATGAATAAAATATTCATATTTATATAAATAGTCAAAAAAAGTATTTTTTTATATTTTAATTATTCAAAATATTGCTGATATCCAATAAACTGATTTTTTTATTACGTAATTAAATTTATGAAAAAAAAGTGAACTTAAAACCTTCTCAAGAATATACAAATGTATCGATATAATATAACACTATATTATTAAAAAATAAAGCATTCTAAAATTATATATATAATTTCTATATTTGTTATCAAATATTAATTAAGTTATAAGCATATATCTAGAGGTCATATAAGTTCCTAATACGGACACTCTAAATGTCTTACTACGGACACCCTATAACCAATCAGCGTGCAGCGTATGAACAATTCTGATTTTTATAACAATCGCGTGCGTTATAATATTAATACCACCAATAAAGCTACTTCTAACAAAATACTTATTTAGATACTTAAATTGTATTATTAATTAAAAAATAATAAAAATAAATAAATTATTAACTAATTAAATTACAATATATTTTTTATAAAATTAATTATAAATAACGTAATTGTAATTTGTCTGATTGATTCATCAATAATATATAGATTACCTAATGGTATATAGGGTGTCCGTATTATAACATAGGGTGTTCGTATTCGGGCACGGGTACCGAATACGGACACCCCCATTATCTATGGAATTAAAAGATTAAATAAAATTTAAAAATCAAAATAATATCTATAATCATATAATATTAATATATTAATATACAATTGTCATTTTTTAATAAAAATAATGAGTCATCAAATGTTAAGACCATTTATTGTTAAAGTGTCAGTATTAGGTTACTTTCCCCTATTTTCTTGAGAAGGTTTTAAGTTGAATTTTGTTCTTCATAAATTTAATAACGTAATAAAAAAATCAGTTTATTGAATATATCAGAATTATGTTAAATAATAAAAAATACTTATTTAGACTATTTATATAATTATGAATATTTTATTCATTGCAAATTTTTCTGTATGAGTTATGGTTTCTGAGATTCCGAGAGTGTTCGTATTCGGGCACTGTCCGTATTCGGTTACTTTACCCTACTTACATATATTGACAAGTTTAACAAGTATCAATGGTATTGATAGTATTTATACAATAGAAACATAGTAGAGGAAATTACCCTAATACGGACACTTTAATAATAAATGGTCTCAACATTGATTGACTCAATATTTTTATTCAAACATTATAATGTATAATATTATATGATTATAGATATTATTGTGATTTTGAAATATTATTTAATCTTTTTATACAATAGATAACGGGGGTGTCCGTATTCGGTACACATATTCGAATACGGACACCCTGTGTTATAATACAGACAAACTATATACCACTAGATAAACTATATATTATTGATGAACCAATGAGATAAATTACAATTACATTATTTATAATTAATTTTATAAATAATTTAATATAATTTAATTATTAATTATAATTTATAATTATTATTATGTTATTATTTAATAATACAATTTAAGTATCTAAATAATAAATGTTTAGATGTAGCTTCATTTGTGGTATTAATATTATAACACACGCGATTTGTATGAAATCAGAATAGTTCACACGCTTCGCGCTGATTGGTTATAGGGTGTCCGTATTAAGACATCTAGAGTGTCCGTAATAGGGATGTATATGACCTCTAGATATATGATTATAACTTAATTAATACTTGATAAAAAATATAAAAATTATATATATATAATGTTTAGAATACTTTAGTTTTTCATAATAATTGTTATGTTTTATAACGATACATTTGTATATTCTTGAAAAGGTTCTAAGTTGAAATTTTTTCGATAAATTTAAAAACGTATTAACAAAATCAGTTTATTGGATTTATCAGCAATATTTTGAATAATTAAAAAATAAAAAATACTTTTTTAGACTATTTATATAATTATGAATGTTTTATTCGTTTAACATTTTGTTGTAGGATTTATGGTTTGTGAGATACCGAGAGTGTCCGTATTTGGTTACTTTACTACACGCTGGTTGTAATGGAGTACTGTTATGCAACATACTGAGAAATCAGGTTTAAATTTTGTAATAAAATATATATATATATATATATATATTTTATTTTTTTTAATTTTTATAATTAATTTCTATTGAAATAGTTCACTAAACTTTAAATCTCTTTTTCTCAGTATTTTAAATCCTACTGTAGTTGGACGTTGTTAAAGCCCCGTCCGCCGGACCATTGAAATAGGTCTTAAAATAATATTTAGAAGTAATCTTATATACTTGTGTATACATAAATGATATGCTCTCGTTAAAACCATGGACGCCTTAACATGATAGCGGCTTCGAAGGGACATTAGAGCCATATGGTTATAAGTGAAAACTTCATCTAAGTTCCTGGATGGGATGAAATGACTCAACTAAAATAAAATAACAATAACGATATATATATATATATATATATATATCACTATAACAATTTTACTCAAAACATGTGTACTACAAAAATAAAATATAAATTTTTATTATCAAAATTACTAATTAGAAATATTTATCTATCATTTCATGTACATATGATAATATGCAATATAACTTAGTAAAAATGACCTTTTATAATACACAGTATTCTAATTAAATATACAATTTATGATGTATTTTATCACAGAAATGCGTAGTCATATATTATAGTACGCTTTAACTTGACATAAGAATAGTGAAGTAAATAATATTAATAGTTATCATAATATTAATTGTAAAGGAATAAATAAAAATAGTATATACTATTTATAAAAATAACAGTTTTAACTAATATTTAATCAGAAATATGGTATTAACATACTTAGTATTTAACATACCTAAGTATTACATTTTTTTACTAATTTATGATTTTAACAGAATTTCGTTTTCCTACTAATTTGACAACGTTCCATAATGTAAGCGCAGCTAAAGCTCTGTATACAGAGTATACAGAGAAAGCTCTGCATCATATATATTTAAATACACAAGGGATATTACACAGATGTCCTGAAAATCTAAGTTGTCTAGTCGGATTTGTAAGTGACAATATATTATATAAGTAAGAAGGTATTTTATGGACCATATAATATAATTATACTATACATACTATAGTATTTATAGACTATAGTCTATATTGACATATTTGATAAAAATATAACGATTTTAGTTTAATTCAATACAACGAGATATGATTGTGCGGAGGAATGTTATATATCACCCTGGCAACCTTTCTGATGATGGTATTTAATCGATTAGTTAGTATCTACATACAGTATGATGGATACCGCATCTGTATTCAAATCAGGAGATGACCAGCGCTGAACCAGCTCGACTTTTGCTGAAGGTATACCTATACCGATATATATATATCGATACATTTGTGAATATGCTTAGCATTCTTATGTGATCATATACATTACTTATTGATACTCTTTCCTATTTGCTATAGATAAGATAGATATTCATAGATGTTCGAAACCAAATTTATTCACCTCCCTTCTCCTAAACGCCCATTAACAGTTCCACCTTTTATCATGGTTAACAATCATAATGATAATTATCTTGGTGTTTATTTCGACAGTTCTCTATCTTTTCATCGCCACATCTCAACTCTTCTTCGCTCTATAAACTTTCATCTTCACTCTTTCCGTCTGATCCGTAACTCCCCCAACAAACAATTTATTCAGAACTTTTTAGAACTATTGGAACTATTGAGAACTTTTTGGAACTTTTTGGAACTTTAGTTCTCAATAATTATAATGGGAACTTTTTTAGAACTTTTGGGAACTTTAGTTCCAATAATATTTTATATTGAGAACTTTTTAGAACTTTTTGGAACTTTAGTTCCAATAATTATAATTGGAACTTTTTAGAACTTTTGAGAAGTTTAGTTCCAATAATATTATAATATAATTCTAAAATTAGTGATATCACCCATTAAAATCATAGATTTTATAGATTTATAGTTTGGTAAAATTAAAATCTAAGATTACAGTGTAAACAAATATATGTAAATATATTTTTATATTTAAATATTTAATTTATAATTATACACATACATTTGAATTAATTATATTACAATATATAAAAACAAGAATGTCTTCTCAAAATAGTTAGTAAATAATTATTTAGATTATAATATATATTTATCAGTTTAATGGTATTATAATAATAAGATATTTTAAATTAAATAAAATATATTTGATGATTGATAAATTATAATTATCAATGATAATATAATTTTATATATATTTAGGAATATAATATGCTAATTTAAAAAATAAAATGTTGTTATTAACCCTCAATGATTAACATTAATAACTTATTTTATATTAATTACATAATTTAATTAGTTTATATATATTATTATATATTATTTACTTTTTATCACTTATAAATTAAATTAGTATACATATATTATATATTAATTATATTTATTACTAATTAATTTCATTACTTAATTAAATTACCAATTGAATTAATTAATTCATTTAATTATAAATTTAAAAAAATGATCATAATCACTTTCATATATATATATAATAGATAGGAATACATTTAAAATATAATTAGGTTAGTTATAATTATATTAGCTAATATAATTGTTAGTTATATATAGTGCATATATAAATATACTGGTTTGGTTAATTATGTGTTATTGTATTTAGATATATTGGAGCAAGGAAAGTGTGAGGAGCCGTATACATTAATTGCATCTGGGTTGAAGGCGATATAATGGAAATTAAAAAAGGAAAAATACTTGATAAAGGTACGATTGTATATATATATATATATATATAAGTATATTATAATTACTATTATTTTACAGATACAGATACAGATACAACTAGAAATTATTATTATTATATAAATGTATTCACGTATAATACTTATATACCATATCAATGTTTACATTAGCTATCACGTATTATAAGCATGTAACTTATCAATGTTAACATAATTTGTATTATATTGAATCAAATATTATTCTTTTTTATTTAGATATTATATTATTTATTAAATAAACCTTTATGACATATAAATTAACAATAAATAATAATATAAAATCATAAAATAAACATCATTATAATAGAATACAAAAAATAGAAAATAAATAATGTAGAAATGGAATAAGTGTAACAAGATTATATATAACAAGAGTATACTCTATATATAGTCACGATTGTATACATGATTTCCTAGTACAGGTCCATTATTTGATCAACCAATTATTACAGATGATAAATAATGCCTTAAAATAATCCTTCTCTTGGTCTATGATTCATTTGCCTCTAATTTTCTTTTAAATAACCGAATTTGATTTGTATTTCTAAGAAAGTCTCCCAGATTGTTATATGATATCTTGACTTGGAGTACTACCTACATTACTTTGCTACTCTACCTACCCAGCTAACAGTAATAGCCTCATAATAGTAACATAATAGCATATATAATAACCTAAAATGTTTACATTATGCTATTAGGCTGCTAAAATGTAGCCATTAAAATTCTATTATGCCTCTATTAATTTGTCATGCTATTATGTTGTAATTAAAAGTATATTATGCTATTATTATGCTGCTATTAATTTTAAAAGTATATTATGCTGCTATTATGTTGTTATTATGAGGCTATTACTGTTAGCTGGGAATTGGTAAATTATTATTAATAGTAATAAGTTTTGTATAGGTATATTATAGTATATACTAGAAAACAAGCTGTGTTTTCTAATACTTATTATTTTAAATTATACATGTATATTAATGCATTAATATAAATATTATTAATAATATAATTTATTCGGAACTTTTGAGAACTATAGTTCTAGAACTATAGTTCTTAAAAGTTCTAAATAATTGTTTGTTGGGCCATCTCCCTAAGTCTTTATATAACTATCGACTCATATTTTATATTACTGCTTTTTGATTACTGCAATATTCTCCTTTTCTCCATACCTGGCTATCAAATTAAAAAAATTACAAATACTACAGAATGCGTTAGTACGATCAATTTTTAAAATTGATCGCTTTTCTCAAATACATATTTCTCCATAGTTAAAGAGATTTCATTGGCTACCAATACAATTTAGAATAATATTTAAAGTTCTTCTACTAACTCATAACTCTCTTCACCACAACCGACCTGCATATTTATCTTCCTTAATCTCTATTCCCACTCATACTATCTCTCTCCGTTCTACTAGTTCTTACCTTCTACATCTACCCTCTAAACTTAATCTCCATACCACTAATATTCGTGCATGGCACATATCCCTTATCTATGGAAAACTACCTAAAAACTACCACACACATATATATATAATTATAATCTACGCTCCCCTCAATTCACCAACTCATTTAAATATCTATTAAAAACATATTTACTATTTATTTCCCTGATCACTATTTTTATCATTATTTTTCTCAATATTTAAAATTGTATTTACTATTTATATTAATGTTGAGTACTTTCTGTATTCCCATTGTTCATTATTATTAGTTATATTATTTTCGTTTATGTTCCGTTATATTATTTTTTGTTTTTACTTTAGACGCTTGATTGATATGGCACAAAGAGTATTTAAAATAAATAAAATTAAATAGTATAACCGATATTAAAAATAGAGTATTTACATTTAAGGTTTTAATTGTTTAGACATTTACACACAGACACACACACAAATACAAATACATACACACACATATATATATATATATCATTCAATGGGGTGAAGGAATTGAGGGATTTGAAGGTATTATAATAGTTCAGTTGTAGTATTATTCAGTGATAGGCCGTTAATAAAAGTAATTTTGTAGTTGAGTTAATAATAAGCACACCTCAATATATTGAATAGGATGATAGTGTTTTTAAACATGTATAGTTGAGCCATGTCATCGGCGTAAATAATATTTACTAAATATGGTATACCATAGTTAACTATAATTAATATTTGAACTTTTAAATACTGTTGAAATATCAGTTATATATAATTAAAAGTAAAGGACAGTGTACGTTTCCCTGTGGAATTGCTTAAAGTGGAGAGTCAAGTGTTACGGAAGATGTATAGCTTATTTTAGGTAACATATATCCTATTATTTAAATATGAATTTATTAGTTTAAACGAAATAAATATTGGTAATTCGTATATATTACAAATACATTTAAATTTACAGTTATACAAAATATATAAGTTATATTTGTACATACTTGTATGTTACTATAGATTGACTATTTTATATATATTTGTATATATGTATCTAAGTATATAATTTTTATTATCCTTCATAATTTAACAAAACCAATAATATATAGGGGAGGGAAGGGGGTAGTGGCCGAGGACGGAGTAGATATATAGATAGATAGATAGATAGATCAACAGTTTATTGAATTACTGGTTATATATAAAGAAAGTTA
Organism: Osedax fenrisi; assembly: GCA_964019155.1. Lineage (NCBI taxonomy): Eukaryota > Metazoa > Annelida > Polychaeta > Sabellida > Siboglinidae > Osedax > Osedax fenrisi. Next base: position 38,667,028 of record OZ025242.1, read on the forward strand.
TAATTACATATAAACATATAATTATATAACATATATAAACAAAATATATAAATGTGATAACAGTAAGACAAAACGACACGATAAAAAAAAACAAGAAATAAACGGAGAAGTAAAATAAAAATAACACATTGGATTATACGAGCCGTTGGAGTAGTGGCCGTTTTAATTAACGCTTAAATGGTGCTTGATAGGATAAAAAGTTCTATATACAATATTTAAAAATATTTACAAAATATCTATAATATATAGTAAATTTTTTTTTTAAATAACTAATTAATTAATCTAATTTATTACATAATCATGTTTTGTAAAATGTTGAGAAAAACATGATTATATATATTTATGCTTATTTATGTGTAAGAGTATGTGCATATATAATTAAATCATTGAATCAATTAGGGTGTGTATACATCATAAATATAATTATTTAATATTACATAATTAACAAAATATAAATCGAATACATTACGAGACACCTATCACATTTTCTGGTACTAGCGGCCACTACTATGGCCTTGCCTTATTTTAGTGCTTTTTTAATGCCTAATCAAACACTTATATTATTAGGTTAAACACTTTATATATAAAAGTGAAATTACAGTATTCTAGAACTATATGATTTCTAGTTAATTCAAAAAAATAAGAGCCTACAATTCAGTATTTATCGATATATTAGAAATCTTCTGAGGCATATTAATTATCGGCCACCTACTCCTTTCCCTCCCCTAAGTAAGTTTCCCATTTTTCTTTAAAATCTTAACAAATACATAGGATATAATAAAACTTAAAAACCTACATACAAAACTGTCAAATTATAGATTTGAGTATTAAGCTATATATTACATATTGTTTAAATTAGTAATTTTCAATAAGTGTGTTCTTTTGCCTATCTTGTACATGTAAATGTATGAAGTTGTACCCCTTAATAATCGGTAAGGTTTCTCTACTATTTATGTAGGTATGGGTTGTAGTAATTATATTTAGTCGTCGTTTTCGGAATAGATCTAGTTATGGATTTTATAGTAATTACATACATATATATATATATATATATATATATATATATGTGAAGGGTAATTGTCTCGACAAGCAGCAATGCTTCTACAATTATCCAGGTACTTGTACCTAAATCTGATAATAATAATAATAATAATAATATATATATATATATATATATATATATAAAGTAGTTATATATATATATTATTATAAATGCATTATTGAATACAATTATATTGAATAGAAGATAATATATATTTATTAGTAAAATAAAATAAATAAGTTTATCGATAAATACGACACCTAGAGGTTAAATGAAGCGTGATAAGAAAGAGAGATAATGACTCACGACGCTGATTCCTCATTTTTCATTGGTCGTCGAATAAATAAAGTAATTCAAAAGTAAAGTTACTAGTTCTTAAGTTCCTGTGTAAGTTTCATTGTTTGTGTGCGTTACTATTGTAACGATTGCAGCACATTGTGGTACCTGTTGTTGATAAGTAGATTAATAGTACTTATTTTAATAAGTTCACAAGTATGTTGGTTTGATTCACTTTAGTATATTTAATATTTCAATTAGCTTTATTTTTTATGAAATTATAATATATTTTAGATTATACCAAATTAATATACCTATAATTTATAATTAATAATACATTTATAACATACATTTAGGTGTATTATATAGATAGGATAGAAATTGATATAAATATAATAAAAACCACATCTTATTTCTCTATCTCATTATATGTAGGTATATCCCTATGTAGGTATATCCCTATCTCTTTCAACAACCGACATGAGTTAACACATCCATGATTATGTGAAATAGTTGCAAGCAAATGAATTTTCTCAAAAACTACTTTTAGCTATTAGGAATATACCTACCAAAAATGACAATCTATAGAATGTTATGTAGAATGTCATGTATATATACAATGTGGTAACTTTATTCATTCTAAACAAATACTCTACTATACTATAATGTCGTCATCGCGAATATATGTAACCCATAGTAACGTACACACACTAACCCATCTATTTGATGATCGTGGAACTGACATTTGTGCTTGAGTCTTTGTAGACCGAGCCACGCCCACCTATGTTCTTGAACATCTTCACAAAGTTGTTGCGGAAGGTGCTGCCACACAAGTAGTACAGGAAGAAGTTCAGTACGTAGTTCAGGATGTTGAAGATATACGCTATACGGTATGATATCTGCAAAGGGGGGAGGGGGCGTGTCTACACATGTATGAGTCATCGAGGGGGCGTGTCTACATCACGTGGTATACACATGTATGAGTCATCGATGTAAATACAATTTTATTTACATCGATGGTATATTTCGTAATATACGAAAACTATGCATACAAGTATAGTATACGGATCGTACTTATAGGCTAAATGTATGTAAACACACACATATATATACATATACACACACACACCTATATATATATATATATATATATATATATATATATATATAATATATATATATATTAAATGTATCAAACAAGAGAGTAAAACTAGCTGTCAAAAAACAAATGAGTGATAATCTAGCAGATCAAATATCAGCAATAGAAGAAAACTTCAAAAATAATAATAGCCACAAATTATTTAAACAAGTCAGATAATTAGAAGGAAAGAGGTACAAAACTGTATTTTCTATGACAAACTCTCAAGGGCAGCTAATGATGGAGAAACAATATATTTTAAATATCTGGAAATCAAACTTTGAGAAACAACTCAACACACAGTTTCCACATGATGAAGATGCTTTGAGAGCGTTTGAGCCAGAGGCAGAAAACGTAACAAAGCATATTCCGCCAATAACCTAATAAGAAGTAGAAAATGTCATCAAAAGGTTATCTAACAGAAAGGCGCCAGGAATATATGAAATAACATCCGAATTAATTAAATCAGGGGGTGATATTATGATTACAATACTGACAAATCTTGTTCAATACAATAATCAAGACGGAGAAATCACCAGAAGACTGTTCTAAAATTATTATAACCCAAATTCATAAGAAAGGTGATACATTTGACGCAGAAAACTACAGAGCTATTGCATTATTATCAATACCAGGGAAAGTATTCTGTAAAATCATGATGTGCAGATCATCTATATAAAGAAAGTGGATAAGCAATTGACGCACGCAATGCATATAAAATATAAATACGTGAATGACACTTTTATCGATAAATTAACAAAATGGTATCAGTGATTTTGGTTGGATATTAGTTATATTATATATGTCAAATATTAAAACAGTAGGCTCTTCGTCGAAATAGATTAAGTGACCTCTATCTATATCAATGGATTTAGATTATAAATATCAATAAAAGAGTATGATATCTTCAATTTAATACACAAAATTACGAGGAATGTTGATATAATGTATTTTAAATATATAATTTTATTTTTAGTATAGATAGTACATAAAAATTGGTATTAATTATAAATATATAGGGAAAGTCCCCGATTACCAACCCCCTCCTAATACTGACCCCCTCTCGTATCTCAGTAAATATAAGAGTTATTAAAAAATTATATATACATGAACTGTTAGTAATTTAATGATAAATATGAATAAGTATTTTGTTTAAAAAAATATTTAATCCTACAATTGTTATTTGATAAAATGAAATATTCTGTTTTTACTTTATAAATATTTGAATAATTACTTTTTTTAAATCATTGTAAATACTTTATTAATTACAAGACAACTTAATACTACACATAATTATGTGTTGTTTAATTAATATTGTAGATCAATAAAATGTTTATAACTATTATAAAAATAATTCAATTTGAATAAATATTAACCAAAATATCTTAATTATAGCAACCCATATGATTTTCCTAATACCGACACCCTAAATTACCCTAATACCGACCCCATGTAATTTATAATATCCAATTAAAATAGATCAGTATTTTACTTAAAAATATGTCATAAGTTATTTGTTTATCATTGATATAGACTACGGATTCATGATTCCATTCGATTATATACATACTGATTAATAACTAAATATTAAATAATAATATACACTCTTTTAATATAATTACTATAAAGTTTAAATTTAAATTTAATATTACTATTAAAACATAAATTCAATACAAAATAATTGCGTGCATTTATAATTAATTATATTAATAATTATCTACTATGTTGATTGGATATTATAATACTAAAATTATTTATACCACGATTATTTTAGGGGGTCGGTAATAGGGGAAGGGGTCGGTATTAGGCACATGTATCCGATTACCGACCCCCCTGTTTATTCTTGTAAATATAATTATATCAAAAATTTAAAATAGCCACATTATTCATTGCCATAATATTACTCAAATTACACAATTTCAAATAAATATATTTACTATTGAATAAGTTATTACAACTAATCATTTAGGGGTCGGTAATCGGGGACTTTCCCTATATGTATAAATAAATATTATTATAAATAAAAAGTATTGGGCCAGATAGAGGGTTTCGACTGCAGCGTCCGTAGCGGATAGTGCCATACACTACATTCAATTGCTTATCCACTTTCTTTATATCGATGGTGCAGATACTCACATATAATTTAAGAATCAATGAGTGACTCGCAAATCGGCTTCAGGTCAGGCAGAGGAACAATAGATGCAATATTCATCATAAGACAGATAGTAGAGAATGTAAGAGAACATTAAGTTCCGCTACATATCCACTTTATTGACTTTAAGGTCGCATTTGATACAATTTGGAGAGAGGCACTTTGGAAAATGATGATCCAGATAGGCATCCCTCAGAAATATGATGCGATAATAAAAAACCTATATAACGATACAAACTGTGCAATAATTTCTGGTGGGCAACTATCAGACTGGTTCCCTATTAACATGGGCGTGATACAAGGATACATCATGTCGCCGAGACTATTCAATATATTCCTAGAACATGTAATGAAGGGCCTCACATGCTTAGATAGAAATCTCCGACTGGATGATGAAATGTAAGGTATTGATATCAGGTACGCAGATGACACAACTTTAGTATCGGCTTTTTTTGAAAAATTGCAAATAGCAACTTCAGAGCTAGAAAACGCTTGTCATAAATAGAGCCTAAAGATCAATCCACTTAAATGTGCATTTCTGAAAAGTGAAAAAAAGGACATAAAAATCGGCAATAATATTGTCCCCAAAGTTAACCAGTTCAAATTTCTGGGTAGCCTCGTCCCCAACTATCCAGATGATGTTCTGCAAATAATCTCGATGGCTTCCCAGGATTTTGGTAGACTGAAAGAGATATATGGAATTCCAGAGACATATCTAAAAAACTCACGATTAAACTCTACAAAGCCCTCATTCTCCCAATAGCTATATACGTGTCAGAAACATGGATAGTGGGGCAAAAATAGATCAATTCCCTGCTGGTTTTCGAAATTAAGTGTTTAAGAGCTATCCTGCGAGTTACAAGGAGTGACATACTCAGTAATATAACGATTCGAAAATCACTGAACTTAGTTGAAACTATAGAAGAGGTAATTGTGAAAAGACAACTTCGTCATGTAGCAAGAATTCGAGATATGATTAATGCTAGCTACAAGTTGAACTTCACAAATCCAAAACCAAGAGGACATCCATTAAAGAGATGGTCGGATGGCATCAGATAGAATAGTGGCATTCCACTTCTGACCTTGGAAAGAAGGGCATCATACCGAGAGGCCTACAAAAACCAAGTGTACATGTGTTCTGCAAGGGGACTCTATAGAGACCCTAGGGTAGGCCCCACATCGGTATACCAATTGTAGAATAAGTTCTGATTAAATATGATTATATGTAAATACTATAGGGGAGAATGGGGAGACTTGAACCAATTTTTTACATAAACTCATACTACATATATGTAGTTTTATATATACAATACAAAAATTAAACATAATTGTAGGTATTAAACATGTCTAGTTATATATAATTAATAAATGGGTTATGGTTTTTTTCAAATTTATCAAATAAATTTGTAATGAACAATTACAAAATTAAAAAATGGATCATAATTCCCCACAAATGTAGGAGTACTGATCAACTTAAATTATATTTAAATCTTATAATACAATATAATTTATAATCAATTAATAAACAATATGTATTTTATATTTAGCATTTATTAGTTGAGCACTAAAGATAGGTAGTTTTAACTTTAACATATATCTCAGTATCACAATGTACATTACTTTGTTGCCTTTTCATTTGATTATAATTATTTACGGAAAATATTATAATTATATTTGAATAAATGATTAAATTAAAATTAAAATATCTTCTATATGGAGACATGATATTTATCAGCTTATTTGATAGATTGTTGCTATAGCTGACAATTGTAATCATTATTAACTTGTTATGTTTATTTTGAGTAATTATTTAGTAGTTAATGATTATTTATGGCAAAGGCTAAAGCTAAGGCTAATTTTATGGCCTATATGACCTAATTCTAAACCTAATGCTAAGTCTATAGCATATGGTTAAGGCTATGGCCTATGACCTAAGGCTAAGGATAATGCTAAGGCTAAGGTTATGGCCTATGGTTATTATAAATTGTATTCTGAATGTTTTATAATTACATTCGTAGTTTTCATTTAATATATATATACATATAATTCATACAAAATGTAATTAATATTAATTAAAATAATTTTATAATATTGCATTGAAACTCTAAAACGAATATTATTCATAAATTTGCTTATATTGACTGTTTAATAATTATAGAATCAACATATTACCACACAAATGATGGGGATAACTTCCTTATCAAGACTGACGGATATTTCTTTATACGGATACGTCACTATGTATAGGTTATGAATTATATATAAAAAAAATGATTAAATAAAAAATAATTATTAATTATATATAATTTAAATAAATTTTCCTAGAAAATGTTATAAATAATAGTTAAACTCGCCCCATGTTGGGTGGTATACTCATATATGAGTCTCAATTTTCGGATGTTTTTTAATACTTATACAAAATGGCATAACTAATTTTTATTTTTTATTTATTATTATCATAGTTAGTAAACTGTATAAGCATAATATATTTTATGTAAATATACATTTGTTACCATATATTACTTTATTTTTCTTTATTATCTTTACTTTATTTTTTATGTACAATTTATTTAAAAACGGCATTTTTTGATTTATCAAATAAATAACATTTTAAATATTATTAAAAATGTTATGTTATGGCGTATAACCTTACCTTTATTGGGTAACTTATTATGATTCTTTATAATTATTGATATAGTAGAAATAGGATTGTGTCAGGAGACTCAGGTCTCCTAGCTGATCAATTATCCCATTCACATCATTCACTCCATTCACCCCACTTACCCCACTCACCCTCTCGCGCGTCACTAACAAAGAGAATGTGCTTCACCCAGTAGAAATGTTCGTCCGTCGCTTTAACCCAGATGTCCCATACGTTAAACTGAAGGTAGTAGGTGATGCTGAAAGGGGTCTTCAGAACCAGCATCGCTATGGCAACCGATAATAAGATACGGGTCAACTGGGCCTCGGTTGTCTTACGGTTGCCTTGCTTCATGTCTGTGTAGAGAACGGTGCTGATGGTGAGTCATTACTAATGCGTCATCAGATATGTACGTTAAAACCTCAATACATAGCTACCCTCGGTATACTACTAACCCGATGTCATCTTAACAGAGATAAGTGTATTCTACATTTGATCAGTATTCGTATAGTTTAACTATAAACTTAAAATAAACTAAATCTATCTGGTTAGCTAGTCGCTTACCGGGGAATTGTTTCATCCTCTTAGCGCTGGCCTTCTTCAGGTAGTAGATGATCAGCATTGTGAACACCAGCACCAGAATGCACGGGATCAGGATACCAGTCAGGAACATCTGGTACTCTATCCAGCGGTTAAACGTCTTCTTTTTCTTAAAGGAGAGGAGGTCGTATATTAATAAGAGGTGATATCGCACATTGCCTAGTAGCTGTATTAGGAGTAGTAGTAGTAGTATACTACTATACGATGTCATATGGCATTGTATCATAAGTAACTTTATATGTTTAAAGTGGCATAACCTTTTATTATTAAAGTTATACTTAACAGTTGTAAATAGCGATAATATAGACAATAATAGAGTTAATTGGATAGTAAAAATGTCCACAATTATTGAAGATAATAACTTTATAATACATTTTCTTTTTCGAAATTTTTCGAAATTAAAAAAAAATATGATTATATGTACGACCTAAAGAATATCATTACGAAATACATTAGTCTACACATTACACATATTCTAATATGTTTTTGTAGATATATTTATTATATACAATATATTATAATAATGATGTGAGTGTTCACTAGGTGTACTAACAAATACAGAGCAGTAACCAATATCTCCAGGCTTGTATATATCCAGTGTCCAGATGGGGAACATATTGACAGCTATGGATAGTATCCATATACTTGCTATCACTATTTTAGCCTTGAAAGTAGTCGACATGTCAATGATCTGTAGCGGTATAGGTGGCGTTAGTAGTAGTAGTAGTAGTAGTAGTAGTAGTAGTAGTAGTAGTAGTAGTAGTAGTAGTAGTAGTAGTAGTAGTAGTAGTAGTAGAAGTAGTAGTAGTAGTAGTAGTAGTAGTAGTAGTAGTAGTAGTAGTAGTAGTAGTAGTAGTAGTAGTAGTAGTAGTAGTAGTAGTAGTAGTAGTAGTAGTAGTAGTAGTAGTAGTTATAGTAGTAGTAGTAGTAGTAGTAGTAGTAGTAGTAGTAGTAGTAGTAGTAGTAGTAGTAGTATAAGTAGTAGTAGTAGTAGTAGTAGTAGTAGTAGTAGTAGTAGTAGTAGTAGTAGTAGTAGTAGTAGTAGTAGTAGTAGTAGTAGTAGTAGTAGTAGTAGTAGTAGTAGTAGTAGTAGTAGTAGTAGTAGTAGTAGTAGTAGTAGTAGTAGTAGTAGTAGTAGTAGTAGTAGTAGTAGTATTAGTAGTAGTAGTAGTAGTTGTAGTAGTAGTAGTAGTAGTAGTAGTAGTAGTAGTAGTAGTAGTAGTAGTAGTAGTAGTAGTAGTAGTAGTAGTAGTAGTAGTAGTAGTAGTAGTAGTAGTAGTAGTAGTAGTAGTAGTAGTAGTAGTAGTAGTAGTAGTAGTAGTAGTAGTAGTAGTAGTAGTAGTAGTAGTAGTAGTAGTAGTAGTAGTAGTAGTAGTAGTAGTAGTAGTAGTAGTAGTAGTAGTAGTAGTAGTAGTAGTAGTAGTAGTAGTAGTAGTAGTAGTAGTAGTAGTAGTAGTAGTAGTAGTAGTAGTAGTAGTAGTAGTAGTAGAATCTAGAAAGTTAAACATATATATAGTTAGCGATCATTTTTAAAAACACTTAATTATAAAAATATATTTGTATGTTATATAATATATATTATCTGTATTTAAATTAAGTATTTAAATAAGGTAATTGTAATGACAGTACTATTAAACATATAGGGGACGTGAGGGTATTTTTCTGATGCGAATAAATAGTTTAATATACACCTTCAGAACACGTGGTATATAAGATTATCATAACTTAAGAGCAGTATGTTAGTGAACAAATGGTAAATTTTTTTATTTTCACAAACTACTAATTATAAATCAATTATATATTATATCAATTACTATTATTTTATAAGTGATCACACAGTAACACAATAATTAATCAATATTTCTAAATAATGATTAATATATATTATGATTAAAAACATATACCGATACACACAAGACCTCCTATAATCTCGAGCTTATAGGAAGTCTTGATACATATCGCATATTTTAGGATATAAATCAACAAGATACTCTATATCATAAAAATCTAAAATATACAAATGTTAAAACTATATCTTATTAATACTATTTAAAACACATTTTAATCATATAATAAAATAGTTTAAGCATTATTAATGTTTTAATAAGTATCACATTAGAATGACCATTACCCCTATAGGGTGTGGGCCCACGCCCCCTACTAATAATATACCCAATAGAGTATATTATACACATTAAGCTATTGATTATAATTAAAGGTATATTTTAGAAAGTAAAATAATATTATTTTTTTTGGATTTCATCCTTTACAAAACAAAATATATATTAATTCATAAATATATTCTCTAATGAAATGTGTACATATTCAATAACTTTTAAATAATTTTTTTGTGTTCAAAATATGAAATATCAAAACGAATGGGGTACAATCTTGTAGTAATTGAAGGGAGGAATGGAGTAAGGAACGAAGGAAATACAAAAGGGTAGAATTAAGGAAGAAAGGAAGAAAGGAAGAGATGATGTAAGGAAGGAAGGAAGGGAGGGAGACATAACGAGTGAGGAATATGGTATAGCCATAGGTTAGTAGCCTCTCACCTTTAGCGGGAACCGGACAGTCAGGAACCTCTCGAACGTGATAGCCACTGTTAACCACGAAGATGCATACGTGCACACGTAAATGAATATGTTGCGGAAGATACAGAAGCCCTTGGTGCCTTGGAATGATACAGCCATGTAGTACTTTCCGGTGACGTCGATCTTATCTGGGGTGTCGTTATAACAGCGGTGTTAGTATAGAAGGGATGTCGGTATAACAGCGGTGTTAGTATATAAGGGATGTCGGTATAACAGCGGTGTTAGTATACACGTGTGTTACACTGTAAACTGACGCATTAGCCAACTCAACTACACAGTCAGTTATATATATATATATATATATATATGTGTTTCTCTTAAAGTAAATTTTAATTAAACCTGATTATATTTATATTCTTATTTATTGTATGCAACGTTATGTTCGTGTTATGATAAGTTAGACTATAGTCTATGTATACATAGTACGTGGGAATTTCAAGTATTAATATACACATGTTAATAAATGTCTCCTTATTCCATACCAATTAGTAATTAATTTAAGTCTGAGTTATTATATATATATATATATATATATATATATAATAACATTACTTTAAATGTGCGGGATCCCCTTAAGAAGTTCGTGAACAATTCATTTATAAAATAAAATTACAATACATATTGTGTATAGTAATTCTCACACGCACACATGCATACGTATGAATACGTGTGTATGTGTGTGTGTAGTGTGCGTATATAGTGTGCGCACACATGTAGACACTCCCCATGCGGCTGATGTATGTAACGTAATAGCAAGCAGATGTATCGCTTTACGTACGTTAAGGTGGAGTGAATACCGTTGTATTTTCGAAAATTGATATTGACTGGGTTCGGTTAATAAGAGGAAGTACTTATAATTATAAATCCGATGTTTTGTTTAAAACTGATACTTACAAGGTATTAAGCAATCACCTAGAAGTTTAACAAGGGGTAGATAGCATGTTTTAATATTTAGAACATAGGAATCAAATTCAATCTATTTTTTTGAACATCAAAATTAGTGAAAATGTTATGAAAGTGAAGTATATGGTTAATAAGCATGACTATAGCAGTATTTAATAAACAAAAATTGAAAACAAATAATATTTCTATTTTACCTAGTAAATCTAGGAATAATATTTATAAATAATAATTTAATTAATTAATTAATTATAAATAGTTTATATTAATAAAACGACTTAATTATTAATTATTTACTATTTTATATAGTCATATATATAATGATACTATATAGAATATAGAATATATATGATATATTTATTGATATACCACAAAAACTTAACTTATTTAACAAAATAACGATTTAATATTATGAAATATGTCCAATTGTATAAATGTGCCTAGAATTTTTTTTTTGAATATTTAAAATAAAAATAATTGGAAATAAATGGAAATATATATTTTATGTGATTTTAATTTTTTTACGCATATCCAGACATTAATAGTAATTTTTAACTCATTTGTTAGCGTAAATATTTTCGATATAGCATTTTATAGTGTATAATATAGTATATTATGGTATAAAATGCGTACTATAGTACCTATAGGTTATAGTTCCCCATAAATTATAAAACCTATAACAAAATGTTTGTCATTCAATAAGTTGCAGACCAGGTGTTATACCAGGTGTTATACCAGGTGTTATACCAGGTCACTCCACCTTAACGTACGACGTACATGACAACATTTTAATTCTGATTAGTTTGAAATATAGATGGCGCTTACCACGTGTGACCTACACTTGACCTATGCGGTTACATAACACGCCCACACTAACCCAATAGCCCGCACAGTACCGCCAGAACCACGCCCATGTCCGCCACAGTGAGAGCTATCAGATAGTGGCCTGTAGTGGTACGTTTCATACTAGGAGAGCGCATGAACACAGCGAAAGAGAGGCAGTTACAGACCACGCCCACAACCACCAGCACCCATAGCGAGTAGAAGTTTATAGTGTCGTATATCTGTGAGGTAGTTATGGGGTATACTAGGGGTATAGGGGGCAACCGGGGAGGGTGGCATGTACTTTATAAACAAAATTATTAAATTTCGTATTTTTTAATAATAATACAACATATTTTCACTTACATTCAACATATTTTAATAATGTATTAAATAATAATATGTTTTACTATTAATTAAATATATTATGATAATTAATATATATATATATTCATATATATATATATATATATATATATATATATATATATATATATATATATCATTAAATTTGTATATGTACCTGTAAATTATCTTGTAATCAATTTTAATAATCGTTATAATACAGATACATCACCTCTATGAAGGTCAACATACATATATGTGCATATATGGGCATATATATTGTCATTGTTATGTTATTTTTTATTTGGTGGAGTTAATTTATTTATTGCATCCAGGTTTTAATGAGAGCTGTTCATTTTTTATACCCGATCAATTATATATGATCACTTTTACATGTTAGTGTAAGGCTTGTTGTACATGTCCGGACAGGTATTCAACCCGCTGCCTACTGTCTGTGTGTCTGGCCACTGAAAGTATAGCATATACATGAGTGTGTATGTGTGTGTATGTGTGTGTGTGTGTGTGTGTGTACTACATTTGTTGTTGTTGTTGAGTGCGGCGATGCGTCACATGGACGTGAGTCCATGAGAGAACGCTAGGACCATCTTGGGGTCATCCACCAAGACGGACAAGGGAGGCGCCGCACCCCCAAAACCGCGTATACGTTTTCTGGCCGTCGCCGGGCATTCTCTCAGCCAATGTTCGAGCGTCTCAAATTCGTCCTTGCAGTATGGGCAGTACGGGGACGAGTTCTGGTCGACAACATTCCTGTATGCTGCGAGCTTGTGACAGTGGCCACTCCGGAGTTGCGCTATGAGGACCGCGTCGCTTCTGCTTAGAGTCTGGTTGTCGTCTGGGATACCGTGATTTTTATAGATTTTTTTGTTTTTGTTGGTAATCCCAGAACGGTCGCCGTATACCTCTTTTGTGCGTTGGTGCGATGTGGGAGGGTCCTTTATTTCCCTTATTATTATGGCCTTCACTGCGGCGTATGAGATCAGGGGCGTCTGAGTATCTGGAGAGAGTGGCGGGAGACTCGTTACCGTAGTAGCGGCGACACCTGCAGCTTTGTCCGCCCACTCGTTTCCGATGATACCACAGTGACCGGGTATCCATTGCATGGATATTCTAGGTTTCACTGAGGCTAGGCGTTTGCGGACGGTGGCTATGTCGCTGTCGTCTTCTTTGCCGGATCCTTCAAGTGCCGAGAGGGCTGATTGGCTATCTGAGCAAATTAGGATGTGGTCTTCCTCTGTTCCCTCTTGCTTTATCCAGTTTGCTGCTAGTAGCAGGGCCGTGACCTCTGTCTCGTACGAGGACGTCCAACGACTACCCTTACAGGATAACGTTTTTATCAGGGTTGGATTACTCGGGCCGCCTGTCGTGATTATCGCCGCGCTTCCACCATTCTTTATACCCGCATCAGCTGCACCGTCCGTGTATATCGTGAACTTGGTTGGGCCGTGCATAGAGATTGATGATATGGCGTCTTCCAGTAGCGTTACATGGCTGCTATTCTTCTTCGAGTTATTAGCTAATCCCGTGTGGATCGAAACTCGAGAATTGTTGAGACATAGCCACGGTGGAGAGCCTGGACCGGGAAACGGTTTTCTCTCGAAATCGCTGATGCCTAGATCGTCACACTCTCTTTTTGCCGACTCACTCCAGGATTTCCGCTTCCATCTGTGGAAGACGGGGGCTTCGAAGAGCTGGCGTCTTGGGTTCGACCAGGGGACTCTTGCAGACTTTTCCCAGGCCACTGCACAGTTACGCCTTATTGCAGTCTCGAAAGATGATATCCCTGCCTCAAGACGAAGGCATTCTAATGGTGTATCTGCTAGCTGCCCGGTCAACACGCGGAGCGCCCTGTTTTGAACTCGTTCCAGGATAGTCCTATTGCTCTTTGCCAACCATGGCTGCCAGGCTGGACCACAATAGTGGAAGACACTATGTATGGTAGCTTGGTAAATGCGATATAGGCTTGGCCTTGAACAACCCCATTCCTTGGATGCCAGTGTGGACAGAATTCTAATTCGGTTCATCACTCTGGATTTTATCCGCGTAACGTGTTGCCTGAACGTTAGGGTTCTGTCCAGAGTTACACCGAGAAATGTTGGAGTCGGGTTCACCTTTAGAACGTTCTCCTCGATACGGATAAGCGGAGTCCAGTTCGCTTCGCTGGGACAAGTGGAGAATAAGGTCGACTCACATTTCGAGGGGTTCAGGACAAGCTTATGGGACTTGGACCAATTGGCTATTCTGGAGACCGCTTCTTGTACCACTTCCTGGGCTCTAGCCTTGTCCTTGTTCTGTCCCCATACAGCAATATCATCTGCGTAGAGGCTTATTTGGGCGTCCTCCGGAATGACATCACTTATACCATCAATGAAGAATAGGAATAGTATAGGTGATAGTACTGCTCCCTGTGGCACACCTTGGTGCAGCTTAAAGCTTTTTCCTAATACGCCGTCGATCCTGACCATCGCTCGTCTATCGCTCAGGAATCCTCGACACCAGTTAACCATAGCCCTTGGGACGCCCTTGTTCAGCATAATTTGAAATAGCCTGTTCTTCCACACTTTATCGTATGCTTTACTAAAGTCCAGCAGTGCAAGGATACTTCTTGATGGGGGGGTTGACTGTAAAGCGTTACTGATTGATTGTGTAAGTCTTAGTACTTGATCTTCGCATGATCTTTGGGAGCGGAAACCTGCTTGGTCCTTAGACCACCAACCGTTCACTTCTGCCAGATATGTAATTCTGTTTGCCACCATCCTCTCCATAGTCTTGGCGACGCATGATGTGAGGGAGACAGGGCGAAACGAGTCTATGTCACTGGCCGGCTTACCCTTCTTAAGAAGAGGGACTATGATTGCCTCTCTCCAAGAGAAAGGGCTTATACCCGTACTCCAGGATTCATTTATGATGTTTAGCAACAAGTCTATTGCATTTGGACCTAGAGCCTTTAAGAAGCGAGGAGCGATTTGATCTTTGCCCGGAGCCCCTTTGGTTTTCATTGATTCGATTGCCTGGGATAACTCCACTGTACTGAACGGTTGACAGCACTGCTCATCTGCTCGCGGGGCGTTCAGTGTGTGGCGTATCGTCTTTTTCAGCCTGTCTTCTTTGTTGATGTCTAGCCTACTGATTTCAGCATATCTCTTCATGAAGGCATTAGCCTTCGCTCGGCTTGTCACGTAGCACTTATCACCATCAATAAGGGATTCGTTCTTGAGGCTGTTTGCGTTTCGTCCGCTCAATGATCTTATGGTCTCCCATATTTTGTTGGGGTCGGAGGAAGAGGAGACGTCCGACAAGAAATCGAACCATTTCTTCTCCTTGCTTTCCTTTATGAGTGCTTGAACTACTCTGCATGCTTCAATCCAGTCTGTCCTTCTCGTACTCACTTGTCTTCTCAAACGATTTCTATCTTTTACCGCCTCCCGTATCTCTCTTGACATCCACTCCTTGCAGTTTTTGGTGATTTTCACCGTACCAATGTGCTCGGTTGCGGCTTTGATGATACTGTCGTTCAGAAAATGCATCTTTTTATTCAGAGTCATGTTTTCGACCATCTCGAGGTTTGTGTGTATGGATGACTCAATACATACTCTGTAACCGTCGAAATTCGCCTTCTTCCAATTCCATCTTAACTGGGTAATAGGAGGGGGGGAGAGGGTGGAAACCTGACAATCGATGCTTAAGATTATGGGTAAATGATCTGAGCCCAAACATTCACTGACTGACCATTCCGTTCTCTCGCTTAAACTGCTATGGAACAACGTGACGTCCGGAGCACTGCTGCCACCAGTACCCGCATTCACTCTCGTTGCCGAACCATCGTTCGCCACCATGAAGTCTTTCTCGAGGAGCCATGCTTCTACCTCCAAGCCCATTCTGTCCTCTGGCTGCCACTGGTCCCACATATTTGAGTGGGTGTTGAGATCCCCACCGATTAAGTCG
Organism: Osedax fenrisi; assembly: GCA_964019155.1. Classification (NCBI taxonomy): domain Eukaryota; kingdom Metazoa; phylum Annelida; class Polychaeta; order Sabellida; family Siboglinidae; genus Osedax; species Osedax fenrisi. Next base: position 38,683,501 of record OZ025242.1, read on the forward strand.
TCCTTTCCATATGGTAATTCGGTGGTTTCAAATTCGTGACCTCTTCGGTCGCCACGTGTTGGAGGACAGTACACATTTGTGAAAGAAAGATGACTATTTGGGCTGGTTTTCAACTTGACCGTGAGGCTTTCGAGAAGTGAGCCGGGTGCAGCTGATGAGTGATCGACGGTGATGAATGGGATGTCGTCTTTTACAAACGTCACAAGGCCTCCACCTTTATCCGTACCTCTGTCCTTTCTAACTTCTGAGTAACCTGGGAGGGAGGGGGACTTATCGTTTGGTCTGAGTTTTGATTCCTGTATTAGAAGTATATCAATTTTCAGTTTCTTGACTGCGTCCGCGAGTTCCACCATCTTTGTTTTCAGGCCGTTAGCATTCCACTGGAGCATCCTTATGCTGTTTCTGGAGCCGAAGTCTGACCGTTTCACCGATGCGTCGAGTAACCTTAGGGCCGGGTCCGTTGCTGCAGAGTTGGACTTCTTACTACATCCTTCACATCTCCAAGCGTTTGAGTCTATAAAGACAAGCTGTCTTGATCTCACTAATCCTGTGCAGCTCTTGTGGCAGAGCATATCGCACCCTCCGCATTTAATTGGGAAACGTGTTGCTCTGACTACCCTGTCGCAATGCGTACAACGATGTGATGAAGCAGCGGAGGAAGAGACTTGTCGGGGAGCTCCGACGACTTGGCCTACCAATGTCACCTGATTACCGCGTCTGAGGGTACAGTCCGGTGATGAGGCTGGCGGCGGTGAGGGTGACGGGGGGTTCAGCGTCGATGCTGCCTGGGTCTCATCTTGGGCGCAGCTCTTACATTTCCAGATGCCGAGCGCTTGACGTGTTCTCGACAGGCCGCTGCACTTCTCCCCTTTGTGAGACCGAGCGTCGCAGGAAAAGCAGGATAAATAGGGCTTGCCGGTGAGAAAAGCTTTATGGCATGTGTCGCAGGTCGGCTGGACTGAGGACGCTGTTATGGATGACGTCTGTGGCGGGGTTAGCAGGGAAGGCTGAGAAGGTTGAGAGACCTGGTTGTCGGCTATCGAGCAGCCCGTGCAAAACCAGATGCCGAGCGCTTGCCGCGTCCTTGACAGGCCGCTACACTTCTCCCCTTTGTGCGATATTGCGTCGCAGGAACCGCAGGAGAGGTATGGCTTGCCGGCAGCGATCGCTATATTGCAGGCTTTGCAGGTTGGTCCTGGGTTCTGTTCCACGTCCCCGGCTCTCAAGAGTAACATCCGAATCAGTTGCGAGGGGGATGATTCGGCTGACAAAAAAATGCCAGCGGTTGTTGGGGGTGTTGGAGCCTCCGAGCCTTGGGCTCGAGATGGTCCTTGCCGTGATGAGTCATCTTCGCCATCTCCACGGGAGAGATGGACACGGTGCGCCTCGTGAAGGCTGGACATGTTGCACCACATATTACTACATTTGTTGCGGTATAGTCACAAACATTTAAATAATTAATTATAATAAAAAGTGGCAATGTTCCGGAATTGTAAAAATAGTATAAATACGTAATACACACACGCACACACACATCCATACACACATACACACACGCGCACACACATACATACATACACACATGCACGCACACACATGCGCATTTATTCTAATATCGTTTTTATTCTTCAGAAATCACATTAGTGAGGAGGAATTTAAAAAAGGAACGATTTTTGATCATGCGATTAAATCTAAACTTATTACTGGATTTATATCAATTTTAAATCACAAATCAAATAATTATTACTTATATAGCACTTATATTACTGATGGTAACGTTGCAATAGACTGGGAAAACTCTCGATCAGTATCCGATGCTGAGATGAATAAATTGACTGACTCATTTTTAGCTTATAGCAATAGTAAAAAAGAGAGTTTTTCTATTCCTAAAAATTAACTAAACTCATTATGTACCATTGCCTTAATCAATGCTATTATGAAAAATGTTGATATTATTTTAGCCTATATTTGCTTTTATTGAAACCTGGTTATCTTCAAATGATATGTATACCATTACTATGCCCTCTAATTTCTCAACTAATCTACATACTTATTCTTTTATTCGTAGTGATAGAGTTTATGGCAAAGGTGGTGGTGTTGGTATTATGATTCATAACGATGTTAGTATAATATCATCAAATTGTCTTATCTTTTCATATAGTGATGGACTATATATTACTCTAAAATCTCCAATGATATTATTTTTTAAATTATTGTTATATATCGTCTACCTAATAATGATATTACATCTTTTTTTAATGAATTTTCTGATCTTGTTATTAATTAGAATATATAATACTATATTTGTGGGTGATTTTAATTGTCATTATGGTTCTTTAATGTCCCTTCATTTTTAATTAAAATCTTTAATTAATTCGTTATCGCTAAAACAACATGTCGACATAGGATCCTATGTAAAAACCCATTACTTATAGGAAATACGTTAGACTTAGTTTTAACAAATTCAGATTCAGCTATTGTATATATTATACCAATTAAGTCAAAATTATTAACTGATCATTTCACTATTCTTTTCGATTGAAATTATCTAATACAAAAAGAAAACGCTCATTAATGAATTATAGAAACCTTAAAACATTGAATATTAATGATTTTTCTAATGACATTATCAATTCACTTTCAAATTGCAATCTAAATCTTGATAACTTCAATAGTTCTATTCTAAATTTATTATATATCTATTCACCTATTAGGAGTTTTTTAGTTACAATACATGATAATTGTCCATGGTTTACTAGTGAATTGCATACAATAAAAAGACATTTACGAAAACTCAATAGTTAATGTGTGTAAATCAACTAATTGTCAATTATATAAAATACGATCAATAAGGAAATTCTTACCTATTAGAATTTCTAAAATGTTAATAGAATCATTAGTTATATCACATATACATTATTGTTGTTCCCTATATTATGGCCTTCCTGCTACTTCTACTAACTCCTTAGATAAAATCATTAGATCATCGATAAGAGTTTTACATTGTGAAAAATCATATGACCATGAATCAGTAAATTATCACTTAGTTAATTATAAATGTTTAAATATTATAGTACTGTATAGTACTGAAGAATCGTCTTCCGAGTTATTTGAATGACTTCCTACAATGTAGAGTTTACAATAGAGATCTACGAAACTCTTCTATAGAAAACATAACGATACACATTTGGTTCTGCGTCTCACCGGGTTGGTACTATACAGTATATACTATATTGTCATTGTCGTTATTATTATTATTATTATGTTATGTATGTTGTTATATTCAACAGGTATTTGTCATAAATAAAGTATATACGAACGAACTTCACTTTGTTACATATATATATATATTTTATAAGAATAATTCGATATCCCAGAAACTCCATATCTCAGAAACATTTCTTCGATCCGTTAAATACTAAGATATCGAGAGTTAATTGTATATATTTATATTACATTTATGTTATATAGGGTAAAGTCTCCAATTACCGAACCCCTATAGTAGCTCAGTAACTGTAAGAGATATCAACAAATTATATATATATATATACACAAACTAGTAATTTAATGGTAAATAAATTAATCCTACAATAATAAATGTAATTTGATAAAATGTAATATTCTGCTTTTAGTTTTTTTTAAATTTGAATAATAACTTTTTTTAAATCATTGTAAATACTTTATTAATTAAAAGAAAACGTAATGCTATACATGATATTGTAGATCAATTAAATATTCATGAACACTATACAAATAATTTAATTTAAATAAGTATTAACCAAGATATTTTAATAAAGCGACCCATATTATTTTCCAATTACCGACTCCCTAAATTACCATAATACCGACCCCATGTGATTTATAATATCCAATCAAAATATATCCATGTTTTAATATACAATTTGTTATAAGTTGTGTGTGTATAATTTATATATATAATAGAATTTATGATTCCAGTCGATTATATAAATATTGATTAATAAATAAATATTAAATAATAATATAACCTATTTTAATATAATAAATATATAGTTTAAATATAAATTTAATATGAATATTAAAACTTAAATTCAATAAAACATAAATTGCGTTCATTTTGTAATTCATTAAATCTATTTATGTCTGCTATTTTGATTGTATATTATAATACTAAAGTTATTTCTACTATAAGTATTTTAAGGGGTCGGTATTAAGAGAAGGGTGTCGGTATTAGGCACATGTATCCAATTACCGACACCCGGTTTATTATTGTCAATGCAATTATAAAATTGTTATATATAACAATTTGAAATATCCACTTTTTTATTGCCATAATTTTACCCTAATTACACTATTTCAAATAAATAGATTGAATATTGAATAGGTTATTACAAATAATCATTCAGTGGTCGGTAATTGGAGACTTTTCCCTAATATCAAAAATAAATCGTGTGTATTTCATAAAAATAAAAAATTAGTCTATTCCAAAACATATAAAAAAAGAAACGAACAAAATAACACACGAGTCTGTAGACTATTAGCAACGATTTTTCTAATGAAATATAACACTTGTATTCTAATCTTGTATTCGATTTTATATACAAAATACATACAGCGCCATCTATAATGGGTTAATTTTTAGTAACTATGTGCTGTTTAATATGTAAATAGGTATCAAACTATATACTTTTAAAATATAAAATAATATGTTTTAAATTATTATTTGTATAATGAAAACTAAGCGTGCATTGCTAATATATAATAAAGAGATAGGATATGTAGGTTTTATATGCTATACATAACTATATTATCCGAGTAAAATCTAATTTATATTGGATGTAATTTAATAGAGAAATGAAAACATTGTTGTATGAACACTGCACTAAACTTAAATCTATTTCAGTGATTCGATACTACTGCTAGCAGCGGCAAGTAGTGGTTACTAATTACGCTGCATATATAGGGAGTGGTATATCTTTGCTTCGCAACATCTTTGCTATTACTATAACGCATAACCCTGTATATGATATATATACATGTTTAATTATATATACTATATATATATATATAATATTATATAAGTATACTAGATATATTAATATATCAATAGATGTTATTATATTAAGCATGATACATGCAGTATATAAATACTAGAATTATAATACGCTTAACCGCATACACTAAATATATATATATTGAAGTGGCTTCCCGGTATTCGTGTTCTATAGAATATATTGTATATATATATGTTCTATATATATATATATATATATATATATATATATCTAGCACACAGAGCGAGCATGACTCACACATACACATCTATAAGACCTCTTCAGAAGTCACGTGCTACAGCACTAACCTGTCCCGATCCGAACACCTGTCTTAGCTGTGGTTTTAGGGTTGCCGCCAGGGTAGTGTTACTGTCATACATACCCGTGTAGTTATCCGGCTCATCCGTAGTCATGAGGAACTCCATCGGTTCGGTTCGGCTCGGCTCGGCTCGGCTTAGGTCGGGATGAATTCTGGCGATAAGTTGAACCGTATTACATCATAAGATAGTACCATATAATACATCAACTATAATAGTATATAATAGTACATACAAATAATATGTAACATGCACATATATATATATAAACATATATGATAGATTTATATGTATGAAATAATAAAATATAAAGTTGTCACACGTTGTTACGAATATTGCAATATTATCTCGAATAGTAAACTTTAACTAGGGTTATATATAGTATAATATGACTAGCTTCAGCAGATACTATAGTGTGGGGGTATTAAGAGCATACCATAGACCGCATTTAACAAATAGAGCCATCTTAAGAGACATAATGACAACAAATAGAGCCATATTAAGATACATAATAACAATTGTTAAAGCCGGATATCGACTGCTTTAAATTATTCATTTTAGAAAATTTAATAAATACGGGCCAGTAGTTTAAAAAATTTAAAGCGAATTATAATAATCTGTAAGAAATAATATAAGGCAGCCGATATCTAAGCCGATATGTGGCTGTATGACTCGCGTCCTATGTCGAGCTTTATTGTTGCTGTATGAACGCTGCCTTGTAACATAGGCATGCATTATATGCATAGACATTAGAGTGAGGTAGACTGTGATTCGATATCTCAAAAGCGTAACAATTTGAAAACCACTGACGCCATTACAGAAAACCACATTTACAATATTCAAATAATTATATTATTTTTATATTTTTTCGAATAAAATTATCTGTTTTTGTGTAATTAATTGTCATAAGTCTCATAAAAATAAACCTAAATAAATTGCCTTTTACAAGTTAATTAATTATATTATGCTAATATAATATTTTCTTATATTATTATTATAAATATGCTAATAAATAATATTATATTAGCATAATAATTATATAAAATGTATACGAAATTTCGCGATCTTTTTAGGAGTGCCTCTATTGGTTTTAAATGGTGAATTCGACGCACGCCATTCTCTTTTAAATTTATGCCGCTATAAATATGATAACTCTATAACGTTATAATAATTATACTATTATACTAGAATATTCAAATGTATAGAAGAATATTTTTTAAAATAGAATCTTTATATTTTATTACGCCATTATAATAATAGTGAATGCTCATCTTGGCCGCCGATATATATCATAGTTAAAGTTGGGCGTGCTTATTAAGGTGCCTAATATTGTGGGTATTAGTTACAATAATTATTTCACTTGTTTGGTTTGGTGTATCCATAATAATGGCGTTAAAAATCAAGGAAAGGCTCATAAAAGGAAAATTGCACATAAATGTTATATATTTATAATTATGTGTATTTGACTGTCAACAATTTACAGTAATATAATAATAATTATTTACATTGTAGATATATGCATTTATTTATAATTTATAATATATATATATATATATATATATATATATATATACATATGTTTATATATATAATATATAAGTTGCATATAAATATATATATATATATATATATATATATATATATATTTATATATTAACGATAGATAATTAGATAGCGCAACATATATTGGTGTTTATTAATATAATTGTTTAAATTAAAGTTGTTGGGTACAATAAATTTATTGTTTACATAAAAGTTAATGAAATAGTTTGGTCGTAATAGTACTCAATATATTTACAAAAAGTGAGACGGGTATTGAGCGAGTTTATCCATTTGAAAATAAAGATTATATGCTTGTATACAAATAATTATGTATACTTATATGTTATGCCCTACTACTTATATTATATAAATAATATAGACGAGACCATACAAGTTCCAGATATCTTTATTCAAGTTATATTCTACAACTACGTTAGATAATTCATCGACGCGTTCGTTTCGACTTGGAGTGATAAAAAGCCTAGAACACAATCGGTCTCGCTATGCCCACGATATCTTTAGTGTCGTAAACTATACAATTACGCATGAATTATACTTAGTATACTGAAGTAATTAAGACTTTCAGAGGCAATCATGTTACACGTGTTTCGGGTAAGATTTATTAGAATTCGATATCTGTCATCGTGTTTGCTGGTTCCGGGTCTTGCACTGTTGTCGCTGTTCATTGTCACTATTATCTCCATCGTTATATAACATATATCTATAACTCGACTAGGCTATATCCATAAGAGACAGTTAATGAGTATGGGGCTAGCTAGGCTATATCAATAAGAGACACTTAATGCGTATGGGGCTATAGCCCGGCTCTATCCAAGATAGACGCTTGATGCGTATGAGGCTGGATAGACTATAACCAAAAGCGACGCTTGATGTGTATGAGGCTAGGCTATATCCATAAGAGACACTTAATGCGTATGGGGTTAACTAGGCTATATCCATAAGAGACACTTAATGCGTATGGGGCTAGCTAGGCTATATCCATAAGAGACGCTTGATGCGTATGAGGCTGGATAGACTATAACCAAAAGCGATACTGTACTTAATAAACTATAAAAACGACATTCGCTTGTCTCGTTTCCTTCCTTGACTTCAAAGTCCTCCATCGTATATTATATATATATATCATATTAAAAGATCATTATTAATCTTATATGAAAATATTATTAATATATTTAAATGTATTTAAAATGTGTTAAAAATATTAATTTTATTAATTTTATTACTATATTAAATTAATTATTTAATAATTTTTTTATTACATTTTTAATAATATTATATATGTTTTACCAAACAATTAATTATAAAACTAATACAAATTATTAATTCATATTACATAAAAAATACTTAAAATTATTAAGATAAAAATTATTTGAAAAATTAAAATAACCAACACAACATTGACCATTTTGATTAATTTAATATAATATTTATAATTTATATTAATATAATATATTTAAACGAATAATGTGTGAAAAATTCATTGTAAAATATTAATTAACAAATGATCTGCATATTTGTTTTTAATAACAAATAACTACATATATATATGGGCTAATTTTATATACATAAATTTGACATTGTTTTACATATAACTTTTTTATTTGTATTCTGATTAAAAAATGAAAATATGAAACTCTTATTACTTTTTAATTATCTTTCCAATGGTGGTAATTATTTTATTCTAGCATCAATAAAAAAAACTCATTATTATATATTGAACATATCAATCGGCGAAATTTAGTCTTATAGATTTACTATTTTGACCGAAAGATGGTATAATAGTATAATGATTTAATATATTATGTGATATAAAAATCAATAATAGTGTTATTAACTATATTTATACAAAATATATAATATATTAGTAGTTAGGAGTAGGACAATTATAATATAACTTTAAAATTTACTAATATATTAAATATTATTTTGTGGTTTTCTGTAATGGCGAATTCTTCTACACGACTGTTACGCTAAAATAGGTCACGTGACGCGTCCAATAGCAATCTACCTCACTCTATATCTATGATTATATGGCAATCAATACCATAGTGAAAGTCTGCACTTTTATCATTCTGCATATCATTTAGTTTATATCACTTTTAATTTACTCTGCACGCAGATATGCCTCAACAGCTATTCGAACTGATGCCCCCTAGAATCTATCTAATGACCTCTGCATCCAAGGTCTTTACAATCTAATTGATAAATCGTTTTTGAAATAAAAATAAAAATAATTGTTCCTAAAATGACTAATTTTGTTCAGTTTTCTTAGTGATGCAACATTATGACTCGCGACCATTATTACTTACTGGTTTATCGTTATTAAAAACCGTTTGTTTTTATTATTAGCGGATAATTTCTTCTCGCCTTGTTTCTCTACCTGCTCTTATTAATTATTTACTAACCACTCAATATCACCATAATTTTAGTATCAAATTATATTTCCTAATAACTATTTGTAGTTATTATATATATATATAAATATATATATATATATATGTAATTATTAAATAAGGTATAATATTTACGCCAACATTTCAGTATAAATAATTGATAGACCTATGTATAGTATATATGCCATATAGGCACGAGCATTATAAAGGGATCCCTACACATTTTAGAGTAATTTATTTCATTAATATATATAGTCTCTAAATAAACAAGTTCATATTACATTATATGTCCTATATATGTCCTACAATCACGTGGCAATCAATGATTAATAGAACAGGAAATGCATCGGAAAATATTGCGAATTATTACATAATAACGAACTATTAGTAATGAAGGAACGCTTTATATGCGACACGAATCACCGATTAATAATACACAGGTATTTGTGTATTAATTATTAATAATACGAAGGCCAAAACGAATGCCTAAAAACACCATGTACATCTCTCACAATAACCTGTTCAGGTCTAGGTAACTAGGTGACTTGCACCCTAACCCCCAAACAGGAGTTAGGATGTATACTTACCTACCTACACAACAAGGAGAAGAGTCATGAAATGGGCGTACATATATTTATACGTAAATATATTTATACGTAAATCTACTATAGTAGACATTATTATTTATTAAAATCAGATGCCGAACTTTAATTACAATACTTACTTAGAATGTCGTGAATATAGACCATGGTCTGTTACAACAGTAATGTACCGCTAGGTAATGAATGCACATTTAACAAGGTTAATATTATATAATAATGAGTATTTAAGTACGTTTAAGAAGTTCATCTCTACAATAGAACACAAATGATAATACTTAAGTATATAGTAAATATACTGTAATTACTTAAAATACACATAATAATAATTACATATTATTTATTATAATTATAACTTATATTATAATGTTGGATATGTATCTTATAGTGTTCGTTATTGAATATATTTCTTATTGTCTGTATTAACGGCTAGTCGACGTGGCAGGCATACATTTTATTTAATTCAATTTTTCATAAAATTTATTTTTCTTACAGTAATAAATACTCGTATATTGCAGTAATACATACAGGTATCTTACAGTAATACATGCACGTGTATTACAGTAATACATACTCGTCTTGCAGTAATACATACAGGTGTATTACATTAATACATCAACGTATCTTACATTAATACATACATGTATCTTACATTAATACATACACGTGTATTACAGTAATACATACACGTATCTTGCAGTAATACATACACGTATCTTACAGTAATACATACACGTGTATTACAGTAATACATACTCGTCTTGCAGTAATACATACATGTATCTTACAGTAATACATACACGTATCTTACAGTAATACATACATGTATCTAGCATGTAAGCTTCACTCACATTATACTGATAGTACGCGTGTGTATAATGGAGAACTTATTTATCTCACGGTAATAGTTATGTACTGTTTACATGCGTATAAAACCCAGTAAATAAGTAGCAATACTTTCACATCTCACAATGTGATATAATATTAATTCTGTCTAACTGTGCAACCATGTGACATGTCATATCATATTGTTAATTTTTAGTTTAAGATTTACGTTTGTTAAACGAAGTAAATTATTCTTAAAAAATCATAATATCCGGCGAGATACATTCTTAAATACCACGTGATAATGACATCACGTGTTGGCGTTATTATGCATGTTCTATATGTATATCTATAGGTAGATAACGAAGATAACAAAGATAACAAAGATAACAAAGAGAACACACATTATATAGATAACATATATAGTATTGTTCTATATTCGTGATACGGTATCGCTGATACCACTGCAGTGAATATAGTTCAGTGGTTTTTATGTGTCGAGTTTAAACACGAGTGTTTGGTTACTAGGTTAATTAGGTCTTATTTAGGAATGTGCTGAATAGGCATTATTACTACATTATTTATCTTCATTATAGGTATGTAATATAAACATACATACCTATTTAATATAAAGAGTGATTACTAAGTAAACAACGCCCCTGTTAGATAATGCTTAATGATACTGCTTAATGATACTGCTTAATATGAATGAGATTGTTATGATAGGTGATGTACAGTGTAGACACTACACACTACACTGCACCTACACGTTACAATATAACGACACACGTAATTCACTCTTCACATTAATAATCACGTAATCACTAGTGTAATAACGAGTATGTAATGATGATATAATCATCAGTGTAAATATTAATTTAAATATATAAGACTAGCTTTATTCATGAATAAATGTTATATATATATATAAATATATATAAATATATATATAAATATATATATTTCTATATATATATATATATATGTCTATATATATACAGAACGCCACACACGTTCATCACAACAGCACCAAGGTACGGTGTAGTAGAGAGTGCTGCGCGTTCATATCGCACTACAGCAGCCGGTGTCGTATTGAGATGATACCATCTATCGATATGATACCAAGCGAACTTTGACCCCTCTATTTTCGCCCATATATTTTTTAATTAACATTTACAGTGTTATAATAGCATATTATAATATTGGATATTAAATAATTAGCATTGTATAAAAATATTACCATGTTGGTAATGAAAAATGTATTTTAAACGATAAAATCGAATTATTTTTTGTGATAGTATTTATTTCATTTGGGGTTTATTTAAGGGTTTATTTATTTTCAAATTAAATTAAAAATTTGTTTGAAATAATTAATTTATTAAGAATATATTGAAATAAACGAATGTTAATGTATTAACATTATACGTATTTATATTAATTAAATAAAGTGAATAATATTACATGCGAATACAATAAATTAGTTCAATTCTGAATTCATAAACTTAATAAACAAGTAGAATTATAGGTTTCGGACATTCAGAATTAAATAAAATTAAATAAATTCATTTAAAAATTGTTTCAAAGTTATTAATATAGGATTAAGTGATATATGAATTCAGAATTGAACTAATTTATTGTATTCTCATGTAATATAAGTTACTCTATTGCATTAATATAAATACTTATAATGTTAATACATTATAATTCGTTTATTTCAATATATTCATAATAATTTAATTATTTCAAAATTTTTAATTTAATTTGAAAATAAATAAACCCAAAAATAAACCCCAAAGGAAATAATTCTATTATATCGTTTAAAATAAATTGTTCATTACCAACATGGTAATATTTATATACAATGCTAATTATTTAATATCCGATATTATAATATGATATTATTAACACTGTAAATGTGAATTTAAAAATATACGGCCGTCCTGCCGTTACATCATAAGTCATTACGTCATGTATTACGTCATGATACGTCACGTGATGTAATACATATTGTTTAGTAGCGATAGTGTGTCGCTCGTTTTTATTGAGGTAAGCAATATTGAAAATCAAACGAGAAAATAATAGAAATAATAAATCTATATATATATATATATATGTATACATTTTCATATATATATATATATATATATATATATATATATATATATATATATATATATATATACATACATATATTTATACTTATATGTATATTTTTATACTTATATGTATACACGATTATTGCTAGGAATTGATTGCAAGTTGAAATGAATACCAGCTGATGATTAAAAGCACACAATACCCATGATGCATCATCAGTATCAATATTACAATAACATTGTGACAATAACAATGAAGCGTGCAACATTATATGTCGTCAACAGTGAACATCCAGTGATATCATCGATGTGTGTGTGTGCGAATGTACGTGGAGGAGGAGGAGGAGGAGGAGGAGGAGGAGGTGTATTATTAAACTTTGCGGGGGTTGTTAGAGGTGACAAAAAGGGTATATTACATTGCCACTTTAGTTTACCCCCGGGTAAATTAGAAAGTGTTTGTATTTACCTAAGAGATTGATGTAATGTAGCCCTATAGGGAACTACCCCTAGTAAGGTACTAGTTTACACATGGTTTACCCCGACACGCGTGTATTAACTAACAACCGCGGGAAGTTTAAGTTTGACCCGAGAGTGACATACTGACCCATGGCTTTAATCACAATGTTTAATCATTGTTATTCCTAAATAAGGCGTAATATTATCAAGGGTCATGTCCTACAGGACATTTCACCAGAGTGTTTCTATACATGCATCACTTTTATTACCTGTCCTACTTTAAGTGATGCCTTATACACACACACACACACACACACACACACACACACACACACACACACACACACACACATATATATATATGTATAAATATAATATATATATATATATATATATGTATAAATATAATATATATTATCATATATAAATATATGTTAAACATAAAAAAGACTTTAGGTAAATTAAACGTAATTTACCTTATGATTAAAATGGTGTTTACCCTATTACTAATACTATTATACTAACTATCCTATAGTGTAAATTGAAATTTATTTGTAGGTGTAAATTACTAAAGTTTACCATAATTTACATGTAATTACAAGGGTAAATTACGCTACTTTACAATGAAAAGTTTAAATTGAGCTAATTACGTAATAAGACAATACGCCGCACGTGATACAACCACGTATACCTGTGCTATGTACGCAGTGTAATGTAGTAGGCTATCATCACCTGTCTCCCTTAAGCGATATTATATAGTATTTAATGATATGCTTAACTATATGTGAAATAATAATATTATTATTATTATTATTATTATGATTGATTGCTCTTTTATTAAGCAAAGATATAATATAATATATGTTATGAAGGTGAAATATATATAACGATAATATGCATGGTATACGTGCATGTGTATGGTATACGTGTACACAGGATTATAGTACCTATAGACCTATAGGTACTTACATAATAACACAAATAAATAAAATAAAAAATATAAAATGATTTTTAATAACAGCAAAATAAACGAAAAATAATCAAATATAGAAATGTATGATTTATACACATGTACATTGTACAGTGTACATTGTACACTAGTCTACTTATCGATGTGCCATGCAATACTTACTTATGACGTATTCCATTATTACATGGTAAACTAAAATTATAACTGCAGTTTAAAATTATTATCATTAAAATGTACTTTTGAATTAAATTTATTAAAATAATAATTATTTTTCTATCTAAATAAATCATCAATTATTAATATAATATAATTGGACGCGTTCATCTCACAAAGTTAAATATTTGCTTTATTAGGATTCATAATATGATATATAATAGATAAAATGATGTTTATATTAAGTGGGTTATTAAGTTGGTTATTTAGTATTCTGACAGTAAAGGTACTCGAATATTGTTTGTAATTTTAATAATAAGGTATTTAGCGAACCATAGTAATGTATTGCATAATGCACATTTATTACGTTTTTATATCAATGTTCCTCTTTTTATTCATTTATATAACATTTTATATTAATATATTAACTATACACTAATTATATTATATAGTATTAATTTTTAATGACATATATCTCATTAATTAATTATTAATAAAGCACATCAATCATATACGCTGTATATATAGTATACATTATATACATTTTTGTAGAGATATGTGTATATATGTTAATAAATAACATATATAATTGTAATTTAATGTAATGCAATATAGATCTAGATATATCTATATATCTACATCAATATATATAATGAATAAATTGAAATGTTGTTATAATATATAATATACTATAGTATATAAACATGTATGTTATCATTAGAAAATATTTATACTGTATACTTTCGATTATATATTTCGACTATATATTTGTTTAATTTAATAACCCTTAAATAAATTATCAATCGATAGAATCCACGGGTAAATAAATTAAAATATTGCCCCATTACTAACATTAACATATAATAAACATATGCCGCATATGTCTCTCATAACAGTTATATATAACTTGAACAAATAAGACTATATATAGTCTTATTTGTTCAAGTATAAATCATTTTTATTGATTGCATTTTTTGTAAATATGCTTCATTAATATAAAATATAGATATTCTTGAAAGTGATATTAGCTATGGTGTTTATGTAATAATAATTAATATCTTCTTTTGAATAAAAAAACAATTATTGAACCTTTTCATAATGTAAAAGTTGTTGTCGTGAATCGGTGCTTGCTAAACGTATAATATTATGTTAACATTATATGCAGCATTGCACTGACATGTGCCGCAGTATATATACACAGATTTACCGAAGGAATTTTGCCTTGCAATATCTTTGATATATATATAATTAGCGAACTATAGTTATATATATATATATATATATGTATATTATTTATATATATAAATATGTATATATATATATATATATATATATATATATATATATATATATCAAATATAAATGTAATATAAACTTACTTTTAAATACGATCAGTAAAATTTAAAATGTGTATAGATATAAATACGTCCATTAAAGAGACAATAATTGCGGGTTTTTCTACGAATTATAAAGCGTTCACGTACACGTCTAGTAACTAGAGAGAACTGCAGTGAGACGTGTCGTACTATCTCTGTGAATAGATAATACCTCTATCTCGGCGTATCTCGGCGTATCTCGGCGTACCACAACAACGGACACGTGATGCGTAGGTACGGCCTATCATGGCGCCGCACACTGCTGCGCGACGCACTTGTTTGCTGTTTATTATTTATGACGAAGATGACGCTTTTTATAGTAGCTCGAAACCTACATAAATATATATATATATATATTTTTATTTATATATATATATATATATATATATATATATATATATATATATATATATATATATATATATATATATATATATATATATGTATGTGTGCGTATATCTAATAGAGATTTATCCATTAATAACGATGTTATTGTTATTGATAGAGAACAATGCCCGTATTGTTCATGTAGGTACAGAGATAGCAGTGTACTATAGCATACAGGAGCCGATCAATAATAGGCTTATGATAATATAAGAATACAAATAATAATTATATCGTATATAATATAAATAAATATCTGTTAATTAATTTACAATTCGAGTATTACACATTTATTTTTACAATTATATTTATCAATAATAAATAAGCCAAATAGTAACGATAATGTACAATGTACATTGTACAATGTACATGATAGACTATCTACACCCCTAACTCTGTATAAATAACTATGTTATACACATTTTGAACACTATTATATTTAATGTAAATATTGAAAATATCTATAGATTTTGATTTTTTAAAATCCAGTGACATTTTGATTTTCTAATAACAAAGCATTTCACAAATATTGTAATAACTTTTTTGTTGTAAATTCCTAAATTTATTCTATTTTTCTCCGTAAATAGTTATCAGTTGACCGTATTCCATTGATATATACATACACATCTACCCTATATGATATTATATCTAAATATACTACTATTATATATAATACGCATCCATACACCCCCCATCCCCCCTATAGTACCAGCTCGACCGTGGGTTCGTGTCCCCTTCGTGGAGGTAGTTCTTACAGCGATATTGACATGCACGTGACTGTATACGATATTACATACAGCGACAACTCGTTACAACAACGTATCGCTACAGTAACGTCTCGTTACATCGATAACATGAGCAGTGCTATACCTGAAGGTCAAACTGCTCATGTATTACGCAACCTGTGTTATGTAATCCTAGATATTACGTGCATAACGTATACGTGGGATGTGTTAATAAATCAGTTCAGCTAGGGGTACCCCCCACTAGAGAACCCCCCCCCCCACTAGAGAACCCCCACCCCACTAGAGAACCCCCCCACTAGAGATCACATGTACATATCGTTTAAAGCGTACAATGTACGCCGTACACCTAAGATTACAGATATACTATAGTATATATATATATATATATATATATAACATAATTAAATGTTTTTGTATAATAAATGTAATTAGTGTAAGCAATAACTATAGATGATGAAGGTAATACATATAGGTGATCAGGTGATTATGGAAATATAGGTAATAAACCAGATATATGTCAGGTATGTAGGTAATAAACTAGAGATATTTGACATATGTATTATTTTCTTATTCAAATATATATTTTTATAGCGATGTTTAGAATTTGGTATCAATATTGGTATTATGAATATTTACATTTATTTAACTAGTACCGGCATAGGAAGATGAGAGTAAAATATATCATATGTTATTATAAGTTATAGACCAAGGTACACTAAACCAGATTAGCCTGAATTACACAATGCATTTCATAATATAATTATCGATATCCCATTTATATAGAACACCATATCACTATATGTGGTGATATTCTCTATCAAGCGAACTTTAATATTCTACCTCGTCATGTCTTTAATAACACACATGATTCCCTTGTTTTTAATCAATTCATCAATGTTTCATAACCACATCCACTCGACCTTATTATTTGCTGATCATATTATACATGTATTGCAAACTGTAATACATATTATATTATAACAGATAAGTATATAATTACTTGTCATTATATAATTACTATTCATATATTTAGCTATTTATAGTTTTATATTTATAATTTCAATATATTTTGTTACATTATAAATCAATATGTCTAATACATGAATTAAATGTAACTCTATAATTACATTAACAAATGTTATCACTTTACCTCACTCACTTAATGTATTTACATTGTCCCTTCCATATCAGATATATGCACACTCCTTAAAGAAACTAAAAGTTCATCTCCATTTGACCCTATTCCTCTTTACCTTCTATACGAAATCGCTGACTCCCTAAATATCCATCTCAATAATATATTCTGTAAATCCCTCGATTTCGTCACTTTTCCAACATCCACAAACATGCATTCATTGAAGCCCTCCTTAAGAAACCAAACATTGACCCCTTGCGCCTCAATAATTACCGCCCAATATCAAACCTATAAATATTATCAAAATCCTTGGAACGCATCATCTCGAAACAACTAACTACATATTTAATATCACACTATTTTTTTGAAATTATCTTTCACCTTAGTAGGTAAAACCCAGACCAAGCATCTTCCTGATAAACCTGATTCAGATCTTTGTTCCTTGTTTGCCAATTTATTCCCACAAAAAAATGTCTAGTATTATTAATGTACTTCCAAACATCAACTCGGCATGACTCAATCTCAATTTAACACCCAATCAGAATCATTGGTCATGTTTTACGTTTCCCACACATGACTTTGTACACTCTTATGACTACTTAAAAACTAATTACACACTTGATCCAATTCCACTCAATCTACTTCGTTCATTATCACCATATTGTATTGGACTTATCACTGAAATAATTCATAGATCTCTTATATCATCTATTGTTCAACACTCCATGAAATATTCATATATTATTCTGATTTAAAAAAAAACTACTCTTGACCAATCTAATTTATCAAGTTATTGTCTAATATCCAAGTTATCATCCTTATCTAAGACCTCATAATGAGTTGTTTCCACTCAACTTATTAATTACATTACGTAAAAAGCTATTGTTGATATATATCAAAGTTAGTATCTTCTTCATCGTAGTACGAAACTGCCCTACTTTAATTATTAATTATATTCTCATATCACTTAAAGCCCCATGCTATATCGTGCTACTATACTTATCTAGTGCTTTTGATACTCTAGATCACAATATCATTTCCATTAGACTCAATGAAATTGGTATATACGGTCAAGTCCACAGTTGGTTTATGTATTTTGTTTCATCTAGAACATCTTTGGTAAAGATTAACTCATCGTTCCATAAGGTTATGTTATTGGTCCTATATTGTTCATTATTTATATTATTCCTTTTAAATCATATTTTTTTTTACAAATATCCCAATATTCAATATCACTTTATGCCGATGATCTACAGATATATACGTAATTTCCTAGTTCTAGTGATTCTGATCTGATTCAAATATCTATGTGTAATTGTATTACTGATCTCACTGAATGGCTATCTCATAACTCATAACCTATTTCTCTTTAAATATGACTAAAACTGATAATATCATATTTACTAGATCCAGTTCTCCTTTATCAATCACTCATCCTTTTCTACTATCTCTTCAAACTTTTCAATCTATAACTACCCTCGGTTTCACTATAACCTCTCACCTAGACTACACTCCACATATTAATAACTTGATTCGCACTGCCAACTATTTTCTATATAATATTAGAAAATATCGTTATAAGCTTACCTTCGCCATGACTAGATGTTTAATTCACTAGCTAGTATTCAGTTGACTTATCTACTGCTGTTCATTATTATGTAAAATGAGAATACCCAGCGGTATTCTCACTAATCTTGATATTAAAAATGGCACAATCCTCGCACTACTTGATCTCTCCTCCGCATTTGACACTATTGACCACACGATTCTCATAAACCGGCTTATACATCTATATGTATCACTGGTACAGTACCAGTGGTACTGTACATAGATGGCTATTCTCATTCATAACCAAGCGAACTTCCTCAGTTTTTGTTCACTCAACCAGTTCATCTCCCCGTCTTGTAACATAGAGTGTTCCCCAAGGGTCTAGGACCAATACTCTTTATAATTTACATAATTCCTCTTCTCCACCTTATCTTGAATTCTCCAGTTAGCTTCCATATGTATGCAGATGATATTCAACTGTATATAAAATGTACAGAAAACAAAAACGTTGCTCCTAAAATCCTTTCCTGTACTATTACTATCATTCACAACTGTCTCTCATTAAACTCCATTGTCTTCAATACCACTAAAACTGATACAACTTTCCTTCGCATCCCACTCTGATGTAAAACTTTACCATCACCTACTTCAATAAATATTAACGGCTCATCAAGTACTCAACCCTTGTCAAAAATCGTGGTATTATATTTTACCGTACTTTCAGTTTTTATCCACAACTGTCCCACATAACAAAGTTAAGTTACTAAACTATCAACTACATTTACTACGCCTTATTCGTCATTCAATATCAATATCCACCGCTACTATTATAGCTTCTGCCTATATCCTACCTCTATTTGACTACTGAAATGTCATCCTTCACAATACCCATTAATCGTATATTACAAAACTCAAAATTCTTCAAAATTCTATAGTTAGGTGCATATTCAACATACCAAAATACTCCCATACTCTTATATCTTCTTTCATATGAACTATAGTTACATTCCATTGGCTACCCGTATACCATATCGGTAGTTATAACTATATGATATATGATATATGCTATAGCATACATATTATATATAATATGTTTCTACTTCAAATTTCTCCTAAACACAACTTACATTCAACTAACACTCTCTACCTACATCCATCCGTACAATACCATTAACTCCAAACTTCAAGAAACTGATGAAAACTAATGTATTTAATGTGAAACATTAGCAGCACCTCTACGTTTAGACGGCCGATTACTTTATAAGCGCAGTTTGCAGTCCTTAAACCTCACACATGTAAAATATATGTATAATGTTATTTATAAAATAATATTTATAAAGATATTTGATCATATATGGGTATTTATGTTTGTATGTGTATCTATGTATTTGTATATATTATAAATTAATAATATATAAAAATAATTTTTTTACAAAATTATGAAACATGTTTATTTGGCATAATGATATATCATAAGTATAATTATAAATCATACATGCATATATAAATATATATACGTATATATATATATACATATATACGTATATATTATATATATATATATATATATATATATATATATATATAGATATTCCAATGGTGATGACGAATTGTCTATTCTTATATATGCTGATCGATGACTATAGTATAATCATATATGATTACACACACAACCACACACATAGCCACACACATAGTCACACACATAGTCACACATATAGTCACACACATAGTCACACACATAGCCACACACATAGCCACACACACAACCACACACATAGCCACACACATAGTCACACACATAGTCACACACATAGCCACACACATAGCCACACACACAACCACACACATAGCCACACACATAGTCACACACATAGTCACACACATAGTCACACACATAGTCACACACATAGTCACACACATAGTCACACACATAGTCACACACATAGCCACACACATAGTCACAGACATAGCCACACACATAGTCACACACATAGCCACACACATAGTCACATACATAGCCACACACATAGTCACACACATAGCCACACACACAACCACACACATAGCCACACACATCCGCACACCCAGACGCGTAATACAAGTACATGAACACACCACACTATCACGACACTGTAGAACACCAGTGATAACAATGCCCCCGGGATCAAGTATACTGTAGGACGTCATCAAATAAATAGTTACAACCAATAATATGTATTACATATAATACGTTATTGATTCTACTTGTAATTCAGTTTAAGTGTAAAGAGCTTTCGTGACATGAGTGTGTGTGTTTCCTATATTAAGTATGTTCCTAATGATTATGTGTTAAGGAATTTAATATATAGAAATCATTGAACACACAAATAGGTGTTATAACATTAATAATACATTTTCTGGTAATTTAGATATATATATATATATATATATATATACGTGATAAATATAAGAATATAAGTGTGAATAACAAGATAGAATGCAATACTAGTAGTAATGACCCTACTATTATGTAATATCTAAATTCTAATTGACTTACATAACTTAAATACTCCGAATTTTGCAATAGTTTACCATATGTAAACCATGCCATTTACTTCGTTGACCAATCAAAGTTGTTCATCAGAAGAAGAGAAATATCAATATTAAAATTAAAATTTCAATATAATTGAATACTTTTATTAAATATATATATATATATATATATATATATATATATATACATGTATACATATGTGTATACATATTATATTAGCTCGTGCCATACCAAATATCACATAACATTGTTATTATCACAAAGAGATCACAGTTGTTGTTATGCACGTGACTATGAACGAGTAACAATGAATCTTGATTGTTATCGATATAGATTAGTGGCTAGTACTCACTTGCACATCATAATTAGTCAGTTCAACCTATACAATCGTACACACACATACATATTTAATTGATTGAGGGTAGTGTACTAGTAGATTATTCTAGCGGGGAGACTTATGAATTAGTAATTATTTAGGTATTCCTGATGTTTACGTAAAATGTTCAATCGGTATGCTTTTATTTTATTTGTGAATACACATATATATGGCTGTGTATGTGTGTGTATGTGTGTGTGTATGTGTGTTCACATGTGATGATGTGCAGTGTATACTGAGAGGATATACATATCAGTGGCATATTTAGGTCGCGGTGAATTCTGTTATCTCATTATAGGAACGGGAAATATTATTTCACTAAAAACGGATATACATATATATATATATATATATATATATATATATTTAGAATAAATGTATTCTATAGTTGATTAAACATTATATACCGACATATACACCTATATAAATATAAATATGTATATGTATATGTATACATAAAGGTAATATAGTTGTAATTAATCATTGAATGTATCCCGAACATAAAGGAAGTAGATGTATGTAATGTAATGGATAACACCGGATTACCTACACGGTTGAGTGTGACTATAGGTAACGTGATACATCAGTGGTGATGCGAGGTTGTAACCTATTACTAAGTTATGAACAAGCTCTTACTACATCCCCAGCTCTTACTAATGTATCATTAGCCATTACCGATAGTGGGTTTATTATAAACGAGTTGACAGTTTCAGCTCGCAGTCCGTTACCCGCTAACACGCCCCCTCCCGCCCCCATTACCACCCCCTCCCGCCCACATCACCACCCCCTACGTCGTGTTGGTATCACAAGTCACCACTCGTACAGGAGATGTACACGCGGGTATTCGAGTTGTTTTTGTTTTTGTTGTTAAATGTTTTATTTTTTAAATTGTTTATCGAATATATACTCTACAACATGTCAACATTTTATAAGTTAAAATAATCTGTAAAGTATTAAAAATGTGATTTTAGGATTCTACTTATTTAGATAAAATGAGTAAAAGAAAATTGCGAAAAAAATACAGATTACTGATATTGTAACGTTATTTTTCAATAGTTTTAATTTAGTAATTTAAGTAATTTAGTATTTTATTATAACATTATAATAAATATTTAAAATAATGTTAATTACCATAATAGAGCCCACAAACAGATAACAAATATAGTAAATCTTAAATATTGATTATCTCAGAATATTAATTTTTCGCATAGAAATTTATAAAATATGGTCAATAATCAACGAATCTTAGTCACATTTTCACAGTATGTCTGTTATTATGTCTTTATTATATAATGAAAATCTATGAAATTAGATTTAGAGATAACACTGGCCTGCATCATTTTTCTCAATTGAAATATTTTAATTAATTCTAGACTACTTTTTAACACTGATTTCAAATATATAATCCATTTTTCAAAATTGGCTCTACTTTATTATTTATTACATTTTAAATTTTTTGAAAATCTTGAAAAAAAGGAATATTAATTGAAAATAGGTAATGATATTAATATGAAAATACTTATTTTAGTAATATATATATATCAATTTGTATACATTATTTATAGTTTTCTTGACCTCTGGGATAGTCGAGCAGACGACCGTTATTATATTCAACGTGATTGGTCAGTTCGTGAAAATATGGTACTTGGTCAGCACAATATTATGCAAGAACAACTTGTTAATCGTGATCAAATTATTCTGCTACCTCTATATATTAATATTGGTTTAATGAATAATGTAATTAAAGATTATTTGAATGTCTTATGACTTAAAGATTCCAATTCATAAGAAATAAATCCCATCACATAAGTGATGCGAAAATTGATGCAGAAATTCTTAATGATCCCAGATAAGATAATTAATTCGGGATATCTCATATATATATGGATATTGATTTGTGTATGAATCCTGATGAATTAAGAGCTTGTATTTCATTGCAATCAATTATAATGAATTTCTTATAAGTAATCTTAATCTTATAATTAATTTCCTTACTATCGCAGGTTCGATGAATATGAAATAGTTGTGCATGAATTGATTGTAAACTATCGAAATTTGGGATCAAGGATGTCGATAAAAATACATTTTATTAATTCAGATCTTGATTACTTCTCAAATAACTGTATATAATTTAGCAAGGTACAAGTTGAACGTTTTCATCAATATGTTTCTCTAATGGAAGAACGAATCTAAAGTAGAATTACTGTGAATATGTTGGCGGATCACTGTTGGTATTTGATGCGGGATGAACCTAATACTATTCACAAGAGAAAATCAATTAAAAAACCCTTTATTTATTCAATAAATTATTAAAATTTGATTCATTTCAATTACTAAATTAAAATGTTATAAAACTTAAATATATTATAATATTATAAATATATTTCGTATAAGTAAATAAAATATTATAATAATGAAATTATAATTTATTAAATTTGAAATTTAAAAATGTTATGATAACATTTTTTATAACATTATTTATATATATAAAATACTTTTTTTTATTTGATAAATAATTTGTATGGTTAAGATTTATGTATATATTACCATCCTACATTTTGAAATAGCATGCGATAAATATGTTGTCCATAGTATCAATTTTAATGAAAAAAAATATTAACATTTCTGATAAATTATAAAATTTGGGATCAAAAAGACTTGGTTTAGTACCTACATTTGTATATAAATTGTAATACATTATTGTAATAACATTATATAACTATTTAAAAATAAATAGTACAAAAATATAAATTTGTAATTCATTATTTTATATATTTTTTTTCATATTAATACTGAAGGTATGTATATTTTTAAAAGGTAAATAAAAAAAAAGTTGAGCCAACTTTGAAAAACGCATTTCATATTCGTAATCAGCATAAAATACTAATCTAAAATTAGTAAAAAAATTCCATTTGTTAAAAAAAGTGTTCAAATGCAGCCCAGTGTAATTATACATGTAAATAATATTAATCAGTTTTTATAAATTGTATTGCCCTTTTTTTAAATATATATTTTTTCAAAAATAGTAATCTAATTATTTAAATATTCATTATATATATTAACATTGTTAATATTAATATAATGCAATTTAAATTATGTAAACATCTTGTTATTTCATGAGATTTTGAATTTTCAAAAAAAAAAGCTTATTTAATGGACATTGAAAAAAATAACTCTTATAGCCCTTTTAAGGATATAAATATATGTGGTGGTGATACAGAAAAACACACCTGCATATATTTAATGCAACGTGATACGTATGCAATTGCCATTGAATCTAAATATAACTATGTTATTCAGTGTAATAGCTATTTATATATATATACGTATTTGAATATGTTTCTTTATTTGTGTCTTTTTAATAAATTACATGTTAGTTTTTTTTTGTATTCAATATATATAATTGTACACGTAAGAACACATTAGGTTGAGCTACAAGTAAAGTTGAAGAACAAATTAGAAAGTAGACCAAGTCATCAGTTATATAAGATCACTGCTAATTGATTGAGTGCATCTATATATGTACGGATCTTATGATTAATTAATCTAGATAAACTAATGCAGACTAAAGTGTAGGCTATATCTAGCCAGTATATTATATAACTAACTTTGTACTATTGATTATCTGTGTTATTCTCAGTTATCGAGCACATAGTCCCCTATATTAATTATCTGTCTGAATTAGCGGCGCACTTACAAATAGCGATTGTAATACTAGCCCTGTAATCCTCATGTTAAACAGCCCTGTTCTACTATGTATTACTTACGTAGGCTTGTGATGACGCAATAGTTAAGTAATTGTCATCATGACGTCATACCGTCACCTGTCACTACAATCGCCTGCGTGTTCTACATTACAATATGTAGCCCTCTTATTTAAAAATTTAACCATTACATCATCATACCTATGATAGAACTATTACTATATTCTATAAATAGATCAGAGTTATCAATACACATTTACAGTACTGTTAAATATCCTTTAGTTCGTATACTTCGAGTGTAGACCTATAGGTATGTTAGCTATTGAGTATTGACTGCTATTCGATGTGTGTGTGTACAATACGTCATGCATGACTTAACACATGCATGTTATCACAGTTTACATGCAGTTTACATAGTACACTCTTGTGTTGGGGTTGTGTTAGACACATGTATGTGTGTATTTCACTGGTTGTGCGTATGTGTGTATATTGAGACAACTATTGAGCTAGCTAGTATGTTATACCCATGTGTAGATCTATACCCATAGAGCTAGCTAACCATATATGGGTATAACTATTAACTATAACTATTATTACATTAATAAACATAGTTTAATGTTTATTAAACATGTTTTGTTTGTAATATATCTAACATTGATCATGTAAATGTTAACATATATAATTAATAATGTATTATTAAAAAGGGTTACGAAGTTAAGAGGTAGTTAACTATTTAAGCTACATAGCACTCTGTTTCCTATTATATCGCTCAGTCTATACCCTCTCAGTGCTACCAGGAGCCCTCGGTGCCACTAAACAATGCATTGCATTTATATTTAGATTATTTTTCTAATATATATGTAAATATATTTACAATAACTGTAGAAACTTCTCAATTATATTAATTTCGTAATATTCTTTAGTTATTTCAATAACATATGTTATCGTTAGCAAATGTTTAACTTTATATTTTCTGATATATATTTGTTAAAAAAACTTAGCTATTTTTTCTCAATTAATCTCGTTAAATATACACATGTGTAGACATATACATATATAGGTATATATAGATATATTTTAAATTATTAAAATTATAATAATAATGATTTATTAGAAGTTTGTTTTTACAACGTATTATAGTATAATATATATATATATATATATATATCTCACACACATACACACATACAGACACATACACACACACATATATATTAATAGTGCTAATTATGATCACTACAATAGACACACTGTGCTGGCTAAGGTTAGTTACCTATTGTTATAACTGCGCGCTAATCAATCACAATACCGCACTATGCACTCTGCGTATGTCTAGTATTTGTGCAACTATTAAAGTTTCATTTAATATAATATATATATATATATATATTGTTATTGTTATTGTTATTTTATTTTGATGGAGTCCTTAAAATTAAATTTCATCAAAGATTTTCCGAAGGAAAGATGGTTCACTTGACCTAATAATTGAAATAAAAACGACACTAGCTGAAATTCGGCGGGTAGGAGAACTAAAATATATTTTTGGAATTCGTATCTATTTACATGTAAATTTGAAAAAATACCCTAATATATATATTATGGTATTTTTTTATAATTTTATTATAATCTTAAATTAAGATATGTATAAATATATCGATATATCGAAAAGTAAGTGTTCCGCAAAAATATTATATGAAGATATCAAAAGTGAATTTTTAAAATGTTACCGAATTTGTATAGGTCAAAAGTAGATCGATTCAGTCATTGTTATTTACATGTAAACTGTCAATACTGTGAAAATATCATAATTTGAAAATATATTTAAAAAAATATAATTCATATATCTATTACAATATCAAAAGTATATTATTCTGACAATTAGATTAATTACCTTATGAATTATTAATAATAAATATAACTTATAATAATACATGTGTATCCATCTAGTAGTTGATATGATAAATATATTAAATAATAACATAGCTTAGATAGGGAGTGGACCATCTTTACTTCGCAAAATCTTATTTTCATCCCATCCAGGAACTTAGATGAAGTCTTCACTTATAACCATATGGCTCTAATGTCCCTTCGAAGCCGCTCCCATGTTAAGGCATCCATGGTTTTAACGAGAGCCGATCATTTATTTATACACAATTATATAATATCATATGTCATACTGCTTGTGTGGCTTACGAATTAACCAACTGAGCCACACAGGCAGTTAATATATATATATATATATATATATATATATATAGATATTTATATATTAAATATGCTTATTTAATTAATTATGTGTTAATACATTTATTTGAATCTATTAATTATAATACCCTAATACGTGTAGGTCTCATACATAGCGACACACAGGCGCTGTCCCTATAGGGATATATGTATAGGTGTATATATATAGTATACATGTGTCTATAGACTATATAGAGTGATACACAATCAAGTACACTGTTAGAAATTGGAGGTATTCCACAATGCTCTGTAAGGGTATTCCAGATGATCGTGTATTAGTACCTCTAGAGAGGTATCATGCACTCTAGTTTATCAAGTACCTCCAGACATTGACATTTTAATTACAGGGTATTACACAGAATAGAATCTGAAATACCTTCAAATTATAAGGGTATTACACAGAATAGAATCTGAAATACCTTCAAATTTTAAGGGTATTACACAGAATAGAATCTGAAATACCTTCAAATTACAAGGGTATTACACAGAATAGAATCTCTATACCTTCAAATTACAAGGGTATTACACAAAATAGAATCTCTATACCTTCAAATTATAAGGGTATTACACAGAATAGAATCTTAACTACCATCAAATTATAATGGTTTTACACAAAATATATTCTCTATACCTTCAAATTACAGGGGCATTATAATGGTAATTGTACATATACACAGAAGTTTATTTGGTATAGATAGAAGACACAAAAAATGTAAAGAATATAGTCAAGAAAGTAAAGATGTTTTTACAGTTTATTAAAAACAAAATTATTGATTTACAGAATTAGTACAACTTTAGCAGCTCGAAACGGCAGTGAACTCTTTAGTAGATTGGCATGGATCTGTTGGGATAATAGATTTTTTAAATATATAAAAAGATTATTATACAACGTTTATTTTAAATTTAAATAAGAATACTCTACAACATTATTAAATTTCATTGAGGATTATTTTATAATTAATAATAATAATCATTATATTAATTATATACATGATTTCTGGATAAATGTCTACTGTAATTAGTAATATTATTTGATGAATATAAACAACCTTGTATTATACAGTTTATATTCAGATTAGTATCGTTATGCGACAAACGCAAATGTTTAAGATAATTAAAATATACATTTTTATTTAATATAAATGTTAGATTACAAAATTGACTATTCATAATGGATAAAATAATTAGTAATTGTATATATATATATTACTTAATAATAGTAAACAATATTATAAAATAAAATATACAAATATTATAGTTTATAAAAAGTATAAATATAAGACAAATTATAATAATAAATATATTAAAATTGTAAATTAAAGTGGTGATAAATAAATATTAATATTAAATTATAACCTTATAAATTATAAGTACTAATCTAGATACATATAAATATATAAGTAAATAGCTAGATACAGATTAACATATAAGTACTAATCTAGATACATATGCATATATAAGTAAATAACTAGATACAGATGAACATATAAGTACTAAGCTAGATACATATAAATATATAAGTAAATAGCTAGATACAGATGAACATATAAGTACTAAGCTAGATTCAGATGAACATATAAGTAAATAGCTAGATACATATGAAAATATAAGTACTAAGCTAGATACAGATGAACATATAAGTAAATAGCTAGATACATATGAATATATAAGTAAATAGCTAGATACAAATAAATATATAAGTAAATAGCTAGATACAGATAAATATATAAGTACTAAGCTAGATACATATGCATATATAAGTAAATAGCTAGATACAGATAAATATATAAGTAATAAGCTAGATACATATAAATATATAAGTAAATAGCTAGATACAGATAAACATATAAGTACTAAGCTAGATACAGATGAACATATAAGTAAATAGCTAGATACATATGAATATATAAGTAAATATCTAGATACAAATGAATATATAAGTAAATAGTTAGATACAGATAAATATATAAGTACTAAGCTAGATACATATAAATATATAAGTAAATAGCTAGATACAGATGAACATATAAGTACTAAACTAGATACTAATGAACATATAAGTACTAAGCTAGACACAGATAAATATATAAGTAATAAGCTAGATACATATAAATATATAAGTAGATACAGATAAACCTATAAGTACTAAGCTAGATACAGATGAACATATAAGTAAATAGCTAGATACAGATAAATATATAAGTAATAAGCTAGATACATATAAATATATAAGTAAATAGCTAGATATAGATAAATATATAAGTAATAAGCTAAATACATATAAATATATAAGTATATAGCTAGATACAGATGAACATATAAGTACTAAGCTAGATACAGATGAACATATAAGTACTAAGCTAGATACAGATGAACATATAAGTACTAAGCTAGATACAAATGAATATATAAGTAAATAGCTAGATACAGATGAACATATAAGTACTAAGCTAGATACAGGTGAACATATAAGTAAATAGCTAGATACAGATAAATATATAAGTAATAAGCTAGATACATATAAATATATAAGTAAATAGCTAGATATAGATAAATATATAAGTAATAAGCTAGATACATATAAATATATAAGTAAATAGCTAGATACAGATGAACATATAAGTACTAAGCTAGATACAGATGAACATATAAGTACTAAGCTAGATACAGATGAACATATAAGTAAATAATTAGATACATATGAATATATAAGTATTAAACTAGATATATATGAATTTATAAGTACTAAGCTAGATACATATGCATATATAAGTAAATAGCTAGATACAGATAAATATATAAGTAATAAGCTAGATACATATAAATATATAAGTAAATAGCTAGATACAGATGAACATATAAGTACTAAGCTAGATACAGATGAACATATAAGTAAATAGCTAGATACATATGAATATATAAGTAAATATCTAGATACAAATGAATATATAAGTAAATAGCTAGATACAGATAAACATATAAGTGAATAGCTAGATACTGATGAACATATAAGTACTAAGCTAGATACTGATGAACATATAAGTACTAAGCTAGATACAGATGAACATATAAGTACTAAGCTAGATACAGATGAACATATAAGTAAATAGCTAGATACATATGAATATATAAGTAAATAGCTAGATACAAATGAATATATAAGTAAATAGCTAGATACAGATAAACATATAAGTACTAAGCTAGATACATATGCATATATAAGTAAATAGCTAGATACAGATAAATATATAAGTAATAAGCTAGATACATATAAATATATAAGTAAATAGCTAGATACAGATGAACATATAAGTACTAAGCTAGATACAGATGAACATATAAGTAAATAACTAGATACATATGAATATATAAGTAAATAGCTAGATACAGATAAATATATAAGTACTAAGCTAGATACATATAAATATATAAGTAAATAGCTAGATACAGATGAACATATAAGTACTAAGCTAGATACAGATGAACATATAAGTAAATAGCTAGATACATATGAATATATAAGTAAATAGCTAGATACAAATGAATATATAAGTAAATAGCTAGATACAGATAAATATATAAGTACTAAGCTAGATACATATGCATATATAAGTAAATAACTAGATACAGATAAATATATAAGTAATAAGCTAAATACATATGAACATATAAGTAAATAGCTAGATACAGATAAACATATAAGTGAATAGCTAGATACAGATAAACATATAAGTGAATAGCTAGATACATATGAATATATAAGTACTAAACTAGATACATATTAATTTATAAGTATTAAGCTAGCTACAGATGAATTTATAAGTAAATATCTAGATATAGATGCAGGGGTAGATATATATATAAATATATATTTTGTTATTTAAGCAAATATAACATATATAGCAAATATATAGTTAAAAGTATAAATATTTGCTAACGTTATTTTCATCTCAAGAGAAAGGTCATGAACTGATGTTGTCATCTCTAAGTCACCCCGTCATTGATTATCACAGACTGCTGTTGATGTATTTATTTTTTATTTAATAAAATAAATAGTTGAAAATATAAATATTTGCTAACGTTATTTTCATCTCAAGTGAAAGGTCACGGACTGATGTTGTCATCTCTAAGTCACCCCGTCATTGATTATCACAGACTGCTGTTGATGTATTGCTTTTTATTTAATAAAATATATAGTTAAAAGTATATATATATATATTTGCTAACATTATTTTCATCTCAAGTGAAAGGTCACGGACTGATGTTGTCATCTCTAAGTCACCCCATCATTGATTATCCCAGACTGCTGTTGATGTATTGATTTTTTATTTAATAAAATATATAGTTAAAAGTATATATATATATATTTGCTAACATTATTTTCATCTCAAGTGAAAGGTCATGGTAGATTTTTCATCTATAATGTGGAATCACAGAAGCGGTTACGGACTGCTGTATTAATCTCAGAGGTGTCACATCACTGTATATTTTGGACTGTTGTTGATTGATTTATTTCTTATTTAAGCAAATGTATAAATGAAATATATAATAGAAATAGTAATATAAATATAAAGTATAAATATTAGCTAACGTAGTTGTTATCTCAAAAGCGAAAATATATGGACTGCTAGTGATGAATGGGTGATTAATCAATAGTGACGATTCATCACCCATTATAATTAAACATATTGTAAATGTATAATTTTTCAATAGTATAATCGTATTTTATTAGACTATTTGAATCAAATGAACTTTACGATCAACTGACAAATTCGACGGATATTGATGTCCTTCGATCGAAAGTTAATTTGATTGTATTGTAGTTTAGCATATACATTTAACTTTACGATCGGCGGAAATCTATACATATAATACAATACAATCAAGTGAAGTTAATAATATGATATTATATATTCAGCCTTTTTAATATTATATTAAATGATATATTAAATATATTACAAATTAATATAACATTGGAACACTACCTTTATTTACTTAAATTGTAATCAAATATTAAAAATAAATTAATATACATATATTATTCAAAAATTCTGATTATATTTAATAAAGTAAAGTACAAATTAATCATTTTTTAAAAGATTAATATTTATATTTTGTATTAATAGAAACAATTTATTTATCTATATATTTGTAATATTTTACATAAATAAACTTCATATTAACATATAAATGAAATATAAATAGAGTTTTTATAATTAAACATAAATAAACTTCATATTTAATATGATATTAACTTATAAATGAAATATAAATATAGTTTTTATAATTAAAATAATTAATAATAAAAAAATATGTTAATAAAACAATATTTAAAAAATATAGTTTATCAACTTTATAACGTATATAATACGTATTTTTAAATAAAAACAAATAAAAAGTATTAATATAAAATAAATAACAAACTATCGGTATATAATAATACTTACTTTCTGATATATCTGGATCAATAAAAGAAATATTTTAATAAATTATATATTAAATACAAAAATTGACATGTGAGTGATAATCAATAATTATGGGATATACTAATATCCAGAAGTATTCCAAAAATCCAGAAGTAATCTAGAAGTAGAAATTATTTTGTTGTATATAAATCCATTTTGTTGATGTATTAAAGATAAATAAGATTTAACATAATATTTTAAGTATATTATGATAATATATATTATTTTGTATTATATCATATAGATATATCATCACTATATATAAGTAATACTCTATAAACACTACTTCTGGATTATTTATGGATTACTTCTGGAGTATTTGTTGTATATAAATCTATTATTTTTATATATTAATAAGATTTAACAAAATATTGTTAGTATATTATGATAATATATATTATTTTGTATTATATTATATAGATATATCATCAATATATATCAATTTTTAGTATATTTCTCTCACATTTTAACAGCTCATATTTGTATAGTTTACCTATATGTAAAATACAAATCGATGGCTCATAGATATAGAGAGAATCTCTAGCTCTATGCACATATGTATAATACATTTATAATATATATATATATATATATATATATATATATATATATATATTCATTTATAGGAACTTCATATATTATATATATATATATATATATATATATATATATATATATAATATATGCAGTTCCTATAAATATATATTTATATAATATTATATATAATTGAATATATATTATGTATATATATTATACATGTATTATATAAATATAATATATGAAGTTAGAATATATAGTTAGTATATATATATATATATATATATATATATATATATATATATAACTAATAACTAAGTAGCATTTATAATATTATATATATATAGTTATATATTATAAATTAATTATACATCTGTAGCATAGATAAATGTATATTCTATCTAACTCTATGATATGTAGCATAGATACTTAAAAATATGATATATGATATATATTAGTTGCCATATGAATATGTTGCACTACTATTAGGAACTATAGTTTCCAGGCACTATTATACGCAACTATTGGTACTAAAAAATATGATATATGATATATATTAGTTGCCATATGGATATTTTGCACTACTATTAGGAACTATGGTTTCCACGCACTATTATACGCAACTATTGGTTGCCATTGCACTATAGTATGCAACCATTTGTATATAAATATAATCCACTTTTGGTTCCTAGGGATCTTACTTTGATAAATTAAATAATAATAAAATTAGGTATTGATTATTTTGTATTATTATAGCATTTTATCATTACATTCTAATCCTTTCTAGGTTTACATCTTTCATAACTCATAAAATGTTCGATTACTTCAAATTAATTGTCGACCATATTATATTTAAGTTAACATTATAGTTTAAATAATACTTATATATGTTTTGTATAAGTATATGTAGCAGATTTGTGATAATCATATAAGTGTGGGTAATTCACATAAAACTAGAGGTATTCCACACAATACAAATATAAATACCATTAAACTAGAGGTATTCCACACACTGACAATTTAAATACCATCATATAATATATTGTTTATATTTAATGGTATTTGACATTTTTAAGGGTATTCCACATTATAAAAATATAAATACCATTAAACTAGAGGTATTCCACACTCTGAAAATTTAAATACCATCGTAAAATATATTGTTTATATTTAATGGTATTTGACATTTTTAAGGGTATTCCACATTTTAAAGCTCAATAAAGTACCATTATTTTTAACAGTGTAGTTCACTATAACATATGTGTATACGTATGTGTGTATGTGTGTATATGTGTGTGTATGTGTTATTTATGTATTATTTATTACTTATAAGTAATATATTATAATAAAGAATTGTTATGATGGTATAGGTATTTTATATAAAATAAACACAAATATACACACATACACACACACATATATATATAATATTATTAATATTACAATTATAACAATTACCTTGATTACATGCGTTCCGTGTAGATGCTGCGTGTATTGACGACTATGTACCTAATCGTATGGCTACTACTAAGGGGTTCAAGGTTGAATGATAAATGTAGATGAGTTTAAGTATATAGGTTATATGCTAATGTTGGTATGTTGTTTTTAAATATAAATTTAAACAGACAAGTATAGCGTTTTAGTAGTATTCTATCTCCAATGAGAATTCGATGCGGCCAACTTGAAACGCCCCTTTCAATATCAATCAAATAGAAATTTAAAAAATAATCAATAAGTACCTCAATAAATATCTTTGGTTAATTACAGTTCTACATACATAACACCTTAGCGAAGCCATAGAAATTAATCAACATCACAGTAACAGTAATCTTAAGCTTAAGCACATGCTAATATGCGATACCTATATATATACCTATACATACACACGCACACACACATATGCGTTGTGTATGATACACATAACTAGAGGTATTAGATATATTCATGATGTTTTAAATTAAAATGTAGAATACGAAACCCCGTTTAAAACTCCTCGCTGCCATTGTTACGCAGGTTCTCTAAACTGTGCCATGTATTAGTACAGCTGTATTCTATTGTCGTTGATACTTACTAATATTACAATATTATTGATTTTGATCATTACTATCATCATTATTATTGACACACACTCGGGTAGTTGTGTTGTACATTCATTTGAATATAGTAACCAATAACAGTGTATACGTACTGTTATATGTTTTGCTTTAGTTATTAAATACTTGGAACCATAATCATAACTTGACATGATGATGTTAAAATAAGACATGGTATATGTTTACAATGCACGTCATACACTGCTCGACATATAATGTAGGCAATACAATGTACGCCATACAATGTACGACATACAATGTACGCAATACAATATACGACAACTACTTCACGATATATAGTGTATACATTATTAGACGATATTAAATCATTAGGATGTTTTTGAGAATCGAATATTATATTTCCTACAATATTTATACTATTATGTATTACCTATAGGCATTGCATAATATACTTAGTTATATATATAGAGTTATAGTTAGTTAACTTATAGTGAGATTATTATTTAGCTCTACACAAATAAAAAATATATCTATACTAATATCGCGACTTTAATGATGATAATGAATACAAAGAATGTTAGTAATGCATAAGATAGAGTGAGATATTTATAACTTAGTCATAATTGGCATAGAACATGTATTATAATGAGTTCTATTTTGTGGGAAAATCCTAAGCAAATACATATAAATTTAATATATAAGACAAGATTTATTGCAAATAATATAATTTAAATATAGGTTATAAAACAAATATTTTCAGAAGAATACTTAAGAATAATATTTACATATATATGTATTAAATACTGACATACATTTATATATGTATACATAACTAATAACTGGTATTACATATTACCTTGTAGGGATGAATCATTTTAATAATATACACACATACACGTATATAATAATATGTTTATATTAGCAATTTATTATAATTGTGAATGATTCGTCTATAATGATAGCGATAGATAAGCGATAATAACTCATTATTACATCATTATTTACAGTACCACATTATTATGTATTTTACATTAGAACATATATGTAACATATATGTTAACTCAGCTTAAATTATATATATATATATATATATTATATAAGTAATTCTTAGCATAATCAATATCATCATCAGCGCTATCAGTATCATTATCATCATCAACATCAACATAAGTATCAACATCAGCATCATTATCATCAACACTATCATCATCATTATCATTATCACCATCAACATCAACATCAACATCAGCATTAACATCACTATCATCATCATTATCATTATCACTATCGACATCAACATCAGCATCAACATCATCACACAATATCTCATCTAAATCATGTTACTAACTAAATTACTCTGACTACATACATGCATGACATATCATTATCTATAAAACTACTACTTTCGCACAAAGTAATTCCCATTCACTCTGCCTAGAACACACGCCACATATACGTGTATATATACGTATATATATATATATACAATCACCAACCAGTACCATTACAAGCTCCACCAATGGGTAGCTCTACCTATACTTTAATATAAAAACTAAATCCAAAACATAACACCTACATCTAACTAACACTCGCGCTAGGCCAATATACGCCTACATCCCATACTCTTGTAACAATCTCCATACAAATATCCATATGAAACATTCGACCCAAATTTAAATAAACTAATTAAAACTTATATATTCTATCGCAAATATTAACTTAACTATTTATAGATTTCCGATTGCTTCCTTATATTAGTTTACAGTCCAAAAACTGATATATATAAAATGTAATGTGAAGCAGCAATAATACAATACATACATCCAGCAGCATCATCATCAGCATCATCAGCATCATCATCATCATCATCAGCATCATCATACTTACCATAAATATCATTATCATCATATTAATGTACTAATAAATCAGATTTACTATATCGCTTAACGATATCAATAGATAACGATAGATAACCACTACGGAGTATATGATGTGGATGTGTGTGTAAGCAATACATGTGTTACCAAGACGACTACGTTCAGTTCTTAAGGGTATACTAGACACTGCCAATGATGTAACATTATTTACTGAAATATATCACGTGTACAAATGGACACCTGTAGGTGTAGCGATATAGCGATGTTCTAGAATATAAACATACATCACAGTGATAGAGCGATAATAGAGATTAAATAATCATTTCCTATATTTATATATATATATATATATATATATATATACACATATAAAAACAGTATTATGCTACGACTGTAGGTACAATAATTAGACTTAATGATAAATCCATTCTTAGAAATATATGTAGGAAATAAACACATTTCCATGTTGCTATATGTATAATGTATTATTGATTTTGTATTATGCTTTTAAGATGTGACTAATACATAATTCTATTTAATATCAAATATCAGTATTTAAATGGATATTTCCATACATATATATATATATATATATATTGTTATTTGTATTAATGTTTTAATAATACTGTGATACCATATATCGTCAAAACGTTAATAAACATATTATTTTTATTTTTATTATATATTTATCATATATAAAAAATAATAGTATTATAATAATAATATATATATATATATATATATATTTATATATATATATATATATATATATATATATATATATATATATATATATATAATGTACAACATTATGAATAATTCTAAGGGTGATATTAATTTAAAGTTGCCATAAACGATATGTTACCTAGCTATAGCTATAGGGTTGTTAATAGTTGTCTAATATTAAATACAATTATAATAAAAACTCTTCATAATAAATTAGACATGACAATTATAACACAGCGCTAGTGTTAGTATAGTGTTAGCATACACCCACTATACGCTATTTCCGGTGTATACATGTAAATATATATGTATACTATCACAGAATTATGAGAAATATATAACAACAAAATATAAACAAAATAACAATGAAACCAACGAAACAATACCTATAAAAGTTAACCATGCGGTAAGATAACACTTTGGAACAGGAGTGTAATGAGTAGAGGGGGATTGTTTACTTATAGGTTAAGCTAAACTAATGGGTTAGTTAGGTGTAAGTACATGCTTACCATATTTAAATAGAGAAAATATGATTTTAACTTTTACAAGGGTGTGACATTATTTCACTATATTTCACCTATTAATATATATATTCAGCAAATGATCATGTATATAATATACACTTTATTTGAGAGGATTTGAATACATATGGGATACTTGTCGAAGTGGGGACTTGTGATAACCGGATATTGGTTATTACGAGTAGGAATGAAGTATCCTATTGGAGTAGGAGAAGAGGATTGTTGATGAGAAAGTTGTATTAGTTCAGTTGTACAGTATCGAAATATGGATTTATTTAAATCGGGGTTTAGACTTGAACGCTAGTCTATTTATGTACCGGAAACCGGTTTGTAATGAAGTAGAAAAGATGATATACGTGAACATATGATGTATTGGATTACTCGATATTGTATACCACTACTTTCTATACTGTATTAATCATATGTTTTAATATTCGTCAGCTAATAAATGTAGTTATTATTCTAAGATGATATACATGTGATTATTAGTTATGAATCATCACCGCTGAATCACTAGTTATTATAAACAAACAATATACTCATATTATGATGCTATTTTTCTATGGTCAAAGCTTATTATCAAAGCTAGTATACTTTTTAAAATTAAATTTGTATTTAATATATTTTTCTTATACAAAATATTTAATTTTATTTTATATTTTATAACTTTGCTATTTGATACCCTTTCTAGTCTATTTTCAAACTTACTAATTAATTATGTATTATATTTTCAAATACAAATAATAATTTATAATAATTGCTATATATGGACCATGAGAAGATATTGTGTAAACAACTAAATACGCTATTGTAGTAGAGCATCATTGTTAATGTCCTCCTATTATCGCACGTGGTTGTTATACGCGTAGAACAATAGAGCCATTGTTATAGAGCTATTGTTATAGAGCTGTTCGATACTTAATGGGGGTTACAGACCTATTCCGCGTACAAGGGAGGGTACATGCAGGCCTGCATTGTCATAAGAGGCCTTAGTATATGTTTACTTAGAGAGAATAACTCTGTCTTGTAACAGCAGGCTATCGATGTATACATTTGTTTACTTGTGTCCATTGTGAGACTTCAAAGTAACTCTATTGTTTTCATTGTTTATATTTAGGGTAATGCTAATAGCTTTATATCATTTTTATGATATTATATACATATAAATATATATACATATAAATATAAATATATATATATATATATATATATATATATATGTAATATTAATTTAACTATACGTGTTATTGAATAACTGATGAATAGTTACATTACAAGCAATTTATATTAACTATATATAGTTTACTTTCGATAACTGTAAACATGCCTAGTGTTATATCGAGATTTCGTTATATTAATATAGCATTATATCGAGATGTCGTTAATATACGTCTAACATAAGCAATACTAATGTATTTAAATAAAGGATTTCATTATAAGGGAGTTGTTGTACCTCACTTATTACAGTTTGTCTGCGTACCTGAAGAGGCTGCACGAGGTCATGTGATAGTGGTACTATAGTATACCACAGGAGGTCATGTGCTAGTGGTACTATAGTATACCACAGGAGGTCATGTGATAGTGATACTATAGTATACCACAGGAGGTCATGTGATAGTGAGACTATAGTATACCACAGGAGGTCATGTGATAGTGGTACTATAGTATACCACAGGAGGTCATGTGATAGTGGTACTATAGTATACCACAGGAGGTCATGTGATAGTGGTACTATAGTATACCACAGGAGGTCATGTGATAGTGGTACTATAGTATACCACAGGAGGTCATGTGATAGTGGTACTATAGTATACCACAGGAGGTCATGTGATAGTGGTACTATAGTATACCACAGGAGGTCATGTGATAGTGGTAATATAGTATACCACAGGAGGTCATGTAGTAGTGGTACTATAGTATACCACAGGAGGTCATGTGATAGTGGTAATATAGTATACCACAGGAGGTCATGTGATAGTGGTACTATAGTATACCACAGGAGGTCATGTGATAGTGATACTATAGTATACCACAGGAGGTTATGTAGTAGTGGTACTATAGTATACCACAGGAGGTCATGTGATAGTGGTACTATAGTATACCACAGGAGGTCATGTGATAGTGGTACTATAGTATACCACAGTATGTCATGTGATAGTGGTAATATAGTATACCACAGGATGTCATGTGATAGTGAGACTATAGTATACCACAGGATGTCATGTAGTAGTGGTACTATAGTATACCACAGCATGTCATATGATAGTGGTACTATAGTATACCACAGGATGTCATGTGATAGTGGTACTAT
Organism: Osedax fenrisi; assembly: GCA_964019155.1. NCBI lineage: Eukaryota > Metazoa > Annelida > Polychaeta > Sabellida > Siboglinidae > Osedax > Osedax fenrisi. The sequence goes on from OZ025242.1 coordinate 38,725,446, forward strand.
AGTATACCACAGCATGTCATATGATAGTAATGTTAGTGATACGACAATGATATATGAACATAACCATAGAGGACATATATCTTAACATAGGCGTATAGTGTTTTATAAAGGTTATTAGGTCGAACTGCGTTAATAATGTATGTATTAAATGTCATATTATAATACTATGTTGTGTATACCATATATGGTTATACTGAATGATTACTTTTACCAGAACATATAAGAGTTAATGATATGTGAGGTGGTATGGGATGGTATCGGGTTTTAGAAGCTTTGAATAGAAAGTGAATTATGAACGATACAAGTTATTAAATCAGTAATATAGACAGATTAGCTCGAATAATAGAGTGATCAGTATTGTTCGGTACAAGTGTTTAACATTAAATCAGCAGCATGTAAATTTAACCTATTAACAATTTAGGATATCATTTAAAGATAAACAAAAGGCTAATATAAGCAATACTAGAAGCGATAACGTATCATTGTGGAATAGCACGAGTGCTATAGCACTATAGTAACATATTACTATAGTAACATATTAGATATAGCGTAGTCTACATTGATGATATGGAAGGCAGAACAGAGACACACAGTATAAACATACTATGATGACCTTGAGCACGTATACCCACGTCGGAGAGATACACTAGTATGGGGTAGCATGTACTATACACAATCGAGTAGCACTTGGTAGTAAGGTGTAGTATTGTCAGAATTGGCAAAAACCCTACAAATCTAAGTAATATGTGTGAGGTTTTTGGGTTTTTGGAAGTTTTTCTATGGTTTATGGGGTTTTTCAGGGGTTTTTCTGAATCTTAAATTTAAAAATTTAAAAATTAATTTTATAGTTAAATTATTTATTATAAATACATTTGTTAGATATTCTCTTCTTTTTCTATATCATCAATTTCCTACAATAAATGTATTATAAACAAGTTATATAATTATAAATAATAACACTTTGATAATTATTTAGTAATTAGTTTCTATATAATATATTTTTATTATAATTTTATTGTATGAATCATATTATATGAATAGATTATAAAAACTACATTTTAATTGCAATTATTATTAATTATGTTCTATAAATATTATATGAATAGAATATTATATTTCTATTCAGAAGCTCACCTACTTTTTTTGATTACCTTTTTTGGGAAAAATATTTGTATTTATGGAAAAATATATATATTATATAAATTATATAATATAATATTGTTGTAATATATATTAATATAATGGTTAATGACATTGTAAATTGTAAAATGACAAGTATTCTAAATGATTTATATTATAATATATAAATATAAATAATTAATATATATTTGAAATATAAGTGTATATAATAATACTATTTATTCATTGAATCACATATAATAATAGAAGATATAAATAGTAAAAATGTGTACAATATAAATATATATATATATATATATATATATATATATCATTATTAACTTACTTGTAAATTAATTAAAATGTGATAATTATTAAAATTATTATAATAATAATTAATTATATACTAAAACCCAGAAATAATAATGAAAACAAAAATGAAAAACCCCCAAAAACCAAAAAACCCCAAAAACCCCTACAATTATCAAAAGGTTTAAACCCAAAAACCCTATCTCTGCCAACCCTGAGAATTGTTAAGTGATGAGAGAATATTATTAACGTTAAGGTTAAGTTATATCTCAGTGGCAGTTAGGCAACATGGTAGGTAGTCATACTTTGGGGACTGGGTCTATAGAATCTAGTATATATAGTATAGATACTATATATAGTCGGAAATAATATAATTAACCAATTGAATACGAGAAATACGTTGAATATGAATTGAAAGTGGTTAAGATTTAGCAGGATTTTATATATTTATATAATTAAGATCAATGGATAAATTATTAATTATAGGAGTTATATAGAAGCTATATATATATATATATATATATATATATATATATATATATATATATTTATATATATATTAAACTAGGAGGAGCTATAGAAAATATACGAGATGCACGAATGAGTGTGATAAAAGGTAATGGTAACATTAGCATAGATGATTAATACCTATTTAGGGTTATAAATTAAACAAGAATCAGAGTTATAATAGACATTATAGTTATGTTAATAGTTAATGTTAATAGGAGATGAAATTTGAATGTGTAGATTTATTAAGTTGATTTATTAAGTTGATTTTATGTGTCTTAAAAGTTGGTCATTAAAATACGCAGATTGAAGTATTATTTAAATATGCGTATCAACAATAACAATATTAAAGGTATATTATTATTATTTTTGTTATATAAACTTGACCCCTATAAACGTCTATAGTTTTCATTGAGTCAATAACCTTTATATTATTATATATGTATATATGCGGTTTCTGTGGAATCGTTGATAAGCGATATGTCCTTTGTTCGACTCCATGTAGTATACATGTAGTTATAGTTATGTGTTCGCTTAACAAATGAGAAATTAGATAAGATAGCTATAAAATGTACAAGTTTATGTAATGCTAAGGGATCTATTTGTATTATATACCGAACTATTACTATTAGCAGGTTTAGAATTGCAAGAGTTGCGCGGTACAAGCATTACTGTTTATCATTTTATTGCATAACTGCATACATTGTAATTTAATACCTATTAATACATTAAGCACCGGCGACTTGTTACTCGAAAATATAACTTTTTATATATTTTAGGCGGCGACTTGTTACTGCACTTGATGCTGTGCTTGATGCTAGCGGTGTGTACACGGCTTTACTGCACTTGATGCTAGGTATACATTATTATGTGTGTCCATATAGCGAGCATCAAGTACCGCATGTGTGGCGACTTGTTACTAGAGGCCGGCGACTTGTTACCGGGTATATTTATCAAAATGGAACGAGTTGAATTTGACGGCGACTTGTTACTAGAGGCTGGCGACTTGTTACTGCGCTTGGTACCGCGCAAATAGCTGTTCACATAGCGAGAATCAAGCACCGGCGACTTGTTACTCGAAAATATAACTTTTGAAATATTTTAGGCGGCGACTTGCTACTGCACTTGATCCTGTGCTTGATGCTAGCGGTGTGTACAAGGCTTTAGTATTTCATTTATTCACATATGTGTGTGTGTGTGCGTGCGTGTGTGTGTGAATATATGATTGTAGTTTATTGTGCGCATGTGTATGCGGTTATATTGACGTATGATGTTCCCTATGATCATAGTACTGATGATGCGCATGCATTATCACTAGTAGTGTTATCAGTATTATTATCATCAGTACTGATTACACCGGATGTTGTTATCACCACGGGGAGAATGGACAATATACACCTGTCATCGGACCGTCACGGTATGCGTCACTGTAGTGAGACGCGGCTTTATTAATCATTATCATTGTTGATGGTATCCGTATGTTAGTGCACTCTGAATGTCTGTATACATTGAACAATCGTCTGATCAATAAGTAATGCGCATGCCCAGCTAGTTCATCACTCTATCAGTGTAGGTACCGTCTATATGTACGACTTACATTGCATGCATGCAATTGTTTGTCGGGCTACATCTATAGCTGCACGACGTACAATGTAAGTCGTACATATAGATGGTACCTACATTTATGCATAAATTCCGTTTTAATATACTTATTTATCCTTATAAAACACTGAACAGTATAAATGTACTGTGATACTACTGTAAAGGATCTACAGTAATGTTAAAAATGTAGACCAAATAACTATGCAGAACTTTACTTTTGATGTCCTGTATATACCCTGCTCAGTAGTATAATATATTACTGATCAGGACATCTACAGTAGCATCACAGTAACATTTGTATAGCTATACATAGAATGTAGAACTTTACTTTTGTGTCCTTTATATACCCTGCTCAGTAGTATAATATATTACTGAGCAGGACATCTACAGTAGCATCACAGTAACATTTGTATAGCTATAAATAGAATGCAGAACTTTACTTTTTGTGATCTTTATACCCTGCTCAGTAGTATAATATGTTACTGAGCAGGACATCTACAGTAACATTTTCATATATATAAAAAAAATGCACAATTTTACTTAAATTGTCCTGGGGATACTTTGATCAGTAGTATAACATGGTACTGTACAGGAAATTATTAATAAGTATATATATATATATATACTTGTTTCAATATAGAAAGAATAACATATTATACCTTTTAATTATTTTAATATATTGATTTAATTTTTATTTATGCAAATTAATTATTAATTATTATTTTACTTTTATATTTAAGTTAATATACTGCTTTTAATAAATAAAATATTATTCTAAAAACTAAAATTATTTAAGTAATCCTATGTATTCTTCTAAATTATCATAATCTCATTAAATTGACACATTGAACTACACTTTTAATCGTAATTATATTGATAATATAATTGGAAATCATGTTGAACTAATTGCTCAATATTGAATATATAGCAATTGAATATTGATTAAAGTGTACATATTAAAATGTTATTATTATTGAATTTAGAATTTAGTTTAGAACTTAAGTTAATTAGTTACCATTGACTTAAGTTGAACTTAAATTTTGAACTTAAGTTTTTGATGTAAGTTGAATTCTGGGTTATTATATATAGGAATAGAAAATACTTTATATGACCCTTATTGTCTATACCAGGATTAAAAAATCCTTTATTTTGTCCTTATTTATCCTTAGCAGGATTAAGAAAGTTCGTTATTCAGTCCTTATTTATCCTTAGCAGGATTCAGAAAGTCCGTTATTTTGTCCTTATTTGTTCTTACCAGTATTCAGAATGTCCGTTATATTGTCCTTATTTGTCCTTACCAGTATTCAGAATGTCCGTTATTTTATCCTTATTTGTCCTTAGCAGGATGCAGAATGTCCGTTTTTAGTCCTTATTTGTCCTTAGCAGGATGCAGAAAATTCGTTTTTTAGTCCTTATTCGTCCTTAGCAGGATGCAGAAAATTCGTTTTGTAGTCCTTATTTGTCCCTGCTTACATGTATAATAGATAGGCCGATTGTTACAAATAAGGACTCCTGCAGGAGTCCTGTGCAGTACTAATTGTTTTTCGGGAGGTTTACGCGCCCTTGTGGGTACGTACCTGATATGCTATAGGTACGTGTGTATACGTGTATTTGTGTGCACCTACACACACGTATGTGTGACGTACTGTATGGGATGCTCAGTATTATTAGTTATTAGTGTGAGTTAACACTCTGAGGGTTAACACTGTGAGGGTTAGCAGTGTGAGGGTTATCATAGTATTAAGTAGTTATCTAGTGATGCATCTCGTTTATCTAGCTATCGCCGAATATGTTATATGTTTTATCTTTCACCATGTTATTGAGACAACATTTTAACCTATATTTAATATTATCTTATAACTATATGAAAATATACATTACTATATAGTGTTACTTGATCTGTGCGTGCATTCCTTGATTCATACATTTCAACTCAAGAACATGAAATACGGTCAAGTGCGTAACTGTTTCATGCATATTAATTATATCATATATTATTTTACATGTTAAAACAATTATAATTGATTAATAATACTCTATATAAATCTCTAAAGTACAATATCTTAATAATACAAATTAATATCACTAACTAGTTAACTAGTCCCATGACGAGTCGTCGTAGGGGGAACATGATATGGTGTCATGCACAACTTCTTCAAACTATAACGGTATTTCGTTAAATCAAGTACGGATCGGGTTGACATACCGGTCCACTCTTAGACATCGTACATCCACTTCCTTTTAAGGCCACCTATTTTTCTTATACCTTCAACATGATCTTGTAAAATAGTATTTTCCAATGTGGCATGTCTAGACACATAGCCAAACCAACTAATTGTTTTACTTTTACGTAAAACACGTTCATGTGTACCAATTCTAGATATCATTTCCTCATGGATATATACATTTGTCTTTCGTTGTCTATAGACAGTCTATATATATGTGATGTTTAGCATTATTATATGTGACTTAGATTCAAAAGCATTCAATCGTTTCTTAGATTCTTCGAGAGGAGTCCATGTTTTTCAGCCGTACAACATAATGGATAGAATTAAGGAATAGTAGAGGTTGAATTTAATTTTAAAACTTATCTATCTACTTCTCCAGATCATTTCTAATATTACCATTATAGATGTGGCTGTAGTAATTCTTATTGCTATTTCGTTTTTGCTATTAGCATTGTATGTTAGTATGTTTTTTCCATACGTGTTTATTATCAGATTATTACTATTATAATTATTCGGATCAGGATCATTGACAAAAATCTTACTCTTTTCATGCCTTATTTCCATTCGAGATCTAGATACACTTTTTGCTAGCGAGTCTGTGTGTGTATTTGTAGTTCATTAGATGAACCTGTTATGAGATATATGTCGTCTGCAAAATGAAGATTTCTGATACGTCTGCATTTAATAGATATAGTAGAGTCATGATCTTTTAGTGTATCTTGCATTATCTTTACACAAATATGTTAAATAACGCAGGAGATAACAAGCAATATTGACGAACACCTACTGTGATTGACAATGTATCTCCTATTTGATTATTTACTAGTAGATTATTATTTACTCATACTGAGCTTCCTGAAGAGGTATACAAAGCTGCAGCTCATCATGATATCATATCGATTAATTCCTTAATTATTCCATAGGTTGTCATTGTATGCCATAGCCCCGCATGCAATACTCGGTCAAAGGCTTTTTTGAAGTCTATGAAGTTATGACATAAAGGTCTATGTTGGTATATATGTTTTTCCATCAGCAATATACAATTTAATATCTTTTCTACAGATATTAAATTAGCTTCTGTTTTTACTGAAGCCAGCTTGTTCATCTGCAAGGATTGTTTTCGCATATGGTATTATGTGGTATTATATTTAGTTTCCCATATTTGTTGACACAATTCTCTGAAGATTCTGGTCATTATGGGTCCACCCGATTTAATTAATTCACCAGGAATATTATCATTACCAGGCTTTTCCCACTCTTTAGGCTTTTTATCGCTAATTCAATCTCGGAGTTTAGAATCAGTAGTCCTTCATCGTTATCTATCTTTAATGAATACAAAATGAATATAGGTCTTATATATACATTTAAATATATATATATATATATATATATATATATATATATATATATATATATATATATATATATATATATATACCTACTAATATATTAATTAACTACAAATATACTTTATTATGTATTTTTCTTAATTTTTAATTTTTCTAACTTTAATGTATTATTTAATCTTTATTTTGTTAATTTCGTATTTTGATCATTCATTATATCGTTCTTTCGTTAACGTGTGTGAGGTTACATCTCCTCTGTTATATTTAACGAATGGTATGCTTAGGGTTGTCCTACATTTGTGTACATTAATATATCAACCAACCAATAAGCATTATAGTATATGCTAACATACTATACTATGTATAGTAGAGTATATATATATAGAAGTGGACCATAAAGGAATGGACCGGTAAAAGTATTGACGAAACTCAAATGATGGCACATAAGATAAAGGAATGGAGAGTATTTGTTGTGAACGTGACGCGCCCCCACGGCTACCCATGCTAAGGGACCAATGTATCAAGGTATATATGTATGTATCATACTATATATTAATGACTGTGCACTACCTAATAATATTATTGCTAATAATGAAACGGGTACCAGTCTCGCAATCTATGAATACCACATGTACATCACACGACGACATCGCTAAGGACATAATGATATAGACTGCCGGTAGTATCGCTTACCTTACACACACACACATACGTCGTGACCCATACATCTTATAGGTGCATGTCGTAACCTGAGTGTGTAATGTGGGCGTGTCAATCAAGTCATCCCCACGAGTGCAGCACATCCCTGATATGTATGTAAACGTGACGCTTTCTCCTGTATTGATTAATATGTCTCATTGAATAAACATGATATACAATATGTATATACATATATATAATATATATATATATATATATATATATATATATATACATATATATATATATATGTATATATATAGATTTATATATATATATATATATATATATAGATTTATATATATAGATTTATATATATATACATTGTTTACCTCATACCATAGGCGGGATATGATTATAGACGCGGAATTTAAAAAAAATGCTATATCTGTTATAAAAAATATTTGCACCTGTATGTATATATATATATTCTAATATTTAATTTTATATATATTTTATACATTTTGGTGATGATATTCCATGAAATACACATCTCTCTCTACTGCAATACCTATTATTTATATAAAAACTATTATTAGATATTCAATATTAAATATAGTCTGTTTGATATTATTTCCTTACAAATATATTTATAACAATGATTTATACATTACTGTAGGCGTAGCATATATTTTACATATATATATATATATATATATATATATATATATATATATATATATATATATATACTTATAATTATAATATATATATATATATATATATATATATATATTGTATTTTAATGAACATATTAATTAATCGTTATAGAATGCAACACGCTTTAATATAAACAATTTGTGATATTTTTATATATATATATATATATATTTATTAATATTGTATACTTTCTATTGTAAATATTTATATATTATTATTTCATATATATTTTATACAAATAATTAATTATATACTTTAGGTTAAATTTATATAATTAATGATTTAATTAATTATACATTTAATGATATTTACAGTAATATATATTATACTGTTATCTGTTAACTTGTATTCAATATAGAAACATATTTTAAATTGAATTACTCTCATATATACTTTATTCTATAACATTTAAAGTAATTGTATACGCATTCATATATTACCTATTGTGCACGTTCTAAATTGAATAATAAAGTAAGCCTAACATTAATACTTTAATAAATACGATAGATTTATAGTTTTCCTTTAGATTTGTAAATACAAGTAGGTAATATGGCTATATAATTGTAAAATGTAATTGCCTATATGGTTTATACCTAACTTATATGTCTACCTGTATCCATTAACTAAAGTATACGTACTATGAAGCAGCAATGTGGATATGAGTATCACGGTTATCATGGTAGCGCGTATGCAGATAAGTATTATAAGCCAACTATATAGTAAGATTATATAGTGTATATACCTTTAGGACCTGTGGAACCTTTAGGACCTATAATTTCTATAGTATAGGTTATTAAATATCACCAACTTAGAGATATGTGTCGCTCAGAATTGCAAAGGTCAGGGGCACTAAATAAACTTACGTTACTTTGGTGGTCTAGTGTACAACCTTTTTCAAGTGAAATTTCCTTCGATCAACTTTTTAGTCAATATCATTATATGGGAACATGGAGCTTAAGAACGAACACGAGATGTGGTCCTAATTAACCTGAATATGCATAGGGATGCTCATGGCTATACTGTCACTATCGAAATAGCCTACACTGTCTGAGTTATCGTTCACCGGTGTCAGATTCAGGTCGCTAAAGATATGCTTCTACACACCAGCTGACCATTGTTACGTAACTATTAGGCAAGTCAGCATTGTTGTGCAGTGGACCGTGGAAGCAACAGTGCTGCATGACTCCTTATATACCATATGATACTACGATATTGGATCGTGAATACATTGAAAGACATTGTTAAAGTAATCAGGAAAATCACCCTACCCGGTAAGGTATAAATTCTTCATTTTTTAGTTCGTTATTTAGTTAGTATATTGTTTATTTGTAATAGTTTGATACAATAAACTAATTGATAATTGAAGTTCGTAATTCATTGGTATAACTATATAATTATAATAATTAATTTCCTTATCATTAATACTATTACATATATGGTAATATATTCTAGAAGATAGATGTAGATGTAGTCATAGTCACTATACCGTATAGTATATTTATATAAATTAATACCTATACACGTATACGTGTAGGTGTATACATGGTACCATTCTAATAAATATCTAAACTTCTTGCCCTCTCCATAATACACAAGAGATTGCATGCCTACACCACTACTATATTACATACGAACGTTGACATGGTGTGCTATTATTGTCGTATGCTTAGGTGCCTGTCGTATCATTTGAATATTGTATCTATATATATCGATTTATATTAATTATAATATTATCATAACACATAAATAATGTACTTAATAGATATTTATCACTGAAATAAAACAAGTAATGCCCACAGAAAGTGCACAAGGGAGTTAACATTTCCGATGACGATACTGAGCCTCATTATTAATTCAGTTCAGAATCGCGATTTGTGATTTATATCAAATACCACTCATTTAATGTGCATGTTAATATAGGTATCACATGGGCATATAGGTATCATGTGACAATGCAGGTATTAATAAAGGTAATGGAATCAGAATAATAAACTAAGTGATAAATCTCAGACATGTTAATTAAGTAAAACGTATTCATAATATAACGTATATGTACATACTAGGTACCATACAACATATACAGATCCACGGGACACTCTATAGATAGAGGTCCACTCAATATATATATATATATATATAATAACACATATTGAAGAACATTTAACACAATACGTACTAATGAATATAACCGATGCCAATACTTGCAACATATATTCATATGAATGAATGAATTCAGTTTATATACAAAGTCTAAAGAAGATCATTGCAGATGATCAGCTATTTATTTTCTTATATACTGACATTAATTAACGAATGAATTAGTTTATTTAGATAAGCAACATTGCAGAAGCCCTCTCTGAAGCCCTCTCTGATATGATGTATCGAACAAACAAAGAAAAACAAATGAACATAATTATGTTTATATTTATATATTTAAATACTGTTTAAACTAAGTATAATACAACATGTTATATTAATTATTTATATATAATATCTTATTTATATTAAATATGATTATTATGTTAACATATTAACAGATATTATATATAAATAATTAATATAAATTTTGTATTATACTTAGTTTAAACAGTATTTAAATATAATTTTAAAACAATACAACGATTGTTTCTTGCATAGATCATATGGTGAGGTATCGGATGCACGAGGAACACTTGATAAGAAGGCACCCTAATTGAATCTATTTCTAATAGTATATATATATCTATTAATAATCGGATGTTATGAGTTACTTGGATATGATTTGACATTTCGGAAGATTGTTGAGATATCCAGGCTTACCTAATGACAATTTTGTCGAGCTAAACTAATAAGATGTGGTTGCATCGCTTTCGAAATGAGAGCCACATAAGATTATGTTGATACATATTATAATATTATAGTACTTATAAATACTACATGTAATACATAGCAATAAGCGTACGACGGTTGTCGAAGATTCGTATTGAAAATAAGGAATATAGAAGCGCGAATAATTCTGTCTAGGGGAAATATGGGTAATGGGCTTACTTTAGATAATGTTCTATAACGTTATTAATATTAGTTCTAATTTGATAATTTTTCAATATAGATACATCTTATGATATACAAGAGGACTGCCGAATCATTTTTTCATTTTAGCGTATCTAATTAAAATTATTAAGGTGGCCACATTACCCATGGAGGGTTATGTAAAATAATATAATATATATATATATATATATATATATATATCTGGTTATGAATCATAACTCATGATGTAGTAGATGTAGATTCAATAAACGTTTTCATTTAATGACGCACGCAATATAATCAATATATATATATATATATATATATATATATATATATAAATATATATATATACAAATATGTATTGCAGATCATATCTTTAATATGATTGGATTAAATCATCGTGAAGTGGCCACATTACCCGCTAAAATATGGCAAAATTGCCCGATTCTAGGTATCTAGCTATATACGCTATATAATAATAAATATTACTCACTGAAATAAATGGATTACACACTTTTTACTGTTGTATTTAAAAAATTCTTTAATATCCAACTTTAATTTTCAATTTATATTATATATTAGTGATTTAATTTATATTTACTAAACATTTATTTCAATTTTTAAAAAGTAAATCGATGTATTTGTATATTTTACATAATTTGTATTATAGATATACAAATTATTTGTATTTATTTGAATAATACTTACCAATGCGCATATGTCATGTATACATTTTTTTGAATGGACTTATAGTTTATGAGATACGCCAACTAGCTACATTACCCTCCCGGCCATATTACCCATCTTTCCCCTACATTATTGATATCAGTATACTTGATGTAACTAAAAACAGATATATGTATGTATACTATATGTTGCTATTATTATTGTTGTTATTTTATTTTGGTGGAGTCCTTTCATCCCAGGAACTTAGATGAAGTTTTCACTTATAACCATATATGGCTCTAATGTTACTTCGAAGCCGCTATCATGTTAAGGCATCCATGGTTTTAACGAGAGCCGATCATTTATTTATACACAATTATATAAGATCACTTCTAAATAATATTTTAAGGTCCATTTTATAAAATTAATTAATGGTCCGGACGAGGCTCAAACCTGAGTCCTACTGCTTGTGTCTCTGAGGCCTTAACCAATTAGATTATAATATATTCTAGATAATACTAGAAATTGTTGAGTGATATGCCTAGAACAATGGTTTCTAATATTACCGATCCTACTTGAATAAAAGTTTGCAGATTGTATTTAAAAAATAGTGAAATATATAGCGTATCAGTTACATGGTTGAGAGCAGTGGAATATGATTTTCTATACATCACTTTTGCAGGGTTCTATTAAAATGTTATTCTTAAATATAAGTTGGTGACTTACAATTTCCATTATTTTAATAATTATGAGAAGTTAAGATATGGGTCATAGTATCATCAGGATCATGGATGAATAACAAGATACACAATAAGACATACGATTGAATTATAAAGTTATTTAGATATTGGGTTATGTCATTATCAATGATTTGATTTAGTATTCTTTATCGTACCTGAATATTAAAAAATATATATATATATATATATATATATATATATATAAATTATATACTGACAATATATCAATATATTATTAAATGTACATTATGAATATTATTTTATTATAATTAAAGCATTGAAGAAAAGTATACCTAATACATTATTATAATAATATAATATAAATATAAACTATAATTATATTCACAATTTGTCGATAAAACTTAGAAACCACGAAGAAAAAATGTTCGTATGTTTTAATTAAAAATAAATATATTTAAATAATTCTGTCTCACTGCGCAGTGCGCATGTATCATCTACTAATACAATTGCATGGGTTAAACGTATAGAATATTATACATACTTTATTATTTAATATTTAATTAACATTTAATATTAGTGGAACATTTCTACCTAAAATACATTTAAAATGTATTTCATTATATGATATAAATAAATTAACTGAATGAACTGAATGAATAGTGAATCTAAATATTACTACGATTAGATACATAATTAAACATTATTATTAATAGATAATGTAAATAATATATTTAAATAATACTTAATCATATATAGTATTTTACATACATTATTAAAAGACATGGTATCCGCATAACGAAAGGGCAGTTCTCTCGTTCACTTACATGCTCTTACATTCTGAACTAGTAATCGTCAAGCAATCACTAATCTTAAATATGCACAATATAAAGTATAACACATATAATTCAAACTATAACACATACATATGTGCATACATACATATGGTATATATGATACTTTTAGTATGACGTCATACTGAATGAGGTTAAATAACGTAAGAGTTTGTTTAGTATCTTAAATTGTCTTAATTTTCCAATAAATTAAGTATTTATTATAATATAACAGAATTTTCTATTATAATTATAATTTATATAATCCATATAACGACATTTATGTATGCCATATATGTTCACTATTTCCCTAATGTAACTGTGATATGTTCAACTATATATAGGGGAAAGTCTCCGATTACCGACCACTAAATCACTATGTGTAATACTTATTCAATATTCAAGATATTTATTTGAAACTTTGTAAGTAATTTTTAATTTTTTATATAATTATATTGACAAGAATAAACCGGGGGTTGGTAATTGTATACATGTGCCTACTATCGACACCCTTCTCCTATTCCCGACCAACTAAATTATTTTAATATTATAATATCCAATCAAAATAGCAAACATAAATAGATATAAAAAATACACGCAATTTATATATCATTGAATTTAAGTTTTAATATACATAATAAATTAATAATGTAACTTTATATTTCTATATTAAACTTTTAAATTTACTGAATATGAATATAACTACATATACTAAAGAACCATTGTATAGTATTATTGACGCTCTTTAAAATACACTATTGACAGGTTAAAATATTACAAATACAAAATATAAATAATTTCAAAGTAAAAAAAGTATCTATTTTTATTGGATATTATAAATCACATGGTGTCGGTATTACTGTAATTTAGGGGATCGGTAATAGGAAAATAATATGGGTTGCTATAACTAAGATATATTGGTTAATACTTATTAAAATTATAATATATTAATAATTTTTATAAACATTTTATTGATCGACAATATTATGTGCAGTATTAAGTTTTCTTTTAATTAATAGAGTATTTACAATGATTTAAAATAAGTTATCATTCAAATATTTAAAAAGTAAAAACAGAATATTACATTTTATCAAATAACAATTGTAGGATTGAATATTTTTTTAAACAAAATACGTATTCATATTTAACATTAAATTACTAATAGTTCATATATATATATATATATATATATATATATATATATATATAATTTTTTGATATCCATCATATATAACTATAGTTACTTAGATACGAGAGGGGGTCGTAATTGGAGACTTTCCCCTATATATATATCAATAGGCTATCATAAATTGGCATTACTGGAGATGCTTTAAAAATATTAATTCTAGTTGTCAAAGATACTATTTATCCTTTGAAATACATAATAGAACAAACACAAAATGTGAAATATCATATATATATATATGCGGATGACATTCAAATTTACGGTGAATCTTGACATTATTTGATTACACATTAGAGAATTATTGCTACTATTATTTAAGTGAATAAATAAACTTTAAAATTATAATTATATATATATCTTAGATAAAAATGAATTGATATAATTTTGTAGCCTACTATATTTATATATATTTTTTTAATCCAAAATAATTAAATTGAAGTAGAATTATATTTGAAGTCTATGATATTGAAATATATAAGAATATATATATATATATAATTAGGTCACGGAACTCTAGATAACTAGTAGTATTAAGTCGGCAATGTTTAATACTTCTCTAATGTTTAATAAAACTAATATTTTATTTGTTAAACAATTACAACAATTTTAAATTATCATGCTTTTAATTTTGTAAAAACAACAGATTCTCATTCACAATATATTACTTGTATAATACACATCGATTAATCAGTATAGCTAGTTTATATTAATTAGTAAACAGTCATACAAATAGAGTTATTGCATAACATAAATTATCTACAATAGATTAAATATATGATTACATAATATAATGAAACAATGAACATTAATCAATATCCTGATGGGTATTTCCAGATGAAATCTAAAAATGAATCAGTGGAATAACTCGTTAGTTGTAAATAAATAATATACATGTAATATAAGTGTACACTGTAAACTGTACAGGTATATATATATATATATATATATATATATATAGTGCAGTATAATAATATCATTATAATAGTATGGTTTATTTGAATACTAAACAGGATACTATAGTAATATATATATATATATATATATATATATATATATATTAAGATAATATATAGGTTGAACTACATGTATATGGGCATGTATTTATCGTCATTAATTCATAGGTTTTCATTTGTAAACATTACATAATTAGTACATAATCATCGTGTGCCTGTACACTGTACACGATACAGTATACAGTATACAATATATATTATATACCAACTATATATCAACATATATTTTACTCAGTAATGATAGCTATATATTTGTATATGTATTAAATAATATATTAATTTTATTTTGTCTAATGTATTGTGCAATTGTATCTAAAAGCATAGCATAGCTATTAGAATTATTATCATGTAATAATGGAAAGTATATTATTGAAGACATTTTTTTAACATCAATACATTTAGAAGGATAAAGGATAGTTACAATGTACACAATTGTAGATATTACTCATTATGTAATATACAAGGTAGATAACAATAGTTACATCACCCATAGGGTTGTACGTTTGTTTGTTAGTTATTAATCATAACGTAATAACTATTATTGAGTAAGTAAGCTGTTATCATTAATCTTTTCATTATCCCAAGTAACACATACCTATTGATATGTTCACATCGGTAAGTATTCTCGTGAGATACTAATGATTACATCACATACATACATCACATACATACATACATTGATACATACATACATTGATACATATATGTATACATACATTGATACATACATACATATATGTGTATACACACATATATATATATATATATATATATATATATATATATCTATATATATACACATACATACATACATACATACATACATACATATATGTATACATACATACATACCTACATACATGCATACCTATATACATACATACACACTTACATCAGTGCATGAAATATGGATTTTTCACTGTACTACTAGAAGTAAGGGTTCTTTGGACAATAATTTTAGTCCAAAGAACCCCATAATGTTGACAAGGGGTTCTTTGGAATCGTAAAATCAAAAGAACCCTAAATACGAAATACATATATGATAAAAGGGTTCTTTGCAATGATCGAAGTATAAAGAACCCTATGATTTGTATATAAGGTTATTTGTACTCGTATAATTAAAAGAACCCTTTGCTATTTCTAATGATAATGATAATACTATGTTAATATGTAATGTGTAATATATTTACACATATTATTAAAATTAAAATGTTATATTAATATATTTATATACATTTTTGTAAACTAGTTATATAAATAATATTTGATAAAAATCAAGTAATATATAATTAAACCTATTATTAATATTTAAATTACTATTCTAATTTTAAATATTTATGATGAATTCATGAATGCATTAATGCAAATATATCCAATTTAAATAATTCTGGTTTACTATTCAGCCACGCATAAATATTTCGCTTTTTACTAAAGATTTCCGTGGAGAGGAATAATTTAATAAGTATTATTACATTTTTCTATCCCATATTTGAATTAGTATACTATATTAGTATACTATATCAAATTTATATTATATATTTTATATATACATATATATATATATACTAAACTTTATTTATATTATAATAAGGAACCAAAAAGTCTAACGTTATGTATATATATTCTTATATATTTATAATTCCAAAAAATAAAAGGGTTATTATATATTTACAATTCCAATGAACATATATACATAATATCCAGAAAAGGTTATTTAGGTTATTTTTGTCCAAAGAACCTCACATCGTGTATAGAGTCATCCAATGAACATTTTATTCGGGGGGGGGGGACATTTGTAAATATAAATTTAATGTAATGTTTTCTTTGATGTTTATATACATTATATTTACATAATATTTTATTCAAGAATGCTAAAAAACGTTTTAAAATCAGTAAAATGTAATATATTTAAATTTCTAATTGAAAGAGTTGATATGTTATTCGAAACATATATTTTTCCTAGATAATTTTATAAAGAACATGTTTTAAAAGATTTTTGTTAACACTTATATGTAATATTTACTTTCATAAATGTAACATATAATAAATAATATATTAAATATTCGAATTCAGTCATAAAATAAAAGTGATAAATTAATTTGTAGTAATTATAATATTTATACCCGTACATAGCCCTAATACTTAATATTTAATATTTACGATTGATATTTAATAATAAATATAAAAATAAACATTTACCTGAAATAATTCATTAATATATTATCTTTTTGCTGTGTTATTTATTTAGACATTTTAAAGTAAAATAATCAAATTTCATTAAAATATAACAGTTATTTACATTACATTAATTCATGTTGATAATTTATTAAATATATAATTAAAATAAATAGGTACATAATAAAATAAATGATAAATATATAAATTCTGATTAAACTATAGTTTATTGTATACAATGCAAACCCAAATGCAAAACTACCCTACTAACCTACAAACCTACCACGTATACAATAAATAGATACATAATAAAATAAATGATAAATATATAAATCTGATTAAATTACAATGCAAACCCAAATGCAAAACTAAAACATAACCCTATAACATTAAACTCACATTCCAGTTGTTATAATATATATATATATATATATATATATATATATATATATTGATAAGGCGTCAGACACACAAGCAGCAGGACTAGGGTTCGAGCCTCATCCGGACCATTAATTAATTTTATAAAATGGGTCTTAAAATATTATTTAGAAGTGATCTTATATAATTGTGTATAAATAAATGATCGGCTCTCGTTAAAACCATGGATGCCTTAACATGAGAGCGGCTTCGAAGGTACATTAGAGCAATATTTATGGTTATAAGTGAAAACTTCATCTAAGTTCCTGGATGGGATGAAAGGACTCCGCCAAATAAAAATAACAATAACAATAACAATTATATATATATATATATATATATATATATATATATATATATATATGAATATATATATGAATATTTAATATAATTACATTTAAATGTATGAATTAATGAAACATAGTTATAGTAGCAGTGTATAGTCAAATAAAAATAAAAATAACAATATACTCTCATATAAGTTATTGTATACAAGACGTAATTTTCTCCAAATGACTGAGTAGGGGAAAGTAACCGAATACGGACAGTGCCCGAATACGGACACTCGGTATCTCAGAAACCATAAATCCTACAAAAAATGTTTAATGAATAAAATATTCATAATTATATAAATAATCTAAAAAAGTATTTTTTATTTTTTAATTATTCAAAATATTGCTGATATATCAAATAAACTGATTTTTATATTACGTTTTTAAATTTAAGAACAAAAATCAACTTAAAACCTTCTCAAGAATATAAAAATGTATCGATATAAAATATAAAACTATATTATTAAAAAATAAAGCATTCTAAAAATTATATATATAATTTTTATATTTGTTATCAAATACTCATTAAGTTATAAGCATATATCTAGAGGTCATATAAGTCCCTAATATGTACACTCTAGATGTCTTAATACGGACACACTATAACCAATCAGCGCGCAGCGTATGAACTATTCTGATTTTCATAAAAGTCGCGTGCGTTATAATATTAATATTATAAATGAACCTACATCTAAAAATGTTATTATTTAGATACTTAAATTGTATTATTAATTAAAAAAATAATACAAATAAATAAATTACTAACTAATTAAATTAGAATAAATTATTCATAACATTAATTATAAATAATATAATTGTAATTATTCTGATTGATTCATCAATAATATATAGTTTTTCTAGTGGTATTTAGGGTATCCGTATTACAACATAGGGTATTCGTATTCGGACAAGGGTACCGAATACGGACACCCCTGTTATCTATGGATTTAAAAGATTAACTAAATTTTTAAAACCACAATAATATATATAATCATATGATATTAATATATTGTAATTTTTGAATACAAATAATGAGTCATAAAATGTTAAGACCATTTATGTGTAAAATGTCCGCATTAGGTTACTTTCCCCTAGTAGGTTATATACCTAAGTTGTTGATTTTAAAGGTTGTCCGACACTACCGGTTTCATTCGCTTTCATATTAATGGTATTTAATTAGCATTAACAGTTATTTTATTTTAAGTTTGTTTATGTATTTAATTATGTCTCATTTTCATTTAATTCTTCCATAATTGATTTCCAACTATTATCTGACTATTATTTGTTTATTATTTGTCAGTATTTTGTATATCATATTCTTGATTATTTCTCGTTATATTTATTATTTTTAAATACTCTATGATATGAAACTAATAAATGTATACTTATAAATGTTCACTGATATATTTGATGTGACATAGTTATACTGTACTGTATTATAATCGTATATGTTAGTCATATATTTATAGTTTACTTATAAAAGTTTACTGATGGGTAAACTTTTAGGTACCGGTATTCGCAAATATATATTATATTATCATGATAATAATGCATTTGAAAAGTTGGTTAAATATAAATGAATATATGATTGTATAAAATATATAAATATATATTCATAAACCTATATTCATTTATATATATTTTTGGAATACAAAATAATTAAATTGAAATACAATTATTTTTGAAGTCTATAGACTCGTATACGATATTGAGATTTATCAGAATATCTAGAATTAGGTCGCGGGACTCAAAACTAACTAGTAGTAATAAGTCGGCAATATTTAATACTTCTCTATATATAGAGTTAACTCTATAGAGTTAAATAAAACTAATATTTTATTTTTTATTAATAATTCTCAATTACATAAATTTTAAATTATCATGTTTCTAATAAACAATAACATTCACATTTACAAATTATTACTGGTTTAATATACATTGATTATTTAGTCTTGTTAGTTTATATTTATTAGTAAATAGTTATTTAATAAATTTATTACATACATAATTATCTATAATATATTAAATATATGATTACATAATACAACTAAACTTAATGTCCTGATATATATTTCCAGATGATAACTAACAATTAATCAGTTTCAATCTAAAACGGATCACTCGTTAGTTGTGATTAAATAATACACACGCACACACACACACACACATATATATATATATATATATATATGTGTGTATATATATATATAATAAACCATCACATATTTATGCTATAAATATACTATATTTCAACTTTTAGTTTACCTATAATATTACCTTAGTAATAGTAGCATAATAGTAGATATATATTTTTTATATAATATATTCGTTTGTATATTTCAAATGTATTATGCAATTTTGCCTGAAATCATAAAATAACTATTATAATTAATATTATTTAATAATGGCAAGTACTTATACATTTTTTTAATTTAAAAAATGTTAACATTATCTATAAACAATTGTTTAAATATATGATAATATACTATAATTGTATACAATAATTATATATTATAGTTATATAATATGATTGAATAATATTCTCGAATTGCTGATTTTTCTTTCATTATCTGCTCAAATGTATTCCCACAATCATCTTTTCTCTGACCATTACGAAATCCTCTACTATTTCCTCTCCCAAATAAACTCGCCTATTTACTCTCCGCTGCAATATCGCCTTATTAATAATGTCAACATTGACACATTAATCCCAGACATTTTCTCTATGCCTTCTTCTAACCACACTCTGCTCATAACTCGACTCTTAAATCACATGCCCCATTGACTATTAAATAATGTATACCATCCATGATAGTTAGCCTATAAAATAATGCACACCACCACTAAAACATCCAATATTCATCTAAACTATATCGTTTAATTTGAAATTCGATTTCACTCGAACAATCCTCAATAATCACCTCGTCCTTCGACTTCTACAATTCCCTACAACTTTATATTCCCAAATATCTAATAGATAAACCTCAAACTCTAAACAATGTCATCTTAAGGTGTGTCTTACTCTAGGTAGATCCCCTCGTGTCCATATAACACCCTTCTTACTAAAATCTACTGGCTCCCAATCAAACAATCATAATATATAAAAAACACCTGTTACTAGTTCATAATGCCTATTATAGCAAATCCTCAGACTAAAGTAGTCAATTAATAATATTAACTATTTAATAAAACATCAGTTGAATGATGCATAGGTAATACCTATTATATATAGCCTTCCATCTATTATATATAGGTATATAATAGCCTATATAAGATAGGTATATATATATATTAAATCTACAATTTGAATCTTAAAATATATTCAAATAATATTAAAATTTGTTTAAATTAATTGTGGGTGTATAATAATAATAATAATATCAGATTAAGTTAATGACCGAGATCAAAAACCCTGGTATGGTATAGAAGTTCTATTGAACTTATCGAGATACCAACCTGCTCTTGGTAATGAGAGAATAAATATAAATAAAAACGAATAAATATAAATAATATTTTACAATTCTATATTGTTCATTTGTGTTCTGTCTAATAAAAAAATCAATACAATAAAATTAAATATATCTCTCAATACCAAGAAAGCATCATGTATATAACAATAAAATAATAATAAAATATAATAAAAATATATAATAAAATATTTAAAAATGTAAAAAGCTACTAAAATAATAAATAAGTTAAACTTTGAAAAATCAAAGAAAACTAAAGATCAAAGTAAGGCTACAAAGATAAAAAATATTTATACAATACGAACAATTTAAAAGAGCTAAAAAGAAGAAAAGATAACCATGTAAATAAAATAACAAACAATACAGATAAGGTGTAAGTGATTAAATATAATTATTTAAAAGCATGTTTTTAATATGCATTGTAAAAGTATTCAAATTCGTCAAAGATGATATGGTTGTATTTAAAGAATTCCATAAACATGCGCCTTTGTAATGAATATTAAATTTCTCATGATCAAATATAATTAATTATAGTTCACCATTTGCATACTTTATACCTCTAACAAGTTTAGCTTATATATATTCAATTTACCTATAGGTAAATTGAATATATATATAATGACGTATGTATTATAATTCATATGAATTATATAATCTCACGGTTTCATTCCTCCCCAAAAACTCAATTAAGATTATGTTTATATTCATATTATGTTTCATACTCGTAATTATCTTATCATCAAAACCTGATAATATTTCGATATTTGATAATCTACTAGTCATGATTGTTAAGCATCCTATACCTAACTGACGTTGTTATCTCTTCGTTAGTATCATCTGCTAGTCAAGTATACTGGTTTATTATCTTCAGTGAATTGCGATTCTTTAAATAATGTATGTCGGTAATTTTATATATATATTACTATATATATATATAATATAATACAATATTTAAAACATTATATTATGTAATATTAAATAAAAACAATAAATATATTTTAAATATAATTGTACATTATATAAGTCATGTTGTGATGTTGTATAATAATAATATAATATATACAATAGATAAAGTAAAGTAAAATAAAATAAAATAAAAGTATTTAATTATCTATTATATTATTATAAATACATGTGAATACATGTGTCAGCATACCTAACTATCATATTATACATTATTCTACTATATATTCTACTATAGTAGACACATTTAGATTTTAAATCACTTGATACAGTGCGAGTATAACTTTATAAGAAAATGATCGAAGTATACCTATACATATACCTATATACCTATATATACACTAATCTAGATGCTAATAATGTATGAACAACTGAGTATGTAGTACGTATTATGTACCGACAACGCGAGTACCTAGGTTATATTGAAACCTCCACTGTTTCATTTATAATATTATACAACTACAAAGTATAAATATCCAGTTGAATTGAATATTAAATAGGAGATAGTAATAGTATAACATAGATGTCTATACTAGTATGCAATATCATATATACTCTATATAGTATAGAGATAGGTATATTATAGTGCTATATACCAATATAAATAATAATATTTCATATTATCTAGTTTTATAAATGCATTATATTTTATAGTAGTGATTATTTGTAGTGTATTTTTACAGTAATTATAAATTGTTATATGACCTTTATTATCTTTATTTCAACTTTAAACTCTTGCAAATATATGTTATATTAAAATTCATAAATATATTCAATATAGATATAAAGATAATTGTTATTATAATAATACAAATCTTTAATTTTATATATATATATATATATATATATATATATAGTTCACACTTTTTATTCTAAAATTGAATGTATCAATACTTGAAATTAGTTACATTTTATAATATAAATTGAAAATTAAAGTTGAATATTAAAGAACTATTTAAATACAACAAAGTGTGTACTACATTTATTGTAGTGAGTAATATTCAATATTATATAGTGTATATAGCGTGATACCTAGAATCGAATAATGTGGCCAGCTTTTATCGGGTAATGTGGCCACTTCACGATGATTTAAGCTAATCATATTAAAGATATGATCTGAAATACATATTTGTATATATTGATTAAATCGCGTGCGTCATTAAATGAAAACGTTTATTGAATCTACATCTACTACATCATAAGTTATGATTCATAACCATATATATATATATATATATATATATATATTTCTATACATATTATAATCGTGGTATAATTTTTTAAATTTAAAGTAGTATATTTAATTATCTATTAACACAATTATAAAGAACAACATATATATTATATTATGTGGCCACCTTAATAATTTCAATTAGATACGCTAAAATGAAAACATTATTCGACAGTCCTCTTGTATATAATAAGATGTATCTATATTGAAAACATTATTGAATTAGAACTAATACCAAGTAAGTAAAGTAATCAAAGTTCGTAATAAGATTACAATCCAGCAAGTAATCAAATGACTATTATGGGGCTATGTATTGATTACGATCACAGATTACAATTCGATTACAATCATTAATATCCATTCGATTACGAACATTGATTTAAATTTGTGATCGGTTAACTATTATTAATTATAATCATATTAATATCATTGATGGAAATTTGCCGACCAATGATTCCCAACTTATCGTAAATCAATGTTAGTGATCAGTTAACAATCATTGATTACAATCATATTAATATCAATGATTTAGAAGTGTAACTTGTAATCAAAGCATAGTTATTTATCAAATTGCTTATCAATTATTGTAATATTATTGTAATCATATATAATATATTATGATCAGTTAAATACAAATTATGACAATGATCAAACTATAATCTAACCACTATCACTGAATAATTTATAAATTATTATATTAGTAAGTATACTTACTGGGTATTTATAAAGTTATACAACATTATCTATAAGTGACCACATTACCCATATATAGATAGATAGTTTACTAAGTACATATTATGATACTATAGTATACTAATGTATTGAGTCATACCTTATACATGAGTCATACTATAGTATACCCATGAGTAATACTATGCTATACTGGTTAATAACCTAATCTATATGAAAGATATTCTATGAGATATATGATATATGCGTACAATGTACATTATACAGTATACACTATAGTGTACCCTATAGGGTAGCCCGTTTTTGAAAGTTTTGCTAGATCGCTCATAGTTATATAGTTATATTCATATTAAGGTCATAAATGTCATAATATGACATATTTACGTAAGTAACAAATTCTATTTATAGAAATTTACATTGAATCATAAATGCAAATATTTCTTCATTAACATGCACTTAGCTTTACCAATATTAAATATTGTGTGATGAAACTTCAAAAATATGTTTAATATAACATTTATGACATACTGTGAGCTAGTTGGCAAAACTTTCAAAAACGGTCTTCCCTATAGGGTGTATACACTATAGTTAGTATTAAATCTAATATATGCTACATAGTACATGTAGTGTATATATACCATGTAGTTATCTACTTACTACACAACGCTATTAATTAATGTATGAGAATATTATATTGTAGAATTTATTGTAAACAATTATTTAAATATAACAATCCATATATTACTATTTAATTGACAACTTTAAATTATATTGAATATAGTTAGCGACTATGGTTATTTTATTGATTATATATATAATGTTATAACATTAAATGTATAACTTATATACTATAATATAAAATAATTATTTATCTTTTTTTTGTACTATCGCATAGTTATAAAAGTTAATGTAAACTTCATTAATTAATATATATTTTTGTGTGTATACGTTATATTTATTAATATTAAATAATTGTGTTTATTTAAATTTTATTTCGTACAAATTCTCATATCCTTTATTTATTTGTTTATTTATTTATTCTAATTCGTAGTTACCTAAACATTAAAATATAATAAGTTTGTTAAGTAATAGTCGCGCAATACGTATTACAAATCTACGCAACTCGTCTACTACGAAAGTTAGCTCATTAAGTGACGTCACTTGTACTATAAATAGATGTATGTTGCATACATTACGTAATACCTACACGTACTGTACTATGTTACTAACGTTATGTCATCATAGCTAACACACGTCCACAGTACCGACTTCACCGATAAGGAGAGACAATACGTAAGTCGTACGCGTTGAACAACAATAGCAACTCGAGGACACTATAGTTAGTTAACTACACACACATACAAATATACACATACATATACACACATACATACACACACACATACACACTATCGATTAATATCTTTACAAAGAAATTAAAAAAATATCTTATAGCCCAACATTGATGTTCGTTCCGCATCGTGATTATTATCATGCGAATTATATACATTCGCTATTTGTATCTATATGTGATATATATTGTTCGATACACATTATAGAATTATTATTAATAATGATGTGTTTAAATAAATAATGTCAACAACAACAACAACAAAAATAACAACAATACATACATACATACATACATATATATATATATATATATATATATATATATATATATATATACACATACACTCACAGATACACACTCACACATACACACATGCACCCACATACACACATACAAACGCACTCAAACAAACACACACACACACTCAAATGTACTCATACAAATACACAAACACACAAACATACACACACACACACATACATACACATACACACACACTTATGAATGTGAGTGTATGATAACTAATACATGTATATGACAATTGTACTATTAATAATTAACTTATTACAGGACGGTGTGTCCCCCTAGCGGAAGAATGCGCGACGGTGCTGCCATACAGTGTCGGGGAGTTTCGTTACAAACTTCACATTGTACTTGTCTCTAAGAATAAGTACTCGCTACTTGTGGTACATGTTAGTTACTTACATCACGTATTCTATATGGTAATGTAATTTATATTTATAATTCATCGATTTATATGATTTACTATTATTTACTATTATTTACCTACTATTCATATTATTAAATGTATATATATATATATATATATATATATATTTAGAATATTTAAAATAGCTTTGAGGGCCTTATTTTGTATAATTATAATTAATCCTTTTAACTATGCTGCATATTTTCTCAATCTACGCTGTGTTTTAGATTAGGTATGACATAAGATTTTGAAAAGCAAATATATGTCCATCTAATTAATTTGTTAAATTAATGAAAAATTGCGAAATATTTATTCTTTACGTTCTTTACATTATTTGCGTCATCTACATCTTTACAAACTAAATATTGTAATTCTTTTTTTAGATTATATTTATATACATGTAAATTAAAAATATATCACTATTATAAATGAAAAGT
This sequence comes from Osedax fenrisi, assembly GCA_964019155.1. Lineage (NCBI taxonomy): Eukaryota > Metazoa > Annelida > Polychaeta > Sabellida > Siboglinidae > Osedax > Osedax fenrisi. Next base: position 38,753,099 of record OZ025242.1, read on the forward strand.
TATGTACATTTTTGAATACAATAACAATTTAATGTGTCGTGTTTGTTTTAATAATATAACACATGTTATAGAAACATATACAGATATTAGTTGCAGCCATTTGTTGCAGTCATATTCGAGAAATATGTTAAATAAATAGTTTCATTTTTAATTTAAACAGATGTATACAAATATTTTAACATGCTTATCTATACTTCGATAATTCGCTTTTGAAATTATTTAAAACGATATTATTACCACCTATATTTTAAGCTATTCAGCATTAACATTTACTTCACGTAAATATATACAAGTTATATATGGGTTATATATATTATGGTATACCAGTCATATATGACTATAGACAACAATTGATTTGTATTTTATTGACAATTTCTAGCGACTATTAAGTTAAGATAAAGCTATGATAATCTATGATACATATATATATATATATATATATATATATATATAAGTGAAAAATTCATCTACATTTCTAGATGGGATGAAATGATTCCACCAAAATAAAATAATTAAACACAATAGAATGGATATATACACGCACTATGTTCTTCATTAATCGCTTTGATCATTGTATTACTGACTCCCACCAACTCATATCTAACTAATTCCCTTTAAAAAACGTTCCCTATGGGTGGATCTTACTGGTAATATCCTACATCCATTCTTACTCGCTCTTGCCTAAACCCATTCTATCGATATATATTATACATAGTGTATACTAACACTAATACGTGCAGTACTGATTGTAGTGCACTAACTTCCTTACCTCAATATCGATATTTGCCCTAACTTGTCATCTCTTGTCATCTCTTCAATATCGAAAACGTGTTTTCAGCTATATTGTTCCATCCTTATAGACCTCCCTCCCTACCTGCTCCATTATATCTAGCATTACTTTATAACACACCTCAATGCCTACACTGTATTAAGAATATTCCCTTATTACTACCGCATTATTACCGCATTATTACTATTTTTATAAATTATTTTATTTTATCGCTTTGTAAATATATTTTTCTATTGTTCTCGTACATTATTATCTATATTATATGTACCTAAGTTAATCACACATATATATATATATATATATATATATATATATATATATATATTTATATATATATATATATATAATAAATAAGCTAATCATATATATAATCAGCAAAATAACCGCTAACAATATTTAATATCATTTACATTTTTCAATTAAATAATACATATTTTTATAGATTTCTATTAATAAAGACATTACTCTATATATAGATAGATAGATCAAAAGTTTATTGAATTACTAGTTCTATATAAAAATTAAAAAATACAATATAATTATATAACATATATAAACAAAATATATAAATGTGATAACAGTAAGACAAAACGACACGATACACAAAAAACATGAAATAAACAGAGAATTAAAATAAAAATATTATATTTATATATATAAAAACTGCCTGTGTGGCTCAGTGGTTAAGGCGTCAGACACACAAGCAGTAGGACACGGGTTCGACCCTCGTCCGGACCATTAATTAATTTTATAAAATGGGTCTTAAAATATTATTTAGAAGTGATCTTATATAATTGTGTATAAATAAATGATCGGCTCTCGTTAAAACCATGGATGCCTTGACATGAGAGCGGCTTCGAAGGGACATTAGAGCCATATATGGTTATAAGTGAAAACTTCATCTAAGTTCCTGGATGGGATGAAAGGACTCCACCAAATAAAAATAACAATAACAATATATATATATATACCTCATATACCTAATATTGAAATCAATTAATTATGTTATGAATTCGCTAATCTTTTTACTGATCAAATTCAACGCACCTGCTCTTTTATTGCATCTCTCCTACAAATTAGCTCTATTCCGTGCATCTGTATTAGTAAACCAATCCAATATTATTTTTCTAAATTCTGTAAACAATTGTTGCTATACAATTGAATGGATTTATAGCTGATAACAAATTGTATGATATATATCAGTGTATTTAGATGAAGACACTCAACTTAAACTGCGCTACAAATAATACTAAACAATATATACTCTACAGTATATTCATCTATAACCTGCCAACTTATATTATTATACCTCTCGTGTGCTTTCAATTCATTAAGCCATTCCATTCTCATCTCAAGATTAGAAATGATTGGGCTACGTGGAACCGTACTAAAATGGATTTCTTCCTATATATTAAATCGATCATCATTAGTTAAAATTTGTAATTTCTCTACACATTCTCGTCATCTTCATTATAGTGTACCCCAGGGATCTGTTCTCGGCCCCCTCCTCTTCTCCTATTCTCAATATACATCGTCCCTATACATGCTATTATTGGTCAATTTCCAGATGTCCACTATCACATATACGCTGATGATATTCAACTATATTCTTTCTTATCCAACTCCTCCAATGTACTAACAGATAACTCACAATTGTAAATGTGCATAAACTATCATATCATGGCTTCTCTCTAATAACCTTCTACTTAACTCTTCAATATTTGCTCTAATAAATATCCCATATAACTATCATTATTTTCCTCCTGTTATCATCGACGATCTCCCTATCATCCATTCATCATCTGTTCTAAATATTGGTGTTACTTTGGATGCTAATCTATCCCTAAATTCCCATATAACTAATATATCTAAATCAGCTAACTATCACCTCTTCACAATTCGTCGTATAAGAAAATAACTAACACTCCCTATTACCACTCTCCTCATAAACGCACTCGTCCTCTCTCGTATCGACTACTGCTCCTCACTACTATATCATCTACCTAATACTTCATTATCCACTTTAAATCGTATAATTCGGGCATCTATACGAACCATTTTCTCCATTAATCGGTTTGATCATTCCATTACCGACTCCCACAAACTCCTATTCAACTGGATCCCTCAAAAAAAAACTGTCCCTCCTTAACCTTCTATCACTCGCTCATAAAGAAATATATTATACTTCCCTACTAACACTAATATGCTCACTAAATTCCTTACGTTAAAATGCCGACATTTCCCTAATTTGCCCTCATGTCTCACACCTGATATACCATAAACGCCCCTTCAGTTATATTGTTCAATCCTTATGGAACTTCCTCCCTGCCTCTATTAGATCAATCCATTCACACCTGTCCTTTATTACACACCTTAAAACTTACATATCATCAATGTAATATATTCACTTATTTTAATTATACAACATTACTATTTTTATAAATTCTATTATTTTATCTTTTTGTTTATTTATTTTATCTATTGTTCTCGTTCTGTTTTGTTATATGCATCTACGAGGGGTGGCAAGTGGCCACTGGCCACACCTATGATAAATTCTAATAAACCTTAATATCATCATCATCATAATATATATTGCATTATAAAGAGAGTACTTTACGATAAATACTAATGTTAGAGACATTATTATACATACAGTTACATATAATAAAGTAGATAAGTAAACACGTGTTCTCGATGTACTAGACCTGTTCTCCTGGTATGTTCCTGTACTGTATATAGACGTATATGCACGGCGTGCGTTTAGTTATATGTGTTACGTAGGTGTTATTGCATAACTGTATAATGACAATAGGGTGAGTCATCAGTAAGGTGGTATACCTCTGACTCATAGGACATCGCAACGATAACACGGGGAACACGAGTGTACCACTTAGATATGAAACATATGCATACACTGCGACATTATGTATACCTGTATAGGTAGTACCTATTAGGTATACATTTCATATGATAATATGAAAACTCTGTAGTCTTTTTAAGCGATCACAGTAACATATTCAGTACAACGTATATAGCCTCAAGTCTAAAATTTAACCTCAGTCCATTATCTCAGAAACTATATATATATATATATATATATATATATATACAGTGGGCGATATTCTACATGGGTGAATACGCGTGCGTGCGTAGGTTTATCTTTATTAATAATATCCGGTTTATAATAATAACAACGCTACATAATAATAACATAGGGTACATAATAATAATACCATCCTATTATAGATGGCATGCCCTCATGCAATGGATCAAACCAGAAATAAGACGAAGGTTAATATGAAGGTCAAACACGAATAAAGATGGCGTCTCTCCTGGAAAATATGATATTTAATATCATTTACTTCACTATAGGTTAATATTAAATATAAGATGAAACATAATTATTATGAATAATTATTTTGACCGTATAATATGGTATAATGAATTTTATATAGAATTCATTATAATTATTAAATTAAACTTTATCCTATCAAACTTAAAATTTGTATTCACAAAATAATAATTATTTCAAAAATGATGTATATTATATAACACATTGTTGATATGGCCTACAGGTCGTCATCATATCGTATCAATCATATTATACATGGTACGGTTACATTCACAATATCAACATATTTTATATCTTTTGTAAAATTACTTTTAATAATATAATACGTAATTATTTTATAGACATAAATATTAAACATATAATACATTTAAACAAAGCTTTATTAATAACGAAGTATACTTAGTTGAGATACAATATGTGTTGGTTTAATGAAACTGGTGGAGTATACTAGCATAACTAATATGCATACTATAATGAAGTGATATCATCTTTTAGGTTTAATAGCGCTATTACCTAGGTCAATCATAAACTAGAGTAGGTATAAATATATGTATTATATAGCATTATATGCTAACTATCTCTCTATATATATAATAGAGTATAGTCTATAGAGCATAGCTATATATATATATATATTTATTTATTTATTTAATTTGAATCAGACATGCATAACAGAGGTCCATAGAGTATATAATAATTAAGACGAACAACAATTAAACAAAAACGAAATATAGAGTATTATCTAAATACAGATTTATACCATAAGGTCAATATATTTAAAAGCAACTATAGTTGCTAGGGGCACAATACATTATAATAATACAGTTGAATAATTAGCGAATTACGAGAATTTCGTATCTGTTGATAAAGTGAATTATAAGATTTTATTGTTAAATTATTAACATTATCATATAAAAACATCAATCGACGCTTATATTTCATCACTATATGATAAGCGTTATTATATGCTACCTTAATTTTTCGCATGTTGGTCCTATTCGGTAACCAAATACTACTAAGGTAGATATTTGAAACAAACGATTTAAATAGAATAATCTTAGTATCTTATATGCTATATATATATATATATATATGTTCAACTTTATTTTATAACATTCCCTTTTATAAAATAGTATATATATACTTAAAATATACTATAAATTATAAATATATAAATAAGTAAATATCACATATTATTATAAGTAATCATAAATGGTCACATTATTAGACATACATGTTCACTTAACATTGTTCATTCATTTGATGTTAAATAACTGTTAAAGTGAAGATACTTTTCATACAAATAGTTAAATAAATGTCAATAAAAAAAATAGTTATTCAATAAATTACAAGAATATTAATATAAATATTTTCAAAAAACAATGTGATATCTATATTATTTAATTAACTATAAAAATGCATATATTAATTCACATATATTAATATGGTATTAATTTATAAATATTGAAAATATATACATTAGTATACATAATTTCGAAAATATATTATATACATATACATATAAATATATTATATGATAACTGATAATACAATATATATATATATGTGTGTATATTAGTGATCTATAACGAGCCGGGTTTTTCGAGCCGGACCGGTTAGTGAACGGCTCGATCGAGTTAATTATCTTTATTATCTTTTATTATCTTTGGAATTTAAAAAAAATTAATTTTATAATAAATTAAAATTAATTTAAAAAATTAAAATTAATATTATTTAAATTTAAAAAATGTAAATATACTTTAACAAACGGATGCATAAAATATTATTAATGAAGAGGGTAATTAAACAATCGCTTATATGTATAACTTATTTATATACTAAGCAATGCAATTTCGTTTTATAATAATATATTAGTTAAATATTTAGACATATGTCTATACAAATTACTTTTGAACTAAATATTTTGAATTAGATTAATTATAATATTGTAATTAAAAAAATATCTTATTTAATTTTAAAATAGAATTGATATTATTATAAATAAAAATCTAGAGTCACACTCGTGTTAAACAATATAATCAGATAAACTAGTTTGAAAATGAAGTATGATACGACAATCTAATTTTACAATCCATTTCGACAATCGAGTATGACAAGTCGATTCGAGTATGAAAATCTAGTTTGCAATCAAGTATGAAAATCTAATCCGATAAACAAATTCCACAATCAAAAGTACGATAATTGTATTCGATAATAAAATCTAATTTAGTATGATAATATTAAATTATATAATTCATATCTAATTTTGTAATCAATTACGACAAATCGAATCAAGTATAAAAATCTGGTTCGAAGTAAATTTCAAAAATATAATCCTATAGACAAGTTTGACAATCCAGTATGATTAATAAAATGTTAATAATTGGCTTATATATGTTACGAAACATATTTTGTTATGTTTTTAGAAGCGACAATTTAGGATGTTTCAGTTGTTTCAGTTGTTTCGAAACATACATTTTGGATGTTACAGTTGTTTCGAAGCAGAAAATGTTGGCTCATTTAGATCACTAGTGTATATGTGTGTGTATTTATTTTATGGAGAATAATATTTACAAAATATATGTACATGTAACAGATACTACATGTAAAAGAGGAGATTGTAAACTTTGTGTGTAAACAATGGATAGATATATATAGGTACTATTTGTAACGTTAGTATTAAGTTTTATTATAATACAACTTTTTATATAATAAAAATTTATATATATATAAATAAATATGAATTTATATATACATATATATAAATATATTACTAAAACAAATATAGTTTTCTTAATATAGATAATTTAATTTCTATTTGATTTTAATAGTGATATAATATCTTGTAAAAACTATTATAATTTTTATGCAAAATGTGTTAAATATGTTATCAATAACTAATAATTAAACATTAACTTCAATAACAACATGAATGTGAATATAATATCGATGTTATAATGATTATCAAATATACACATATAATCAATTTTATAAATGTGTCCTATATATTAATTATAATTATAATATATACTAATTTATTGCATTTTTCTACAAATTATACATACCCTATATAAATGTATTATTTTACATATTTATAGAATATATTAAAATGGCCAAAGACTCGCAGAGAACATTCTTGTACGTAGTGAAACACTATCTATCAATATAAATTACCCACTATACTTGTATATTTAATGAACATGTCGTAGCGCATGTCATAATATGGACTTTACAAATATGCATTTACAGATATACAGCATTTACAAATATAGTAAAATCATATAGAAATGCATGGCATTTATTTCATTTATTGTATTTTCGAAATTATTTGTACTAGTTTCGAAATTATTTGTTTTTTAAATTAATTAAATTAGATCTTTATTTTATTTAAATTAAAATTTACGTTGACATTAATTGTTAAAATGTAACAAAAATACTTAATTTATAAACTGTATATATATATATATATATATATATATATATATATATATATATATATGTAATACAGTAAATAATAATACAATATATATATATATATATATATATATATATATATATATGAAATACATATTATGTATATATATATATATATATATATATATATATATGTATATAATATATATTATGTATATTATACATAATATATTACTATATATTACTATAATGTATAAGGTATACATTAAAACAAATATAATACACGTATATTAGATACTTTTGTAATCAGGCGAGTAGTTAAATTTATCCTTACATTTTATTTTCATCTTCTCTTTCCCACAATCAGCCAGAGGGCCTCAATACATAAGTTGTGTTCTGCTTTAAGCATAATTTTAAAGTGCATGATGTATTCGACATTTGTCGGTTATGCAAGAGTTAAGTTCTAATGATATTGTTATCTCGGACTATTGTTATCTATGTATATATATAAATTCTTATTATAGAATCAACACATTATTTTAGTTTATAAAATATATATCTATTATATAAATATATATATATATATATATATATATATATATATAGATAATATGTATATGTAATACATGTGCAACCTGGTGTAACAGCCATCAGGATGTTGAAGGAGCTAGATCTAAATCCATAGATTAGGTGTGCACGCTTTCTTCGGAGTGACATAATACAGACAGTTACCCACTTCTAACAACGTTTTCTATATAGAGTATAGAGTATCTATATAGTATAGAGTATATCCTATATTTATATAAATATATATATATATATATATATATATATACTTGGAGTTTAGTTTACTATATGGGATGATGTATATTTAGTTAAATCCGAGCTCATTTCATTATAATTAATTCTATCGTAATTAATTGTTTTAATGTATTAATATACAAATATATTCTATATATAGATATGATATTTTACTCCTATATTTTACTCATATAGGATATTTTACTATATTAATACATTAAACATATAATAATACACGTATGATATTAGAGACGTTTGTTAATCCGGCGGGGGTTACATTTATCCTTACATTTTATTTTCAACTTCTACTGAATCCTCCCACAACCACAGATATTAATAGTGAACTATTATATTAAATATTTACACTATTATAAATGTTACTCTATTAAAAGTTAAATGTAGTAAATTCCCTAATACGATATCGTATATATATATATATATATATTAAAGTCCCTTTCATTCCTGTTTTGCTTTTCGTGCAACACATAATTTCTTATTAAATGTTAAATGTTAAATGTTAAATATTAAATGTTAAATTATATTTTAGTTTATAACAAATATATTTATGAATTATATATATGTGTAATGATTAAAATATTTGTTCTCAATAAAACCGCAAACATATTCATATGTATAACATATGTTATGACATGTCATTAACAACAATATTGCATATATAATCGAATACATCATTCACTAAATGTATGATTCGTATATTAAAAAATAGGTATACCTATTATAATACCTATATTGTATTTGGATTTAATATTATTTATAAAAGATATTTTTTTTTAAATATCTATAAAACAAAAATTAATATAAAATATATGTATTCATTATATTTATACTATAGTAATACATACCATATACGTAATATGTATTCATGTATACGTAGTATGTAGTATGTATTCATGTATTCGTGTATTATGTATAGATTTATAGTTTATTTATGTAAACTATGTATTTGATTATGTATACCGTATGCATTGTATTTATTTTATTTTATTTCCTGCCAGTTAAATAATTCAGTTATCGTGCCTGATAATATATGTATTACATATTACATGTTAAATACATATTACATGTTAACCTACAGTCTTATTAAATGACATATCGTTAACAAATATGTTAGTTTACAAATATTTTGTATATTTTATCATTTATTATTTGGATAATAATTGAAATACAAAATATTTAATTAATTAATTTTTCAATCAACTAGTAAATAAATTCATATATAAATATATCGATTTGTTTCATGTTCATTAAATATACAAGATTAGTGGTAATTATATTTAGATTAAAGATTAACAAAGGATTAAAGAAGAAATATCAGAAATATTGTTAAAATATAACTTTTACAATAGGAATATGGAATTTTAATAAATATTAAAATGTGCATTTCATGTTTTTTAATTTTTATAATAATGTTTTTATGATATATATATATATATAAAGCTCCATAATACATACTTGTCTTATCCCATTTATTACTCCATTTGATCTAATCCGACTTTAAATCATTGTTGATACTTTCTACAATAACCTACCCTCAACCCCCCTTGCTTCGTTGATATTATCTCGTAAATACTATCGCTGTTATCAACATCTAATTATATCTACGTACAACCTATATATCTTGTAGTCCATTTCGTACCTTCACACTGGAATAAGTTAATATTGCATCTGCTAACATCATTGTCAGCTCAATTCCATCATTAAGTTTTATTTTATAATTGAATGAACTAACATATACGTATACACTGCACTACATACACTGCACAACGTACAGCCAGCTTATTGTATCCTAAGTTTGCGATGTCGACTTAGACCTTCACTCCTCGGTATGTCTATAGACAGTAGGTAACACTGATCACCGCGCTATAGCTCACACGTGACCGCATTACCGCTATGTTTCACTTCTTATAGACGCCATCTTGTACACGTACGTCGTACGAGTGACTATAGTGATCATGGCGTAGTGACAATACAGTACATAGGTTGGTGCATTGTATTACGTATAGAGTTATATCATTGGTGCGGTATATGACCGTATCTGCAGATACTGTCGACGTTCTAGTGCCAATCGATACATACATTTATTTGTAAGAGAATTATCTTATGTATACAGGGTAACTTATATGTAATTTAGAATTTTAAACAATTGTATACGACATATGAGTTAACATTATATTTTATATGTGTATATTGAAAAATATATCATTTTTAAATGAAATACAGTTATTATGAGATAACGTTTGTGTTAAATATAAAATAATAATTTATTAAATTTTTAAAATAGACTAATATTTTCACATTCTGAATGTAATTTATGTTTTAGAATATGTTGGGATTCATCACTAATAATTACATTAGTATCATCAACAAATAATATAATATGAACACATCAGATGAATATATTCATGTATGAACATATATCATTAATACAAATTGAGAAACGTAGTAGTTCATAATTAAACCTAACGCTATAGTGTATACTCTATAATGAATATTATGCACATCAGATTCACTCAATATATTGTACACGATGATTTCTGTCTCTAAGATAACTAGGCCATCTAACCAACGATTGTCTCATATTACGTATTCATTAAGTTTTGTAAATTTATATATATCTGAGGCTCGGTATTACTTTCGTCTATATTTGTTATCAAACAAATTATTTTATTAAAGTATGCAAATATAATTATTTATCTTTAAAATGATGTATTAAATTTCATTTTTAAGTAGGTTAACCTAATTAGGTTATACATGCTTCAAACATAATCGGCATTATAAACATAACCTGCATTCAAACATATGCTAAATATATCGAGATTCTACTTTACAAAGTTTCTTTTTCATAAATTTTACTGAGAATATTTACTAACTATTTTTAAATAATATATCAATAATATTAAACTCATTACAAAATATTAAATTTTATTTTTAAACAATGTTTCTAAAATTTATGAAAATTGCATGGTAGGGGAAAGTCTCCGATTACCGACCCCCTCTCGTATATCAGTAACTATAAGAGATATCAAAAAATTATATATATAAACTGTAATTAATGTAATGATAAATATAAATTGTATTTTGAACAAAAGTATTTTGTTTTAAAAATTATTCAATCCTATAATTAGTATTTGATAAAATGTAATATTATGGTTTTCCTTTATAAATGTGAGTAATAACTTTTTTTTAAATCATTGTAAATACTTTATTAATTAAAAATAAACTAAATTTTTGCATAATATTGTAGATCAACAAAATGTTTATAACTATTATAAAAATAATTTAATTTTAATAACTATTAACCAATATATCTTAATTATAGCAACCCATATGCTTTTCCTATTACCGACCCCCTACATTACCCAAATACTGACCACATGTGATTTATAATATCCGATCATAATAGATCCGTATTTTACTTTAAAATATGTCGTAAGTTGTTTGTGTATAATTGATATAGGTGTAGGGTTCTTGATTACAGTTGATTATATACATACTGATTAATAAATTAATATTAAATAATAATATACACTATTTTAATATAATTACTATACAATTTAAATTTAATATTACTATTAAAACATAAATTCAATACAAAATAAATTGCGTGCATGTTATAATTAATTATATTTATGTACATCTACTATTGTATTGGATATTATAATACTACAATTATTTATACAACGATTATTTTAGAGGGTCGGTAATAGGAGACGGGGGTCGGTATTAGGAACAGGTATACGATTACCGACCCCCCTATTTATTCTTGTAAATATAATTATATCAACAATTTAAAATAGTCACATTATTCATTGCCATAATATTATCCTAATTACAAAATTTCAAATAAATATATTGAATAAGTTATTACAAATAATAATTTTGGTTCGGTAATCGGAGACTTTCCCCTAAATGATATAAAACGATATTTATTTAAATGATTACTATCAAAAGATTTATATATTAAACAACATTTTTAAATTGTAAAAAAATAAGGAGATATTACTATATCAAACGATCTATTAAAAAAGACTTACTAAAGTTTAATAACTGAAATAGTTAAATATCGAATACGTTATATTGAAATATTAAGCTCATCTCTGGAAACCTTAGTTATAAATATAGTAATCGTTGAAGAAATATCATTCGCTGATATATGATTTAGCATCATAGAATTGGGGTTAAACACAATCAACTTTTTTAGATAATCTAAGAATGATTTATATTATATAAATTCAATACAAGGCTATTTTTAACATTATTTATGTGATTATCATTATGATATTATTTTTATTAATTATGTTTATTTTATATCTAACTAACCTATATATAGAGTATATTAAATCATAATAAATACTAGTAGATAATCAGTAAAATATGTTTTTATATCCCCGAATATAAATAAGATACATTTCGATAATATATAAAATGTAATATTTTTGAATTTTGTATTTTCAGTTATGTTATATTAGATTGTTAATTTATTGAAATAAATTTTACAATTGAAATTTATTTTAGAATATATTTGTTTAAAATTTGTATGTGATAATCTATGTGTTTAAAATCTAATATATTTTATCTTACTATTAAATGTCTTATTAAATATCTTCTAAATACAATTAATAATATCTGTATTAAAATTATACATATAACCATCAAAAGTAGTACACATTGTTTCAATGTAAATATGAACTTATTAATGCACAGGTAGGTATGTAGGTATGTGCTTACTATATTATATATACTATTTAATAAATGTGGCTTATTACTTGATTGCTTAAATTGCTAAAATTATACCGTCACTTTTAAAAATCAAACAAAGATAGTAGAACATATTAGACATGTAAATATATCAATCAATCACTTCCTCAATTTTAGAAATAAATTAAATAATCACTTACAAAAATAATTGTATTTGTCACTAAAAAATAAAAAATTAATTAATTTGAATTCAATTAGTTTCTAGGTCTAAATTATCAATGCAATTCTTTAGCTATCTAAAAGTGTACACAATGAATTATAAAATATTAAATTTTTGCCAATTATCAATTTATCTGAAAAAGGCACTCGATACACTTTCATACAAATTGATATTATTATTTAAAGTTTACCAACAACTTTATCATGTTATTTATTACACATATTTCAGTATTTAATATTTAATAATGCTATTTTACATTTGGAATCCACAGCGTATGGTTTTCGATAAGGTTCAGTAACAGGTTCGCTAGTAATAGTTTCTTATGTATATAAATCACATGCATGTTATAATAACATATTCAAAACCAATCATTTACGGTGAAGATATTATCTTAATTTATAGTAATAAATCATTTGGAATTATGCAATATATTATCTATGATAGGGTATGTAATTTACTATATGTGGATCTTTAGTAATAACATTGAATATATATAAAACTATAGTTTTTATAAAGTAATAATCAAATATATGCGTAATTCTGAATTAAATATTCAACTATAATTAGTAGATTTAAGATTTAACGGAATCTTCACATCAATTATATCAGAACTAAACTATGTAGTTATGAATTATTACACTGTACAAAATTAGGGTACAAGAGTAGTAAAAATTAGGGTACAAGCCATGTCCGTATAACAGTACCCTAATTAGGGTCCATCATAATGTAACCTAATTTATTAACGATATTGTACCCTAAATTATTATTGATGCCGTATCCTAAATTATTAACTATGCTGTACCCTAAATTATTATTGATGCCGTACCCTAATTTATTAACAATGTTGTACTCTAAATTATTATTGATGCTGTACCCTAATTTATTAACAATGTTGTACTCTAAATTATTATTGATGCTGTACCCTAATTTATTAACAATGTTGTACGTACCCTAAATTATTATTGATGCCGTACCCTATAGGTTATATATAATTTATAAATTATTAATGATGTTGTACCCTAAATTATATTTGATGCCGTACCCTAATTTATTATTGATGCCATACCCTAATTTATTATTGATGCCGTACCCTAAATTATTAATGATGTTGTACCCTAAATTATTATTGATGCCGTACCCTAATTTATTATTGATGCTGTACCCTAAATTATTATTGATGCTGAGTCTAAAATAACAACAAATATAGGTAAATTATAATTAGAATTGTTTTATTCAAATATTAAATATAATTAAATAATCAAATGAAATTATTAAATGTAATATATATATATATATATATATATATATATATATATATATATTCAATTTTAACATACCAATAAAGGGTAAAAAGAAAAGAATGGAAATGTATATATAATATATATATATATATATATATATATATTGAAAACAATGAAAATGTTATATAAAATGTTATATCTTTTAAGACTATATATATATATATAGTTACATTAAGTAAGAGTAATTAAATTCATAGAATATTTAATTTATTAAAATATAAGGATATTGTAAATATAAATAAATATGTAAATTAATATATATATATATATATATATATGTGTGTGTGTGTAATTGTAATTGTTTATTTATTAAACACTTAAATATATAAAACATATCTCAAAAGTGTATAGACAATATACAAATAATCAGCAACACAGTTGATATTGATGAGTATAAATATATATATATATATATAATAATATACATAACGAGAACAAGAAAAGATAACGAACGATAATAAAATGATAATAGTAATAATTTAGATCTATATAACATTCAGTGCTGCCTACGTAATAACAATATTGTTAATCTAGTTTTAAAGGTGGGGTGGTTTTGGATATTCTTTATATGATTGGAATGGAATTACAATTTATAGGGGACATACATTTAAAAGATCTATCTCCAAATCTAGTTGTGTTGTAGGGATAAGTTTTAGTCGAATGGCTCTAGAATACTAGACTATAGGCCAAGAATATGAAGAGAATTAATCTCATCTAAGAGGTTATAAAGGTAAATTGATTGGTGTGTAAGTAATAATCTTGAGTGAGGCATAGAAGTTTAAATAGGCATCTATTTTTAAAAGTTAACCATTTAAGTGAGGAATGAAGTTAAGAGACAGATGTAGTATAATCAGAATAATATAAGTTAAAAGTAAGTCTAGTAGAAGCACGAATAATACGATCAATTTTAGATATTGATATAGAAGGAAGAGAGCATAGGAGAGAGTTACAGTAGTCAAGACGAGAAAAAATAAGAAAGTTTATAATAATAGAACAATAGTCTTAGTTTCATTTAATAGACGAAAATGTGTTAGTAGCGAAAGTTAATATAACTAATACACTTTGAAAGAGGTGAATTAGAGTCAGGGCTGGAGTTAATATATTAAATATATTAATACCTATAGTATTTTTATATAAAGCTGAATATCATCAGCATAAATGTAATAAGATATATCAGAAAAGGATTGAATTAGTTTAGATAGTGGAATAATATATTTTTTTTTTATTTGGTAGAGTCCCTTCATCCCATCCTGGAACTTAGTTAAAGTTTTCACTTGTAACCATATATGGCTCTAATGTCCTTCGAAGCCGCTATCATGTTAAGGCATCCATGGTTTACACAATTATATAATATCACTTCTAAATAATATTTTAAGACCCATTTTATAAAATTAATTAATGGTCCGGACGAGGCTCGAACCCGTGTCCTACTGCTTATGTGTATGATTACTTAGCCACTGAGCCACACAGGCAGTTATATAGTAAAGGACCAAGCACCGATCCCTGTGGTACTCAAACAAGTAACGTGTATAGATGAAGGTAGCGATTCACCAATTTGTACAGAGGAAGAACGATTAGAAAGATAAGATTTAAACCAAAGTAGGGGAGCATCAGATATACCTAAATCATATAGCCTATTTATAAGTATATCATGATGTAGGGGAGAGTGGGGCAGGTTGGCCATAGGGGGAGGTTGAGCCATCTCAATTATTTCTGCTATTAATAAATATACTAATGTAATTTTTAATACATGTATACACACCTATATTTAGCATTATTATAACAACTCAACAATTATTATTTTAACTATTTAAAATATTATTTAATTATTAATATTTTATGAAAAACTCGTTGGTGGGACAGTAAGTTTAAATTTGATATTATTAATGTATTTTGTAATAACATTATTAATGGTATATAAATAAAGTATGTTTAATATACTATATTATATACCTATACTATATTATATACCTATACTATATATTATAAAATAAAAAATTCAAAAATTATCATTCACAAATTAATTAGATTACTTTTATATATACTAGTGATATTGGGCAGGTTGACCATAGGGTCAATATGCCCCGTTTATTATTAAACATATTTATTTATTAATTTATTTAATTAATTAATGACTTATTTAAATAATAATAATAATCTAATTAATTAAATATATAATTGAGTAATTATTTTAAATAATTAAATAATTGGTTTATATGCTGGATTAAAACATAGAGCATCTAACCGCTCTCCTAATTTAACCTCTCTACTTAAAAGTTGCATTAGTTTTGATATTAATCTTGGTGCATATATTTGTTAATATACTAATAAATATAAATATATAACTTTAACTATGTTTATTTTTTAAATATATCTTTAATTGTGCATTTTTTTACCGTTAGGTTGAGCCAAATTTAAAAAAAATTATAATGTAATTATATAATTAATTATTTATCATTACACTGATTTATGACTGTTTTTTATTGATCATACACTATATTTATCTTATGCACTTTATTTTATTAAAATATATTCATAACATTATTAGATAAATGTGTTTTTATGAAAACCGGCTCAACCTGCCCCGCTCTCCCTTATAGACTCTAAAGCAGATGACAGGTATAAAAGAACCATCTGTATACATTGGTTATCATCAAGAGTAGTAAGTAAGTCATTTAGAATATATGTTAGTGCAGTCTCTGTAGAATGTATGTGTGTGTGTGCATTGATACGTGACCGTAATATATACCATACTATTTATTTAAAAACTGCTACTCTCGCTCGCCTTAAAATTTAGAAAAATGTAGGATACTTTCCCAACTCATAATTATAGTTAACCAATCATACATATTATATATTATAGAAATGGTCAGGGATTCACAATTAAGTTGTGTAATTTATTTAATCATGATTATTTCAATAGAAATTAAAATAATTTTAATTTTAATTTAACAAAACACTGATTGGTTGATATACTCTTTCAGAACCAGCTAATCTTGTAGTTGGAAAGGTAGCAGCAACGGTATAGTTACATATAATATTTCAGGAAATAATTTCGGAAATTATTGCAGGCAAGTTATAGTGGGTTACCCCCTTTAGGGAGAAACCTAAAACTGTGTAGAAGTGACCAGATGTGATAGTAAAATGTCTCAGTTACTACACTTAGAGATACCTATGTGTGAATACAGGATAATACTAGGATGTCCTTGTATAAATAAGGTTTACATTGTAGAGTGTTGTCGTGTATGAGTGCGTGTAGGTGATATATCCTTTTCTAAAGACATAGAAGAAGCTATATATTATTGTTATTTTTAGTGGAGTTCTTTCATCCTATCCAGGAACTTATATGAATTTTTATTTATAACCAAGTTTCTATAGTATCCTTTCGAAGCCGCTATCATGGTAATGTATTCAGGTTTTAATGAGAGTCGATCATGTTATACAAAATGGTATATTGTATCACTTCTAAATAATACTTAAAGCTTATGTTATTGTGGGCATCATTAAATGTCAATAAATATCAACAAATGTATTCTATATCATCTATTGAAGAACACGTTATAAGGTGTAAATATTTAATATGTCATTTTAAAGGAGGTAGCAGTATTTCCGAAAATAATGTCCTGAAATATTTTTAGAAAGTTATTTTCTAGCAAGTTAACTACAATTTTAGTGGGTTATCCTCATACTTTCCGGCAACTTTCCGGAAAAATAGTAACTTTAAAGGGGGTATCCCACTACAAATTGCTAGAAAATCACTTTCTATAAAACATTTCCGGATATTATTTCCGTATAGGGGATTATATATAGTATTTCCGCAAACTTGCCGGAAATATTGTAAATTTAAAACCATTTTCTATCAGGTTGTAATGGGATACCCTATAAAGTTATTATATTTCATTCAAGTTGCCAGAAAGTAAGGGGGTTCCCAGTAAAATTATAGTTAACTTTATAATTTTATTTATATTTTATAGAAAATAGTTTTAAAGTTAAAATACTTGTAGTGGGTTACCCCCTTAATGTTCCTTGATATGTAGTGGAGAGAAGGGTATTGTGGCCGATGCGGGTATTGTGGCCGATAACGATATTTCAAGAACCATTATAGTTATCAACAAATTATATATACGAAAAATGTAGATAATTGAATTCTAAGAATGATAGTGTACATCATTTTTTATTTATATCAATATTAATTATTGATTTTTGATTAGAGAAAAAAATCAAATAATCGTAATTTTTATCGAAAAAAAACGTTTGTAGCTGAATATACGTAAAACTAAATGGGATAACGATTAATTATTTTTATATTTAATATAAAAGTGCGTGTGTATCTTGATATCTGATACAATGTATTTTATTTTCTAATTATAAAAATAGTACGTATTTGAATACATGACGCGATCCTAGTGGTATTTCGGAACTATCGACCATAATACCCGCACTAGTGTATTTTATCTCTATTTATACGGAAAATTATCTTTTTAATAAAAATCAAATGATTTGAATAAAAATAATTAAATGAGTAATTGTTGATAGCCATTATTTAGAACAACATATTGTAATTGTATATACAACTTATTGGATCATAATATCAATTATTAGTATGATATATTTTGTTTCTTGTATGGTAATAAAAACATCGGCCACAATACCCTTCCATCCCATACTTTCAAATCGACATCGATGAATATATATATATATATATATATATATAAATATAATTTATATCTATATACTATATAGATTGTATATAATTATAATGTATTTGTATCTACTAAGATGTATCTACTAAGAAAATTATGTATTTGTAATTGTATCTACTATGATTTTTTTTAAAGTAATTGTAGTAGTATCTATTATAAGAAAAAATTGTTTAATTGTAATTGTATCTATTATACATTTATCGAGTATCGTGCCCAGCTCTGCATATAAGTGAAACTGTATCTAAGTTCCTGGATGGGATGAAAGGAATCCACCAAATAAAAATAACAAATAACAAAACAAAATATATGTATATGTGTATAGAATATATGTACTATAGTAATAATAAGATGTGTATAGCAAACATGTATGTAGTAGCTATACGATACGATGTATATAGCGCGAGCGGGCGTGTGTGTAAAGTCTGCGTAATAGTTGATTACTTGTCGAGATTACTTGTAATTATACAACGATGTTTCTTTAATAACATATACATTATACTTTAGATTAGTAACATCATTTCTTACTTAATTTTAGTTTATATAAATGATTAATATATATATATATATATATATATATATATATATATAACATAATACTTTATGAAATAAGGCGTTAATCAACGTTATACGTGCCGCGTTGAAGAACATACGTTGGGAAGGGCGGGGTTCTATAGATAACACCCCTTATATGGTACAGAGAATTCAATTTATAGGGTACAGATAATTAAAATATCACAACAATTTACCATGTACCCTAAATAGGGTACACGACTTTTAAACTCACTTGGGTACAATATATATATATATATTTTTGTAGGGTACATATATGTTAAATATTAGGGTACATGACTGTTAAATGCACTAGGGTACACTCTATATATTTATTTGGTTACAGCTATGTTAAATATTAGGGTACGTGATTATTATATTTACATATCATTCAATTCAATTACGGTTAATATCATACAATTGCATTAGGGTACACGGTATCATATGATTAGGGTACAACCAGCTAAAATTATTTAGGGTATACCCAAACTGTATACAGTTTGTTCATTTTTAGGGTACTGATCGTATTATTCAAATTGTGCACTAATTAGGTTACGTCTATATGACACTACTTACACCCTAAAAAGGCACTCACTGTACCCTAATTTTTAACAGTGTATACATCATATATTATGTATATATAAACAACATTATAATTAAATTACCTTTAGATTATAATCTTAATTGTAATTTATAAAATGTATTAAAAGGATATATTTTGTTTAATTAAGAATATATATGTTTATTTATATCGGATATTGACATTAATATTGCGCCTCTGGTAGTGATGTACTGCAGTGCGTAATCACATTATTAGATAACCATGCATGCATCTCATGAGATAACGATAATGTTATGTGTGTGTGTAATTATTAAAATAGTGTACGGATAAATGATGATACGGTTCGTTGTCGAGATTATCTATTCAACTATAAATAGGCACGATATACGTAAGCCACGCCTACTTCCCGTCGCCTCTCGTGATTTAACGTTCAATTATAAATACGGCTTGTATCGCTAGATACGGTTAATAAACGTAGGATACATTTTAGTAGTAGTAGTAGTAGTATTAATAACATATATTGTAGTAATATTAGTATATGTAGTAGTTTTAGCAATATCAATAGCAGTAGTGGGAGTACACTACTATAGGTGGCGTTACTAGTACTCGTATAAGCCGCATGATGTCAGAATGCGACTTATACAGGTGTTCCTGATCCTCATTAACATAGGTACGTAATTTGCGCATTGCGAGTTCAGATACGCACTATAGTGCGAGTTCAATGTTATCTCTCATGTATGTTATCAATTGACCTAATCCATACCAATATAATTGCAATACTCTAGTATATATAATTATACATATATATATATATATATATATATATATATATATATATATAATTATAATGTTGTATATCTAAAGTATAGACTATATTATAATATGTATACAACACATTTTATTTCATTATATATATATGAATCATAATTAATGAATGTAGCAATTAATGTAGCCGAGGTTAGATTAATAGATTACCTATCTATAGATAGATACTACGGATACTATGGATAATAGCGATATACGTATGAATCACTCGTGCATGCAGGGGATGCGGGGTCCTCCATATGTCGGGCCGGTGTATCATCAGCTTTTTAATGATCATACCAGATACCACTACCGCTATAATGGTGTGTGTACTGGTGTGTGTGTGTGCTGGTGTGTGTACTGGGTACTGATACATTATTGATAACGTTGGGCCGGCGCGTAAGAAAACAATGCTTAGGGTATATTAGATAAACAGCGCAATCATGATGCTGCTGTTGTCTGCCTAATCGACGTCATCATCATCACCATCATCATCACCACCATTATCATCATCAACATCTCGTTGTCATACCTAACCTCTTCGCCTAAAGTATTACGTAAGCACCTATCCCACAGCTGTGTTACGCACTATTACATGTGTGTGTTGCAGGCAGTGTGTTGCGCGTTCAGACTGAATGTTTTTTGTGTGCGACGCACTGTGCGTATATGTGTGTGTATATATGTGTATGTGTATATGTGTTTAGTTATATATGCGTTGTTCGTATATTATATATGTAGTAAGATATGTGCATTAGTGTATATATGCATATAAATATATATATATATATATATATATATATATATGTGTGTGTGTGTAAGTGTGTATGTAGATAGATATGTATATACCTATAATATATTACATCCTATGGGATATATATCATATATATATATATAAACCAGCCTTCGTAATACACCACCCCGAGTATTATTACGGTGTCCAATAGCTTCCGTGTGTACTATACGGTATACCGTCCGTTTGTACTAGAACGGATGTCCCCTAATCTAGATACATTTGCCTCTCCTACTGTCCAGTAGATAGCGTTACTAGTGGTCACGCTACACGTGTGTCCGGTACTGTATGAATGGCTACGTATTCGTTATAAAGCCGCCGGTGCATTCGGTGCAATTGTAGATAGACTACGGCAATAACACTAGTTACCCTGAGGTACTAAAGCGACCCCCTCCCGCCCGCTAAGTTGAGATGAACACTACTGTCCTATATAGAGGACGCCGTATGCGGTCGAGGTAGGGGTATGGTAGACATTTAATAGTCTACTAAAGGGAGGCTAATATGTCGGGTGCACCGAGATTACCCATTAATATCAATAAATAATGCTACGTATTTCTTTATATGAAGAGATAATTAAAAACTATATATATATATATATATATAGACTATAGTCTAAATATATATAATATAGATGATATACAGACTATCTATACACTTTGTATAGGTGTATGTATATTCGTGTGTGTGCGTATGTTTATATATGTAAATGGCAATATACTTTAAATAAAAATTATAAACTTCCTGAGTAATAATAATAATTTTAAAATATTTAAATAAAATTGATATTAATATTAATATAATTACATTAATATCGTATCACTTTCAAACCATCGACACTAGAAATGGTATTAGAATTGTGCAATGTATAATGTCTACGGTTGCAGACATATTGCTACTAAGTTATTCACACACACGCTCGATATAGAAGTCCACCCTAGCGACTGTTCGATGCGAAGTGATATTTAATAATAATTAAGGGCTTGTTATTTGTATTGATTTATTATTAACACATTTCCACGATGCCAGGCGCCTATTGCGTAGACATGTGTATACCTATGTATACAATAATATGTGTACACACTATAACGATACATCACACATGCGTTATATATATATATATATATATATCTAATAATTCATAGTCGGCTATGCAGCAGTTATTGCAGATACAATTAATAATACAACTTATATATATATATATATATATTCGTGTATACATATAATATTTATTTATTGAAATCATGATATGAATACATATGTGTGTTGGTATTTTATATTTATGAGGTGTTATCATGTAGTAGTAATATTATTTATGATACTGTATAGTATACAGTGTACTGTATATAGAACTATTGAACCGATACACATAGTATTCTAAACAGGCGCGTATACGTGTACATATATGTGTTATAAGAATAAGAACGTTCCATACATAGGCTTGGTATCATATGTTCCTCGAATATTATAGGTCATATAGAATCCTATAGGATTTATATATATATATATATATATATATTATTTATATAATGTAGGTCAACAATTTACTTTATTTGTGTACTATTAAATTACATTTAAATGATATTCATTTATTAGAATTCTATATATATATATATCATAATATATTATATATAATATAATAATATATACACCCTTATAGGGGTGTATTTATAATTTAATATTTTATGTTAAGTCATTTATAATATTTTATAAGTAATGTTAATATATAAACTAAATAAATA
This sequence comes from Osedax fenrisi, assembly GCA_964019155.1. NCBI lineage: Eukaryota > Metazoa > Annelida > Polychaeta > Sabellida > Siboglinidae > Osedax > Osedax fenrisi. Next base: position 38,776,843 of record OZ025242.1, read on the forward strand.
ATTTATAAATATGTAAGTTATATATACCTATACATAATTAATGAAGGTATGCATACCATGGTATACATTATGAATTGGCATTTTAATCATAAAGTTGTTTCATATAACATATACATTGGGTATATAATTAATGCATGGGCGGTATACAAATTTACGAATTCATATAATATATTATTAATTTAAATATGTCACAACAATGCATTCGTCCTAAGATGTTATTACCAGTGTTGCATGCTTGAGGATTACAGCAGAGTCAGACTTCATCAAGTAATTATACTTATTAGTTTAGTGATTTAGCGCTCTTTGTAGCATATTCTATAGCATTGCATACCATGATCATATATACCATATATGCATATGGACAGTTGGAAGTATGGTAGATGGGCAGACTATATTTTATATTCGCTATGTATCATTGACTTTCCATCTGTCTTCTAACCAACATCCCTGCTACAGTCATCACACCCTTACTTCACTGTTAATGTTTCCTATTTAGATAGGTAAAGTGCATGTGCACTCGGTAACAAGTAACTTGTTGATATCACTAAATATGTTAGCATACATATATAGTGTAAGTAATGAAAGTATGTTTACGAAAACGGATTCATTGCGAACTATCGAGGTTATTGTAACTCTTGACGTTATCGCGTCACCACCCCACCCTATCTTCACGTCACCACCCCAGTGCACTATTCACCTCACACCCACACTACATCGCTTCACTCCCAACAGGTGGGGTTGCCCTATCGCATGAGAAACGTTTGATAAAGCACCTACTGGACAACTACGCCAGGGTAGGTCGTATAGGCAGACCTGTCAATAACATATCTGAGACCATCAGAGTCCGGTACGGTCTTGCATTGATACAGATACTTGATCTCGACGAGAAGAATCAGATCCTCACAACGAACTGTTGGTGTCGATACGTTAGTAGTAGGGGCGGGGCTATACAGTGCTAGGGGCGGGGCTACACATTGCGAGGGGAGGTGCTACACAGTTCGAAGGGGAGGATCTGCATATTGCGAGGGAAAATACTATAATTCATATAAAATAAATATGGAGCCTATTGGTTAACGAATAATAACATGTCAACTACTATAATATAGTGTTATACTATAATACTATATTATAGTATAAGCGGGTAGGTATACTGTTTAAATGCTAATGAAATAAATAGAATCGATCGAATTATCATGGATGTGATATAAATCATAATACTTTTGTTCTGCCGACTTCACACAGCTGTCGTTGAATGTTTATTTAGTAACAAGTTCAAAAATGTTACACGTAATATGCGTATATTCTGACTACAACTATTGGTGTACAGTGTACATTACTAAATACACACACATACACATTTAACATACACCACCATACATTCAGTATAGTTATTAGATAGTGAGTTAAGTCATGTCCATTCAAGACATACCGTTTATGTTTACAAATACCACTATAAACATGTTACGGTTGAATTCTTGTGTGTATCGTAATGCATTATGGGTACGTGGGCCCCACTGCGTGGCTACGACCAATCATCGTATAACACATATACATATAAACTGAAAAGTGCGCATATTTATCAGGCAAACCGCTAAACTTGTACTACCACAAGGAGATATAGAGTATGGCGTGTACGTGTGTGCGTGACGTCACACTGACGAAGGATTACATCTTTATTAATAGACACGTGACTAGATATCATTATCACCATGACGATAACGTGCAACATACGTTGACGTGGGTTCTATGATAGATGTCGTCATTGCCCATCAATTATACACATAACACATCGTTCGTCAGATGTTCGTGTATATGTTCAACCTATGTGTGCGGCAGGTGTAAAACAGTGTATATGTGTAACTATGTGTGTGTGTATATATGAATATATATATATATATATATATATATATATATATATATATATATTAAACTAGTAATATCTGTAATTATATTAGTAATATGTTACAACATATATTGTAATTCTAAAGTATTTATTGTGTTATAATGTAAGCTTATTGTACAATATCAGTACACTATGAACTGTGATATAAGTAAGAACAACATTGTCTAATCTATTAATATCTTTTTAACCCGAAAATGAACAAGTCATGCGTATACGTGATATCCGTGATATCGGTGCTAGGAGTTTCTAATTAAAAATGCAGTTAATGAAAATAAATAAATGTAAAAAATATTGACCCCTAAGTGAACCATACGGGGTACAGTACAAAAACAATGTCGGATATATAAATATATGATGACTATAAACAGTACATGTGAATTCTATGTTAATGCAGGTTAATGCAGGTTAATACAGTGTTAACATACCGTATATAACAATTGATTATATAAACTATATCGATAATGACTAATCATGTATATGAATCGTATATAATAGATACGCTATCTACTGTTGATGTGTTATATAACATAGTCCTAAGTATTAATAGTCCCTGGTAATATATAATGTGTTTACAATTATCGGGTTTATCGGCATTAATGAAATTAGTAACGTCGGCAGATTTCTAATGGATTATTATAATGGAATATAATATTATATTGGATATGAATTTCCCCCCCCCCTAGTTAACTTAAATTGATGATATAGCTTTTCAATTATGTACTATTAAAAGATTAGTAAGTCATGTACAATAGTTATATTTATTGCGAATACATTTCAACGTGAAATTGATCTATACATATAATAATTATATTTCTGATATAATTTAACTAATATAATAATATTGAAAAATGAAATATTAATATAGTTATTAATGTATGGTTGAAGTAATAGGTATTATTAATAACATCGAATATTCGATGTATCTCAATAGTAAAGCGTATTACTATATTACATCATTATACTAGGACATATACTAGTATATTATTGCTATATCTATTGCTAAACCATTAGAATATTTATTTAATTTATGCTTGGCTAATTCTGAATTTCCTGATAATATGAAAATTGCTATCATTAAACCAGTATTTAAAGCAAATGATAAAAAACAGATAATCAACTATAGACCCATTTCATTACTACCGCAAATTAGTAAAATCTTCGAAAAAATAATTTATAATAGAATGATGGACTTTATATATAAAAATAAAATAATTAATGATAACCAATATGGATTTATTGAAAAATCCAATACTACCCTTTCACATTTTAACTTACAACATTTTTTATTTACTAAACATAGTTTAAATAAAAAAATTGCTACGCTATTTTTAGACCTTAAAAAAGCGTTCGATGTTGTAGACCATGACATTTTATTAAAAAAATTAGAATACTGTGGTTTTAGGGGTCATGTAAATGTGTTTTTAAAAAATTATTTATTAGATAGAAAAGTTAAAACTCGAATAAATAATACTGTATCATCTGTTAGAAATGTACGTTTTGGTGTTCCTCAGGGATCAGTATTAGGTCCATTATTTCTTATAATATTTATTAATGACATATCAAATATATTTAATAATGATGATAATATAAATTTAAATATATATGCAGATTACACATCACTCTCTATATTTGCAAATTCAAATGAAGAATTGAGTAGTAATATGCAATTATATTTAGATAGATTATGTCATTGGTTTAATATAAATAAATTAAAATTGAATATTGAAAAAACTAAAATACTTCCTTATTTTAATACAAAAATTATAAATAATATAAATTTAAATAATGCGAACATAGAAATAGTAGATAGGTATACGTTTTTAGGTATTATATTAAATAGTAATTTAACATATTCGTTTCATATTATAAATTTGTGTAATAAATTATCAAAAATTGTATATCTTTTTCGGAAGCTAAAATTTCTTAACATACGCAATTTAATTATATTATATAATTCACTATTGTTATCAAATATGTCATATGGAATAGAAATATGGGGTAATGTTTATGAAGATAGATTAAAAAAACTAGTATTAATACAAAAAAAAACAATTCGAATTATCAATAAAAATATGATAGACAAGTCTCAATTACCTCTGATTCGTTTATCACACACTAATAATATGTTTAAATATAATTCTATTTTAAAATTGAATGAACTCATATCTTTTAGAATAATATTATTTTTATATAACCTTTTACATAATAACTATAACATTAATCTAGATACATTTTTTATTTATAATAAAGACAAATCAAGATTTATTTTACCATTAATGAAAACAACGAAATTTCAAAACACAATTTTTTTTAAAGGCCCAAAATACTATAATAATATAATGAGTAATAATATATTAAAATCTGAAAATATACATAATATACACAAATTAAAAAAAGTATTAAAGAATTACTTTTTAAATAAATATTAGTTTTTATATTTTAGCATTTTAATAATTTTTAATATTTTTAATCTTCGTCAATTTTTAAAATTTTTATATTTAAAACTACTTGGGTATAATTATGTAAAGGTATAATTTGGGTATATTTTTAACATTTTTATATTATTATATTTTTATCATTTTTTATTATTTTATTCGCACTTTTTTGTTATATAATTGTTTGCACAAGTTTTAAACATACTTTATTTTAATTTGTATATACTAAACCATTAGAATCATTTTATGTTATTACATTTCAATAATTTTTTATTATTTTATTCGCACTTTTTGTTTTATATTTGTTTGCACAAGTTTTAAAACATTTTATTTTATTAGTTTATTTAATGGATTGATGAAACATGATGAAATACGCTGAGGGACATTATTTTTATTATTATTATTCTCTTTATATATATTTCTTTACTCTTATTATATTGAATTATAGTACACAAGTCTTATTATTATTGTATAAATGTCCCAAAGCTATTATATTCATATACTATGGAGGTATCGACTTAATAAAGCTACTTATAGCTTTCAATGATCCTCCTTAGACAATTGTCTATAAACTGATTTCATTCATTCATTCATATATATATATATATATATATATATAATGACTACTGAGATTATATACATTATACGGACAGGATAAATACGATATGAATGAAAATTGTCAATGTATGAAATACAAAAAGTTAAATATAGTATACTATGTACAGCCTATAACCGATGACTAATCGATATCCGGTGAATGACTCATATATATCCTCCTCGTGATCTACACAACGTGCCATCGTTCACCGCACCGTGAATCATCACCTCTCCGGGTACGAATGAGGCTAGTCAGGCTTAAGATGAACGATCGACTCCTTGATAGTGATAGGACTATATTGTTACTGGAGTCATTGTTCTCTATTGATGATAAATAAGAAACTATGGGGCCTACAGATCATCTATCTTATCCACGTGTGAACCTTACCATGGCTAAGCATGTGTACGACATAATCAGTTATATCTAGCCATAGCTATACGTGCACTGTATGCGTATGTTTAAATACATGGACCTATATATATGTAATGTATTTATAAATATTTTATATATATATTTATATATATATATATATATATATATATATATACATATTATTTATATTTTAGTAGAGTAATATTTGTTGTCATCATATCCAGGAACTATGTTGATGTTTTTAATTATAACCTAATGACTCTAATGCCCATTCGAAATTGAGAGTTTTAACGAGAGCCGATCGTTTTTGTATACACGATTATATAAGATCACTTCTAAATATTATTTGTAAGATCTATGTTAATAGAATATACATATATATATATATATATATATATATATATTCTCCTAGTTTGACTCCAGGAATTTCTTATTTTTTCTTTTGTATTTCTCAAGAATTTAAGTAGAATAAACGATATATAAAATATAAGACACAAAAGTTACTTATTTTATATGTATTGTTCTGACCCCTTCCTTAGATATTTAGAACATGTACAAGTCTACGACTTCTTAAGGATCCAATTTTTATCCGATATTTATATCCGTAGTTCAATACATAAATATCATTATTATGTAATAGAATTATTCATAATCCAATTATTTGGTGATCGTAAATAATAATTACATAATAGTTTATGATCCTATAGTAATATATATAGGAGTATAATATAGATTATATATAGACATACTCTTATGTAAGATACACGGGATTCAAAAAGCCGTATACTATGATTGCGTAACACCTAGCTGATGATTACTATGTGTTACGTCATAAGTTACATAATATCAGCAGAAGCAGTATTACCACATAAACAATCGGTGAGTATACGATGTAAGACGGTGGGTCGGTATAGTGTTGATATTATTATGGAAGTGTTAACATGTGTGATAGTGTGTTGTTTACGTTACACGGAGTGGGTGCATGCGTACTTAAAGATGAGCAGGCCACACTAGCGAATAAAGCCGTGTCACCAGCAACACTACTACCACGATCATCGGGTCGTACCTGTATGACAAAATAGACGTCACCAAAGTGTATACACATACACATGAAGGGCCTTACTTAGTTACCGTGTAAACATATCATTATTTTAATTTAATATACATGAATATAATATATATAAGTATACATACTTTACTAGTGTATATACATCATATATATATGTGTGTGTGTATTCGTGTGTGAATTTATACACATCATATACATGTATATATGTTGTTTGAATTCAATGCATATTCGATTTAATATAGAGTATTATGCACACAATATCATTATCATCCCCTTAATATATCATTAAATATACAAGCAAATATGTCTGCTTAAACCGTCATAACAAGATATTATCGTAATTTGAAAGAGATCAACATAATTTAAAAATTATTTTGTTTTTAAAAATGTTGATCCAATCGAATTGTCATATACGACATATATTAATATCGATAAAAACGTATTTCACTATGTATATAAATAAAATATATATAATATTATGATTTAGATTTATTTTCTTCAATATATCACAATATATCACCATATATCACATATATCACTATTATTTTCTAAAGCCCAGTTTTTGTCAGGATAAAATATTAAATTGCGGAAACGATACTAAAAAAAATGTTCGTTTGTTAATTCTCTGTTTAATAATTGTTCTCCTAAATCTTTACCAACACATACTGTAAAGGATATTTACAATATTTTTTCTGATTTTGATATCAATGAATTATCTGATATCTGCTCTACAATCTCCATTAAGTTATTAATATTTAGATACATCATATGATCTAATTCTGTGAATTATTCTTCTGATAACTATAGTTATAACATATATGTTCATTCTTTTTGCTCAGTTTAAAATGTTGACATATGTAATTTAATCGTCATTTTAAAATCGTCATCTCCTTTATCCTCTCCCTATTTCAATATTTCATAATCTTGCTTCTTTTCTAACACCTTTTATATTCACGGGTGTTAACAGTTATCTTAGCAATGGGAAATACCTGATATTTTAAAGAATGCGGTAGTTATGCCATTTCCAAAAAAGCATAATCTTGATAAAGAAATATTATCCAATTATAGCCCAATATCACAATACCCTTTATTAGTAAAATTATGGAAAATATTGTGGTCAAGCAGATAAATAATTATTTATTACATTATTTAATATTCTAGATCCCAAACAGAGTGTGTTTAGAAAATGTCATAGCACAGAAACTACTTTAATTTCTCTCACTGGTGATATTTTATGGACTTTAGATCATAAAAATAATATACAATTGTTACTTCTTGATTTATCATCAGATTTTGATACAATTGAATATGATTCACTTATAGATCGCTTAAAAATGATTGGGTATTCTGATGCTGTTTTATTATGGTTTATATCGTATCTTCAAAACAGATATTTTTCTATCAAAATAATTAATGAATATTCATCTACAAAATTATTTAGTTATGTACCACAAGTTTCAGTACTTGGTCCTATATTATTCTCAAGTTATCTGTTACCCTTAATTGAAATTTTCCACCAGTTTCCTGATATTAATTATCATCTATATGCTGATGATTTACAAATTTATATCTTACTGCCTTTACATGATTTTCCTTCTGATAATTATTCTTTGTTGAATTGTTTAAATACCTTAAATAATTGGTTTTTACAAAATAATCTAAACCTCTCTTATTAATATTTCTCATGTTAATCCATTTTCCCTCATTAATTATTAATGGAAAAATTATTTCTCCAATAAATTCTGTTAAAAATCTTGGTATTATTTTTGATAGTAAGCTAAGTTGTATCGATATGATAGCAAGTGTATGTCGATCTTCTTTTTTTATTTACACAAAATAAAAACTATAAGAAATGTTTTACCTGATAACATCTGTAAGTTCCTTATTAAATCTACAGTCCTATATTATATTGAGTATAGTAATTATTTATATCACGGACTTCCTTTATATTCTATGAATTTCATAAATAGAGTTATACGGTCTTCAGTACGTTTACTATTTCGCATAACATTATTTGATCACTCTTGCACTTCCGAAAAATTATATGGCATAAAATGGTTATCTGCTAAACAACGATCAATATATAACATTATTATGATTTTTTATAAATGCATATACCTTAAATCACCTAAATATTTAAAAGATTTTCTGACATACCGGATTGAGTCGAGAACATCTAGATCGTCGAACAGCAAAATACGTCGTTACCACAAGTTCAGGCTGGCTAAATATAGCAAAATATCTTTTCGGCAGGTGCCCTATGGAATAGTCTACCTCGAGAGCTAAGACTTGTGACATCCATAGAACGTTTCAAAAGTAAAATCAAAGTTTTTATTTACTTTTATTATTGGTATTTTTAATATTCGTATATTTTATATTATTTTATTTTGTTCACGTTTATTAATCTAAATATCCTATTTTGTTCTACTTATATATTATTTTATTTATGTATGTATTATTATTTCGCTAAACACAAATGAGAACTCTCTTTGTTATATTTGTGTATAAATAAATCATCTATCTATCATCTATCTATAATTAGATATGTATTATACACTACTTTTTATCATCCACTTGAATGGATGATAATAATACATTTTCTCTATAGATAACGCACAATGTTCGTCGCACATACAATCGCACACTCACGTGTACTGAATAACGTATACTATCATCCCTACCACGCACTCACACACACACACATACACTATTACACACATACACTATCACACACATATATACTCACACAAACACACACACATGCACACACATACACACACCATACACACACATACACACATACACACACATACACACATACACACACATTCATACACACACATGCATACACACAAACACACACACAAAAACACACAAAAACACATACATAAACACACACATACACATACATACACATACATACTATACATACTATACATACGATACATACATCTATCGGCACATATCACTCACTACGCTAGTCTAATATAAGTATTATTTAAATCTTTTAAACATTTCCCCAAATATCGCCGCTAAGTGTATTGAATTCATTACCCCCACACACAAACACGCACACGCATCTTGTACGATACTAGTATACTTACATGTATGCAACTATGAGATATGGGTCTTATGTGTAATCCTTATATAAGCCTACATAATCTATATATATATATATATATATATATATATTCGATAGAATATCGGCCATATTATAATGGTGTGTGCATACAATAACAACTTAAATACAATGTTGTTGATGGTGAATTACGTATACATATACACACACATACATATATATATATATATATATATATATATATATATATATATATATATATATATATATATATATGTGTGTGTGTGTGTGTGTGTATGTGTTATAGTGATATTGACATTTACATCAAGCTATAGATAATATTCGTCGATAACGGCTTTTATATAATGGGGTTACAGGGTTCGTTAGATTCACGGGGTCATAAGCAATATTAAAGTAAATTTTAATAAATTGAAATATGAATTATATTAAGAATACTAAATTATAAAAAATGAGGTATAAACTATAATATAGTTTTTAAAATATTGCTATAATAAATATAGTAATATGTACACATTATACATCTATATATATATATACAACTGCCTGTGTGGCTCAGTGGCTAAGGCGTCAGACACACAAGCAGTAGGACACGGGTTCGACCCTCGTCCGGACCATTAATTAATTTTGTAAAATGGGTCTTAAAATATTATTTAGAAGTGATATTATATAATTGTGTATAAATAAATTATCGGCTCTCGTTAAAACCATGGATGCCTTAACATGAGAGCGGCTTCGAAGGGACATTAGAGCCATATATATGGTTATAAGTGAAAACTTCATCTAAGTTCCTGGATGGGATGAAAGGACTCCACCAAATAAAAATAACAATAACAATAACAATATATATATATATATATATATATAAGTTAACTACTTGAATAAGGCGTCACACACGCAGGTAGTAGAATGCGTGGCCCCGTCCGTCGGACCATTACAGTGGGTATTACATAATATGTAGTGTGTTATCTTATATATATAATGTGTTGACACAATTATCGGCTCCTGTTAAAACCATGGATTTATTAAAATAATAGCGACTTCGAAGGGACAATATAACCCTTTTGTTATAAGTAAAACTCGTATAAGTCCCTATTGTGCTCCAATGACTCCACCAACATATAATAACAATAACAATGATATGTATATATATATATATATATATAATTAATTAATGTTTTAGATTATGCTATAGCATGTCATTCCGTTTATAATTATATTTTAAGTAATATATATTACATATATATAGGCTTTTATATAGCATATTATATTCAATACATATATTCGTACATGCATATTCTTTATGAAAACACTTACTAAAGTTGTCATTAATGTCATAGAAATGTATATGATATTATATGCATTCTATTAATATATAAATATATAAATTCAAGGAATATCAAGGAATATAAATTATGTCAGCATCTGCGAATGTTTCTAGAAATTATTCAATCAATAAACAAAAGGATTATGCAATAAAAAATAAACAAAAAAACGCCTTTTATTCCGTAAATATGCCGGGAATGTTAGTGATTTACACGAAAAAATTGATTAATTAATGTATTGCAATAATACAGAATTGCAATACAAACACACGCTAGAGCGTGCTAACACATGCCCACGTACGTCGTGCTCTTCACATTGTACATTGTATAGTGTATAGTGTATGTGGTGTACAATGTACACAATGTATGATGTACATAATGTATGATACAATATACGATGTAGAATATATACCGTGTATAATATATCTATATATATAGTAATAACTTCAGATTTTAGAAATGCTTGGTACAAGACGCGTAACTTGTCGATTACATAATAATGCATGTCGCCCATTTAAAACCTAATCCAATACGCTGATGTGCTATGTTATAGACGTGGAAGGACATACTGTTGAGCTGGGACCCACTAGTCTACGGAGGAGTGGATCACGTGAGAATTCCGACCCCCAACATCTGGATACCGGATATAGTGCTCTATAACTAGTTAGTACAACACGTATAGTATATGTCGTATACGATAGCCTCGGTATGTACGCATGTGTGCCCATGTACCATGTGGCGTGTGGGCAATAAGACCAATGTGTATTAATAGGGCATGTAGTATCTTCATAATTTCCATTTATAACAAAAATATTCAAAATACTTTATATAATCATTTAATGTAAAAAGTGTACCTAAATTGTCTACATTAAAAATTATAATTAAATTTATAATACATATAGGTATACCTAGTATTATAATACTATTCTATTATTAAAATCAGTATACTATTAGGTATCCTATATTATGTAAATTAGTATATTATTACAAATATTCATTATAATACAATCAAAATATGTCACTAAACTTTGACAGCTACTTTCTCAGTAATTTAATTTAATGAATATTACTCTACTAGAAAGTACGTAACTATTGTTATCTATATATGTATCCTAGTATTGCCAGTGTATTTAGATAACAACCATATGCATAGAGGTCCCATTTTTATAATAATATAATTTAATAATTAACATTTTATATCATATTTCTATCATTACTTTTTTTTTAAATTACTTTTTTTTTTTAAATAATATATATTTTATAAATAAAACAATCGTAGTTCTATAATTATTTATTTTATTATATCTATGAACAAATTAAGTATAAATTAAAAATATTTAGAATTTATAAGTTTTTTTAGGAGTTTTTTAAAGTGTTGGTTTTTCATATATATATTTACATGCAATCACGCGAAGAAGACCACTTCCTCATCGTCCATCAGTTTGGCGGATGAAATTGGCTGATAAAACTACAAGATCTCTATTTTATGGATACAAAATAATAATGATTCTATTTTTGAGAGATGGCAAATAAATCTAAGGATGAATATCAATTATTTTTTAATAATATACTTATTTTCGCTACATTATTTATTTAAATAACTTTAATTTGTATTTCCTTTCAACTTTATATTTTAGTTAATATGAATAAAGGTTTATTTTAATATAGGAGTCTATTGGGTTTATGAAAAATGTAGGTGCCAATACAATATATACGTAGATAAAAATCGACTGTATGGATGTGAGAGGGTATATATAAACCGTCTATTAATTGCATACGTATAACGGATTAAAATCGACGAACATAAATTCGACGGACGAAAAATGTAAAACAGTATTGATATGATACCCTATTAGGACTTATTAGTTCTGGTAACGTTATTATTTATGACATGACAAATTGTATTGAAATAATACATGTATGTGAATAGACTATAGTCTATAATATATTTGAGTAGGCAAGTAAGTCATACTAGGAATATATACATTATAATTAGGTACACTGGTGTGTATAAATCCGAAATGAAATTTATTTCACTATTAGAATAATCGGCATCCATTGTTGGTACTATAATAATTAATTTAATTAAATATATGTATTTAAATATAATTCATTGGTATTTTTATAATTTTCAATTCATATGTAAAAAAAATTAAATAGTAGTTGTAAATATTAGATTATAATATACATCTAATTGGAATTATTCAAATATTAAATTATGTATATATTAAAATATAATAATTAAAAATGTTGCAATCTCCATTATATATAATATATGCTAATTATGTAGAAAAGTTATAGTTAGACACCTTAAATTCCTTATAGCGAGGTAAACAATATAGTTATGCGAGGCATGTATTTAATGATGTCGTCATTATCGTACACTACTTGTTAATAACATTAATATAGAATATCATATAAGACACACCTCCATGCATACAGTACATTTACATCTCAGCCTGACTGCTATCATGGTTAGTCAATACGAGAATATCTGCCAGACTGAGATTTAACATGGGCTGTATGAATGGAACAGTATATTTTGTTATATATATTTATAGTTTACATTTGTAAACTATAAATCTATGATAACATTACAGATTTAACACCGGTCTGTGTTTATTTGACATCGGTGTTAAATACATAGGTCAAAGTTTACGAATACATTTTTTCGACATAAACAAAAGAGTTGTTGCGACGCATGCGTAGTGATGAACCGGTGCTTACCCTGTGCTGACCTTGCGTGAACATCGCGAGTACATGTGTACCTAGGTGATAATATAGTTACCATCCTCCCTGGCCACTAGGTAGACAATAGGCTATATTGTATACACGCTGATACACTATAGTGTATACATATATGTATTCTATAGCAACTGGTGCATGGTGTCCGCGTGCAAATGTACACGTAAACACTGACTACACTACAAGTATAACTGACCTACGAACATAACTTAACTGGCCATCCGCAAAAATAAATGGATCAACTTAAATTAATATCCATTCTATATTCATTTCTACTGACTAAACAACCTGATTACCTTAATAGACTCATGTATCTCCATACTGCAACACGCCACCTACGATTCTCTAACTGACTTAACCATCCTTTCGCCGGGAAAAACATGGGAAGCGTGGCTACTATGTTTGAACCAGCCTCCTTTATAATCAACTCCATCCCTCAAAACCATTAACACATCAACGACCAACTTCAAACATAAACTAAAGAAGTACCTCTTTATTCAGGATATCTGAACTTCAAATATATTCGTTTTCGCCACGTTATACACTTGTCTGTACTAATTATTACATTTATTTATTGTTTTTATGTATTATTGTCACACTATAAGAATTTAAATTGTAATTAGTGTTTAAATAAAATAAAATCATCATAATCATCATCACGTATAAGAATGCATACATTCACGTTTATATATATATATATATATTTAATATTATATATTATATATTTTTATAAATATTTATATATATATATATATATATAATATCGATTATCTATACGCTAACAAATCTGAAAACATATTTCTCCTGTTTGATTTATGAATAGCGATAAATAATTAAAAGTTAGTAGAACATACGCCGTATGTCATACAGTGAGCAATGCGCCCGATACGAATAGTAAGGTACATGTCCTTATAAGGGCATAACTCCATACACGTATACGTGCATATGCAGTAGCACGAACTGGTTGAGTTAAGGGGGTCACGATTCATGACTCGTGACTCACGAAGAACTACTAACACGAGGAATAAAACTATGCTTTTATTCATTTATTTATAAATGAAAATACATGAATAATATATTATTTTTAGTATATTAAAAGCATATAGTTACTAAACTCACTGTATAACCATTTATATTATATAATACCAATATTCTTATAGTACAATATATATATATATATATATATATATATATATATATATATATATATATATTACCTGTATGGCACAGTTGGCTAAGACGTTAGACACACAAGTAGTAGGAAACGGTTTCAAGCCCCTTCCGGACCAATAAAATAATATTTAGAAGTGATCTTATATAACTGTGTATAACAAATTATTGGCTCTCGTTAAAATGGATGCCTTAACATGATAGCTGCTTCTAATGGACTTTAAATATAAATAAAAATAACACTTAAAGTAAGTAAACGTAAGTTCCATATGCTAACTTCAATTAATTATCCAATTTCTCTATATATCGATAATGTTTATATACCGCCTATTGGACCATAGTGGTATTATATGTATACTTATAATGTATTGGTTGTGTTATATATATATATATATATTTTTTTTAGTTATGTATTTTTATTTTGGAGGATCCTTTCATCCCATACAGGAACTTAGATGTCATTTTCACTTTTAATCATATACTTATTATTAAATGTAATGTACTAGTAGCTATATGTACTAAAAATAATAGTTATATATAATACAACATATCAACATTCCTCATAATGTTTCTGTTTTTTCTATTTAAATGTATCTAAGTTAAATATATCAAACTATTTTATTTACATATATAATCTAAATCAATAGATATAGAGATACTTATCTTATGGAGTACTTAAGTATTTCATTAAATATTGATGAAAATCCCTCTCTTTTAATTGACCTATATAATGACTACTCAATATCACCTGTGCTATTTTGTTAATTTATCGAGACAAGTGTAATTTACTACTTTCTCTATCTTTTACATGCGTCAATTGATTATCGACTTTCTTGACATCAATGATACTCAGTGATTATATAGGTGCTACTGATGTTAGTGAAAGGCATCAACTGCAGGTGAAACCGTCGCACGTTTACATGTAAAAGATAGGGAAAATATGGGTCTATTAAAAATATTGTATATCTGCTGATTGAGCTATATCTATAGGAATGACTTTTTTATTTTCTAGAAAACTTTTATATCTAGCGAAAATGTTATATTTTATAATCATATATATATAAGATAATACAAATTAGATCTACTAATTTGTTACTGAAAACATAATAAACTATACTTTTGTGTGTGACGATTTTGTAATATATCTAAACATTTTATATAATAATATTATATTATAAAATACAATAATTTATGATAATGTATATACTATAAAAAGTATAAAGATTCATCACAGGAGTGAAAAGATATGTATTTCTAAAAAAAGAAAAAATTTAAAAAAATGTCTAAGCTTCTAAATTGTATTTATATTTTGTTGCATCATTTTTGAAACATAACTTCATATATACATTTTATTACATTATAAAATGTATTTATTTATTATTATCTATATATTAGGTATATAATGAGACACTTCTAAAATATTCATCAAATGGGTCAATTGATTGGTCAACTATTAATAGTTATTTAATTCTAAAAAAGATAAATGATATATAAGTGCATCTGAAATTGTAATTACATTGTGTAAGAAATAAATAAATAATAATGAATATAATAAAAATATTCTAAATAATACTACCTTTTATATCATATAATATATATATATATCATGGAATATTATAACTAGTAATTAAATAATATAAATAAAAATATACATAAATATAATGAGATTAAACAAATAAAATAAAATATAATGATTGTAATAAAAAAAAAATATATATATATATATATTATATATGTATACAACAAATTACAAAGATGCACTCGCAGCACCAATAAAATAAATCGCTGCATAAACTAAATCGATAAAATGTTTGATATTTTTCAAATACGTACCACCAATTTGTTGACGTGACTATTTTTAAAATGTATATTTGAGACACTTATTTTTACTTTATATATATCATTTGAAATATAATTATATAAATTTAAATATATGAATAGAATATTTGTATTGAGAACATTTACAAACGAAGATTTCGCCGGACCTTAATCCGTATCTGACATCTATAATATCTCATAAGATATGTGTTAAATATATGATTAAGTACTAGATTTATAATAAATATAAATTATAAAATACTCATAGATACCTATGTATACATATATTACGAATTCACTTATGAATTATTCTACTATTATTGTAAAATCTCAGAGGACAATAACTATAATCTATATTATGCATACGGTATTATAATCTATATAGAAAATGAATATATATTATTTCAAACTTGAGATTTGAATGTATTGACAAATATTAGTGGTATTATAATAATACCACGATTACATAATAACTATACTGGTGACGTAATATACCCTATGCCCTAATATAACACCGCTATTAACCTCCATTGACTTCTTCCATGAACTGCTTATGACGTAATAACTTCGCTGTAACCGAATTACACAACTATTATATAATGTAATAATAGCGAGTATCTAACCTATTAAACCCCACTACTAACCTAACATATTACAATGATCTATAGAAGCCCCCCACTACTACTAACAACAGCTACATCACCTCTAATTTAGTAACTCCACCCACAACTAAACTAAATACATCATCTCTGACATAGTAACCCCCCTACCCCAACCGTGCAAATAACCTAGTAACCCCACTACCACTAACAATGTATCGGTAACCTAGTAACTACTTTAGGAGTATATTATATGCTATAGTATGTCAGTGGCGTAGATTACTCCCACCACTGACAGCGTACCTCTGATCTTGTAACCCCTCGACCATACAGATGACATATTAACCCCGCACATACATAGTGTATACACCGAAGACTTAATAACCCCCGCACC
Organism: Osedax fenrisi; assembly: GCA_964019155.1. Taxonomy (NCBI): domain Eukaryota; kingdom Metazoa; phylum Annelida; class Polychaeta; order Sabellida; family Siboglinidae; genus Osedax; species Osedax fenrisi. The sequence continues at coordinate 38,794,368 of OZ025242.1, forward strand.
CTCCACCCCACCAGTACCGAAGACATAGAAACCCCGCCCTCCCCACCCCACACAGCGCCGATGACTTAGTAACCCCCGCCCCCTCCACCCCGTACAGCGCCGATGACCGGCTATCAGAACACCGGTCAGCCTACGCCGTAGTTAACCATGACGGCAACGTACTGTGGATACCTCAGGCTATCTTCAAAAGCTCTTGCGTCATCGATATCACTAACTTCCCCTTCGATAAACAGGTATGTTCGCGCGCATGTATGCATGTGTGTGTGCGCTATGTATGCCTATATACATATATGTGTGTATGTGACAGCGCATGTCGGTATCGCTGGTTCGTGAGTAATATTGGCGTAGCCGTATTGTTATATATATATACACGCACATACACACACATACACTATATATGACATCATATTAAGAGTATTGCACATGATGATGATATGGATAATGAATAGAATATTTATTGTACACATTTTATTTTAGTTTTATTTGTAATGCATGCTAGTGGCCACGGGTGGGTTAACAAAATAACATAAATAATTTGTAAATTTGTGCTTATTAAGTAAGTGTCAAATAACATATGGTGTTCATTATTGCTAGCATATATTGTATACAGTATATACTGTAGAAATATATACTGTAGAGATATATGCTGTATATATATATACTGTAGGGAACGAAGTCTATACATAGAGGATGAAGTCACTTCGTTCTCTATCACTATAAACTCTGTATACACAAAATATTGTTCAGAGCAAAATATTTGGTATACATATTATATATGCGTATTACGTGTGTATTACATGTTGATTACATGTGTATTACGTATTTACGTATTACGTATATGTTATAAAACTGTATATATTATATTATGTCATAGAATGTAATAATATGATTATTAGGGGAAAGCCTGAAATTGCCGGTCGACCCTCTCCAAATATTGACCCCCTCTCTTATATCAGCAACTATAAGAAATATCCAAAAATTACATTTACATAAAATATTAGTAATTTAATGGTAATTTAATGGTAAATATTAATAAATATTTGTTTTCTTAAAAATATTCAATCCTACAATTGTTATTTGATCAAATGTGATATTCTAGTTTTACTTTTTAAATATTTGAATAATAAAGTTGATAAATAATTGTAAAAACATTATTAATTACAATAAAACATAATTATATGGATAATATTGTATATCAATTAAATGTTTATAAACATTATAAAAATAATTTAATTTTAATAAATATAACCAATATATCTTACTTATAAGTAACCCATATTATTGTCCTATTACCGACCACCTATGTTACCCTAACCGACCCCATGTGATTTATAATATATTTCCGACCCCCTGTATATTCTTGAAAATACAATTATATCAACAATTAAAAATATCAACATTATGTATGCCATAATATTACCCTAATTACAAAATTTCAAAAAAATATATTTAATATATTGAATAAATTATTTCAAATAGTTAAATTATAATAATTTCATTTAAGGATCGGTAATTTGAGACTTTCCCCTAATTGAATCTAATAGCAATATTAATATAAGTACATTTATTTAATATTTAATGTAATTATATATATATATATCCCTTAAATTTGAATGCATTAATACATTAGTACTATTAATTATATTGGTTATTTTTTATCGTAAATATAATATGTATTGATAAATGTACACGTGTATGTTATATCATAATGTATACCGTGGGAACACAATGAATTATTGATTGCAAAGTAATTAATATCGTATACGATTAATAATATCGTATATACATTCATATACGTAGCTCGTGTACTGTAGACCTACACTGCAGTGTACATGTTTACCCATAGGACCCACTGGAGTGGTAGTTCTAGACGTGGTGGTATCATATATTACCACACATGTGTCAGCTATATGTAGTCGCTCGTTATTAATCAAATAGGTATATGCGAGCAATGGCTAATTAATAACTAATTAATAATTAATACAATTGTGTACTTAATATATATATATATATATATATATATATAGCATTCAGGTTATTAACTTGTTAATTGTGTTAATCTGTGTATGCATGGTATGCGTGGTGTGTTTGATATAGCGTTGTGCATGCGCTATACGCATCACTTCAGTGTATTACTGTAGTAGTCAGATACCATATACTACATTGTACGTGTATAATATGGCATTAGTATATTATATTACTATAGTATATATATATATATAAATATATATATTGTGTATGTATTTGTGTATATGTATGTGATATATATTTAATAAAGTTATTAGCCGTGTGGAGTATATATAGTTCATATATATATACAGATCAAAATATCCCAGTCTACAGATAATTCGGGTTCATTATTTCGTATTTGTAAAAAACGTGAGACATTAAATATCAAAACACGAGGATACATGTTAACATGTTATACAGGTCAAATAGCGGTTATTCATTAATGTGCATTTCTAGTAATACTTATTGCAATACCGAAACCATCGATGACTGACACACGCGTGTTTCAAATGATAAACATCGTATGTTATAGTAACATGTTATATATGATATGTATAATATATGCTAACCTATATGCATCCATATGTATGTAGGCTCGTGTAGAATGATATTTTCTCATTAGGTTGTATTGATGTATTAAAGATAAGTGTATGTGATCGGGCACTACTGGTATTCGAAGGTAAACGAAGGTTCCACTGCTTATTCAAGCATATCAATACATACATGAAAACATAAATAAACTTTAATTTAGTTAATCCAATTATAAACTACGCCCACTCTTTATAATTATAGAAAAATTAAATTAACAAATATACAGAAATAATATATATATATGCCTATTATATAAATTCTATAGATTTCTCAAGCAAAAAATGTTTTTATAATTTACAAAAACATAAATTTAACGAAATACGAAAATAACATTTACTTATTACATAACATCTACTTTCTCCCTACGTATGATAGACATTATAATTGGTAAAACAGTGAATTTAATTTAATTTAATTGAAAATACCCAATTATAAAGTCTACTTATCATAGACATTAGAATTAGATAGACTGCAATGTAATTTATTTACAATTTGAAAAATCATCATAAATTTAGAATTCATTGAATTAATTTAACTATTCAAATATAATCCAGTGATATTTTTTATAATTTGTGAATTGATATGAAAAATATCTAAATAGTAGTTGTAAATATATTATTATACTATATCTAATATACATTTAATTAGAATTTTTCATATATTATATTACTTAATAAATATATTAAGTATATATTAATCTAAAATTGTGTATTATTCATGTTATATAATGTAAGCTCATTTATAAAATTTATATTTAGTCATTAAATTAAAATATCATTTTAAAATATTTAAAAATAAATATTATATAAATTTCATTTTTATACTATGTTTGGTACACTTATTTTAAAATATTACAAACTAGGTGTACTTATTTGTATAATATTAATAGATGTATCATAATTATTAAAACAATCGTAATTCATTATATATATTACTATAGTAATGTAATTGAATTTGAATGTTTATTGAAAATATGATGTACCAATGTAAATCCTACCACTGTAAACACAATGGTAAATTCCCATTCAAATTGATGAACAAACGTTATATCAAATATAGTCTACATTATGCTAATGTCTATGTTACGTATACGTTACGTAGACATTAGAATAAGGTAGACTATATTTGACGTGGTAAAATAACTATACAAAAATCGGAAAATCGTATGTTACCACACTATATATATATATATATATATGCATGTGTATATTTTTGTGTTGTGCGTATGTATGTGTTGTGTGTATACGTGTGCATGTGTGTACAAGTAGGCTATATTCTAATTATAAAGTAGTACACTTATCATACGCATGACATGAATGTGATACGTGTTTACGATACTTGCATCGCTACTAATTGTAGCCCACAATAGTCTACTCATTATATAATATAATTACATAATACATAATATTATGATAGAAATCAAATACAAGTGATGATATATATATGACGGATTGGGTGCGAATGTTTTATGTATATTACAAGCGACAACAATATTAATTATTACACATTATTCGCATCAAAAATTGTGTGCTAAATTTCTCCCGTAATAAGAAAAATGTTTCACCTTATTAACAATCAAACACGTTTTATTTTCATTCCTCGACATTAAATTTAGGTTGAGCCTGATAGAAATATAATATATTCATATATATATATATATATATATATATATATATATATATATATTATTTATGAAGTATGTACACACACACACACACACACACACACCTATAAGCTTACCATACACGTATATTCATGCCGTGTGTACACAGAACTGTTCACTGAAGTTCGGATCATGGACATACGACGGCTTCAAGCTCGATGTCGACTTCTACGATGACGTAGACCGTATCGACCTCAACGATTACGTCGAGAGTAACGAATGGGAGGTTAGACAACTAGGTCGAAGTTCACCGCCGTGATGTAATAGTGGTAACAATACCGCGGAATCGGTCTTGATATTATTTCTAAACTATATATATATAGTTATTTCTGTATTTTTGAAAAGTATTATTATCCCATCTAAATACTTATATGAAGTTGTTTTACTTATAACAAAATTAATCTAATGTCCCTTCGAAATCTCTCTTGTGTTAAGAAATCCATGGTTTATATAATAGATTAACGAGTTAATCACTAATGTAATACATGTATAACTACGTGGGTGGCTTAGCAGGTGGCAGTGCAGGCTTCATACACACAGTGGGTTGCTAGTTCAAATTCTATCAGCGGATAGAATTTGAACTCCGCGGACCATTACAATATACTACATAAGTTTTTAAATATTAGATGTGATCTTATATAATTGTGTATACAATAATGATCGGCTTTAATTGCAACTGAATGCCTCAACATGAGAGCGGCTTCGAAATGACATTAGAACTATATGGTTATAAGTGAAAACTTTATCTAAGTTCCTGAAAGGCTCCTCCAAAATAACAATAACAATAACAATAAATATATATGGGTATGGTTGGATATTGGTTTTATTAAAATAAAATCATTTCACACTATCTCCTGATATATCAGGTATTGTTAACATTTCTAACCACGTGATTATATGTTATTCGTGATGACATATCACGTGATGTTACGTAATACGTGATAGGTTAGTCACACTCTTTAGTAAATATGCTGACTTCGCAATACCGCTGAATACTACTAAATTAGGCTCTATTTACTGCATTATATATATATATATATATATATTATATATAATATATTTGTTAACTATAGTTAACAAATATACATATTTAGATGTTTATATATATAATAGTATCTCCGGAAGCTTAAACTTAATCCATCCTTCCCCCCCCCATAATGAGTATGCATTCTAATGACTATACATGGGTGCACGCAACCTACACAATGACCTTCTCGTGTTAAGGTAATAGGTCACCCTGCCAGGAAGAATGTACGCTACTACCCGTGCTGTAATGAACCATTCCCTGACCTCACCTTCACCCTGATGCTGAGTAGAAAGGTTTGTCACGTGTCTGTCTGTATGTATTTAACGATATGCATTCGTATATGTATGTTTGTATGTGTATGTATGTGTATGTGTGTATGTATGTAATACATACTATATATGCATGTATATATGTATGTATGTATGTGTGTATGTATATGTGTATGTGTATGTGTATGTGTGTATGTGTAAGTAACGCTGTGTACGCATGATGTACATCACACGTCATGGTATATATATTTCTTAAAATATATGTACGAAATTGTACGTATTTATTATAATATGATATGAAACATACATGATGTAAGACATAATGATGTGTTGTCGTACATTGTACAGATATACCATGATATACATATATGTCTATGAATTAGTCGGCTTAATTCATGATCAACGTAAGTATTTCATCATTTATATCTTGATATCTAATCTTCTTTAAGCCTATAGGATATAGTTCATCGGAATAATTAATATATCTCGTGAAACAATAATGAAACATGGTTATTAATGAATTTACATGTTGAGACCATTATAATGATCTATGTGTGTAGACGTATTAATCATCTAACATAACAATAACTAATTAATATTAGGTTAATAATAATATTTACCCATCTTTAAATAATATTATGCATATATCTCCGTCTGATTTATTATATTATTATACTTATTAGTTTAAATTTACTATTATTATTTACTTACTATTATTATTATATTTTAATTATGTATAGTTATTATAAGGTTGTGTATACATAATATGTATTACATATATAATGCATTAGCACTTATAAATATATATGTAAGAGACAATCTAAACTCATTAACCTATGAGATATATGACGTCAGAATTGTGTTGATGACATCATTTCATTATTGATTTAAATAGTATGTATGCAAATATGTTACTTTCTATATATATATAGAATATTAACTGTATTTAATATAATATACATACGTTTTGCATCCATATGATAATAACTTAACTTCACTACTCTTACTATTATAATTGTGATTTAGCAGATTTATCATATATGAAGGTTATAACCTTCACATATACTCGCATAATATTTGTTAATAATTGTTGTTGATGATTTTGTGATAGCTAACTATTCATATATTTATTAATAGCATATATTTATTAATAGCATACAAAAAATAAAATGTATGCAAATATTTGGTAATTATTTACTAATAGTATATATATATACTAATAAGTATACCTTAATTAATTTATAAAATATTCATTTGATAATAATGTTTACTAAATAAAAAAATACTAATTGGGATAAATACCCAGGTTTAGAATTTCAAAGGGGATACGTTTATTAGAATTAGTTTGTGTGTATTTGTATTATACATATCATGTTACTCTATTGGATATGTTGATATGCTTGAATCTTGGAGAACGAAGTATTCGTATACTTTAATATTCGTTCTCTGACTTGAACTACGAGTATGTGTGAAGTATATATGTACATGTGATAATGGACAAGTGCACACATAGGCACAAGTGCACCTACATGTATAGTTTATCTAACATTCGACATCTTAATTATCAATAATGTGTAGATATTGTGTTATCTATTGAAAAATACACATATCATTAATAATTATTCATAATTCATCTATCAATGATTACTAATGTATATAATAGTTATTAATAAGTATTAACCTATATATATTAATATATATTTTATAAAGAATTGAGTTTAAATATATAGGTATTAATTGTGTGTGTTAACTAATAATTGAACAGTACAACTTGTACTGGCAGAGGTTCTTTATAATGTATGTGTAATAAGTTATCACTGATAACTGAATTGAATGATAACTACTATATCGACACGTCACTAAACACCGAACAGGTGGCATTCTACAACTACATACTGATACTGCCGTGCGTACTGCTATCTTCCCTGACTGTAGTGCTGTTCTGGCTGCCCCCTGAGTCACCCGCTAAGATGGTACTGGGTTAGTGACAGGCGTAAGAGTAATGCGTGTGTGTGTGGTGTTATATGTGGGATGTCCTACTGGTGATATGGTATATGTCCTATAGGTATTTTAGTATCTATGTCCTTTGTTAGATATTCACTAACATGTACAGCTGATATAGTAGATAATAGCTATAGATCTACTACACTGTTAGAAATAAATGGTATAACATTGATTAAAAAATGGTATAACCCCGTGGCGCCCTGGTATACCATTTACGGTATAACTAATTAAAAAAGTTATATCATATTTTATAAAAAGTTATACCATATTTTATATAAAGTTATACCATAATTTATACCATATATTATATAAAGTTATACCATATTTTATAAAATGTTATACCATATTTGATACAAAGTTATTCCACAATTTATTAAAATTTATACCATATTTGATATAAAGTTATACCATAATTTATTAACATTTATACCATATATTATATAAAGTTATACCATAATTTATAAAAAGTTATACCATATTTGATATAAAGTTATACCATAACTTATTAACATTTATACCATATATTATATAAAGCTATACCATAATTTATTAAAAGTTATACTATATTTTATTTAAAGTTATACCATAATTTATTAAAATGTATACCATATATTAAATAAAGTTATATCATAATTTATTAAAAGTTATACTATATTTTATTTAAATTTATACCAGTGCTTATAATAACTTACTATTCTATATTATTAATTTATATATGGAATCGACATTTATAATGATAATTTATTTTCTAAAAACCACATATATGTTAGTGTAACAATATTGTTAATTAACAGATACATTTTAAAATAAATAACGTGATACAAAATTACATAAACAATTAATGTTTGTAGGACATGTTATGAAAAAAATAAAATTAACAATAACACTTAATAAAATATATTTTATTCTATACGAAATAAATTATTTTTAACGAAAACATAATAAGCATCCTCTTTTCTGATATATGGAGTCATTATTTCCTGCAATTAAAATTAAAATATTTATATAAGTTATATATATATCTATATATAGATATATATATATATAGTATACTCGAGTATATAATAATATTGCATATTATATAATAGTATACATATGTATCGTATAAGAAACTTTATACAGTTAATATCATATATGATAATAGGTACTATATAAAGTATAGGTTAGAATTGTAATTAGAAAAATCCAATAGCAGTTATATATATAATAGAGTATACTATATATAAAAAAGTATACTTTTGAATTAGCATACGAAAAATCATAAAATAACTATAATATTAAATCTATAGTTATTAAGTAATTATTAAGTAACCTTATTTTTATTTTCATTGTAAATTCATTTTTCAATAATTCGCAAACTCCCATCATAAAATATAAGATTCCCGCATCTATTTTTGGAAAAATTATATTATTTATTTAATTATAGACTTTATAATCTATATTTGATTAAGGATAGAAGGATATTGATAATATTTGTACAACAGTTAACATATTTATATATATATATATATAACTATTAGTAATATTATTAAATTTAATATCATTGTGAGCTAAAAATAAAATAAATAACTGACCATATCTGGATATATAGTATACTATCCATATGGAGTAATAAAATATAATTGCATATTTATTTTATATAGATATTTAACTAATGTTATTAATTAGATAACTAAATTACCTGTTTGATCAGTTTGCGTATTAACGCTACCTAGCACATCAATATATTCGTTTATATATTTTTGTATATACGTTATATGCTTTTGCATCCCTCTCCGGCCGTTTTTCTAATATTTTAAATGAATTTGAAATTCTGCAAATAATTCTTCAGTTTCCTGCATATTAATATGTATACAATATTATATTCTATAGCATATATTTATCATAATTGTATAATATATATATTATTATATATATATGTAATAAAGTGAATGTTCTAATATAATTTATTAATCAAAGCAAATACCTGTTGAACATAATAATAATATAACATAATAATAATTATAATAATAATAATAATAATAATAATAATAATAATAATAGTACATACCTGATGATATGCATAACGAAGAATGAGGCAATCTCACCTAGTGGAATTTATTCTATAGAAAAATAACGAAATATACTTGAAAGACGATAAAAACATTTACATGTATGGCCCATCGATATAAAGAAAGTTTCTTTCTTTATATCGATGGTATGGCCATGCATGGCTATGGCTATACAATTAACACAGAGCGAGACACCGAAATCTAGTTTAAAGTTTGTATGTAGATATATCGATTTCTGTTACGTAATGCTAAATGCATTTAAATGTATATTACATTAATCGATATATCTACAAATGTGACTTTATAACATATATATATATAATTATATAATAATATTCTAACAATTTAATTATATATTATAAATAATATATAAATATATTATGAAATTATATATTATATAAACTTTTATATTATATATATAATATGATATAATTTGTGTATATATATATATATATATATATATATATATATATATATAATATAAGTATAAATACCTTATGTATATTGTAATTAGTTGAAAAATAGATGCTTCTCATGTTGAGTGTAGAGTGGAAATATAATGTGTAAATAAATAAAATGAAATTATGGAATTATGGGTTGATTATAAGTTAATTCTGGGAATTATATATAATATACAAATTATGCCTATTAGCTTGTATTGTAAATAAATTTATAACAATAGTTTTTTATAGTTCTATTCAAAATATCACTTAGTTTTTATATGAAGGTAATATATAATTAATTAAATCAATATGTTATTATTAATATGTATAGTATATATTTATACACGCAAACACACACATACACACACACACATATATATATATATACATATACTCGAATAATTATAAGTATTTGTATATGAAATATAGGAAATATGTATATGTATACATATTTCCCTATGGGGAATCTATATAGTTTCTGAAAACCAGTTTAATTGCAATTAGAAGCAATAAATGCTATATATGTCTATAATAATATAACACAACAATAAGTAAACTGTTATATTAATTATATTATGAAGGATACTATTATGAATTATATTTCTTATACATTTTATTTTCAATCAAATTTAAACTTAATTTTAAAATGTTATGGTATAACTGGTATTTCCATATTGTATACCATATAATTCATAAAGTTATACCATCATATTTAATAGATAATGGTATAACTAAAAATGTCGAATGTTATACCATATCATTCGTAATCTTATACCATTTAAATTAAGCTATATGGTATAACTAAAAAAAACAAATGTTATACTATATAATGTGTGATCTTATACCATTTCAATTAAGCTATATGGTATAACTAAAAAAATCAAATGTTATACCATATAATATGTGATCTTATACCATTTAACGTAATTGTATGGTATAACTCGTATTTCCATATGTTATACCATATAATTCATGATGTTATACCCTTATTTTTAACAGTGTACACTGTTAAAAATGATGGTTTTCTAGACTGATATTTACTGCAGAAAACCATTCAAATGGTATTTAAAAAAAATATTTATTTAAAACCCTCTAAATGGTATTCTGTGAAACCGACTGTATAAAACCCTCTAAATGGTATTCTAAATTTCTACGGTGGAAAACCATATAAATGGTATTCTTAATTTCTACGGTGGAAAACTATCTAAATGGTATTCTAAATTTCTACTGCAGAAAACCATATAAATGGTATTCTTAAATTCTACTGCAGAAAACCATACAAATGGTATTCTTAATTTCTACTGCAGAAAACTCTCTAATTGGTATTCTTAATTTCTACTGTGGAAAACCCTCTAAATGGTATTCTTAATTTCTACTGCAGAAAACCATATAAATGGTATTCTTAATTTCTACTGTGGAAAACCCTCTAAATGGTATTCTTAATTTCTACTGCAGAAAACCATATAAATGGTATTCTTAATTTCTCCTGTGGAAAACCCTCTAAATGGTATTCTTATTTCTACTGCAGAAAACCATATAAATGGTATTCTTAATTTCTACTACAGAAAACCATCTAAATGGTATTCTTAATTTCTACTGTGGAAAACCATCTAAATGGTATTCTTAAATCCGATAATAGAAAACCCTTAATATGGTATTCTAAAAATTTCACTGCAGAAAACCATCAAAAGGGTTCTATTATAAGCACACCTTAAATACCATTTATTTTACTGCAGAAAACCATTTACTTATTACAGTGTAGATATAACAAAACGTGTACATGAAAGAAAGTCTGATGAATATGTGCGTGACTCATATATATTTTATGAGTCATCTATTTTTAAGTATTAGTTATAACTAATGTTATAACACTATCTTTTAACATATGTCAATATTTAATTTATAACTAGTATTGAATATTAGTTAACAAAATATTTAAACATAATTGTCTTTATAAAACTTAATAAACTTAAAGACTTAAGAAAAGTATTTATTTTTAACCTATTTATTCGATAGTAAACATAAATAATGATTGTTCTTACTAACTATGTGTATAATACCTATATGTATAATATATACATCATATATATATATATATATAAATATATATATATATAATATAGGTATTATTTAAGAGTATATTTGCCTAATCCGTGCTTACGGACGTTTACTTTGGATGCCTAAATAGATAGGCGTTCTCTCACTCTAGACACTTATTGTTAAGTAGGCCTACTAGCTTAGTTGGCTAATTGATAACATTTATTTGCTTTATTTTTAGATTATATATATATATATATATATAAAGTGTAGATATAAATTATATTTGTAATAGTATAATATAGTATATTGAAAAAATGTAATGATTTTTTACAGACTTTCATCAATATAATCATTATTACATAACAACTATACAACAGACTATTCCTATTTGGATAATAACTATCTATATATATATATATTATATACTAGAAAATGTGTATAAAACATACACCATGAGAATATTAACATTTTGTTATATACGTGAGTAGAGAAATATAATTATTCTGAGTAAAATGAATTTGAAAATGACTAATTAATTTCTTAGCCTTTTTAATTGCTCTATTGAGTTTACCTATAGGCATCTCTATAATATAGTATGTTCATTAAATTATAATCAATATAATTATTTTTTAATATCGGTAATTAAAGATAACAAATATCTTAATGGCAATTACGCCTATATTTTTGATATTACATTTTTTTTTTAAATGTAATATTAATATAAATTGTATAAGTTAAATATGTTATAATAAATATGTCAAAAAAATAAAATATAAAACAATCTATTAGTATAACATATAAGCGTTTGAAAAAAGTAAATAACGTACAAAATCACCATGTTACAAAAATAATAATTACTATAAATTTCATAATTTAAATATCTAATAAAATTTGATATATTTAATATTATTGAATAATTTAAAAAGTATTATAACAAAATAATTTACTATTCGATAATTCATGTATGGTGGTACCTATAATACAGGGTGTCCGTATTTGGATATGGGTACCGAATACGGACACCCACATTATCTATTGAATAAAAAGATTAAATACAATTTTAAAATCTCAATAATATCTATAATCATATAATATTAAGATATTGTAATTTTTGAATACAAATATTGTGTCATAAAATGTTAAGACCATTTATTATTAAAGTGTCCGTATTAGGTTACTTTCCCCTATATGAAATGTAGGCAATGGTACATTTTAATTATTATCTGATGATTGTATTGCACAGTGTTACTATGTAGAGTGTGGTGTAGTTGGAAGTAATATGTGGAACAACAGTAAGATTAGAAATGATGAAGTAACAAATGGGAGATAAGAACACTTATATTTTTCTTGCAAGTTTATTCAAGAGGTTAATTAATCAGGCAATTGATATAAAGGTATAATTACTATAGTATATATGGTTACTATTAATAATATGAATCACAACACTTATTAAAGAATAACCAAAGAGTTCAGTAATGGTAACATGGTAGTTTTCAAATAATAATTAAAGTATATTTTTTAAATTTGTATAATATTGTTTATAATTTATATTATATTTTATATCAGTTAATTAACTTATATAATAACTTATATAATATTTAATGAGAAGGCATCCAATGTAATACCAAATATACAATGTTCATATATGTAACTAATATACATATCATGATATAAATCTCTAAATATATTTAATATTTGTTGAGTATTCCGTAGTACTGTTATATTCAAAATTACAATTAGCGTATATAAGTATTAATACCACTAGGTTAATCTCGCTAAGTCCTTAAGTATGTCCTTACTGTCATCCATGTTAGCGTCCTTAATCGCATGTCCTTGTATATATCCATGAGATTAATGGGGCATTCACCTATGTATCATCCTCATTCATATATCTATCCATGTCTCTATAATATCAAATTATAATATATATATATTATATATAATATATATTACAGTTTACTATTATTGATACCTATCACGTTGTCAAAGTCTACTTTATATTTATTTTCCTTTATAAATATTGTAGCATTATATTTATGATTATTAATAATATATATATACAGTTATAACTGTAATGATAACAATGGAATACTGCTATTACTATGTGTATTGTTATTTGTAGTATGTGTTAGGTAGGATGTGTTTGTGTGAACATTAATGATATCAATAACCTGTATCACCACCTATGAATAGGTATGAACATATTCGTAGCGTTCTTCGTACTACTACTACTGTTGGCTGATTCTACACCCCCCGCGGCTTCCACTATACCCCTCATAGGTGAGTGTGCCGGGTAAACTCATTGGTGGGTGTACACTGTACAGTGTACAGTGTACACTGTACCCCCTCTACCAGCCCTATATGGCAAGTGTTCCCATATATATAGATGCCACTATAGGCCGATATATATATAGCGATATCCAAATAAGTAATTAAGATAAGTATTAAATTAAGAGTATTAATTGAGTGTATTATAGTGTAGTTCGGAATGTTCTAGACTCTAGAGTGTATTCTAGTGTAGTTCTTAATGTGAGTTAGTTGAGTCATATCAGGTGTAATCGCAGAAATAATTCGAGATAATCAATAGTATATTTTTAAAACATAAACAAACCACTAACTTACTAATAACATTGCAATATACTTCCTAAGAATACCCTCCATAAGGCTACATCAAACGAAAAACTATTTAACAACAATTAAATTAAATGAGTCAGTTAAATTGTGAAATTGTGAAATTTATTTTATTTTTTTCGCCTTATTAAGGGTAGTCTTAGGAAGTATATTGCAATGTTATTAGTAAGTTAGGTTTGTTTATATTTTAAAAGGATACTATTTGATTATCTCGAATTATTTCTGTATTTAAACAGAATTAATTTTCTGATATATGTTTCCTATGTAGTAAGTATCGTATGTAGACTTTCCTATTGCAGTATGTATAATATTGAGATTTTTGTAAATTAATAGGTGTTTAAAGTTAAGCCGGTTTATATGTTATCGTTAGTATAAGGTAATTATGGAAAATTAAAAATAAGTTTACAAATTTTGTTTATAAATTCGTTAAGTATTTTGTATTGTTGTTCTGATATACCTGTGCACATGTATAGTGACTTTAAGTGACAATATAAGCGGGGTTATATTTAGATATGGTCGGTTCAGAAGAATATTCGTTTGTATTAATTGATACAGATTATCATTTAATATGTTGTATTATTGATGACACAGATTGTTAATAATTAAGTTGTTATCGGTTAGTATACCCCTATCACCAGACTCTCTGGTATCACCCCTACGTTGGTTAGCACTTCTAAGTCAGTAGTTGCTATACTGCTGCGAATGAGTGGAGGTAGGCCTATACATAGAAATTTATTATGCAAGATAATACATTCTGTTTTTGTTAAATGTTTAGTAGATGTGTATTGTATAAATTTCAAATATATAAATAAAATGAAGATGAAGCGCAATAATTCACGTAATAACTACGCATATCATAATATAACTATATAATATATAATATATAGTATACATCTAGGCTGTAGGATTCTATGTAGAAATACATACTCGGAATAATAATAAAGAGTGTATACATAATAATAAAGAGTTATATATAACTATATCTTAACTTCAAATATATTCTTTTTCGCCACGTTGTACACTTGTCTATACGAATTATTACTTGTATTATTGTATCATATCTATTATTCTCAAACTATAAGAATGTATCATCATCATCATCATCATCAAAACATTTCACAGGAGCATACTATTGTTTGAATATGATACTGATAACGTTATCTACGTTCTTATCGGTGATTGTGATAAACCTTTACTATCGGGGAGATAAAAGACAAAAACTACCCGCATATCTTAAAACCGTTAGCGAAATCGTGTATATCGACTTATAAGTATACTTCGTACAACGTTAATCGTAATATTATATAGTGAACTCCCAGTTAGGTACCCACGTATACATATACATATACGGAAGTATATATTGGTACGTATAACATAGTATGTAATCATATCGATGATATGTATTACTTAATATTTGCATACTGTTTCGATATCGAGTGGCATATGTTTCTATGAGTGATATATTATTTTATAATTGCCGTGTGTATATGAGTGATCTATCATATATAGAGTGATATATATATATACTTGTATGAGTAACCTATGTTTAGGATATATAAATAACATATACTTGTATAAGTGACATAAGTGTGTGTATGAGTGACATATGTTAGTATCATACTAATACTAATAGTATGAAATCATAAACAAGAAATAATTATTGATAATGAGAGCATCGCAATATTTGTTCATTAAATGAATAAGTAATAATGGTAACAACGACAATAAGCTACTTCCTCCACTGATTACAGATATTCATAGACGTGCTGGCGAAACTTCTGTGCATGCGCACTGACGCCCTCGATAAAGCCGCCACCCTCGAGAAATACATGAAGGCAGCCGATAGCGACAACTGCATGTGGCCCCGTGAGCCAGACATGCGCAACAACAAGGAGTGCCCTCTAAAGAAAGGAGAAGGTCACGACTCCGAACTCCTCTTGGCGAAAGGAATTTGCCGCAACGATACGGAGCGCCATCTACCGAGATCGGTTATCGGAGACCGATCGATGCGTCATCTAGTGGGCGGAGTTTGCAGTGATGACTCGGAGTGCCCTCTATCGACGAGAGTACACCGCCACTCGGAGCGCCCTCTACGGAGAGGAATCCGACGCCACTCTGAGCGCCCCCTGGAGAGAGGAGTACGGCCCACCTATGGGGTGGAGGCTGACGTACGCGAGATACGCGGATACATGAGGGCTATGCTGGTCAGACTCGACGACGATGTCCTTCAGGACATATTAGCGCTAGAGTGGCGCATCCTAGCGTTAGTTCTGGATAGAATATTCTTCTTCATGTACTTGACGTGCATATTGGCTTCACTGATCACGATATTTCCGAAAACCTATTGACCACATTCACCTCTTGACCCATTCAACTCTGACCCACTCGCCTATTGACCTGCTGAGCTAGTTTCATGCGAGTGTGAGCCCTACGCAACGATAGTATACTTTCTACCATACCCCCCCCCATTGTACACCCTTTAATTGATATACTGGTGAGGGTAACTATTATTATCTAATACCGTGTAAAATTTACACTGTAAATAAACCGATAATTTGTCTTCAATCGTCTTATTGTTTTACATACTTCTACGAATCACTTTGAAATGGTAAAAAAGAAAACAACCCTGTATTACATAATCCTATATCAATACGTTTACCATTGTTACTATAATAGGTAACAATGACATATTACATCATTATATATGGTTACGATGGTGTTGTTGTTAAATGTAATAGTTATCATTAATTTAAGTCGTAATAGGTATACCTAGATAACTAAATTAATTAGAAATAACCAAATTATAATTCTAGTATAGGTTAAAACCTACTACTTATATTTAGTAATAATTACATTAATTAGTACTAAATTAACTATTATTTCGTAGATTATATTATAAATATTATATTATTTTTATTCGAAACTATATTTATTATTATATTATGTAAAATATATTATATTTCATATAATATATATTAATACGAACAGGTATACTATACAGGTATACTATATACCTATAGTATATGTAAAAATGCATTATTGACTGCTTGATTTATCGGTTGAATGTTTATTTAAAAACTTAAATCATATATTATTTCTCAAAACTGCATAGGAATAATAAAAATATAATATATATTATATATATTATATATATATATTATGGTATAAATAATAATCAAGTATCTATATTTTTATCATGAATATATTAAGTAAATGTTATCAATGCCATATATTTTATATAATTTCAAGTAAACTGCGTGTTATGATGTCAACCATTAATTATACTATTTAATTAAACTATTAAGTATACCTTATTATGTAATGTAAGTATATTATTATTAATTTAAGATTACTATATATTAACGTATATACGTATAAATCAAGAGGCATATTAAATGAATATTTACACATTTTAAAATTAATAATATATATAGGTAATATATATAACCTATATATATATATATATATATATATATATATATATATATATAATGATATTTATTAAATACATTTAAAATTTAAATAATAAATATTTAAAATATATATTCTTGAAATTGAAATAATCCGATATTAAATACAGCACATTTATGTCCTCTTCGTATACCTCTCTATGTAGTATTATATTGTTTACTACGACTTCTCCATTCTCAACTCAGTATTATATTATTATATCTGGTTCCTCTTCTATTTTCTAATTAACTCCCTCCTTATCCTAAATATACACGACTCTCCGTCGGTGTAGCTCGTATTAACATTGCGTGATATGTACTCTTATAGGATATATATTTATATATCTATAGTAGGACCAACTATAATATATTAAATCATCATCCCGTAAACTTAATTTCAATAACTGAAACTTTATTTCCTCATGATTTCTCGGACATCTTCTCCCTATCCATGACATTTTCTATTCCATGTTCATCTCAACTCGTATTCTATGATGTGATATCGGAGACTTGTGAACTATAGAGTTCATTCTCATATACCCACTCCTTCCTTCATTCATCAGAGATATATCGTTTCTATTGTTACTATTTAAAGACCATTGATACCGGATTACATTGTCTTCTTTAATAAATGCTATGATCAAGGACATTTTATTTCTACTATCATTGTCACACAAATATTCTCAATGATTCTCTCTTTAAAACATTACTGACTCCCTATATTTTAATCACGAGTGGAAAACTACAAGTCACTCCGGACCCCACCCCCCCCCCCCCCCCCCATTTATAAATGAGGGGGGTCCGGATATCTTCTCCCCCATGTTCTGGTGAAAATTGTAAAAATAATTTAATAATTTTTAATAATTTGTTAATAATTTAGAGAACATGTAATGTTAGTAGATAGCGATTATTAGTAAATACATATTATAATCTTCAAATTTTAGTCAGAATATTATTTAATATTTATTAGATTTCAATTCATATTTTTCAATAAAATGGACCAAAATAATGATATCCATTTTAACTTAAGTTCATTCAGATAGAATTGAAATAATAAACATAATGATGAAAGTTTAGGAATATTATAATAAATAAAACTTAACTATTATTTTAAATTCATTCATATAATTAATAATAATATAGGTTGATAGGAATCTATTATTAGGATCCTATTATTGAAAATTAATTTCAAAATCTAATAATTTGTTAAATAATTTTTTTTATTTATCTAGTTGTACATTATTATTATATTAAAATTAATAAATACATATGATCAAAGTATTTAGAACGAAGAAACAAATATTGCAAAAACACGTTTACAAGTTAATTTTGCATCGTATAAGAGTGACTCATTAATAATTGAAAACACTAAAAGAGCGATTATAGACAACTTTGATAAACCCTTCCAATCACATGTAAGATATATTACAAAATATGTTTATTGTCGTAATAGCAAAGATAAAAAGTTATCATTGCAGACAAACTGGTAGGAACAAAAATGTCCATAGATTAGGTGTAATGTGTGTGGTGAAAAGAAAGCAATATTTGTCTAGTATTGTTGTACAAATTATAAAAAAAACTAAAAGTGATAATATCCCAGCATTTATAATTAATAGTCATTCAAATTGGAAGAAGGTAATGTAACAATTTACTAGTTATGGAAAATCTAATATGCATCGTATGTTAATGGAAGCGGAGAATATAAATAGTATTAAATATGTAATGCGCATAGGGAGGTAATAAATTCCTACATAATAAAATATTCCTACATAATAAAAATGACATATAAAATACAAATATTGTTGTGATAAGAAAACATATATTTTAGAGGTAAACTACATGTTGATTGTAAATTCCTAAAAGTAACTATTAAATTAAGATAAAATGAAATTTCCCAATTAGATGCATGATTAAATATTGTAACTGATAATACTAAGAAAATTCATATAATATCATGGAAAATTCAAAATGAGATTCTTGAGTTATTTCACATGCAGTCTTAAGAACAATTATTAATGAAATATATGGGTTTTATAGTATAGTACCTACTGTGTAACGGCACACAGGACATTTCAAGTAATTACAATTTATTATAACGATTATAATTATTATAAAGTAATAATTAATTATATTACAAAACTTTTCAAGAAACGAACAATAATTGAAATATATTTGACATGTCATAGAAAAACTTGCAGTTACATACATGCGTGGGTTATATGAAATATCTAATACAAAAACTATAGCAATTATGCTAAAATATTCATTGGTAAGATTGTATTTGCTGCTATAGCAGAATCTCTATAGAGAATTTACGAATTAATTAATATGATGGAGCAAGTAATATGTATGGCAGATACAATGGTACATATACAGGATTTAATATGTAAGGTATAACCGCTGCAATATTACACCTATTCCACAGCTCATCGAATAAATATAGTTGCTCAATATGTTAACGAATCCGAGTCTATTATATCCATATTAACTATAGTTAATGAAATATAAATATTGTACTATAATTCAATAATATTTAGAAATAATGTTACATCTTGTAAATAGAATATTTCCAACCCGTTGGAAAATAAGAAAGGTCACTTTAAAAGTCTCTCAGATATTATGAAGAAATGCATTTGTCTTTAGATGAAATTATTCATAGAAATGATATTACCTATAATCTATATAATAAATGCAGATAAATTATGAATAAAATTGAAAGCAGTGATATATATCTTGGAAAATATAAAGAAAATATATTCTATTGTCAATATATGTATGAAATTACAGGTGTTAAGACCAACGAGTTCAGTTGAATATGAAAAAGTATTAGTAACATACGTATTGAAAAGAATTGGCTGAGAAATTCAATGGGAAATAAGTGACTAGACAGTTGAATGATATGTAGTATTAACAGTGATACTAGAGATAAATTAAACATCTATATCATAATTTGTAAAGAAAACAGAAAGTTGATATCGACGTATAGACGAATAGAAGCTGTTTTCATCTCATTAAACATACCATTTATTACATATGTGAACAAAATGTATACACAATGTAAACAACTATAGTTATATATAAAATCAAATATATATATTAATAATATATTATAAATTAGTGGACCCGCCTTATGAAATATGCCTTCCTGCGCCCCTAACTACTACTACTACTACTACTACTACTACTACTACTATTATTATTATTATTATTACTTATATACTTATATTACTTTTACTAATACTATTACCATTACTATTACTATTACTATTTATATTTCTATTTTAATTTATATTAATATTACTATTACTATTAATACAACCACTAATTATTTATAATATAATAGATATATTCACGTTTTTTGTCATTTTTTATTTTTAATCCATGATTTTTCGTCTTTTAGTTGACATCACGCAACATTTTCGACTCTTTACCGACAAAATCCTCTTTCTTTTCAAATTTGAACTACAATTCTTAGATTGGCTGACTTTCCGTATTCTTTTTGATTGTGATCGTGTTTTATTTACTTGTTTTATAGATTTCATTGTATTAGATTTTCGACTCTTTACCGAGACACTTCTTTTATTATTCGATAATTTACAAGTCTTAGATTGGCCTAGTTTCCTCATTCTTTTAGATTGTGATCTTGCATTATTTACTTGTTTTTTAGATGACCTGGCACGAGATTTTTGACTCTTTATCGATAAACTTCTTTTTCTCTTAAAAACGGATCTGCAAGTCTTAGATTGACTGAATTTACCTGTTTTTTTTAGATTGCGGTCTAGATTTACTTGCCTGTCTTTTAGATGACCTGGCACGAGATTTTTGATTCTTTATCGATAAACTTCTTTTTCTCTTAAAAACTGATCTACAAGTCTTAGATTTGCTGCATTTCAGTATTCTTTTAGATTGCGATAATATATATGTTTCTTTACACTGTCTACTGAGATAAGGTCTTGCACGGGTAATATTCTTTAAGGAAACCATCATTTAAATTCTTTACTATAAATAATTAGTTAAGTTATATATTTTTAAATAGCTTATATTATATATAAACCACCACTACCACATTTAATAGTGATATTCGTAGTGGTGATAGTCGTAGTGGTAATGTTAATGGTAGTTTTAGTGGTATTGGTAGTGGTAGTTAGTGGTATTGGTAGTGGTATTGGTAGTGGTAGTGGTATTGGTATTGGTAGTCGTAGCGGTAGCAGTAGTTGTAGTTGTAGTGTTAGATGTAGTGGCAGTTATAGTTGTTGTTGCTGTTGGCGGCAGGCGTTCATACGGGCCAAAGCCGTGTGCAAACGTTAGGACAGTATTGGGTGAAATGAACAACACTTATAATTGGGGTGCCGCCCCCCCCCCCCCCCCCACAAACACGCGTATACGTTTCACGGCCGTCGCCGGGCATTCCTGGAGCCAATGCTCAAGTGTCTCAGCTTCCGCGTCACAATGGGGACAGAGTGAGGAGAAGTTGTCTTAATTATGCTCATGTAAGCAGCGAGTTTCATGCAATTAGTGACCACTTCTCAGTTGCGCAATTAGAACTGTGTCACGTAGAGAGAGGAGCCCGTCAAACACCGCTTTCGTCCTTTCGTGAGTCATCGGAGGGTCCACTAATTCCCGCCATATCAATGCTTTGGCCGTCTTATAGGTGATATCCTGCTGGTGATATTGGTGGGGGGTAACGGCTGTGGCTGCTTCTCCGGCCGCGACGTCTGCCCATTCGTTGCCGATCAGCCCGCAATGGTATGGGACCCACTGTAAGAAAATCAGCCTGTTCGACTGGGCTAAGTTTCTGCGGACTACCGCGAAACCTCTTCCGTCATTCATGCCCGAGCCGCAGAGAGCAGTCAGCGCCGCTAGGCTGTCGGAGCATATGATAGTGAGACCTCCGTCTCCTTGGTCCGCTAACTCCCTATCCGTAGCTAGTTGAAGCGCCATGACCACCGTCTCGAATGACGAAGTCCACTTGTTCCATTTCCTTGAAGAGGAGTGAACGAGGGTTGGCTCCGAGTTCGTTCCCATAGTCGCGATCGCCGCACTACCGCCATTTGTGAGGCCACTTTCTGCCTATCCATCTGTGTATATGGCATACTCGTAGATTCCGGCTTCTGCGATGGTATTGATGGCGTCCGTCAAGAGTTCCTTGTTTCAGTTACGATTGCTGGATCCACCTATGAGAAATATGCGCACTGTATAAGAAGGGCTGGCGTTCCAAGACCATGGTGGCGGGTGCCACTTGACGAGGCAGTACGATTATCCTGTCTTCACGTGGTGCACTGCGTCCATCAACCCCGATGGCGAAAAGGAAGTTTTCCCGGCAAGGACACTCTCGTGCCCAAGGCTCGGTTTGGACTGCCACCCCCATAACACGCGACAAGTTTTTGCCGCCCGGTTATCTGCCCTCGGCCCTCTTGATCCGGCTGTTTCTCTCCCGTGCCGGGGATGTGTAATCTAACCCAGGTCCTTGCTGTAAGGCGTGCGCCAAGACGCTACGTACCAGTCAGGCACATATCACGTTCTATAGATGCGGGGACTCCTCACATAAGCAAGAAGACATCCCCTTCACCGTCATCAAGCACTATAATGGGGTCCCGAACTCTATGATAGAGATACTGATGACCGATATCCAAGCTACAGACCTGCACCGAATGACTTTCGTAAATGTGTACTGCCCGCCGTCTTGAGAATCAAATCACGGACATGAATGGTGCACCACCGAACTTCCGTCTGAAAAGAATGTGATTATCGGTGGCGACCTGAATGTACACTCGGCAACATGGGATATGTGGCAACCGGATGATGCAATGGGCGCTAAACTCGAAGACTGGTTATGCGACTATGATTTCGATGTCGCTAATGACGGCTCAGCCACCCGGACCAACGCTGGTTCGTGAGGCATCAGTGCGCCAGACGTAACGCTAGTGCACAATAGCTGGCTAGACAGAGTAGAATGGTCAACCACAGATTGTATCAGGTCTGATCACCTACCAATCAGTAGATTTCCAGATCGTCACCTTGCAACCACCGCCAATTACAGAACTCCGCTGGAATTGGAAAAAAAGCAGACTTTGTCGACTTCTCCAAGAGCGTGGAAGACACGCGTGTAAACAATGCACATAGCTTCCTCGAAGAGGCATCCATCGATACGCGCGCACGATTCCTCAACGACGCCATGCTCAGTACAGTTTGAGCTCATATTGGTACGGTGAAAGCTTCCACGAATGGTTGAGCAAAGATATCCGCGAGGCCATCAGGCTACGGAACAGATTGAGGAGGAATATCGCGAATAACCGTAAGGAATGGATAACGGCAGTTGTAGTCGTAGTGGCGGTGGTAGTCATAATGGTAGTAGTAGTGCTATAGGTAGTGATAGTGATTATATATATATATATATTAATTAAATTTACTAACGTTTAGTGTACACGCCTAGTATGTTCAGCTCTTGTAGTGTATAATGAAATGTATATTTGTTATTAATATACTATAGAAAATTAATTAATTATTTATAATTGTTAAATTTAAAATAAAATTTAATATTGTAATTAAAATAGTATTATAATATATTTAAAAATAAATAAGCTATTGCAACTCAATATATTACTACTACTACTACTACTACTAATACTACTACTACTACTACTATATATCACCTTACATGAAAATATTACACTGGCCTCCAATTAAATACAGAATAATCTATAAAATATGTATGCTAACCCACCATGCCACTCATCACAGCCAACCTAATTACATACATATATATATATATATATATATATATATATATATATATATATATATATATATATATATATATGCTCTATAAGTATACTATACTCACTCCCTATACATCATCCCGCCCAATACGACCTTTCCTTAAGTATTCTCTAATTGTCCCAGATGTGCGTACATTATCTATAAAACTAAAGATAGCATTCTCAATCTTTTAGGAAATGAACAATATTCGAAATGTATATATTATGTCAAAACAAACCTTGAAGTTACAGAAATATGCATAGGTATATACGAAATAGCATTATAACGGCAGTAAATAAAACATATGCTAAAATGTGCATTGATAAGATTTGTTTCCTGTTAGAGAATCGAGGTCATTCATATGATAGAGCAAGTAATACATCTGGCAAATACACTGGTGTACAGATAAATTTAATATGTCAGGAACAACAGCTGACATATTAGGAATGACCTATACCCATGGGTGCAATGCATTGCACAGATCATCCAGTAAATCTAGTTTATAAATATGTTAGCGAAACGGAGTTTATAATAACTATCATTGGTTAATGCAATAGGATAATTGTACTATAATTCTATACAATTTAGAAATACCTAAACATTTTGTAAATTGAAGACATTATGTCTAACCCGCTGGACTATAAGAATATTTGTTATAAAAGATACATTCATATATTACAAATAAATACATTTGTATTTAGAAAGTACATGATATTACATCTGCATATCATGATATATCTGATAAATGCATATAAATTATTAATAAACTTGAAAGCGGCAATATAAGGGAAAGTAACCGAATACGGACAGTGACTTAATACGGACACTCTCGGTATCTCAGCCATTAATCCTATACAAAAATTGTTAATGAATAAAATATTCATAATTAATCAAATAGTCTAAATAAGTATTTTTTATTTTTAATTATTCAAAATAGTGATGATATATCTTAAAATTTATGAAAACAAATGTCAACCTAAGACCTTCTCAAGAATATAAAAATGTATCGATATACAAAATATAACAGTATATTATTAAAAACTAAAGAATTCTAAATATTATATACATAATTTCTATATTTGCTATCAAATATTAATTAAGTTATAAGCATATATCTAGAGGTCATATAAGTCCCTAATACGGACACCCTATAACCAATCAGCGTGCAGCGTGTGAACTATTAAAAAGCGCGTGCTTTATAATAGTAATATCAGGGAGTACTCCCTGGTAATACCTTCAATAAAGCTACATCTACAAATGTTATTATTCAGATACTTAAATTGTATTATTAATTAATAAAATGATAAAAATTAATAAATTAATTTCTTATTAAATTATATTAAATCATACATAAAATTAATTATAAATAATGTAATTGTAATTTATATCATTGGTTCATCAATAATATATAGTTTATCTAGTGGTATATAGGGTGTCCGTATTATAACACAGGGTGTCCATATTCAGACATATGTATCGACTACGGACACCCCCCATTATCTATTGAATACAAATATTAAATACCATTTTAAAATCACAATAATATCTATAATCATATAATATTAATAAATTGTAATTTTTGAATAACAATATTTAGTCATAAAATGTTAAGACCATTTATTGTTAAAATGTCCGTATTTGGTTACTTTCCCTTATATTTAGGAAAATATAAAGAAAACATATACTAACATGAAAATATTGATGAAACTAATCATTGTAAGACCAATAAGTTCAGTTGATAGTGAAATAATTGTAGTAATAGGCACCTTATAAATAACTATCCGAGATATTAAATGGGACAAAGGAGACTGAATAGTTTAATGATATGTATATTACATATATAAATATTCACGGTGAAACTATAGATGAATTGATGTCATCATTTGTAAAGAAAACAGAATGGAGAATGAATATGTTTTCATCTCATTACTTACTTTACTTTATTCCCTTGACTCGCGAATCGTAGGGGAAATCAATAAGCTGGCTGTTATACAATGTCGTCGCCATTCGTTGCGGTCGTGTGGCTTCACCATTAAGTCAGACTGAGTCAACTTACTCCATTCTTTGATGTCATCAATCCATTTTATTTTTGGTCTACCACATTTTAGATTACCCTCAACAATACATTGGAGGATTGTTTTGCTGAGGTTGTCATGTATAATTGTATGACCGTACCATTTCAATTTTCTTCGGCGGATGGACTGTATTTTTGGTTCATATGTACCTACCAATTACACTTATCATCACATCTTTAATGTACTCGCTTGTCTTCATTTCTTTGTATGTAATTCCAAGAAGTTTTATAAATATTCATTTCATTATATCTACCATTTATTAATATTACCTAATAAAATCATATATACCTATTTATTTAAATAATATATAATAATTTATAATTAGTTATACACACACATATATATATATATATATATTTTATTAAATTATATTTTATAAATAATTGTACCCCCCCTTATGAAATATACCTTCCTGCGCCCCTATTAACTACCACTCTATATCTAAACGCTTAATCATCAACAACACCATTGAGCGTAAATAGTACGTCATTATACAGTTTTCATTATGTTCTTATATTAGGAGTAGGTTATTATTATGATTATTATTATCAGATTTAGGTTTTTTACACCAGGGCAATTATAGAAGCAGAGCTAGGCGAGATAATAACTGTTTATTACTCTTTGTATGTTTATGAAATTTCACTTCACTGAAACTGTCTTTTTGTCAATTGTCAAGTATACTTGATAAATAACTATAGTTATTTCACGGTGTTCTCAATATTTATTATCAACTTGTACTTTTAGATCTATAGATCGATATATCGTGTCATTTCGACTAACATTTCTATAATATCCTTATATATAGATGATAGGTAGTAACTTATAATATAGTATAAATTTATAAAAGTATACTAATTAAATGGATATAATTGTATATCATAGATATCATAGATATCAAATAGTAAAACTGTACGAATAATCGTCTGACTCGTCTTTAATGTATGGTATCATATAGAATTAAGTTATGAGTCAACTATTATATATATATATATATATATACTATGCTATACTATACATATACATCTTACCTATACCGTATAGGCTATACGTTATATAATTACACATTTAGTAATATTAACCAACATATTTATAAGGAGATGATATTCAACTATATTATTTTCTGCATATATGATATATATATTAATATTGTGTTAGAGATTATCAACGTATTATTAGAATAACAACATAATATCAGCATAATATACTTTTAAAATTAATAGCAGAATAGTAATAGCATAATAGACTTTCAATGGCAACATAACAACAGCATAATATCATGACAAATTAAGAGCAGCATAATATACATTTAATGGCAACATAATAGCAGCAAAACGTAAACATTTGAGGCTATTATATATGCTATTATGTTGCTATTATGAGGATATTACTGTTTGCTGGGTATATAATATATATATATATATATATATAATTATTATTATTATATAATTATTATTTAAATATTAATATTACCTTCTACTATATGATTATCATATGTTACAACTAGTTGCATTGATACGAAATTATATTACTAACTCTATTATTAAAATAACACTTACATAACTCAATTCATAGTTAATAATTATTTTATTGTAATTAAATATATATATATAGTTTTTATATTAAATATATATATATATAGTTTTAATGGTAGTAATTTAAGCTATTATTAATATATATTTTCAACGAATTATACCATATGTTATGGTATAATATCTGTAAATATATGTATAATTTAATTTGAAAATATCATGTCATATACTGACACGTATAATCAAGTCTAAGTATATATTATATACGGTATAATATACCCTTACAGGGTATATATCATAGAGCTAAAGAGAAATTTCTCTCTAGCTCTATGGTATATATTTACGCATACGTTTATAATGTAAACAAATATTATAATTATATGGATATCCGAAACCAATCAATATATGATTATAAAATCCTATGTTATTCTATAGATTGTTATTGTATTAACTTTCAACCCTTTGTTTTTGATTATATTTATTAATAAATAATATTGATAACTTACAATATATAAAGGTATACACATTTTTTTTATAATTTGATGTTGTAAGATGTCTCAATATAGTAATAAGTCTTCTCCGTGGTTAAGATCCCCTTCACAAGGTATCTAAATAATCACGTATTTAATTGTTGTTTATTATCACACAGCGTTAATTAATATACAACTTAATATATTATTATGAATTCATTAAATTTTAACGAATAAAATATATTTGTTAAATAATATAATAATATATTATTATATTAAACCCTATATACATTTATTTTATTCAAATTATATTGGAAACTGTGAAATATCTTATTAATATGTATACTGTTTTCCTTATCGTATTAACTTAATAATAACAATAATTAATAATTAAGGGCGCAATATATAAATATATATAATTATTATTTTAATAAATTATTAAATAATAACATATATTAAATATACTATTATTATAATAATTATAGTTACTATATCATATAGAATATGTTAAATAACATAATAAATATACTTTTTTTAAACGTAAAAGTAAATATTGAATATATGTATTTTGTTTATAAAATATATTATATATATTGTATATTTTTTGGAACTATAATTATAAATTTTTTTATAATTTATGATTAATAAATAACACATCGTATTCATCGCAGTGTGATTTACATATTTATAAATAATAAGTAATTCATTTATTATAAATGAATTACTTATTATTTATAAATTAGGTATAACAATGAGATTTTTTCTAGTGATGTTAGTTTAAAATAATTAGTACCATTGGAAAGAGCATGAAAAAGTAATATAAGAGTCATATATTAATTTTGTAATCAGATAACTAAATAAAAAGTTATAGATCAAAAACTGGTAAATTTATGAGCTAAAAATTAGCCAATATTTACATGTAAAGTATACAAATTGTTTGGTCATGAAAACAAAATTTAATGTACAGAACTTGTTAATTAATATTATACATCAATTTTTTTACACATTGTTCTTTTAAATATATTCTACTATATAGATTTATAAAATTTATTTTATTTTTTCAAAATGGTCATATAAGGCTAAATTTTCAACTGGCCATTTATTTTTTAATATTTTTTTATATAATTTTTAATATTTTTTTTTAAATACATTTTTTTACTTATAAATTATTATTAGTTATACAATATATTAAAAAAATGATATTACTTTTGCAAAATATTTTAAATTTTGTTTATAAAATTATATTTTTATAAATAAATTTTCTAGCATTATTTCCATTAAAAATAACCTAATTAATATGTATATATACAATTAATTGAATAATAGTTATCTATAATTTATGTATTTAAATTTCCATTTTAAATGGTCTGCATCCAATATAGCAAGCGTATTTTTTGATTACTAATATAATGGGTTAAAATAATCATTTAAGTTTCCACACTAGTTTACATCATAATAAATAGTAAGAATGAAATATGGTATATAATATCAGATACATTTGTATTATTTTAAATTATCTATCGATATATAAAATATGTTACATCTAAACCCGTAAATTGTTAGCAAAACCTACAGGAGCCATATTCTATATTCTCCTCTTAAATAGAATATTTATGTATATGTATTTATAAAATCAAATGAATAATATTTATGTACAATGAAATTATTTAAATTTTATTTTAAAAGAGATAATATTAATGTAAATGATTTTTCAATAGCAGAATTACATAATTCCATTATCTTAGAAGCCTCCAATCTTTTATTTGCATTACTGCTGGCCGCAACATTCATCTGAAGTTTCATACATCACCTATATATTAGATAAGTGCAGTAAATTAATAAGGGACAATATTTAAAAAACTATATGATTATATTATATAGGAATTATACTCGAAAAAGATGATTAGATAAGATGATTAAATGGTTTTGGGAGATCTATTGAGTTAACCTAAATGTGTTAACAGAAGAATTCCATAATTCCGGTATCTTTTCACAGCTTTGTTTCCAATGTTTATAGGCGTTAGCAGCAGGCCGCAAAATGCATCTGATGTTCATACATAACCTATAAAGTAGGGGATGTTACTATATCAAGGGGGTGTTAGTGACAATAACAGATGTTCAAATCAATTTATCAACAATCATTATAAGTTGCTTCATTCACCTTATCCCTCAGTAATTTTATTGTTAACAATATCACGTTAAATAATGTGTACACCCCCCCCCCACATTATAATCGCAGCGACAATAATTTTTAACTGGTGGTCGTATACTACTGCATTTAAGTTAGTTATTTGTATACTCACTAACATAAGCTATTTATTTTAAAATTCAATTCGTTTACCTTATTTCTGTTTACAATTTTTAATGATGATTGATGTCAATATTTTATACACTTTTTCAGTGTGTATACATTACTTTGTAAATAGAAACACAGTTTTAAGTATCTCATCTAGGTAATCAAATTCTCAATATAGTAAATTTTCCTCCTATTTAAAGAGTTTCTATTTACTCTAACTAGTAATGAAACTTGATTATAATTTTCTAATTGATATATTCTGGAAAAACACATACTGGCATTCCATTTAATAATATAAATTCGCAGTGAATTGTAATAAGTTTATTGTTGAATACTTACCAGTGATCTTGTGCGCACAGATACTACATATTAATATAAATAATTATGTATAAATAGTAAAATTCACACAGCACGAAATCAACAAACCACACGTGATCACTAGTTAGTAATCAGTGGTTACCTTGTTATATTGTGAACTCATCAATGTAGTTTATTCAATGTAGTATAAGCAAAGATTTTGCGAAGCAAAGATATAACACTCCCTATGCATGCAACGTAATTTAGTAATATCCCCAACCGCTGCTAGCAGTAGTATCGAAATCACTGAAATAGATTTAGGTTCGGCTCTGTTTGCATACAACAATGTTTTCATTGCTCTATTAAATTACATGCAATATAAATTAACTTTTACTTACTAAATATATACTTATAGCATTTAAAACATACATATCATATTTGTTTGTTATATATTAGTAATGAACACTTAGTTTTCATCATATAAATATTAATTTAAAGCATATTATTTAACATTTTAAAAGTGTATAGTTAAATACGAATTTACATTATAAACAAGGCATAGTTCCTAAAAGTAACCCGCTATAGGTGGCACCAGGGTATTTTGTATACAAATTCGAATTACACGATTTCGCGTAAGTGTTATATCTTTCCTTCGGAAAATCTTTGGTATAAGTATTTAATTATTTGTAGAATGTGAAAAATAATCTTTACACCACTCCACAAATACAGTTTTATCTGTTTCTAAAACTGTCTTTAATTCTACAATTAAATCCTTTAATTTTAATATAAAAACTAGAATCTAAATTAAATTTATTATTACAGTCACAGAGATGCCACTTTTTAATAAATATATATATAACTATAAATACATATTAATAAATATATAATATAACCAACTTTTTCAGTTTCAGTTAGAGTTAAATTCATCAGTTTGAGGTGTACGATACTTTTCAAGCAATTGAACAGACATATTTGAGCTAAAATAAGAACATCTTTATATTAAATATATGTATAATACATACAATATATCAATAAGTTATTATTTATTTATCAAATAAAATTGTAATAAGTACATGCATGTAATTTAAACTATAATTATCATTGTAATAGCAATACATATCTTAAATATTTTTATATAAATTTTAATAAATACAAATTTTAAATGTGTATTAAATAAACTCAAATAACAAATTAATTAATAACATTTATAATTAATATTAGAATTATTTAAATACAATATAATTACTATTTAATATATTATATAAAATAAATATAAGTTAATGCACAAAAATCGCAAATGCATAGTTTTATTATACATTTATGAGAATTTAAATAGATCCATTATACCATTATAATTACTTGTATCTTTGTAAAAAAAAATCATTTGTTTTAAGATTGACAGATTTTAATATTAAAATATAAATATGTAAGTTTACTAGGCACGTTCAACTATCTTAATTATTAATTTATAAGTAAATAAAATATATTAATAATAATCTACAATATTTGAAGAACTCTGTGCTGTATATATTTAATAATAATAATATAGATAACTTAGTTAATTTTACAATTTAAATAAATATCGTTTTTAAAAAATGTCATAAATTGCATTTTTTTTGTAATAGTATTAATCTTAAAAGTTCATATTCATATTACTATAGATCGTGATTAAATATAATATTATACTTATAATATTAAATAATAAACAGTGTATATGTATAATCTATAAAATATGTGTTAAATAAAATTTACATTATTAAATAGCGCAATACATATTAAAATATTTATTAATAATAATTAAAATTTATTAAACAATTTTAATTATTAAATAAATATAATATTATTAATCGGTATAATAAGAGTGTATTATATAACATAGTTATTGTAATAACCTAACTACTCATTCTAATAGTTATATTTAAATATATATTTATTTATAAATTAACTATATATTTAAAAAACGCATCATCTTACCTTGACTTTCAAAATATTAAAGGAAGTGAGTTTGATTTATTTTTTATTATTATGACAGGATAATAAATCATATTCCACTAATTGTTATTAATTATGATTGGAGCAAAGATATCAATTATTAATAATTATTGTAAAACATTTTAAAATGATCGTTTTTTTTTAAATTTAAATAAATAAATGAATGCGTATTCGATGACCAATAAGATGCTTTGAACTTTTTTGAATCTCATTGTTATACCTATATAAATATGTAAATCACACTGTGATGAATACATTTATTAATATAAATGTTATATATTATTTTAAAAACAATTATATTATATATATATATATATATGAGTATAGATATCAATTATATCATATCATACATATATAATAATTCATTTGTAATAAATTATAGTATATCTTAATTTATATTGTTTTTTTTTTTAAATTATGATATCATATCAGATATGAAATAATTATTATTAATTATTATAATATTATCTAAATTAAAATTACAATTGCGAAAATGTTATCATTTAAATTATATATATAGTTTAAGTGTAGTTTATTTTTAAATCTCATCATACTAATAATACATGATCGAATTATAGATAATTAAAAACGATTTAGACTGACATCGACCCCCAACATGTCACGTGTCTGACCAAGAGTTCAAGTAAACAATGCCTGTTGGACGTATATAATATTATATTAATATATAAGCATATGGTATTATGATATGTATGTATATAAAACACAAATTCACTACTTGGTGAATAATTTACTGAGAAATATAATGCCCTCCGCGAAATTTTAATTTAACTCCCGGTTAGACACATGATTTATTGGGATCCGATGTAAATATTCAGCTTAATAACGGTATATTTAATATGTTATCAAAGATTTTGCGCAAAGATATAACACTCCCTATGCATGCAACGAAATTTAGTAATATCCGAAACTGCTGCTAGTAGTAGTATCGAATCACTGAAATATATTTAGGTTCGGCTCTGTTTTCATACAACTATGTTTTCAATGCTATATTAAATTACATGCAATATAAATTAGCTTTTACTCACCAAATATATACTTATAGTTTTTATCATATAAATACTAATTTAAAGCATATTATTTAACATTTTAATAGTGTATAGTTTGATACAAATTTACATTATAAACTTATAAAAATTAGGTGGTATTGGGGTATTTTGTATACAAATTCGAAATACACGATTTCGCGTAAGTATTATTGTAAGTGTTTGATAAAGGATTTGTAAAATATTTGATATTACATTTTTCAATATAAATAAATATGTGATAAATAGATATCTATAAAATAAAATTTTAAATAATATAATCAATAAAATTATATTCTTTAACAACAAAATTATAATAAAAATTTAAATTTAAATGTGTTATAATAAATAATTCATATATCTCAATTATATATATATATATATATATAATTTTGTAATTTATTTAAGAAGAATTAACGCTCATTAAAAAATGTTGATTAATATATGCTAAATAGATATTCGAGAACATTTGTGCTTTAACTAACCACTTATTCTATTTTATAATTTATAACATATTATAATCTAAACTACATATCTAATATGTGGCAAGGTAATCAGTGATCTCGTGCGAAGTATGGAGTGTAAATTCTACGATTTATAAATAATTATTTAAATTAATATGTATTTTCATTGCGCACGAGATCATAAATCCGCCTGAAATCACTCTGCATGAGATCACTGGTATTCTGTGGCAATATTAAAATATAAATAAATAAATATCTAACTAACAAAATATAAAATTAACTTTATAAATGTTCTTAATCTAAATTCTATTAACTATTTCATGTGTGGCATATTATATAATTTAATCTCATCATTGTAGAGTATTCTATAAAATGATATCATTTTAGATAATTATACTAATACTAATACAATTAATATATATATATATAATCTTACATCAAATTAAAAATGTAAAAATCTGTTATAGAAAAATTATTTCTATATTATAATTAATTATTCTACGATGTATAATTAGTATATGAATTATTAGCTTTAATATATATGTAAATAAAAATATTCCAAATGATTGGTATAATTGTCTACATATATTGATACGTTATTCACTGCTATAATCGTGTTCAGGTTTACAGCAAGGTGGTATGCACAATCAACAGAATACAGTGAGGTATTCATCAGCTAACTCATCGCAGTCTGCAGCTAATTCATCTCAGTATGGAAATCAACAATATCAAAGCGGTCAGGTAAATGTCTGATTTGTATTTATTTACATTTATTTAAAATCTATCGTGAATTTACGCATCATATTTATTTTTGCAGCAAGGAATGGGTTCCATGAATCAAGGAGGTAGCAGCGGTGGTGGCGGTGGCAGTGGGGGAAGTGGTGGTGGTGGTGGTAGTAGCGGCGGAGGTCAAGGAGGTCAAGGTTACAATCAGAGAAACCAATCTGCCAATAATCATGAGAACCAGCGAGTGTTTACTGGAACCATTACAAAGATGCATAGTAATTTTGGTTTCATCGATGAAGATGTTTTCTTTCAGCACAGGTTTTTATCCATGTAAATCTCAGAGTTGCTCTACTTATGTTCTATTTATAGATATTTACTTATAAATAAATAGGAAATTGGGGATGTTTTCGAAAATCAACTATAGTCATTTATAATTCAGTATTTGAATTATATTAATAAAAATAATTATATATATATAATAATATCCAATACAGGTGATAGTATTTTTTTAAATATGTCTTTATATCTTAGATTTTGAGTATTATGTTAAAATGCAACATTATATACAATTTATTATGAATATACTTAATTTTAAATAAATAAATATATTAATTAATATAATAATTAATTAATAATTAATATTATATACAATTTATTAAGAATATACTTGATTAATTTTAAATAAATAAATATATTAATTAATATAATAATTAATTAATATATAATATTTTAGGGAGTATTTATTGATTGAAATATGATATTTTTTTTAAATAACAATTAATTAAGTATAATATTACGAATAATAATTAAAATAATTTTTTCTCCAGATTTATATAATTTATTATATACTTTATAAAATAAATATAACTTGTAATATATAATAATGAATATTTTAATAAGAATAATCATTTTGTAAAAAAGTAGCGTACACTTATTTTTAAATATACATCATTTTCAAATTTTATCAAAAACGGCTGGGACT
This sequence comes from Osedax fenrisi, assembly GCA_964019155.1. Lineage (NCBI taxonomy): Eukaryota > Metazoa > Annelida > Polychaeta > Sabellida > Siboglinidae > Osedax > Osedax fenrisi. Next base: position 38,831,179 of record OZ025242.1, read on the forward strand.
CTAATTTTAAGTATTAAATTTAAGTAAAAATTAAGTAATTAATGTTAAATTCTATAATATTATATGTACAATTGAAACATTATTTATAATAACTATAATTATGATAACATAGTATCTCATTTTACTTTTAGTGTTGCAAACGTACTCAAACTGTTTGAAATTGTATCGAACATTAAAAACTAGTTTTGAGTTTAACGTTTTGTTAATACTTTATAATTAATCAATATTTCAATCTATTTGAAAGTATTGTATCAAACTTTTATTTACTCTATCTAACATTTTGTTATTGAACTTATTACTTATACTTTTAATATCTGTACTAAATATAGTCTACAATTAACTAAATATATTTATACATTATAATGTTTTTATAAATATTAATTTTTAATTATATTTGTATTCATATTCATTCATAAGTACATGCATTTTTTAATGTATATAAATATTCAAATATATTATAATAATATAAAAGTTCTGTAATTCTTAGTTTGTGTTTTAAAATATTCTATATTAGTTATAAAAGTTATATTTCACATAGAAACATGATTTAAAAGATTATTTTTCATATATTGTACATTTAAAATATTATTTTGTTGAGATAAATTTATTTTTAAAATACGAATAATAAAATATAAATCAATTTCAATATTAAATATATCAAAATTATTCTCATAAAAAATATATCTCATTAAATTATTATATTTATGAAAAGTTTAATATACATATTTTAATTAATTTATTAATAATGTCGTCTACATGTTTAATTATTTGTTAATAATAATGGTTAATAATTTTACTCAATATATCTATTTAAATTTATATTTTTAATATTTTGTAAAAAATAATACCTAATTAGCTATTATTAAATATTGATTGAGTACATAATTTCAATAAAAGGCTGTAAATATATGTCATGCATCGTCTGTAGTTCAATTAAAGGTGTGGTGCCGAAGATTGGTGAACGGGTCCTTGTGGAGGCATCATTCAACCCCACGATGCCCTTCAAGTGGAATGCCACCCGGGTACAGTTGATTACCAGTGGACCCGTGGCCCCCACTCAAAGTAGACCTGCCCCTTCTCAACCTTCTAATGTCGCGCGAAGCACGGTTTGTACTACTACTACTACTACTACTACTACTACTACTACTACTACTACTACTACTACTACTACTACTACTACTACCCTCACTACTACTACTACTACTACTACTACTACTACTACCCTCACTACTACTACTACTACTACTACTACTACTACTACTACTACTACTACTACTACTACTACTACTACTACTACTACTACTACTACTACTACTACTATTACTACTACTACTACTACTACTACTACTACTACTACTACTACTACTACTACTACTACTACTATTACTACTACTACTACTACTACTACTACCCTCACTACTACTACTACTACCCTCACTACTACTACCTGTAGTGGTACTATTAGTATGCACGTTACTATACTATATCGGTGTTGGCAGTGACGAGCGCATCCGTTACGACGTCTCTCACTTCCCCTAGTCTGAGCAGTCGTATCGATCGCAGACTGCCTACAACAGCATGTCAGCGTTACAACAGCAACAACACCAGCAGCATCAGCAACAACAACCACCGCAACAACAACCACAACAACAACAACAACAACAACAACAGTCGATGAGTCGTAACCAACGTTCCGCCCCACTTTCTTCGTCGCTTTCTTCCCAGAGACGATCCGACGACATGAGGGGATCCAGGGGCCCTCCGATGAACGACTACGGCAATAAGGATTATGGGGACAAGGAATCTAGGTACTCTATAGCGTACCCACGTACCTAACCACTAATACACTAGTAGTAACTAGGTCATGTGATCTTCGCTGTTACTATCGTTCTACACGTTATTTCTATCAATACCACTCACGATAACGTACGTATCGCCTCCCTCGCCCCACTTAACGCCCACATTACCCCCTCAGACGTAGGTCTCCGATGCCCCTGATGAACAGACGCAGGTCCCCCAATAGACGTTCACCCAACCGTCGCAATAGTCCACAGCCCTCCTCTCGCATGCGGTCACCTAGACCTTCCTCCGTTGTTCTCGGTTTGTGGCTACCATACACATGTGTGATGTACATGTTTCTCTTCTGTAAAACTTATGCATTTAACTAATAATATCTGTAAAAATAAGTTTTATCGAATATCATATTAGCTATTAAGCTAAATATTTGTATTTTAAGATTATATAATTATTATTATGAATATTATATATTTTATAAATTAAATATACCTTTAATTATAATTAATTATCTTTGATATTATTAATAAGGTAATTATAAATATGTATTGTTAAAATTTGCATATAATGTAATTTATATATATATATATACTAATTGCCAATCTGTAATTAATTATTTCAAAACCCAACTTCAATGGATTAAGATTTAGATGTCATTTTATTATATCTATAGAAAAGTACTTACATTTTATAATAAATATATTATACTTTTTTTTGTATAAAATAGAAAGTTGATTATATAATTATAATTTTATATAAATATTTACTATCTCTAGTAGATTATTTATTTTTATTGCTATCTATAGTGTTTAAATCATTAGGAATGCATATTTATGATATATAAAACAAATAATGAATGTGCTCACATAAATAAAAGAATAAATATTTATAATATTCATAACTACTGCAGTAATACTATTATTAATATTTGTATCATTATGAAAAACATTTATAATAGATATTTTAGTGCAATTCAAATGTAATCCCATGATTATTGCAAAGATATACCACTCCCTATGCATGCAACGTAATTTAGTAATATCCCCTACCGCTGCTAGCAGTAGTATCGAAATCACTGAAATAGATTAGGTTCGGCTCTGTTTGCAACAATGTTTTCATTGCTCTATTAAATTACATGCAATATAAATTAGCTTTTACTTACTAAATATATACTTATAGCATTTAAAACATAAATATCATATTTGTTTGTTATATATTAGTAATGAACACTTAGTTTTCATCATATAAATATTAATTTAAAGAATATTATTTAACATTTTAAAAGTGTATAGTTAAATACGAATTTACATTATAAAAAACACATAGTTCCTAAAAGTAACCCGCTATAGGTGGCACTGGGGTATTTTGTATACAAATTCGAATTACACGATTTCGCGTAAGTGTTATATCTTTCCTTCGGAAAATCTTTGATTATTGGTTGAGTTTTGGCTATTTCGACTAATATTTAATAACTGTATATTTACACATTTATATATGTAAAAATTATTAAAATTTAACATTTATCATATATAGTTTATATATACGGAATAGTCAATTCAATATTATTTATTATTTTTTTATCAGATGTGTAGATTTCTCCTTATTCCCAAATTATTTGAAATAAAAAAAATAACATTATATTAAAATGAAGATTCGCTAAACTCTTTATAGTGCTTATTGCCTTACACAAGTGAACCTAGTGATGTGGGTTTCTCATCACAGCATATCTGTATCAGCATTGGTGTGCATTAGTTCATGTGCTAATAATGCCTGCGCAGTAATATATATTGATAATTGTTTTTTTTTACATATAAATATATATACGCATGCATGTATGTACGTATAGATACTCTATACATGTAATATATAATACATAGTGATTCATATATTATGTAAATATATATATATATATTTCTATAATTTTGTTGATAAATGAGTATGGTTATTGAGTATGTTTTAAACGGACATCAGTTTTTAAATGTTCACGGTGTCGTTAAATGTATATATTTGACCTTTACTGTAAAGCATATATATTTAATTATAATAAATAAACAAAATTGTAAAACACTTGATGTTAATTTAATTTACTAAAATATGATGTATATATAGATGTATAATGTTTATTCATTCATATTACATTCATATTATGTTATATATAAAATATTTGTTGTTTTAAAGTTATATAAATATTTATGTAGAATCTCCAAATTGAAAACTAATATGATAAATAAAATCAAAATGATACAGCCATGAAATTAAATTCATTATGAATAATCAAAAATGGTTAATATATAATAATAAATAATTAAATAAAGATAATTGTGAATCTATTACTCATAAAATTATCTGTAAATATTTTTAATAAAATAGAGAATATGAGAAAGATTGCACATAATTCACAATATAGGGAAGTATCATTACCTATAAATCATGATAAAATACAGATACCAATAAACTGGGGTGTCAAATCACCTGAAATCAGTGTTGTTGGTTTTTTTGTGAATAGTTTTTTTTATATATTATTTAAATAATTGTTATTAATAAATTGTTATATTGAATGTTATTTGTAATAAATACTTCTATAGATATATGATTATTATTAGATATTTCGTGTATATTATATTAAAAAGTATTATAGGATAATTTATACAATTCAGTTCAATATTACGATTCAGTAAATTCTATCCAAATTATATTTTTCTTTCAGGCTTGTTTATTAAATGAATACATTTAGATAATACACAACATCTATACATTTATTTATAATATTGATAGGTTTGTTGATTTTTGTTGTTTTTGTTTTAGTTTTTTTTGATTTATTGGTTTTTTTAAAAACGATAAAAACCAATAACACTACCTTATATAATTTAAAATTATAAGGTATAATTTATATAATATACATAATATATACTATTATTATTAATATTGATACTAATTTTAAATGATATAATATTGAAATTAATATATTTATCAATAATTTTACATTCAAAAATCAAAAAAAACCAAAAAAACCGAACAACCCTGCTAATTATAAAATTATAAATATATATTATATTTAAATGATATAAAATATATATAAGCTCATGAAATATTCAAAATTATAATATAAATGATGATATTGTATTTTTATTGTTGCCAATAACTGTTTTCATGAAATAATATATTCACACTAATAGGGTGTTCACACGATGCGTATTTTGATTGTCGTACGAACAAATGCTGGACCGAAATTTTTCGGTCCAGCATTTAAAAAACAAGAGTGTTCACACGATGCAGGTTTAAATTGTCGTAGTTACCAATAACTGACAGCGGAAATAAAAAATAAAGTAAATAAACAAAAATTTCAAATTCGAATAATATTTTAATTTATCTATTATAATTACATTTATTATAATTATGGATACTTATTTGGATACTTACCTATTTAAATAATTTATTATGTTTAATAACTGACTAAATTGCACTGAATATTTCGTATGAAAATAGCAGAATGAGAACTTATGTGCGCATAATTATTTAAAACGAGTCTCGATCTTTAAAGCATTTAATTAAACTACTTTTTATTATGTATTTACTTGAATTATTTAATTTTGTATATTCTATATAATTCATGTTTATATTGTATTTTATATTGTAGTAATACGATTAATTATATAAAAATTATTCAGTATAATATTTTTATAAAATATTGTAAACATTACCAAAGATAGTAATATATTTCGGTCCAGCATTCATTTCGGTCCAGCAAAAATTATGATATTTTCCATTTTTGCTGTACGACGAGAAAAATAGGAATTCGAGTAAATGCTGGACCGAATCTATGATTTTGAAGCATTCGGTCCAGCATTTGTTCGTACGACAAGCAAAACACGCATCGTGTGAACACCCTATAACAGTGAATATATAAAGGCTATGCATATCAAAATTACTATAGCTATATTATTATTATTTTTTGCATTATACTGAGAAAATCTGTTTATATATTACAATAGAGATTTCTTGAATATTATTTTCTAATGATAGTAAAAATACAATTTCTATAGAATAAATGGCAATAAATAATAATGTAAAATTGCAATTTATACAAAAGAGACTATATATAAAAATATTATAAATATATCTCTATGGTATACATGGAAAATTATAAATATAATTTTTTTTTAAATAGATTGATGAATAGAATTCTGGGCAATAGGCTATTAATAAACCACATGGTGCCTATCTATTTACATGGTAAACTGTTAAATGGTACTGTGACATTTTATTTTATTTTTTCACCAATTTTATAAAATCCAATATATCATTATATTTGTTAATATTGTCTCTCTGGAATTGTGCATACATATGTTATATATAGCAACATAAATTATGTGGATTGTTTCCTATGTACTTTTATCTAAACACTAATTTATATACAAACATAGCAACACAATTTATTCTGAGTAAAGTGCATTTGCATTTATACATTTAGCTAATATAAAATCAATATTATAAAGTAATAGTTTTATATTTTCTTATCAATATATAAATGTTATTTTTATCAAATGTATATATTAGATCATTGTTTAGATGTGTATCCCCCTTAATGAATATATTTATATAATACACATAATCTATACAATTATTAATAATATTGATAGGGTTGTTGATTTTTGTTGTTTTTGTTTTGGTTTTTTTTAAAAACGATAAAAACCAATAAAACTTTCTTACATAATTTAAAATTATAAGGTATAATTTATATAATGTACATAATATATATTATTATTATTAATATTTATACTAATTTTAAATAATATAATATTAAAATTAATATATTTATAAATAATTTTATATATAATAATCAAAAAAACCGAACAACACTGCCTGAAATTAATAAGTTTTTCCACCATTTATATTTGATTTATTATAAATTAGTATATAAAATAAATTTATTTATATTATATTTATTAATATATTACAATTTAATTTATAATATAATTGATTTATTCTAATCATAATATTGTTATTCTATAAGATTATCTATGCATGATATATCATTATTTTATGAAGGGATAATCCCACTACCAGTATTTCTGGAAATAATATCCGGAAATGTTTGCTAGAAAGGGATTTTCTAGCAATTTGTAGTGGGACTTTTAAAGTTACTATATTTCCAGCTAGTTGCCGGAAAATAAGGGGGTATCCCACTACATTTGTAGTTAACTTGCTAGAAAATCACTTTTAGCAAACATTTCCGGACATTACTTCTGGCAATCTGGCTGTGGGATAACTCCTTTATATATAATATAGTATTATATAATATAGTATATATATAATATAGAATAGTTTATTAATAAGTTGTGGACATTTAGAAATATGGCAATTTTTGGTTTTTCTGATTTTTTTTGTTACCAATTCAAATTAAGTTATATATTATTTAAATCAGTGTTCCATAGGTTATTACCGCCTATGGTAATAACCGCTGTAATAACCTGTCCGGTAAAAACAGGTTTTTGTTAAAAACCTAGTTATGTCTATATAATTAAATATAATATTATCTATATTATATTAAACCTAATTTATAATTATATATTATTTATAGATTTTATATGTAATATATTATATATAATATACAATTATAAAGTTAAACAATACTACTAAAATCATAATTATAAGATTTTTTTATATTTTTTTAAAAACAACCTTTATTAATTTTGACTTTATGTAAAGAACAATTTTTTTAATAAATAATATGATATTGATATTTAAATAAAAAGTAAATAATTCAATAATATATATATTATAAAATAATATATATAAAATAATGAATAGAATAATATATTTATTTTTGTATTAGTAAAAGATAATATTGTAAAAAAAAATATATATATTAAACAGTAGAACTAATAATATTTTCATTGAGAAATTATTTGAATGTATTCATTATTTGATTTTATACCATGATAGTTAATTAAATATATTAAATGTATCTATAGATATTGATAATTATATATATATATATATAAATACTGAATATAATATTTATTTTTATAAATATGAAATTAAATATAGTTCAAAAAACATTTTTACAATACTGTATAACTATTTAATAAATAGTATTTAGTCATACTATCATTGTGTAATTTTATAAGTTAATTTATAGCACTTAAATTTTATAAAATGTATCCAATTACATCAACTTTTTAATTTTACAATATGAATAAGGGTGGCAGACCTCAAAATCCAGTATGGATTTTTAAAAATAAAATTACTATAAATGGCATAATTAAAGCAGAGTGATAAAATTGTTGGTCAAATTTTCAAATAAAACTGCTAGATTAATTAGCCATAACATTTATATATAAATGAATCAATATTACTTTAAATTTCAATATAACATTTTTTTAAAGGTATTATATTTTATGAGTATTAAGTTTTTGCCATTTTTGCCCGGTAAAATCAGGTTTTTACCAAAAATAATGGAAGACTGATTTACATTTTGTGATATTTTCAAATAAAAACATGCTTTATAAGTACTATAAAACAGATATTTTTTATAGATAGGTAAAATTAAAATCGATAATAATTATAAAATATTAAATAATTTTACTGTTTCTTTTTATTTTTATTCTTATATTCAATTTTTATTCTTTTTACTCATGTATTATATTTATCATGTACTGTATTATATATCTATAATTTATATATATATATATTTATATTTATATAATAAAATTATATAAACCTTTTTATTTATACTTTCTATTGTATTATATAAGAAATAAACTTATAAATTATTAAAAATAATGCCTTTATTAAAATATATAAATAAATAAATCTCAGAATAATAATGTTCTCATAATCAATAGTATTCGACTTGTATCAAAGATCACAGTTTATGAGATAAACTAAAAAATTTTTTTTAATAAAGATATATATATATTTAATTTGTAAGCTTGTTTTCTAATATGGATATGTAATTATATAAATAGAAATTATTTAATATACATATTTTTAGAAATTTTTAGAAAAAATCAAATTAGTAATAAAACACACATGTCATGTAACAATATGGTTTATAATTTATATATATTTAGCTATACCTATTTATATCATAGATATACATTAAGGGCAGGCACATCCTTCGCAGTGTAATTTAATAGGCATTTATAGGACTTAATAAATTCTACAATAAATTCAATTACACAAATTTAATAATATGTAATCACACCATTTTTTCTTCTATAATTTAAAAATATATCATTAAAATATGTATAATATATGTTAATTTGACAAATAAAAATAAAAAATAGTATTACATTACAGCATATTTTATTGTATATTTATATTGAAAATGTTAATGTATTATTTCCATTATTCAATGAGATATTGAATTATGAGTGAGTGAGGTAAATACATGAATACAATTTTGAATTACCATTTAGAAAATGATATTACATACATATATATATATACTTGTATACTATAGAATACATAAAATATATGATATGAACAATAATATTTATATAGATAAAGTAAGATTATATGAACAATAATATTTATATAGATAAAGAAAGATTATATGTATTAGTGTATGTTATATGAATAATATATATATATGTATAATATATACATTATAATACATATATTCAATATCTTATAATCTATAATACTTGCATTTAATTCGACAATACTCGTATAATAGTAGCCACTATAGTATACAGTTTATTGTAAACTAACAAAGACTATTTGATGTTTATAAATGTATTTAAATTTTCAAAATTGATAAATAAAACACAAAGTTATACAGTATTTATTTAACCGATTATTTAGTAAATATTACTAGTAATTTAAATTATATATTCAATTGGTACTTCCAATAAAGTACTCTTTTTATGTACTTATATAAACATTTTGAATATACTTTATAGATCAAATGATAGATAAATATGTGATTATTTTATTTCTAACATAATTATTTTATTTTTTTTAATAATAGTTCAGAAAGACTTCACCTTAAATTAGCGTATTTGCATTAAATGCTATACGCTATATGTATATTAATACATAGTATATACATATATATATATATATATATACATAGAATAGAATTATAATTAAATATTATAATATAATGTTATAGTATTTGAATTGTTTTCAATAACGAACCTGTATTAAATAGGTAGGAAATCTCGTTCACCCATAACACGAGGCAGGGGTGACAGAAGGGAAGTGAGTAGATCACCTGACAGGAGCAGAAGTAGACGTCACATACCAAGATACACCGTATCCCTACCCAAGATACAGCTAGATACGTTAGCCTATCTAACCCCGTACCATAGGCTCCCAGGCCCCCCAGCACCATAGTAACCCCCCCCCCGCCACACCCAACAGTAAAGAAGTAACGGTGATGTCTCTAAAGCAGCGTTACCACAACCTCTACATACCGAGTGACTTCTTTAGCGCCCGTCTATGCTGGGGTGAGGTATTCCCCTTGCAGGAGCCCCTACAACTGGGCAGTCGTTCCGTGAAGTTCCATGTACGCAAGCGTAACGTTGCCAACCTGCCTCCCGTACACCCCGATGTGGACACTGCACCCGTTCCGTCTGATGCCAGTCACTTCTACAGCGCTAAGGTGATGATGTTGTCGACACCCCTTCTACAGGAGATCTACAATATGACCTGCGATATCATGCCTACGAATGCTACAGACTTCTGCCATCCTTCTAGAATCATCGAATTCCTCGTCGGTCAAAAAGGTTTAATTCTACTATCCAATCTATAGCGTATTTACATGAGGAGCGCGATGTTTACAGGTAAAGAGCCTATGATTATAGGTGGACCGTGGTCAGAATCAGAGGATGGCCGTAATCCTGACAAAGACCCTCAGGTGCTGATACGTACAGCTATTCGTACTATGCGTCAGATGACCGGTGTTGACTTGTCCAAGTGTACTCGATGGTTACTAGCACCCCCACCCCGCCCTCGCCCCCCCCCCCCCCCCCCCCGCAACTACTACTGATAGGTGATCGTGGTTTTCATTACTTTCGTTTTCGCCGGCCTAGTTCGGTGTTATTAATCGTCTATTATATTCGCGCATCAGCGACCGCAGCCGCAGCGTTTGTCTGTACACTATACGCATCAGCGAGCGCGCGCGTGCGGGCAATAGCTACTCCTTCCCTCCTTACTTCCTCCTTCCTTTGCAGCAGCAGAGTTACGAGTTCGCGCCTACCTCTTACGACGCCTGATATCTCTTACGCAGTCATCGCATACCTCTCACTCTCTAACCACCACCCTCGCTGATTTCCCCATTACACACGGATTATACAGGTATCGTTTTATCGAGCTGAAGTACAAGCGTTCCGCCGAGACCACTAAATCCGGCCGACAGTTATGCGCTCGCGTCGAAACTGTTGTGATTTACCTTCCCGACGTATGGACATGTTGTCCTTCACCGGATCAGTGGCGCTCCCTGGTCACCGATTATAATCGAGATAGTGTTTCAGACAACGCTGATGATCGAGTCGACCAGATGGAGAATAATGATGAGGAGGAGGAGATGGAGATGGACGACGATGCTGACACTGATGATTCTTCACTGAAACAGGCATCACTCTACCTAATACCTACACACACACCCACCCACACACACACACTAGCATATTAATACTTGGGCGAGTGAATCGGTACGAATGAATGACATGGTAGAGAGAGCGACCAGATCTTAAGAGAGACTATCTCTGTACGACAGGCACACAAACAAACACTCACACACACTCTCTCTCTCTCTCCACTACTCGTGCTAGGGCGTTAGTCATAGTCTTACCACGCATGTTTACAGATGATCGTCACGGATGACTCGAGTTGCAGCGTTATAGTCGAAGATAACAACACCACCAGCGAGAGATTACATTACTCGAATATCAATGTTAAAACCATGAAGGTATTTCACACACACACGCACACACACACAAGCGCACACACACACTACACGTTCACCTTTTTCGCTTTTTAACTAATGCTTTACTACTAATCTCGCTCGCTTACGACAATATTTATGATCGATGTATGTGTTTTTTGTTCATATTGTATCCTATATATATATATTTTTCTATATATATACGTATGTTTATGTGTACATATACGTGTATCGTTTTGCTTTTCCCGTACACGACGACGCATCCTTAATAATGACGATCATTATACCGGTAAGTACTCTGGCACACGCCCCCCTATTCAGGTCACCGAACTGAAATGTCAACTAGAGTTCCGGTCGCTGAGCATTAAAGGTCTAAAGGCGCATCTGTCTGCCCGTCTGCTGAAGTCCCTCAGTCAAGAGGAGGAGACTGAGATGAAGAACAAGGCCTCCGTTGATGCTGACATTCATGCCGAGGAGGAGATGCTGGTCGGAGATACCACCATCAAAGTAGACGCCGATGATGATGATATCGATGACGATGTTAAACCAGACGATGAGGTAGTGGTTGTCGTCGTTAATAGCGACGCTAAAACCGCAGAAGGATCTCCCAAGGCTAAAACTGACAAATCTGGCAAACCTAAGGAACCAGTTAAACCAAAGGTTGACTTATTACCGTTATCGTTATTAGTGCAAACAGCTTACACTGAAAGTTTGAAGTTTCTCGATTCGACCAACGAGTCCATCCTCCATTCCCCATCAATCTATATCTACGAACACACCCAATCACCATATACCCCAAATAATACCCCCATCCACGAACCACACACATTCTTCTCAATTATGTTCCTTTCATTTCAATCAAATATGTAACCTGTAACCTGTCGTGAATTATCATTCTCCGTTTTCCGGAGTCAACATTGGTTAATACTACAACTGTTTCTATTGGTTAATAGGAAGATTTACGTCTGAAATATCCGCTACCTGCTAATCCTTGTATTGTGGTTCAGCCTTCGAGCACTATTCGTAATGGAATGTTCGACTGTAAAGTACAATCACTCAGTATTCTATTAGATTATAGACCTGAGGATAAAAAGGAACATACTTTTGAGGTTGGGTTGTATTGTAAAATAGCTTACTTTATTCACCTATGTTAATAATAAAAATATATAATTTTAATTAACAACATTTATTTCATTTTATATTACTTTGGTCTGAATTGAATTGATTATAAAATGTATCTTATATATATATATATTGTACCAGTGTTGTTCTGAATTTAGTTATTATTAATAATCATATGATTATGAAGTGTAATTAAAACTTATTTAAATATTTAAATTGACTTTATTCTGTATTAATAGAATTTGTTCTTATAAACAATTAAAATTATCATGTATAATTTTGAAAAAAAAATTAACAAATTTATAAAATAATTTATCAATTGTGATAAATATATTTTGATTCTTGATTTTTATATTATTTACAATATATTTTCTTGAAATATTTCATGAAACTATTTCTTTATTATAATTGATATTGAATAAATATTAGTTCATATAATTTATGAATTTATATAAAAAAAAATATTATTCAAATGATTATAAATAAAATGTTAAGATTTGTTCTCAATAATTATAAAGTGTGATATAAAATATAGTTTGTAATTTATGTATTGCAAAAAAAAATTATTTGAATTGTTATATATATTAGAGGAGATATCTTTATATGAATACAATGTATATGTATTACACACGGAATTGCGTGTTATAGAACTATTCCTTAACAATTGATCTTACGTAATGTACTAAATATAAATAAATACTGTTCCAAATAATATCGTCATGCATTAATTCTACAGTTGTCTTTATTTTCTGAAATGTTTAATGAAATGTTAGTAAGAGACTTTGGTTTCACTATATACCGATCTTTATTACGTGAAAATAAAATTATTGAAATGAAAAAAGCTAAAGAGGTTAGTTTCTAATTTAAATTTGTTATTTCCATTAAGATTAATATGTTTACCTTTGCAATATAGATTACGGAGGCATTAGAAAGAAAAGAGAAAGAGGAACAACAACAAAAAGCTGATGAGATTAAGAAATTAGCAGAAGAAGAAGAAACAAGATTAACAGAACTTGCTAAGGAAACTGAGAATATGGATGATGAGATCAAAATTATCGATGGCGATGAAGAAGATATGTTTGCGGAAGAAGAGAAGAAAGCAGCCGAAGAAGCAGCAGCAGCAGCTAAAAAGGTTACATTTCATTCATTTATGAATATATATATTAATATATATGTATGTATAAATAGGAAACTGAGAAGGAAGAACAAGAAAAAGAAGTAAAATTAAAGGATGAAAAACTAAAAAGTTTGGGAAAGCGTAATGTAGACGATAATAATGACGCAAGCAATGACAGCGAAGTAAAGAAAAGTAAAACTGAAGACAGTAAAAACAAAGGTAACCCCAACATCTATATCATCACCATCACACATACACTAACAGCTATATCATCACCACCACACATACACCAACAGCTATATCATCACCAGCATACATACACCAACAGCTATATCATCACCAGCATACATACACCAACAGCTATATCATCACCAGCATACATACACCAACAGCTATATCATCACCAGCATACACACACTAACAGCTACATCATCACCAGCATACACACACTAACAGCTATATCATCACCAGCATACATACACCAACAGCTATATCACCACCAGCATACATACACCAACAGCTATATCACCACCAGCATACATACACCAACAGCTATATCATCACCAGCATACACACACTAACAGCTACATCATCACCAGCATACATACACCAACAGCATACATACACCAACAGCTATATCATCACCAGCATACATACACTAACAGCTATATCATCACCATCATACATACACCAACAGCTACATCATCACCATCACACACACACCAACATCTATATCATCACCAGCATACATACACCAACAGCTATATCATCACCACCACACATACACCAACAGCTATATCATCACCAGCATACATACACCAACAGCTATATCATCACCAGCATACATACACTAACAGCTATATCATCACCAGCATACATACACCAACAGCTATATCATCACCAGCATACATACACCAACAGCTATATCATCACCAGCATACATACACCAACAGCTATATCATCACCAGCATACATACACCAACAGCTATATCATCACCAGCATACATACACTAACAGCTATATCATCACCAGCATACATACACCAACAGCTATATCATCACCAGCATACATACACCAACAGCTATATCATCACCACCATCACACATACACCAACAGCTATATCATCACCATCATACATACACCAACAGCTATATCATCACCAGCATACATACACCAACAACTATATCATCACCATCACACATACACCAACAGCTATATCATCACCAGCATACACACACTAACACACATTCACTGTTACCAGATCGCGCATTGAAATCATTACGAGAGAAGTGTGTCACATTCTACCCTGAAGCTTTGCTGGCGTTCACTTACTTTGATCAGGCCCGTACCCGCTACCTATTGAGGTCAGATATTGAGGACATCCTCCATATCATCGGGCTTAAGCTTGCCAGATCACAGGTATGTATGTGATTGTGATATATCACTATCTGTATTGTAAACTGATATCTTGACATAGCGATCACTCAATATTTCCTATTAGTTGACATGCTATATATATATTTGGTTGGATTCGTATATTTTCTACATTAATACAAAATATTAATAAATAGGGTAGTTATATTTACACATAGCTTATACATTACATGTTCATTTATATCCCATAAGTCAACATTGTCGACTTACTATTACTTACTACAATATATCCATAGTCCACAGTGTACTACTAGATTACTTTGTATATTACCTATATAATACCTTAGTAGTTAATATTATAGTAGAAGTAATAGCTTTTATATATTACTATTATATATATATGATGTATTACCTATGTTATAATGTACTACTATTGAGTGTTCTTGAAACTCAGTTACAATTATAATGCAAAGATATTGTGTACATTTGAAATAGAACTATTTAATATACTTATATATTCAGTTGTTGAAATATGAGATCCTATAAGAACTACCTCCTGTTGGTATCTAACTCTGAAAATATCTATCTCTCTAGTCATGTGGTTATTTACACCAGATATATATATGCTTATGTTTATGTTTATATGATGAATGTTGTAATAGATTAAGAAGCTTGTTGAAACTGTTGGATTCAGTTCGGGAAGAGAGAATGCCGTTCATTATCACAAGATTACCGATGTGCTGGAAAGTAAGATCACATTTTTGGAAGAATTTGAAGAAGATGATTTATCTATCATATCACAAGGTAACATTACAACATATGTATTTGCTAATTTGTCTCAATAGTTATTCAATGTATCATCATCTTCATCATTACGATGTAGCCACCATCACTATTACTATCAATAACGAAATGCTACTAGGTAACAATGAGAAGAATAGTGAGTCTGTGGATGATGGAGATAGTTCTGTAGTTGTTGGAGAATCAGTGTTATATAAAGGAAGTGTCATCAATATTAAAAATACGTTGGCAGAATTAAAGAATAGTGTCGATTTCAAAATTGAAACCGATATAAAACTTCAAAAAGCCTTGGAAGATAAAAGTTTGTTATCTATATTAAATGAATAATATAATTTAAATTAAAAGATATTTAAATTTAAATGATATCTAGGCTTATTGTTTTTATATTATAATATTTATTTAATTCTAAATATAGAAATAATTTGATAATTATCAATACATTTTAATTTATTTTGAGGCAATAAATATAATATTTGTTTTATATAGTATATAGAGTTAGACTTTTCATAAAAGTTGTATATAATCTATATCTACATATATTCAAAAAAATAATGCTAATTTTGAATATTTTATACATATTCAAATTTACTTTAATTTTTATATTGTATTGAAATCTGTATTCAAGTTTATTAAGTTTATCGAGTTCACATATTCAAACAATGAACATTATTAATATGAGTAATATTATTACTATTAATATTTTATTATATACAATTATAATATTCTTTATTTATTTATATATTATAAATAATATGAATTTTTATAGAAAACATTGAAGGAAAATTGAATAAATGTGAAACCACTATTGACATTATAAACAAGCAGCTCTCAGATTTGAAATATAAACTATCGAGCGAAGAGACAAGAGTTCGTAATACAGATTCACACCTTCATAGTCAAAGAGCTTTACTTGAAAAAGGTAGCTATATATATATATATATATATATATATATATATATAACATGATTATAAACAATGATTTACTAACCTAACCACACCTGCTACATAGTACAATGCGTATTGAATTCTTTGACCGATGATGTTTCGAGGAATTTGAATGACGAGAAGCTAAAAAAGAAACTAAAAATCGACAAGAGTAAAGAAGATGACATTAAATCTGTATCGAATAAGACTAAGATGAGAGCAGACGGTGATTCATCCGCTATCACTAACGGTACCTGATGGTGATCCCCCGCCACCCTAATCACCCCCTCTCGTTACCGTATGCATTATTTTTAATAATCATTTAAAATTGGCATTTGTTTTTACTAAATATTATTAAATTCATTATCATTTATATTATACTATATTTTAAATTCTTCAGATTTATCAATATGTTTATATAGAAAACCAAATATCCAATTGAGCCAACTTTCAATTTGTAATAATGTTACTGAATCATTACAGAATACTATTGTATGTATATTATTTATATAACTCATCTCGTAAGTCAAACGAGTTATTACAATAATGAATAAATTCAATATTGATAAGCACATTTTATTTTGAATTTTAAAATATTCAATTAAGAGATATACTAATTAATTGCCAAAAATATAGCTATCATAATTCACTTCATTAATTTGTATATTATCTTTATCATATCATTCTGTATTTGTATAAAATATGTTATTATATTTTAAATTCAATAAAAATTAAAATATAAATGTTCTTTTCACTTAGGTATTCACATAATTAATTATAAAATATCAATACTTCTCCTCCATCTTTTGTACAATTATAATCTAAATCCCCTTCTTTACCATATATCTCATAATTATTGAATATGGAATATAACCTTGTATTTAAAAATGAATCTGTGAATTAATCATATTTAATAATTGATCTCTGAACAATAATATGTTGTTATCAATATGCATCATCCCCAGTACATCAAATATTTTTTATCATTTCATTTATTCTATTATATTACTATTTTAAATAAAAGTAAGTGTATATTATTTAATGTAAATAATTTTAAATCTACTCTTATTAAATCTATTATATATTTTAGTATTTTAATAATATTCTTTTATTACTATAATAAACTATAAATTAAACTTTAATTTCATAGAACTTATAAATTACTTAAATTCTATAATATATCATATTTATATATATATATCCTTTTTGTATTCATAATTATCAATCTAAATATATTTATCATTTTGTATTTTTGTGATCTAAATGACACCATTTAGAGAAGTTAGATAAATACTTTAAATAAAGATTTGTTTTCTAAATATAAATTTTATTAAAATATATTATTAGGATTAAGTAGTATTTACAAAATAAATATACTACGAGATAGAAAATAGTATCATAATTATATGTATATTAAAATTGTGTATATGATTCTAAACTACTTTTGTGCAGGTGGAGATCTAGAAAACCATTACTATATACATATATAACTGATATATATATTACCAGTTTAGACTACTCTGATAAATTAGAATTGTGATCAGTGAAATAAAATATGATTGTCTTGTTATTCGGTTAATGATGTAACTAATGCCTCAAACATTTATCCCAACATAATTATCTATAGTCTCAGTTATGAATAGCTATTACCTTACAAAAGCCCATTATTGTTAACTTAATAATTATCATCAACAACTCTAAATAACTTTGTATTAAACATTCCTGTATTCTCGTGAACAATTAAATTATTTTCAATGAAACATTGTGATATTTCTTAGGAATATTTTAAGAATGTTGCGTATCGAATAAGTACATTATTACAAACATATATATCTAGCATAATATATACTAGCAAGGAGAGGACATCAAATCGTTATTTCTGCAATAGTAACTATTTGTACTCTGAAAGATACTTTTCAGTGGTATATGTATTTATATTTCAAACATCAGAGATATTTATTTATTTGTAAAATAAAATGTATTCATTTTTAAATTTGTATTTCTATCTACTAAAAAGGTAATATAAATTCGGTTTAAATTGAACAATATTATATAATATGTATACAATTATATTATAATTGTAATATAAACTTAATGCCAAAACTAATAATATTGAAATCATGGATTTTAAAATGAGTTTTCACATTGATTTGTATATCAAATTCACCATTATAATGCCTATAGGCAATACAATCATTCAAGAATAAAATAAAAGTGTTGTAAGTACATTAGCAGATCTTTGAAATTAGTATAGTTAGTTATGGTAAATTAAAAATTAATATACCAATTTCATAATATATGTTGTTATTACTGAATACTTTATAAGTAAA
This sequence comes from Osedax fenrisi, assembly GCA_964019155.1. Taxonomy (NCBI): domain Eukaryota; kingdom Metazoa; phylum Annelida; class Polychaeta; order Sabellida; family Siboglinidae; genus Osedax; species Osedax fenrisi. The sequence goes on from OZ025242.1 coordinate 38,850,539, forward strand.
AACTAAATCTAAATTCCTGAATATGAAAATGCTCCACAAAAATAAAATAACATATATGTATATATAACATATTATATATAAATTCTTACTTACTTACTATTCTTACTTACTTTAATACTATAGTAATTATAAACTTATGTTAATGTATTTAAAATATATGTAATATGTTAAATATTCGTAAATAGTGTGAATAACTCACTTGTAATATTATTTGTCATTATAAACAAACTCCTTGCATTATGAACTTTTTCTAACACATAAGTGAAGTCAAATGTAGAGTAAACTTACAGCAACTATATAGTGAGGTGTATTCATTTCTTTATACAGATTCCTAGAAATTTGAGATTTAATACCATGATATAAGTATATATAGTATATAATATAAACCTATATATATTTAATAAATTATATATATAGAAAAGTAGTATATTTTATATATTAAGAATTAATTCTAGTCATTTATTGGTGTAAAGTTATGTAGCTATAGCTATATATATATAGTGTAGTACCGTACCGTGTTTAGATAAAGGGGGTAGTATTTATATCATACATTTATATCACTGTCACAAATACCTAATGATAGGTATTTTATATGTCTTTTATATATTATGGTTACTGTTTATGTACAAAAATAGAGAATAATTACGATAATAATTATATATATATATATATATATATATATATATAATTTTTGATATCCCATATGGGATATCTTTTCCTATTATTATACTACATATATATTATATAGATATATATATTTAATATCGATACGGCTTGTTTGTAATATTTGTTTTGTTGTAATAAGTGTAGACTACCTACTAAATATATATATATATATATATATATTTATATATATATATATATGTAATATAGTTTACTATTCTTAATCCTATTCATAGAGAACGAGGGGTATACGTTCAATCTTTATGTATATATATATATATATATATATATATATATATACAACAATACTATATATTTAAATTAAGGACGTTGAATTAATGTACATTGAAGCTTTGAAGAATTGTAAATAGCTATATCTGTAAAGGAGATATATATTATTACGGCTATACATAGTATATCATATTATTCTAATACACCAATTAAAATATCACATGATAAGCATGTGATAAATTTATAGTAATATTAAATTCCAGTAAGAATTCAATTTTGTATTTTGTATTCTAATTGTAATTATTATCAGTTATATGTAAATTGTATTTTATATTAAATCAATTTATAATTAATATAAAGTATGAATTATAATATATTCATTACTATTTTTTGCATTAGTTGTATATCTGCATTTGGTTAATATACAAATATAATTTGTAAAATAATTTTTGAATTATTTAAATTTTTAAATTTATAATAATTATTTTATTTAATATTATAATTATTTAATAATACATTTATTACATTTATTAAACATATGTATAAAGTATGTTTTAATAAATATAAATGAAATACATAATTATATAAATATATCCCCGTTTACCTGTTTAGTAATGTTTGATATTGAATTAACATTTGATATTAAATATCATATGATTATCATATGATCATAATGATATTTATTTAAATATTAAATTAACTACTAGTTAAACTAGATATAAACATATTCATGGGTGTATTTTTAATTGAATACGTAAATAAATAATGTTTATATCTGACATAATTTACCATGTATATACAAATGTTATAAAAACAGTTATAATAGACATAGTTTATAATTATTATAATAATTATAATTATTATAATTATTATAATAATAATACTAATTTTATCGTCATTACAAATAGACTATTTGAAATATTAAATGTAAAATTCTTTTATAATTCGATTTTATTATAAAAGAATTTTAAATTTACTATTTTTAATGACCATAACATTAGTATTATTATAAACTATGTCTATCATAACATTGTGGAATTATCTCGAAGCAGGCCGCCGATTGTTATTATAATAATGTCAGAGTTCAAGGTTGACGCAGGGTTGGCAAAAATCTAAGAAATATGTGTGATGTTTTTGGTGTTTTTCAGGGGTTTTTGGGTTTTTCTTTATCTTAAATTTAAAAATAAAAAAATCAATGGGAAAACTATTTTTATTTGTGGGAAAAATATATATATATTATAATAATAATATAATTATAATTATATAAATTATATAATATAATAATGTTGTAATGTATATTAATGTAATACTATAAAGGTTAATGACATTGTAAATTGGCAAGTATTCTAATAAATGGGAGACGATCAAAAGGACGAGTTGATGGTTAAAAGTTACATTTTAAATACGATTTAATAGTATATATATATATATATATATTATGTATAGATATGTGTGGGTTATTTGGTTTACTTGGTTTAGTTTTGTCCTTTTTGTTTGTTTTAGCTGCATTACATCCCAAAGTGAGCCTATACACATTTATTTCGCATTTAAAATTTAACCTTTAACCCTCAACTCGTCCTTTTTGATCGTAACCCTAATAAATGATTTATATTATTATATATAAATATAAATAATTAATATATATTTGAAATACAAGTGTATATAATAATAATATTTATTTATTGAATCACATATAATAATAGCAGATATAAATAGACTCCTAAATATACAAATATATATATATATATATATATATATATATATATATATATATATATATATATATATTTATCATTATTAACTTACTTGTAAATTAATTGAAATGTGATAATTAAAAAATAATAATTAATTGTATACTAGAACCCAGAAATAATAATGAAAACAAAAATAAAAAACCCTATAATTATCAAAAGGTTTAAACCCAAAAACCCCTACCTCTGCCAACTCTGGGTGTACGGTACTTATATATGCACTACTGCGCATGTCATGCATTATAAGATATTTTATAGTAACACAATATGTTATAGGCTCAATTGATGATATAATGAAGCTAAAAAAAACAGCAAAATAAAACCAAACCAAAGAAATCACACAATCCCAAAATAAAAAGTGAACTCTGACATTCTAATAATAATAATCGACGGCCTGCTTCGAGATTCATGATAAAATCTATTATAAATTGTATATAAAGTGAATTATTTTAATTTAATTTACCAATTAATAATAATTAATTTTTATTTTGATATACATAGTAATTGATTGCATACTTTATATAATATATAGCCCGTATTCATCGGCTATATATTATACATATATATATATATATATATATATATATACTAATATATATATATACTAATATATTAGTATACTTTCAACTATTAATAAATATATAAATATTGTGAATGTTAAAAATAATTGATTATTGCTTAAAGCTATTGATATCCAAATGATATCCCATAAAATGTCATAGTAAAAGATTTTGTTAAATATTAATATTATTTAAAAATTAAATGTATATTGAAAACATTAATTATAGTTGTTATCATATAGTTCTAATTTAAATAAATGTAGATTATTAAATATATTGATAATATATAAAATATACCACTGAAAACATGATTTTATATGTATACATAAGTTTGTAATGCTTCAATAATATGTGTACCTTTCTTTTTCATTGTATATTATAAAAATGTTTTTATGTTGTATAATATTATTTATAAAAATAAATTACATGATACATAGATACATAGTTATTTTTATCTGACTTATTTTCTATTATTTATTTATTCTCTTTTATATTAAAATTAACTAATAATTAATATTATATTAAATGAAACACATTTAGTATAGTTTACATATTAACATATATCTTTAATCAAATAACTATAACTTAAGTTGAATTCATATTATATATAACTTATAATAATTATTGATTTACTTCAAAAATATATTCCAATTCAAAATAAATAAATAAAATATATATAGCTAATCAAATATTTATTTATTCCATTTCATTTATTTATCTAATATTAAATACAATTAAATAAACCAATATTTTGTTTGCTATTTATATTTTATTTTGAATTATAATATATTTTGGAACTAAATCAATAATTATTATGAAATCTGAAATATTATTAGATTAATTACATAATTTATTTAGTTTTTAATATTATATACTATTAAGTTCAGCTATTGCTTATATTTTATATATGTGTGGTCAAGATTAAAAAGGAAAAATAATATATATTTTAAGAATTCTTTTTTCGAAACTGAGAAAATATTAAAATATTTTTGCAGCTTGTAAGAAATTATCAGCACCTATTTATATTGAATCTCGATATCAATTTGTTATTACATTGTTCTATTAAGATTTTTATTACTTTCAACATGATCTTTATTTGTATCTATATCCTATAGAATAATGTTACCTTTCGTACAATATGTAAACTAGTTTCTTAGCTTCTACATAAATAAATATACTGACCTTCATGACATTAAGGTGAAAAATATTAATATTTACATAGTGAAGATAGGAAATTATTAATAAATAAAATGTATGATAAATTCTGAAATAAATAAGAGAATAACTACATTTTTGTAGGTCTTATTAATTATATTTTGATATATATTTAGTTATAAAAGTATATGATAATTATAATATTATGAGAATGAGACATATAAAACACTAATTTTAAAATAATAAAATTTCCATAATTTCCTGTAACTAAATTTTACTTTTAGTTCATACGTAAAATATATGAAGACATATTTATTATTATTAAGGGGATCCCGCACATTTAAAGTGATGCTAATTTATTTATTTTCATATTTTTTTGTATTCAATAATAATACTTATTGTAGTGTTTTTTATTATCTAAAAAAATTAGACATGAATTCAGTCTAGAAATTTCATAAAAATGTGTTTTTGACAATAAGATGATGCTATTATATACTATTCGATATTACATTTTTATGCTATCAAACTTCAAACGCTGTTTTCTCAGAATAATTATTTCGCTCTAGGTATGTGCATTCAAACATATAGAACATAAAAACTATTATAATTATAATATTAAATTCTATATAAAGCAATTATAATTGATCAAAATTCTATAGAAATACCATAATTTTATTATTGCTAATTTTTCATTTAGATATATATAATATAATAAATAATAATATTAAAAATAAATTTTTATTTTCCTATGCATGTCATGAATATAATACAAAACAATTAGGTCAATTGAATCTCAATTTTGTTCTCCGAAATAGATACTTTCAGTGGTATATATAATTAAATTTCAACGATTTCAAGGAACCTGACATTTTTATATGTCAAATAAAAATGCATTAATTTTTTTTGAATTTACATTTCTTTATAAATTTTGTTCAAAATACAAATTTATTTATAAATTTTTTTTGAATTTAAGTATGTTTTTCCATATTTATATGTATTTCAACATTCTAAATAAACATAATTATATAGAAATCATATAATTGAAAATGAGTTTTATCTAACAAATTCATATATGTACCTCTGGATCATGATGAAATATGATCCAAGCATAAACATTCAAGCATCAAATAAAAGTTTCACAAAATATGTGTTAGCAGATGTTTGTCCTATCCTTGCTATTATTATTAAAAAATGCTTGTATGAATTCTATATTCTATGATAATCATATATATCGATATAATTATTATTTATAATTATATATTGTTTCTTATTAATAATAATAGTAATTTATTACAGTGAACAGAAATATTTGGTTGGCAAAACAGAAAGTGAACAAATACCATGATTCTCAAATTAAAGCTAAAATCACCATTAAAAATACTTTAAAATACGGAAAACCTATTAACTTTTTAAATCCATTTCCTGATAATTATTTGGAGCAGCATTTAGATCATTTCAATCATCTTTTTAAAGTTAGTAATTCTATGTATCATAAGCATTTCTATTACTTATTCATAATTATAATTCGAAATATTGTATCTACTCCTTTATATTTTGATAGAAAACCTATTTACAACGATTCTGGGTAAATGACGAATTCTTTAAGAATAAAACCAACGGTCCCGTATTTCTGTACATAGGTGGAGAAGCCGCGGAATCTCCACTCAGAGTTCAAGGAGGTTCACATTTCTCACATCAATTCAATATATTATAAGTGTGGTATTCACATATTTATTTTATTACATTCATTTTAATATACTATATTGTTATTGTTAGTGTTATTTATTTATTACAATTATTTTAATATACTATATAAATAAATGTATATATATATATATATATATATATATATATATATATATATATATAATATATATATATATATATTATTATCAGATTTATGTTGTTACACCAAGTTATGGTTAGAAGTTAATAAGCTTATCGAGATCTATATCTAGGAATTTTAATGATAAATGAAATATTAAAATAAGACAAAAATATAAATCTAAGGATTAAATATTAAGAGGATTACAATTATAAAGGATTTAGAACATTTTATATATTTTTTTTAATTTATTATTTTTTATTAGGTTTTATAGGTTTTAAAGATGTAATGTAAATATTAATTCAATTCCACATTTTTGGCCTAGAGAATAACATATATTATTACAAAATAAACAAAAAAATATTTCCCCTTAACTCTATATACAATTATTTAGAATTAGTTGATTCATAAAGGAATTCATATTTTCTAAAGAAATTTCATAAGTAAATGAGTAGGAGATTATTATATATTTTATACATAAGCATATATTTTTCTATTAAATGATTAAATTAAAATATATTTATTTTTCTAAATAACTACAATTCACCCAATACATGAATTTTTTTCTACAAAATAAAGCATTATTTGTTAATAAATATGAATAAGCCCATATAATAGTAGCATAATCAATATGATCTTTTTCCAATTATGTTTATTATCAAAATAACTCTATATATTTATAATATTAAACTAATTTTAGTTGATAATTTTCATATTTTATTGTTATAATATATCTAGTTAGTTTTATTGAAATTAAAAGTTAGTTTGTTCGACCTGAACAATCAATAGAGTTATTTATTTAATATTAACAAAATATCGATGGTATTCTTATCTTCAAATAGTAGGTCTTATCCTCTGCAAATATGAATTATTTACAGATATTATATGAATTAACCAATTAATTTATATAGATTAAAATGAAATAGGTATGAAAATAGTTCCATAATGTACTCTTAGAGTACTACTCTACATTTTTAAATTAACTCTTAAGGGCACCCGGCACTCGTGATTAAGTTACATGTAAAAGATACGAAAAAGGACTACTTTTTAAAACTTAAATCACTTAGTAATATTTATTAAAATTATTTATTTTTTTTTTATTATTATAGTAATTAATCTGATACTTGTAGTAGACGTGATGTTTTTTAATTTTCTATATGGTATACATATAATTTTAGACGACAAAAAAAAATTAACAAAAATCTAAAAAAAATTACTAATATGTTATTTTTGATATCATTATATATACATAACTATATAAATGATACTTACACCATAATGCTACATATATTATGAATATAGTGTAAAAAAAATAAAATAAAATAATGCATTATAACAAAAGTAATTAATATTATAGTGAACAAAATTGGCAATTATAATTATTTTGTGTAAATCAAGTTTAAATTTTTCATAAATAAATTGTATTGATATTGTAAGATTTTAATTTAGATTTTGATATAAATAAGATTTTTTATATATGTTATTACATTTTATTGATATATATATATATATAAATATATAAAAGTAATGCATTAGTATATATGTTATGCATATTGAGTATAAATTGTATAATTTATATAATATATATGAATAATAAACTTATATAGGATACATACATTATAGACAATACTAAAATGAAAAATATATATATATATAATGATAAATTTGCACAATACTAAAATGAATATACATAACTAAATATATATATATATATATATATATAATGATAAATAATATAAATTATGCACAATACTAAAATGAATATATATAACTAAATATAAAATGAATATATATATATATATATAACGATAAATAATATAAATTATGCACAATACTAAAATGAATATACATAACTAAATATATAATGATGTAATTCTAAAAAGACAGTGATGTAATTCTAAAAAGAATGCAACCTGTCAAAATTCTAATATTTCATAACAAGCGCCACCTATACACTAATACATCATATAATAATCTTTGATTCAGTCTTTAAATTTTTAAATTTGATCATATAATCTCGTAAAAATATGCATTTTGCGAAGGTTACGAATACATTTAATAATATTAAAATATTTTAAAATATTTATTGTATTTACTTTTTTATAGGTGTTTTAAAATACTTCTTTTTATATCTTTTATTTTACGTAAACACACCATTTTAGTACCATTTTAAAGATAATATTTCAAATATTATAAATAAATCATAATAAAAAAATCTTAGAATTATTTTTATTCGTTATTTTTACGAGTGCCGGGTGCCCTTAAGGTTACATAATACATAATTGTAGAAACTAATTCAATTATATTTATTTAATAATTGTAGAGCCATTAATTATGAATACCCTAGTTGAGACATAATCTAGTTTAGATAGTAATCAAGTATAATAAAGACTGTCAAATTATTTAGTGAAATCAATGAATATTGTTGAACATACTTTATTTATTGATTTAGTTATTAAAGTTTTCAATTTAAACATAACATGTGTTGTACTCATTTTGCTTCTAAACCCAAATTATAAGGTATTTAAAATATTAGAATCTTAAAATATTATTAATCTATTAGAGAATTTTAGAAAATTGATTTGTTAAAAAAATATGTATATATGTATTATAATATATATATATATATATATATATATATATATATATATATATATATATATATATTCGAAGGGACATTAGAGCCATATATGGTTATAAGTGAAAACTTCATCTAAGTCCCTGGATGGGATGAAAGGACTCCACCAAATAACAATAACAATATATAATATATATATATATATATGATTATTATTTATTACATTAGTAACATTTGAATAAACAATAGGTGAACATTATGAATTAGCACGTAAATATAATGCTTTAATCTTTGTCGTTGAGCATCGTTTCTATGGGAAAAGTTTGCATTCCGATGGACTTAAATTGGAGAACCTTCGTTATCTTTCCAGTCAACAAGCGTTTGTAATCTACTTATCTCTTATTATAGTATAGTGCTTTAAGTATTATCATGTGTGAGTTATCTCCATATCTGTTTCATTGTTATATCATTCGTTATTATTTCAGATTGGCCGATTTAGCAAATTTTCACGTCTACTCCACGAAAAAGTATTCGCTGACTCCCCGAAACCCGTGGATTTGTTTTGGAGGATCTTATCCTGGTTCACTATCGGCCTGGTTCAGGATAAAGGTCAGCAGCTTATCATTATTGTATTATTGATAAGGTGTGATATCGGGTCACCTTATATAATATTGGTTTCTGTGTTCTCAGAGTGGGTCCCTCTCTTTAGTGTGTATATCATGTTATCTTATTAAGCATTCTATCAGCTTCTATGTATTTAACTAAACTAGTGATATTCTATACGTTCATGCTGATACGGGCTATGTGTCTATATATTCTAGCTAAGTGCACATCAGCGCATCAATACATGTTGATGTTGATGTTGTAGTATCCTCAATTGGTGCACGGAGCCATCAGTTCCAGTTCCCCCGTACACGCGATTGTTAACTTTGAAGGTTACCATGATACGACTGCAGCGGCTCTCGCTGACCCCATTGTCGGTGGCTCCCCACAGGTATATTAGTCATTACCTCTAGTTCAATGGCTAGCTAACACCTGTCCATTAATACAGTGTGCAAAACGAGTGAAAGAAGCCTTTAAACAAGTTGATCTATTGATCTCTTCCAATAAACTTAAGAACTTAGAAAAAGGTGTGTTAACCTTGGTTATGACGCTTGATCCGTAACTAATCTGTTACAATAATTATTTGTATTTATTTCATTAGATTTTGCCTCCTGTCATCCATTAAATAAACAAGCTGGGGATGTGGAGTATTTCGCTGGTAATCTCGGTGGAATATTCGATGGTATAATACAATATAATAATGAGAGGGATGGAGCTCCAAATGTATCCACCTTATGCAACATCATGAATGTTAAAAGATCACCTTATGATAATCTCATACAGATAAATAAGGTTCTTTTATTAGCAACTGTATTTATAATAATATTAATATAGAATCTATTAAATATAATTATTTAATATAACAAATTTGTTTATAAATCAAGTATAATTATATTTGCATAGATACTGTTGTATATATTTTAGTATTCTATTGTAATTATTAAGTTCATATTTGTGCTATACACCATTGTTAATTGACAAAATTAAGTTAGTTTACCAAACTTTCATTAAATAATTATAGTGATAAACAAATTAACTTGAAATCTATTTGTTAACATTTAATGAATATTAGTAAAGTTAACCTGCAAGCCTATATTTATTTCTAGTATTGTTATATATTTCTCATTTTATTATATTTTGTATCTACAAATAATCTATTTATTGATTATTATGTTTTAAATCATTCTATATATTTAAATAACACATATTATGTAAAATAATTAATAAACTTTATATTAATATATTAAACTATGATAGTAAATGTATTACAAATAATATTATAGTGGATACCTGATATACATTAAAGGCCAGCGGCATTATATTTTTTCAACAAAATTATTACATTAAAATATTAAAATTTAGTTAATTATAATTAATAGATTATCTTTAAAAATTATAGGCATAACAAAATGTTTTCAATGCATATTTTGTAACATAAATGTATCTAAAAATGTTATATGATAATATTATATTATAAAATATGATTATATATGATTACCATTATATTAGGTATATACTGTAAAAAAAAAGATATAAAGATTCATCAAAGGGATCAAAAGATATGGAGTTCTAAATAAATATAATAATTAAAAACAAATTCTGAGATATAAGCTTCTAAAATTGTATTTGTACACCGATGTGTTGATGTGCATATTTTTATTATGCATATTTGAGGCATTACTTATTATGTTACTTAATTATGACTTATACATCATTTTAAAGATAATTAACTACATTTAATATTGTAATATAATAAGTTTTTTGATAAAAATGACAAATGAAGGTTTCGTAGGCCCTTACCTAAAACTATTAAAATAATATAAATATATTCAAATACCATTTTCATTGATTGTGGACCAAAATAATATAATGTTATGCTTTTTTTATATCATTTATATTGAATTAAATTGTTTTACGATCAATACTCATAACTCTATATGTATCTAACATGTAAACCAATATTGTAATTGGTATTTAAATACCAATTGTTCCTTATTTGTCCTTTTTGTATAGAAAATGTCCTTTTTGGATTGTTAGAATTAAATTGATAATAGTTTCGTATATATTTGTTGATACTTATATAATATATTGAATATATAAACTTATATAAAATATATAAGTATATTTTATAAATGATAAATATTATTAAATAATTATAAATATTATAAATTATATATATTTATTCAAACAGTTATGAATCTTGTTTTAAATATTTATTAATATAATCAAATATATTTTTGATTGAATGATTATTATTTATAGTACCAAAGAAAATAGATTATTTATTTTGTACAATTATTTTTCAAAATATAGAGTACAAACTATAAAGTATATATTTATTTTAAATAATATATAAAGATCTATAAAATCTAAATAATAAAGAATATAACATCTTGTTATTATCTATCATCATCTATCATCATCTATTATAATATAATGATTAATAATCATTAATTTTAAAAGCAAATAAGAAAAGTTTTATCGACTAGAATATTTATATTTTATCTTTACAAATTGGTATCAAAAATTATAACTAGTGTATTTTTTAATTAATAATTAATTGATATAAATTTAATTATTGTATTGTATTATTAAAATATTATGTAAATTTAATATTTTTATAAAAATGTACTTTACCAATGAATATGAATATTGTAGAATTAATTAAAAACTATCCTTAATTTTCAATACAACAGGTAAATATATATATATGGTTACAACGTATATATATATATATATATATATATATATATATATATATATATATATATTTATATATATATTAGTAATGCAATCGAACCCTACTATCAGAGTATCTGTAGTGTATCAGTTCGAAATAGTCGTATCTCAGTTCGAATCCGAGTTAGAAATTTTATAATTAATGAGTATCAGTATCAGTTCGAAATGCTTGAGTATCAGTTCGAAGTTCGAAGTCACAAGTTTGATTGCATCACTAATATATATATATATATATATATATATATATATATATATATATATATATATATATATATATATATATATATATATAATATATATATATAATATATACATTGTATGATATTATATATTGTAATAATTTGGTTTTGAAATTTAGAATAAATAAAGTGGTTCTATATTACATGCATTATATGATGATTTGTATTCACATAATTATATAAATATACAATATATAAATATTAAATCTAGTAAAAATACGATAAATAATTACACATATGTTCTATTGTTATCCATTAATTGTTCGTTTGGGTCTCATGTACTTTCAACCATCTATTGAGTTTGAAAAATCAGACAATTATATAATTACAAGTAATCGATATCATCTAACTATATGTTGAATATGTCTAGAGTTCATAAAATATATAAATAGTAAAGCTGAGTTATTTAGACATCGATAACTTGATATTATACATACATATAATATGCTATTATAATAAACATATCAAACAATAAATAGCAACTATAAAACCAATATTTCAATTAATTGCGCCATTTGAAAAGATATACTAAATAATATGTGTAATGAATATTTCGATTTAATACTATTGTATAGACAAGATAAAACTGATAACATGGGTTGAGCTATTTTCAGTGTCTATCATAAATCAATTATTACAGTGGAGTAAATAGTTATATACATTAACTAATAATGCACAATCAATATCATGTAATATTATAATTACTGAATAAAGATAAGTAAATATTTATATCTGATTTTATGTGAATTATATAAAGTTATTATTTAAAAACTGGAATATAACATTTAAATTATAATTATATTATTATTATATAAATGTATCAAAGTTATTAATAACTCTGAATTGATATGTATTACATACTATTACTATAGTATGTATACATACTATGTAATATTTTAATTATTAAGAAGAACCATTTTTTATATTTATTTATAATATAAAATATTATTATTTACTATCATAAAATTCTTTATAAATTACATTTGAATTGTAATTACTAAAACGAAATCAGTTATAACCATAGATTTATAGTTAGGTAAAATACAAAGCTATGGTTATAACAGACTATTTTTGAATTATATCATTTTATTATTTGTTAAAGTATAATACAAATTAATTTACTATATTTTGAAGGGAATGTTTAACTTGATCCACCTGTAATTTATATCACTTATTTGAGATTCCAAGGGTGTATCAAGATAGCAAGTTTTACTGCTGGTAAAATAGAAAATATAATCATTAATTATTATTTTCCTGTAATAAATATTTATTTTTTATATCACCTAAATATTCAATATTTTAACGAAAAATAGTTTATTTAAATTATTTAATTAAATATAGAAATAAGTTGTTATCATGGCTGCTAACTTTTTCTAAATAAATTTGTTTTCACAAATTTTGTTATTGTAAATCTATAATATTTGAAAAATAATCTTTTAAATGGTATTTAAATCATGTTTCTATGAGAAATATATCTTATAAAATAAGACATTTTAAAATACCAATAAAAAATAAATTATAACTGTATAACGATAATAATAGTATAATAAAACAGTGTTATATAATATAACATATATAATATTATATTATTTATAACAATTTATTCATTTATCCGTAATATAGATTCCACAAATATATAAATAAAATATAATAAAAAATTAAATCTAATATATGTATATATATATATATATATAATTTAATCAAACATTAGAAAATAGAATAAGAAATAAAAATTCAATTATCTGTTCCTCACTCCTCATCAATATTCTCTTATCTTCTATCTCTCCCCTAAATATAGTTATTCACTCACTAATCTGTACAATATATAACCTATGTATTAGAGACCATTCCTTCACTTACTCATACCATTACTTACCTCCCTGATTCTTATTTAACAAACACTCCTCTTATCACATACTATAGTATAGATATATCTATTATTCATTCCTCAATATACTCTTACATTTATCACTCCCATATTCCTGCTTCTCTAATACAACGATCTTCCCTTCTTCGATCTTATTCTATACCATTTTGAGAAATTTATAATTTATTTATCGATTATTATCGATTATTTTATTATTTGCAAAATATTTTTTTTATATTTTTATATTTTATTTTAAAATGTCAAAATTTAATTTATTATCTAAATAATGATATACAAAATGTTATTTAAAAGTAAATAATTATAAGTATAATAAATTTGAATTTTAAAACATCATCTCGTGAAAAAAATGTATTTATTATTATTATTCAAAATATACTACTAACACTTTAACAAGCTATATATCTTCGAACATTTTATTTATTTTTTAACTTTTTTCAAACCCTCTATTTTGAATCCTTTGTTGGATCTTTATGACATTTTCTGAGTATATATATATATATATATATATAATATTTCTAATACTACATTAGATAATTAAAATATATCATACATTTTATAGATACAAATATATTACATAATATCGTAAAAACATGTAAATTTTTGAATTTTAAAATATTGTTATTTGTAAAATCGAGTATATACTCGTTTTCTTAATCTTACTTCATCATTCTTCATCTAACAATATCGACACTATAATTTTATATATATGAATATTATCTACATAATACAAAAAATTAAAATAAACAAAATTAAACCTTAAGAGATGATGCTATTATAGTAGACCAATGTTCACCTATATTTTACATGTAAACTCATGAACTTCACGCTTCCCTTTAGAAAATAATTTATATATATTTGTAGGATGTCAAATATAAATTCTGATGAATAATAATGAATGTGTTCACTAAATTACAAATTACAAATAACAATCTAATTATTAATAATAATCTTATTAGTATTAGAGCATATTATAATATGAAGATCAGATATAATAATAGATTATATTTGATTATTTTGATATCATAGTAATTCTATTATAATTAAGTATACATTTAAGCATCATACGGAATAATCATGGAATTTAGAGTGTATAATAAATTATTATGTAACTATAAATATGGTGTAGGATATAATATAATTATATACTTTTTTTATATTAATTTTACCTTTTTATATAATAATTTAAGTTTCCTACTTCTTTTTAGAAAACCATAATGTATATCATTGATCTCTACAAAATATTCTCTATATATAAATCATCAATTGTTATTCTATACTATAGTCTACTAAATTATACTATACTATACTATATATTTATAGATGGCAATAAGCTCGGAGGGAGATAAGTGCTCAGACAATAGTTGGAAGTCTTTTATTGCATCGGTTAATAACGATACAATATCAGGATCATCTGACATGCCAGGGATGAGACAATGGATCTACCAAACCTGTACTCAGTTTGGATATTGTTAGTGAAATCATTATCACCTCATTAGCAGTCATAGATTACATAATAACTCTTTACAGATCAAACATGTGACCCTACCTCCAAATGTATCTTCTCCCGATACATAACTTTAAAGGTTAGCTAACTAAACGATTACACTATGTAAATAACTCCACTTACGTAAATTCCACCTCAGCCTAATCTAGATCTATGTAAGCAAGTGTACGGAATGACTGCTAAAGAAGTCTATGATTCTGTAGAATTCACCAACGCGTTCTATGGAAGTGATAAGCCTAAGGGTTCTAGGATTGTTTTTGTTAACGGTTACACTATCGGCGGCATAGTCATACTTTTAATAATAATACATATGAATAATTATTAAGTTAAGTTTAATATTATTGTAAAAACTTCATTCCTACTTGTATTATCTAAGAAGTAACAATCTACACTAGCATTTCTAATTGTTAATTATTACTAAATGAAATATCATAAAGTTGAATTAAATATTATTTATATATATACATATTAAATTATAAATAGTAAATATAACTTAGGGGATGCGCGATGTTCGAGAGTTTACATGTAAAATATAGAGAAAATGGATATTCTTTTGTATATATCAATAATACTTGGGTAAATTATATTTACTATTGATTATTTTGTAGTGTATATATTTATATAAAATGTTCCTATATGTACATTTTATTAAGTTTTTTTTTAATTTATAAACAAATTTATATATATATGACAATTTAATACAAATATATATTTAAAAAAATCAATATAATGTAAAATAAAATATAATACAAATTCAAAAAGTTAATACCATTTAAAAATAGCCATTTTCCCTATCTTTTACATGTACATTTTTGAGTTTTACTTCATATAGGGTGTTCACATCAATTCCGTTTTAAAAAACGTACGTGTAACTGCAACTTCAAATGATTCATTCACAGCAAATTTGAAGTAACAGATTTTTAAGTGTTCACATCAATTCCGTGTTTTTTAGTTTGTCGTAAGGGTAGACATATATCGCCACCTATATTTAAAAATGTACAAATAAAATCAATTGTAACAAATCTAATTGTGGAATATAGCTAAATTCAATGTATAAATAGTAGTATTATATATTTCTTTAAATACATAAATACTACATACATTATATTTATTAATTTAATATTTTTAACTAATATAACAAATACTATATTATTATATAATACATAAATCCTTATAATTATATCTAAACTTATGAAATATATATAATTTAAATAATTATTTAATAAATTATTGAAATATATATTATATATTACTATTGTATAGTTGATATATATTATTAAAATATATATATAGTTGTATACCATCTTATATAACCTTTTTATAATATATATATATATATATATATATATTTAATAAATAGTTATTCGATAAGTTATATGTAATAATAAACATTTGTTAATATACTTTATATATATATCAATATATATATATATATATATATTTAATAAATAGTTATTCGATAAGTTATATGTAATAATAAACATTTGTTAATATACTTTATATATATATATATATATATATATTTAATAAATAGTTATTCGATAAGTTATATGTAATAATATACTTTATATATATATATATATCAATTGGAATCAAGTGGAATTCTAGCTGTTCTCTCTAATTCTGTGTGTTCATTCTAGCTGTTCTCTCTAATTCTGTGTGTTGTTACGTACAGAAAATAGAATTAATCCTATTTCAGAAAACGTTCAGAAAACGTGTAGTTCAACTTCAAATAAATAGGAATGTGACTCATAACTTCAAATTTGCCGTGAATGAATCATTTGAAGTTGCAGTTACGCGCACGTTTTTTAAAACGGAATTGATGTGAACATAGATAATAGATATACAAAGTAAATCTATAGATTATAATTACAAATTATGTAATAGTTTTAAATTCATTGCTAAATATTTTGTATATCTTTTATTAATTTATTTATAATTAATTAAAATATCCTGTATAATTCAGAGATTGTCTAATATTTTCTAATAATGTAATAACATTTATTATTATTTGTTAATATATTTGCCTTTCTGATATTATATCTTAATGAAATAATACACTGCTGTATCAGGACTAAAGGCAAACATTTATAAAAAAAATATGAATAGTTCAACTATATAGGTCTAATGATATCGAAATAATATTTTAATAGATAGTAATCAATAATATTCTATTATTTTTAATAATTTAGTTAATTATATATAATTATTATTATAATATTATTAATTGTTCTTAAGGGCCGGCGTAACCTTGACGGCGTTTACATGTAAAAGATAGGGAAAAATAGCTATTTTTTAACAGACTATATCTTTTCTATTTATTAGTATTTTTATCTAATTTTTTTAATTATCTAGATAACATTCATCTCTAGTTATATAGGTACATCATAAAATAATAAATGTATTATTAATTAAATAAAAGTTAATTATAATATTAAAATTATTTAAAAATAAATTTATTACCGATTTTTTTATTATTTTTCAATTAATTATATATTAATTTTTTTATTATTTTTCAATTAAAAATATATTTATTGATTATATTTACATTAGCTTACATACCTATATAATAAAAACCATATATTAGGTATATACTTAGAAAATGTTATAAAGATTCATATAAGAGTTCAAAAGATACAGACATTTAAAAAAAAAATCAACAAAAAAAACACCTGTATTGTCATCTAAAGTTTTATTATATGATTTATATATTACATGTTTTCTAATTATTAAATCCCACCATTTTGAATAGGTGTATGATTAAACTTCGTATTTGAGGCACTTATGTATAATTGTATATAATATATTATACATCATATTAAAGATAATGAATTACATTTTAATATTTCAATATAAAAAAAAATTCCCTAAAAAATAAAAACGAAGGTTACGCCGGCCCTTAAAGGGGTTTCACACAAACTGGAATGCAATTATTAACTCTAATTATTAGAGGTTAAAGTTTAACTATATTATTTAAATCTCCGTAAAAGGGATTTTACACCTAATTATTAGAGTTAATAATTGAGTTGGTGTTTTACAGATAAGCATTTATTTTATTTTAAATATTGATTTCAAATATTAGAGTTAAACTTTAACCTCTAATTATTAGAGTTAATAATTGCGTTCGAGTTGGTGTGAAACCCCTTTTATATAAATATACATAATTCATATATAATAACACGAATTTAAATATAAATTAATTTGAATGTAAATATTTGTTTTATATAATTTAACATTTTATAATAATGTAATATACATTTTAATTTTATCTAATAATTAATGTACTAATATATATATATATATATATATATATATATATATATATATATATATATATATAATATGATTAATATAAATAATGTAGGTTAATAATTTATAGTATTATTTTGCTAATATTTGTAAAAAATAATTAAAACACATAATATAAAATTACATAAGTTTATGTTAAAAACATGAATATATATTTATAATATTATATTTATTACACAAATTATATCTATGTATAAATATAATATATTTATATTATCATCTATAGTATTTAATTATTTAGTACAAATTATATCTATGTATAAATATAATATATTTATATTATCATCTATAGTATTTAATTATTTTTTGTAAGTCAGTAACAACTGGCCACATACATTTTATAGAAATAAATCTTATTTTAGGACCAGGCAAACAGATAATTTTTGAAATAAATATAATAATATATTATTTATTAAAAAATAATATTATATAAAAATCTGAAAGTTTGATTTATTTTCTTTAATTGATATGATAGATGATATGATGCATATTAATTATAAGTGCCATATATAAGCTTGCATAAATAAGCAGGATAAAATCTATAAAGCTACCATCTGCTTATGGTGTGGGTTGTGCAACCCTGTAAATATGTTTATTTGTATAGTTTCTATTAACATAACTTCATTATTTTGTACCTATTCTATTTTTAACCATTGTAAATGCGTTTATTTTTATTGTTTCTATTATCATTACTTTATAATTTGTTAAATTTCCTATTTTTAGTAAATAATAAAATAGATAAATCTCCTATGTTAACCATGTAAATAAATCCCCTCTTTCACTGGTCCTTAATTATTAAAAAAATACTCAGTGAAATTTAAAAATATTGTAAAATATTATATATTTATATTAATTATTATTTATATATTAATACTAGTTTTATGAAATTCTATATATCTTTATTATTTTATTAATACATATTCATATTTAAATAACTCTACATTTTATAGGATCAATTGATCCCTGGCATTCATTGTCCGTGTTGAGGAATCTGGGAGATGGGGAGTCAGCTATTTATATCAACGGAACCGCCCACTGTGCTAACATGCATGCAAGTCTTGCTTCTGATCCTAAATTTCTCATTGATGCAAGAAATGTTACTATATACTTCTACCATTATTTCCCCTGTCATTTATTTAAAGTTATATAGATATTTATTTAAAGTACGTATAGCTTATATAGGTGACATATTTAATTCATTTATAAATATTATAAACCATATTGTATCAATTACATTATAATTAAGAATAGTCAACCATTACATTAATGAATTTGTTTATCATAATATTATTATTATTATTATTATTATTATTTTTATACAGAAAGTGGATAATCAAATATCTGAATGGCTCATAAAATATTGAAAAATGAAAACTATTTTTAATATCCATTTAATCGAATAATTATTATATGATCTTAAGTTTATTTTATTTGTATCTGTTCTATTAATAAATTGATAAAAAGATCTCACAGTTGTGGATCTTATATTAATACTTTTACTTCAATTTAATTGCCGGCTATAAATATACATCACATTATATAATTAAATAATTATTAACAAAATCGTGATGGTAATAAAAGAAATGCTATTTATTGCCATGGCGATATTATATAAAAGTAGTGAACTGTGCGTTATCACTTCATCTTGTCAGTATCTTTACGATGATCAGGTCCATTGTTTTACTCTGTTTGACTGCTGCCATAGCGCAATGTGTCGGTTAGTACATCATCATCATCATTACATCATCACCATTACATCATCATCATCATCATTACAACATCCATTCTTCTATAGAACTATACTATATAGCTTCACTATTATATTTTTCTATAATTTATATCATTAAATAATTCACTAATATATTTAAATATATATATATTCATTAGTAAAGTTACTAACTATTATAAATTTAATAACACAAATATGACTTTTAAATTTTGTTGATTTGTAAAATTAGAATAACTCCCGTTATATATTCTCTATATATGTAATTTATTATTCTAATTATTAGAATAAATGTAATCTCGAATCACATGATTACGATGCCCTCATGCTACTATATCTCCCCTAGTAAATCAGCACTTATGGATGGCACGTGAACGGGCGAAGGAAGCCATAGACTTAGACATCGAACAACACGTTAATGAGGAACGTAGGCAACTTGAGATTCGCGAAGAGGCTGCAGGCGTTCCATTAGCTGAACGCAGTGTACGTAAAACCTATCGTGAACACTACCTTCGTCAGCGTATTGATCACTTTGATTACAAGTTCAGGGTAAGTAATCACTCGCAGAATCGCACTCTAAATCTATTTGCATACTCATGATAACGTATTTACGAATTTTATTTACGACAGAGTTATTTATAGAACGAATAAATTAAGACTCCATTTACGACTTATGCCTATGTTTTAAAATAATGACTATACTTGATTAGATTATTTATTGTATCAACCTTGAATGTGAAATTAATGTTCTTAAAATACATTTCAGGGTACCTATTTACAACGTTACTGGGTGAACATGGATTTCTGTGTAGATAAAGAAAACTGTCCCGTGTTCCTTTACATCGGTGGGGAAGGATCAGAATCCAGCTGGAGAGTTAGAGGAGGTTAATACTCACCTCTTATAGCTACCATCCACATACTACAGATCAAATCGCACAGAAATCATATCTTACATTATCACTGCATCACCTCTACTAACATATATTATTGACATCCCTATATCCCATATAACCACTATAACCACTATAACTCTATATTATGCACCCATTACACTCCTATATCCTTAACAACTCCTACACAACTACATATTTCTCATAGAACTCCTATACCCATATATTTCAGTTACAAATTAACTGTTACACCCCTATACCCTCACATACAATCATAACAAGCCTAATCACATATGTCATGCACCATTAAAGGACACCATGTTGAAATGGCCCAGAAGCAAGGAGCTATCATATTCGCTCTAGAGCACCGTTTCTATGGAAAGAGTATCAACCCTAATGGTTTAAACCTCAAACAAATGCGTCACTTAAACAGTCAACAAGCGTTAGTTACCTATAATAACATCCACTGCTAGTCTCCATAGGTTACTTAGTAATGTCCCAACCAACATCCACTGCTAGTCTCCATAGGTTACTTAGTAATGTCCCAACCAACATTCACTGCTAGCCTTGATAGATTAACTAGTAGTAATGTCCCTATAATTCTGACCAATAGATTAGCTGATTTGGCTTTTTTCCATCAATACGCATCGAAGAGATACCATCTCACTGAAAAGAATGCCTGGATCTCATTCGGAGGTTCCTACCCAGGAATGTTGTCCGCTTGGTCCAGAATTAAGGTATTAACCTACGAACTTTGTAATTATAACTCTGATTAACCTATGATCTTTACATTATTGTAGTACCCCCATTTGATATTTGCGTCCGTAGCATCTTCTCCTCCTATCCACGCAGAAGTTGATTTCCAAGGATACCATAACACCATCTCCAATGATTTGGCAAAGACCATTGTTGGAGGCTCACAGGAAGTTTGTTTTGCCTTTTGCCTAAATCTATCTTAAACTAACTATATTACTCTACATTAGTGCAAAAACGCAGTAGAATCCGCATTCAAGACTATTGATGACATGTTCAGAGCTCACAAGCACGTTGAAGTAGGAAAGAGTAAGTTGTGAAACACCTGCGATGTTTGGTGCATGATTCATTATAACCACTTCTCTCTTAGTGTTCAAATCCTGCAATCCCATTGGAGAAGGTAAATATGATGTCGACAACTTTGCATCCTCTCTTTCCGGAATATTCGACGGAATTATCCAGTACAACAATGAAGTACCTGGAGCTGAGAATATTGCCTCTATCTGCCAAAAGATGCTGTCTACCAACGATCCCCTCAAGAACTTGATCCGCATCAACGATGTTAGTAGGCTTTCATCACTCCTATATTATCTCATTCATCTCCTCTCTTATTTCATATGCTCTTTCGCATAATCTCACTAGACCCTAAAGTGTGTAACTGATTCTGTTTTCAAATTTACTTATATATTATATTAATTATAATCCATGATTTTAAAATTTATGAGAATAAATTAAATTTGACCAGTAACTGGATTTGAATGCAAAAATATATAATCACATTATATTATAACCAAAATACACAACTGGACTACATAAGATATTTTTATAAATACTATATTGATGAACACAACTCAATTTTAATTTTAAACAATATATACTAATAATTAAGGTCCATTTTTATGTTTATTTTTATATATGAAATATATTATATATTATTAGTAGCATATATATTTTATAATAACACAAATTGTTCAATTCCTATCAATTAACATGTAAATACCTGAAGTGATATGCTCACTGATGACAAACTCTGTGCTTTATTATATGTGTTTCATACATAAATAATAAAGTTGTCATCTCTCTCATTATTGTATGATAATGTATGATTAAAACCCATATTAGTTTAATTAATTATTACACAATAAATGTCATTAAATTAATTCATAATGAAATATATATATGTATAAAATAGTATTATTAAAATTAAAAATGTGTGCATGAAATAAATTAATATAGATAAATAACAATTATTTTTAAATTCATGTTAGTAAACTATCTAGTTATATTCATTCGCTAATTTTAAGAAAATAAAAATCAAACTTCTAATTCAAATCTGGTCTCATATCTAACCATAATCTGTCATCATTTCTCTCCTATAATATTGTATGTGTTATAATCAGCTGGCTATGAAGAAATGGAGACAATCTTGTGCCGACTACAGTTACCAAGGACTCGTCGATTGGATTATGAATCAGAAAGTCAACCCCAAACAATACTTTGGTCTTAGACAATGGATATACCAAACTTGCACACAATTCGGATACTGTTAGTAGATTCTCTTTATATCTCTCTATCTCTACCTATAACATGCGTTAACCTACAACTGTTTTATAGTCCAAGGATGCAATGCCACTAGTGATTGCGTTTTCTCCAAATACAACACCATCGAACCAATGTTTGACATTTGTGATAAAGTTTACAAAATTCGCAAAGAGGATATTTACAGAGCTGCCGCTTTCTCTAACCAATACTATGGAGATGTTAAGCCCAAGGGATCTCGTATTGTCTACATTAATGGTTAATATTATTATAGCACCGACACACACACACGTGATATAACTCTTACTCACACACACACACGACACCTTCTAACAAACACACACACACTAACACAGGTTCTATTGATCCATGGCATTCAATCAGTGTACTGAAAGATCTTGATGAAAATCAAAGGGCTATTTTCATTCATGGAACCGCTCATTGCCACAACATGGTACGATCGAAGCCATCTGACCCCTCATACTTGATTGAAGCTCGTAGGGTAAGTTCAATCTTCTCTTGTTATTATTTTACTTCTAATCAAATTTACAATAATTAACTAATAATTATAAGAATATAAGAATACATTTCTTATTAAAAATCCTTTATTTGCTACTGGATACAGAGATGCTTTTAAATGATACACTAATTTATTTATAATGAAAATTCAATGAATAATTCATAAATTTTTCAATTAAATGATTTTTATAAATCATTTAATTTCATTAGTGTATAAATTATAATTTCATACAACATTATATAATGTACTTAATTTTACACAGGAAATTGAACAATTAGTGGATAAATGGTTGAGGGAACACAGAGATCTAATTGAAGATGGTGACGATGAGAGAATGTCAATGTAAAAATATCAATAAATATAAATCAATAATTTATTTAAATATCACAATCAGATATCTTCTGCAACTTTCTGCCATTTTTCTACCATTGATGATAAATTCTTCTTACTGCTGAAATGTCTCTTTCCATGACCCTATCAATTAATGAAATATAATATAGTTAATACCAGTTAAATATAATCTTACCTCTCTATGTTTGTGTTTCTTTTTACTTTTCTTTGAGGATTTTTTAGGTGATCTGCTCTTAGATCTACTCTTAGATCTGCTATGAGTTCTTTTATGTGACTTCTCTTTCTTACTGCGTTCACTCTTATGAGAATCTGGGGGTCCAGGTGGGGAGCTTATCGTGTAGGACTGGGGTTTAGCACTTATCACCGAAACAGTTTTTTTCATTGTCTATTCAATTATGTAATTGTATAATATGCATTAAATGATGATTAACAATGATATCTGACCTCTTCTTGAATGTCTTCTTTAGTATTGTCGTCATTGCTCAGGGAATCTTCGATTTCACCATCTTCTATCGGTTCTTTCACTGGAGTACATGCACTGACATCATCAGTTTTCTCCGGAGATACTTCAGTAGTAGGGTGTGAATCATCGGTTTCCTTTGAGTGAACATTCATATCATCGGTAGCCACATCTATAGTAGTGACATCATCATCAGCAGTAGTGACATCATCAGCAGCAGTCACCTCAACTGTAGCTGTATCTTGGTCCAGTTCTCGCATTGCATAGTCGTATAATTCATCATCATCTCGCTTACTATCTTTGTCTACACGAGAGTGAGAGATATAGTGGTATTTAACAATTAGATGCTGATACAAACCATTAATATGAACATCTTTAGGGGCTTCCTCCTGCAAACCATACAAAAAATGTCATTAATTATAATGTAAAATAACAAATAATAATAATATATAAATGTATGTTAGAAATTAACATATATATAGTAAATTTATATATATATATAGCATTATTTTAGATAGTAGAGTATATGCAATACAATAAGAAAACATAAATATGGAGAAATTAATAGAACACAAATAACAAAGTTTTGATAATATATTTGATTGTACCAGTAATTTTAAATAGATATGAGTAATATATCAAATAGCAATTTTGATATATTAATAAAAATTAATAAAAATAGATTAATTATTTAATAACCATAATGGAACTAATATGATAAATAATAGCAATATATTATAATATTTATAAATATTTGAAATAATCTCATAATAGACATTTTCAATTTAGTAATATTTAGTACTGTTATTTATGTGAAATAATTTAAAATAGTAATAAAATTGAAGTCATGTTATTAATAAATGAATGTCAACCTCCTCTGGATAATTCCATGTAACTTCTCCAGATTTTTTATTCTTGTAGAAATATCTTCTATTCTCCCTATTGGCATACATTATTGATAATGATTAACTACATCATTGTTGATGTACAAACCGGTTCCAGTGAAGTTTCCAATTGTTGGGGGTTATCTCTGCTTCGAATGTTGCTATGGATTCAACGGCACAGTCTAAACATTTCAATAAATATGAATTTTTAAGTTCACCCTTTCTCCAGTCTTCAAATCTAGTCTATTATCAATATAGAGTATATAATTAGATTGAATAACTACCTAAATATAAACCTTTAATTGTATTTGTAATATCTTGATGTTTGAAATTTCTTTTGGATCCAATTCAAAGAAATTTAATTTATCATTTATTATAGATGAGATTTTCTTGACTTTGTTCTATTTTAAAATACAGCTGAATTAGATATAATTAAAATACTGTTATTAGACGAAAATGTCATTCTTATAATTAATAATAATCATGTCATATATAAATAGAATTTTATCACGCTAACAAATTTAAGATTCCATATTTGTTTATAGGTAATTT
The DNA here is from genome assembly GCA_964019155.1 of Osedax fenrisi. Taxonomy (NCBI): domain Eukaryota; kingdom Metazoa; phylum Annelida; class Polychaeta; order Sabellida; family Siboglinidae; genus Osedax; species Osedax fenrisi. The sequence goes on from OZ025242.1 coordinate 38,877,259, forward strand.
TGTAATAAAATACATTTCGTATAATATACCTTCACTAATTTACAAGTAAAATATAACGAAAAGTACACATTTATAAAATACTCAAACTTTAAGCCTTTTATATTTATTGACTAATATTTTCACTTGTGAGCTTATTACTATACTTATAAGCTTAATACTTTAAATCTCATAAGTTTTTGATGTATATATTTTTTATAATTTGGAAAATTTGAACACATTAATTTATACTATTTTTATTTTGTAAGTTATGAAGGACATGTATAATTACAATATACATGTAAATATGAATGTTATATAATGAACATGTCAACAAGAAGTCTGCAATAATAACAGTTACACTATTTTTAGTAGAGTATTATTAGGTTAAATCAATAAAGATTACGAGAAAATCAGGTTAAAAGTGAAATATTTCAATAGAATTATAGAATTATTATAAAAAAATAAAATCATTTATAATATTATTTCACTATTTTATAAAAAATAATAGTTATATGATAAGACAAATAGGTAAAATTATATATATATATATATAACTTCGTTATATTAAAAAAAATATATAGATATATTAATACTAATTTATAGTAATACTAATTTAGTATATACAAATATAACTTTATTATATACAAAAAGTGCTATATGATAAGGTAAATATATATTTATATAACTTTATTTATAAAACAAGAGTTATATATGTCATATATATAAATATAAATCTATAAAAGAAATTATGTTTTAGAATTGTTATAATTATTTAGAATACTATGTGTTATAAAAGATCATCTTCTTAGTAATATGTAATTTTGATATACCATATAAATATTAAATGATAGATAAATGATTTCATATGAAATTTTGTGAATAAAAACAATTATTTTTGTTGTAATAAAAATTCTGAAGGTGTACCCTTAAGGGCGCTACAGGGGATTTTTGAAAAGTATATATTATTTATTAAAAATTATATTACAATTACCTTTACAATGATATATAATGATGCACAAAAGTAAATATAAGTGCCTAAAATATGCATTTATAAATAATTAAAAATAATGATAAAATTGTTTATTAATTTATTTACTAATAGTGCAAGTCCCTTCTTACATTTAGACTATATATATATATATATATATATATATATATATATATATATATATATATATAACTCTATTTGTATTGTACAAGCTACACAACAATTTAGTTATTATTTTATGTATTTATAAAGTTGTGGTATTCAAAAAAAATTTTAAATAAAAAAAAAATTAAATTAAAAAAAAAAATTAATTTCAAAACACAACTATCTGTGTTCTATTTTTAAAACTAATTTTGTATATTTGAAACTCCATAACTTTAGAACTACTTGATCAAAATATATGAAACTTTCAGTATTTATTTAAATTAGTATAATCTTCAGATATAGTTATAAATCTAAAAAATAATATCTGATTACATATAATATATTATAACATTTATGGAAATTTATGGAATATTTATTATTTTACAAATTAGTGATATGTAAGTCCCATACGTTGGTCTTATACTTTACAAAAATTGTTAAATATAGACTATATATATATAGCTTTAAATGTAATGTATAAGATATAAAAAAGGTAGTTCTAAATTTGGAAAAAATCAACTTCTAATTAGATGAAATTAATATACAAATATATAAAGTAGGTCAGAGATGCCTTTGATAATACCAGATTAAACAATAATAAATTAATATTTTAAAATTCTGAATCGACAGAAGTTATTGTTTTCAACTCTAGGTTTAATACCATAACATGGTATTCTAAAATTATCTCTATGTACTATTTTAATTAAAAAACATACGCATTTTCGGTTAATTATTGAATGAGTTGGAATTTGAATATGATGCGGGTGTCGCGCTCTCAAAGAAAGTTATAAATAGAATATATGTTTATATTCACGAATCTAAACGCCTATAATGTTTTTAATTAAAATGATACATATAGATAATCTTAGAATTGTAATTATTATAATAAGCACTTATTAAATATATATATATATATATATATATATATATATATATATATATATATATATATATATATATATAGTTATATATAGTTATATATAGTTATATACTAACTAATATCTTTAATTCATGATCAAAATCGCAGTCAGAGAATAGAACAGACATCTGCTGACTTCCTGATTGATAAGTTGTTTTACTGCGGCTGCCTGTTGAATCTAATGTCAACTCTGTGATTTAATCAGTAGTATTAGTATCACTGCAATAATACACTCTACTACACTAGAGTTTGCAATATAGTATCTCATAATAATAATCAAAGTTTATAATGAATTATAAAAGCAATACAAAATTCTAAGATCTATATTTAAAAGAGATATTGAATTATTATATAATATATATTAATTAATAATTTAATTAATATTGAAAATTAAAAAGTAGCAACATATTTTTAAGTTTATAAAGGTAAGCTTAACACAAAATTTGTAAATATTGAATATATTAATAATAAAGAAAATTATTAAATAAATATATATTGTATTCAAAATATAAATAAAATATATAAATAAATATATAAATAAAATAAAAAATCCATTGCATTTTCATAAGTTTTGATTTTATGAATCGCTAATTTAAATATCATATTTGTGATATATTATTATATATTTTAATATATAATTATAATAATAAAGAAGAATTACACACTGTATTAATACATGTATACATACATAATACAATAGCTGACAAACCTGTCGCGTGTTCTTCATTAACAGGGGTATTTAATATTTGCAATTCTTTCTGATAAATAGATAAGTAGTTTGAGTAGTTTGAATAGTTAATATATGTAGAGTGTATTATTGTATAATATGTTAGATAGCTAGAAAATAAACCTTTTTGTTCTCTAAATGCATCTGCAATAGTTCGTCGATATCGTCATAAGTGTCTGAATCCTGTTAACAAATCACCAGGTTAATAAGTAGTTCTTCTCTGTGGATACTATGCTAACATGATCTAGGGGACAGTGGTTAAGTAACATGAATCAAACAACAATCATTTAGTTTAATAACTAATTTATTAATAATTAAATTAAAATATAAATGTAGTTAAATAATTTAATTTTAATCTAATAATTTAATATTAAAGCGTTATACTAACACTCACACTCACACACACACACTCACACACACTCACACACCTACACCTACACCCACACTCACACTCTCACACACCCACACCCTCACACTCAACACCACACTCACACACACACACTCACACACACACTCACACCGCAGTGGTCACTAATATGTAACTGACCCCTCCTTTGTAGTCTACGATAGCGGTGACCTGATCAGCAGTGACCTCTGTAGGAGGTTGATGACCTCTAGCGGTGGGGTAGGACTGGTGGTGGTGATCATCTGCAGCTGTATCGAGGTGGTCTGGCAGCATAGGACCTACCATAGGAGAGGACTCCACAGGGACGCAGTTCTCCCCCACCCCTTCAACAGCAGTAGCAGCAGTAGTAGCAGCAGTAGTAGCAGTGCTGCGCTGTTCCTCGTCCTGCTTCAACTGCTTCAACTGCTTCTTTCTGTGATTACTGTGATACATATTAATTATTTTCTGATATGTATTTATGTGATAAGAAAGATATATAATTGTATTTAAGGCCCTGTCGTAGTAGTAATAATATAAATGGTTAAATATCATAAAAATAAAAAATAAATATTATTCCATAAAACTATCATTTACTTGGTTAATTTAGTATCTATGAAAAATTTGCATCCAAAAACGATATATAAATCAAATAAAAACATGTTTTTATGACCCTACTATATTTAAAAAAGAAGAAATATTTTTAATTTATATATACATTTTTATATAATATGAATATAGTATTATTTATTATAGTACATAATTATATAGATACTATTATATATTATACACATCAGTATAGTCATTTATAAATGTAATGTGATAGATAATAAATAAGTTTATAAAAGTTAAGAAATAATTATTACAAATATTATGCTATGAAATTTCAAATGCATATTACTCAGTGATCAATATTTTCACTCTAGGTGTGTATGCATTCGTTGCTCTACAGGAAAATCTATTTGATATTTTTTGATAATTTGTATTGCTTTATAGATAATATATTTATATGGATATCATTACAATAGAATATTATAAAAATAATATTTCAAATAGTTTCATAAGTTGACTTATAAATAATAATTTTAAAAAAATATATATATTATTAGATATATGTATAAATATATATATATATAACAATATATATATATTATGAATGTTCTATTGTAATAGTGTTGTACTATATAATGTGTATACTATACAAACAAAAGTGACTCAATACAGATAATAGTTCTATCATAACAAGTATTCTAAATAGACACATATTTCCTATATATATATACATTGTATTTTGAAAACATCTGTAAAATGTGGTCCAATCAGTGTGTACACTGTACACTGTGATAAGGCCTTAAACACTAGTTAAGGGGATATCGCCATGCTTAATGCTTACATATTATTTTGTTAATAACATATTCAGGTTTATTGATATGTTATTTGTATTGTAGCAAAATTTCAAAAAAAGATATGCATTATAAATGTTATTTATTGTAAATACCTGCCAATATCCACATATCCACATATATATATAAATATATATACGTATTACTATAACCTATATATATATATATATATATATCCATGCGTATATACGCATATGTATTAATATATAAGCAATACTACCATCGATACATACCTATATATATCCATATTCATATATACATATGTATTCCCAACATATATAACGTTATAATCAAAATATGGATAAAAGTATATTATGCAATAGGCAATCGACAATCTTGTTATTGTAGCCGATAGACCGTGACACGGTTCATGACAGGAATGTCTCTGTAACATGAGGCTCCTTATATATATATATATATACAGTCAACTCTCGGTAAGTCGGACTACGGATAAGTCGGACTTCTCGATAAGTCGGAAAAATGTAGTTGGTTTGGTTGGATTTGTATCTAGATCCATGTTAAATTAATCGGATAAGTTGGATTGGATAAGTCGGACTTTTCTATAAGTCGGACACATATTATATCAAATTTTTGATTTGTATACTGGATAAGTAGGACTTTTTATAAAATGTCAGAAATATTTAGTTTGAATAATGTATATTATAATTTTAGTAAGTAATATTATTGAATACCATATTTTATGTTATTGATTTTTGTATAATTCCATATTTTGGTAACCCTTTAACTCACACTGCGCGTCGCATGTCTTATTTGCATGATATTATTAATCTCGGATAAGTCGGACAATTTTCCCGGTCTCTTGCGAGTCCGACTTATAGGGAGTTGACTGTATATATATATATATATATATATATATATATATATATATATACATATATTATATTTGTATTACAATAATAATATAAACTTATATTATACTATAAAGTAAATACACAATAATAGTGATATCTAGTATAGACACATTTAGAGAGTGGCGAAAACGAATATGATTGAATTTAGACTGTGAGATCGTGAGCAAGGATGTAGTTCTTCCGTTAGTGTTTGAAGGTAGTAGTAGTAGAGGTAGTGGTGATTGTAAGGGATGAAGGGAGTTAGCTACAGAGATGATCAGTGTAAACAGAGGAATGTCACTTTACAACGGTGATTCAGTCAGGACGGAATTGTTTGTAGGTTGTAGATTGGAGGTACAGTGCGTATATACTTAGTAGATAAAGATAGTCAAGTTGTTTAGTCAGTAGAGATACATATGGAATGGATAGTAATTTAAGTTAGGAAATTTTTGTTGAGAATGGCAAGTTAAGTCGATTTCACATGCCATATACTTTATATATATATTATATATATATATTTAGTAATACAACACATATTAAAATATGAGTTACAGGAAATATCTTTTAATAAATGAATTCCATTATTTATACAAAATATATTGGACGCCCCTTTAGAAATATATATCGCAACATACATTGATAATAGTGTATGTAAATTCATTTATATCCACTAAATAGAAATTACATGTCAAAGTAATATTATATATATGTTATCATCTATATATAAGTATAGACTATTAGAAGGACAATGTAATGCGCACACTCACACACACACATACACACACACACACACACATAATTGAAATGGTGTTAAACTATAAAACAATGATTCATGATCTTATTCCTTGTCTGTGAGATCAACAGCCCTTGTCGTGTTATTAAATAAGTGTTACATTTTAATAATGCAATGAGTGATTTATGCTAGTGATTTTTGCAATATGTTATTTATAACATATCCAATAATTGGATCTTAAAACAATCTATAAATCATCAAATAAGAAGTGATTACAATATTTCAAAATACTACAAATTCAAATGCTCATTCAAATTCATAAAGATTTTACAAATTTGATTAAATATATTTAGAAAAGTAACGCCCTTCACCAATATTACTATGATAGCAATGTCACAGGTGACATCGATGTGATCATTGTATGCCATTAGATAGTGTTTCATTATTTCTAAATTATCAAAAGTTTGATAGTTCTACAATTTATTTCAAAATATCTATTGAATCAAATGTACTTAAATTTAAATAATAGTTATATGGGAAAATATAGATAATAGTAAGACATTGAGTTCAAACTTGGGTGTGGCTAAATATTCAAATATAGAAGAGCTACATGTAAATATTCAAATATTTGATCATATAGATGAATATATTACGTAACAGATACATAGTATACGGGTTATATAGTTCATTTTACATATTTTAAACAGAAATACAAATCAATATTATTTAAAATAACTAATTATTAAATTATAATAAGTATAATTTTGTAGATATAGACGAATATATAAATATATTTTGTATAAAGCTTATATAAACTTTAATTTTAATTATATCACTATATAAATGCATATATTAATATTATATGTTATTTACTTGCAAGTTTTTTTACATTTATAATATTTAATATGTATTAAAATATTCTAATACGTAAATGAATGCAATTCTAATAAAAACATGGACTTACATAATAATATACTACAAATATTCTATTATTCCTATAACGTATCATAATCAGATATTTACCTACACATATATATATATATATATATATATAAAATATCTAATTATTAAAATATAATAAATATAAATCCAAAGATATTGTATTATATGATTCATATAATATAATTGAATATCAAACAATAGAATATAAACTGTTATCCAATGAGTTTACAATATATTATATACCTGTATAGATATATATATATATATATATATATATACATGTATTAAAATATATTAATATATACATATATTAAAATATAATTATTAATAAAATATTAATAAACCTAGAATTTATATAATTAAATTATATAATCAGATATTTACCTACACATATATATATATATATATATATATAAAATATCTAATTATTAAAATATAATAAATATAAATCCAAAGATATTGTATTATATGATTCATATAATATAATTGAATATCAAACAATAGAATATAAACTGTTATCCAATGAGTTTACAATATATTATATACCTGTATAGATATATATATATATATATATATACATGTATTAAAATATATTAATATATACATATATTAAAATATAATTATTAATAAAATATTAATAAACCTAGAATTTATATAATTAAATGTTATCATAATATAACATAAATAAATTATTTTAGTGACTAATATATAATTATGATTTTACAATTTATATATATTAAAATTAATATAAATTAAAAAAAAATAATAAACTTACTATATATGAATAAACCTACTATACAAATAATGCATTTAAAAGGTAATATAATTAATATTCAAGTTTAAATAAGACTTATTAAATAACAGATAGATGTCCCGCTCCTTCAGCGCTCCACCAGTATTTGTTATCTCCTTATTTATATTTATTATATAATAAGTTATTTTAAATTATATGTATGTATATCACATTATACAAAATTATAAATGAATAATGTAACACATCTACTATATATATATATATGTTCTATATGTTTGAATACATATTACATTCATATTTACACACGAAACTTATATATTTGAAACTTATATATATATATATATATATATATACACATACATACGTACTAACAATTTAATCTGAATTTTTTTTCTCCTCCTCTCTTCTCTCCTAATCTTCCTTTCTTCCAATAATATTGTGATTTGTTTTCTATGATCTTTGAAATCTCTCTTCGCTAGTTTATATTCAGTAAATTTCTCCTATTGAATACATAAAATTAGCATTAAAGTACTATATGTATATTATTGTTTACATTTTAAAACCGTTACGATACATTTATAACTATAAGCAATTTAGATCAACTAACACTTGTAATATATTAGTTTATTTTTCACACTTCTGAGATATGGACATTCATATAGTTATAATTATATAACATAATATACAATATAGATATAATCATATAACATAATATGCGATATGCTTATAATTTTAAAACATAGTATGATTATAGATTATAAAGATTAAGTTTTTTATAATAAATTAGACGAATATTGTTAAAAAAGACTATGTACTCTCATCTCAACAACAATAGATATATACATGTGCTATCCAAAGATGAGTCATCAATATTCACTGAACACTCATACACTTATCTACCCTATATAAAGAGTAGTGGGGTAGTGGATATTAAATAACTCTTTCTAATGAGCGCATGCAGTGACCTCTATTAGCAGGTAAGATTATTAATGAGATGGTGGCTCAGACTGGTGTTCTAAAATGTAGTTACCTCGAAATACTGAATATTGCAGGCATTTAAAAATGTAATCACTACATATATGAATGTGGGTGTGCTAGTGATGATGTCATACAACCCCTACGGTGTAACCGTGACAGCTAATTAGTGTAAAGGGGCGACGAGCTGTCACGGTTGAGTACCCACCAAATAGTCAGAGTATTCTTCAGGCTGAATCCATTGTACGGCGTTAGTGAGATTGTTCCAGAAGTAGTAGCGTTTCAAGTCATCGTCGAACACTTGTTTCCACGCTGATTTAGGTTCTGAACGGGGTGGGGGAGCGGGGGGGGCTGAGGTCATGTGACGATGATACGCAATCAAAACATGGCCGATAGTGTTAAAGAACAATACTTGTACATTATAGTTATGTAAGTATGCATACGGTGATGGAAGTAATGGAAGTTATGGAAGTAAAGGAGACACTGTAGGCTTAGCTTATCACTAATATTCACGTTTGTAAGTTAGCATGCTATATCGTTAAAACTGGATATCGATGCATGTATGTATGTGATAGAGTAGATGTAGCTAATGTATGTATACTATTGTATAGTATATTGTATACATTGTGGTGTAGTTGATAATAGATTATGTGAAGTTATCAGTGATGCAGTGTATAAAGTAGTTGTACACAGTGTATAAGTAGTTGTACAAAGTGTACATGTAAACCCATTGGTTTCTTCATAGTTACTTGGATATCATCTGTGGAATCATCGCTGTCTGGCTTATCTAGATCCACGATCAGATCCAGCAGCTGCTCCACCACCAGATCCTCCTCCTCCTCCTCCTCCTTCTCTTCATCCTTTACAACGTCAGCTTCCTGTGCTGAGGTAACACTATCCTCCACCTCATCAGTGGTCAGAGAGTTGATCTCCTAAGGGTGACACATGTGGGTAATACATGTAGCAAACATAGTACATGTAGCAAACATAGTACATGTAGCAAACATAGTACATGTAGCAAACATAGTACATGTAGCAAACATAGTACATGTAGCAAACATAGTACATGTAGCAAACATAGTACATGTAGCAAACATAGTACATGTAGCAAACATAGTACATGTAGCAAACATAGTACATGTAGCAAACATAGTACATGTAGCAAACATAGTACATGTAGCAAACATAGTACATGTAGCAAACATAGTACATGTAGCAAACATAGTACATGTAGCAAACATAGTACATGTAGCAAACATAGTACATGTAGCAAACATAGTACATGTAGCAAACATAGTACATGTAGCAAACATAGTACATGTAGCAAACATAGTACATGTAGCAAACATAGTACATGTAGCAAACATAGTACATGTAGCAAACATAGTACATGTAGCAAACATAGTACATGTAGCAAATATAGTAAATCTCTGCTATTCTTCATATGAAACTAAACGATAATCAATTACCAACATTATTGTCATTATTTAGTTTATAATAGTTTAAAATAATTTAATAGTTTGTTATTTTTTTGAAATATTCTACCTATAATAAATGTCATACTTCAACATATTGTTAATAGATGTTATCTGGTAAAGTATAACGTTTATGGTAAACAAGTTTTCTTAATTTAAATTATGCGTATTAATCGTAAAATGGAAACTTTACAATTTTAATTTTATAATCAAACCATAAAATATATTTGAAAAATATAATAATATTTCTATGTTTATAAAAATCTATCTCATGCCTAGTAAATTTACAATCTGTAGGAGGAAATTATACCTCATATTATCTATAATGGAAATCGCAATATACAATTAATTGGTCGTGGAGTATTTAATGTAAAAGATGGGGAAAAAAGCAATTTTTTAAATCTGATGAAACTTACATATATATATTTTTTGTTTTTAAATTTATTATTAAAATAATCAATTAAACTCATTAACAGCATAGTTAGGGCATTCGGCTTATTTTGTTGTACATAATATGTATTATATATATATATATGTATTTGAAAAAAATATAAAACAAATTATTCATACTATATGTATAAAATGTAATATCTATAGCTGCGTTCACATATAGCTATGATTTTGCTTGCAAAATCGTCGAGACAGAATTTTGCATACTATTTTGCAGCAAAATACTCAGCAAAATCGCAGCGATTTCGCCGGAGTGTTCACACCTAGCAAACATTTTCGTCTACGATTTTGTCGAACTTTGAACTTTGAACGTTACACTTGCGATAATACAATTATTTATTATTTCAATTATAAATTTATTTTATTATTATAAAATTTGATTTACATAATTTGTTACGTTTATACTTAAAGATAATAGTCGTATAAATATAACATGAATTTATCTAAATTTTCTTTAAATTATAATGCATTTCATAAGTATAAGTATTACTCAAATTATAATAATAATGTTAATAATAGAAAAATTATAGCAAAATATTTATTAAGTGAATATTTTAATATAAAAAGAAATAAAAGACATCCAGTGCTATTTCCTGCAACAGCTTGTTTTTAATTATTTTATTACAGTAGTTCCGATTCGCGGGATCCCATAAACATATGTGACTCTCGTAAAACAAGATTATATTTGATACTTTATTAATTTCTTCCAACATTTTTAATAATGCTTATTTATTGTTTATCAATAATTATAGAAGTCTTTGCATTTTTAATAATGCTTATTTATTGTTTATCAATAATTATAGAAGTCTTTGCATTTTTAATAATGCTTATTTATTGTTTATCAATAATTATAGAAAAGTCTTTGCGTTTGGACAAAATTTTGCACATATAGCAAACATGTTTGCTATTCATTTTGCTGCAAATTTTGCCGTGGTGTTCACACCTGGCGATTTTGTTCGTCGTGATTTTTGCTGCAAAGTCGCTATATGTGAACGCAGCTTATAATATATATATATATATATACGTATATATACATATATGTATTTATTTAAATAAATGAGATCTAACTTATCATCTAAATATATGTTGAAAATTAGAAGTAGAAATGTTATCATTAATTATGTGAACATGAACAATCTCTATTCCCAATTAGAATATAGAATTAATTATTGTTTGATGAATGTTATTTCTATTTTTTACTGGTTCTAATGTTTTATTATATTCTATATATAATATATATAGTATTCACAATTTATAAAATATAGTAATAATAATTATGAACAATATAAATTATTTTGTCTGATATTTATTTATTTAGTATTGTTTTTAAATAAGTATTTTATATGTTATATTTATGAGGAAAAATAATTTAAAATATTAAATTTCATAAATTTTTTCATATAATTTATAATAATTTGTTTCCTACAATACAATAAAGAATCGCAAACCCACGGGGATTCACGGTCTTTAAAATAAAAAAATTTATAAACAACATTTTATTTTTAAAATAGATTACTACATGTATAATGTATGATATGTCAAAATATCATATGTTAAAAACATATATAAAGCATAAAAAAACATAATTTTATTACACTACCTATTTCTAATAAAATAATAATTAAAAAAATGGCGCAAAAATTACGGTTTACATATATTATAACACTGTTTTTCATGGCCATCTGTTAATACCAGTGCCATCTGTTGGTTTCATTTTATAAATGCTAGTGATTGGCCGTTGGCTTTGTTCTATAATAATAAGATAGTGTCATTTCATTATTATTATTATTTGATATGGGTCGATTGACTAAACGACAACTTTCGAGGCGTAATCGAGATACAATCAAGGTTTATATTATATATAATATGTAACTATTATATAACTATATAATAGTATCATATATTATTTATAAAACGTCAGATAAATGTGTTTATTTAGGAATATAATATCATAATATATTTACAATATTTCAATTTGATAATATTGAAACAAAGCAATTAGATTTTTATTATATTTATGCTAATCTAATTTTATATTATTTATAAAACGTCAGATAAATGTGTTTATTTTGGAATATAATATCATAAAATATTTACAATATTTCAGTTTTATAGATTTTACGGGTAGATGCGGCGGCTAGAGATGCTACAAGAGTGAAAGCCTCTAAGAAATAACAGGTGACAGAATCTAGGGAAGGGAGATGCACAAGACAAAGAAGGCAAATTTCATCAAAGGATTATGGAAGTGGATTACTTTTATAATATCTAATAAAAAAAAATCAATCATAATTATAATAAAATTTATTTTTTGTATATTTTTATTCTTTCATATGCAACTATAATATATAATAATAATAATTTATATAGATGCAATTTATTTCAAAAGCATGACAAATTATACAAGTTATATAAATATAATATAAAAATTGTAAGAATTAGCTAAACTAACTTTTACCATAATAATAAATGTCAAAAAGCAGATAAATAATATAGTCAATCTTTAAAATCAATTATCTCAGAATATAAGTTTTTTTTATGAACATTTCTATTTCTCAATGAATAATTGACTAAACTTGTTCAAATTTTCAAAGTATGTTTAGTATTATATGTATATTGTAGCTATAGAAAATATTTGTGATTAGATTTAGAGTTTATAAATAATTGATAATTAAATTTTTTAAATAAATATTTTATTTTTAAAAAAAATTTATTTTTTAAAAATGTTGATATTTTCAAAACTATTATTCTAATCATTTAGAATTCCTATAGAACAATTAACACAATATATATATTAATGTTATGCAATTTAAATTATGTGAAAATCTTAATTATTTCTTGATTTTTTGAATTTTCAAAAAAAAAAAATGTCCTATCTAATTACATTGAAATCTAAAGACCGTGAACCCCCTTAAGATAATATTTATTATTCAATGAATTCATTTAAATTATTAATGTCATAATTTGTACAAAGCTAATGTCATTACTAATGACTCATTAGTGCATAATGTTTAACCATTAATATTTAAAAAATACTATACAAATACTATTAAAAATAAATAAATAATGGATTATTTATTAATAAGTTTAATTCACAATACTGTTAATAGTATACAAACATTTATGATATCGTTTACATATAATTACTCAACTGAAATATTTACTAATTAGAGAAACTTACCGCTAAGAAATCGTTGACCTTCAAATCAATATCATTAACTTCCTGCTTCTGATGAGTATCATCGACATCAGAACCATCATCAGTTTGCATAAACTCTGTGATGGCTATACACTCTGCCGGTATGGCTTTTGACTCCTAGGTTGATGATGATGATGATGATAAAGATGTTGATGATGATGATAATGATGATGATGGTGATGATGATGTGGATGATAGATAATAGTGATAAGTTGCGAGTTACTAACAGTTTTAAACTTGGCGACATTATTCATAGAATTGTTGTGTTGATAATTAAGTGATTGATCAGGTGATAAGACTGACATCTCCTCCTCCTCCTCAATGTTGTTTACAGAGGTCACGTGGTCTTCACGATGATGACTCACTGATGACTCATTCGCAGTCTGATCTGGCATGTTAGCTGATGACTCATTCGCAGTCTGATCTGGCAAGTTAGCTGATGACTCATTCGAAGTCTGATCTGGCATGTTAGCTGGTGACTCATTCGCAGTCTGATCTGGCATATTAGATGATGACTCATTCACAGTCTGATCTTGCATGTTAGCTGATGACTCATTAGTAGTCTGATCTCGGTCTTGTATGTTAGCTGGTGACTCATTGGAAGTGTTATCCTGCACTGGAATGTTAGCCGGTAACTTCTCTGTAGATTCCGATGCATTAAGAGCTACCTCAGATGAGTCATAGCAAGACTCCAGCACTGTATCCTCGAGTGGGGGGCTATCTCCGCTCTGATTGGTTGAGATATCGCCGACGTCAACATTTACTGGCTGTGACGGTGCTGCAGACTCTATTGTGTGGGCTGGTAGGTCATTCATGTCGATACTGTCCTGTATCTAATAAAATAGTGGTTGCGTATATGTTTTACATGTAAAGGTTGTTAATTAGGGGGGTATACTAAGTTAGTTAATTAGAGGGGTATATCTTACCACGTTTACATTTAACATATAGAGAAAAGTTCAAATTTAGTGGATTAAAACGATTACAACTTTAGGCCTATTGTATTCATGTTGTCACATGTTGGATTAATACATTATCACTGAATTAAGTGTTTTAATTTGGAAGAAATGAGTAAATAACTTTTAATACAATAATATAAAACTAATCTTTTAGAAATTAATTATGAATATTATAAACATATAGTAAAAATGTTAATAAGAAAAAAATAATTGTGTTATTTTAGTAGAGTAATATCAAAGATTTTCCGAAGGAAAGATATAACACTTACGCGAAATCGTGTAATTCTAATTTGTATACAAAATACACCTATAGCGGGTTACTTTTAGGAACTATGAGTTGTTTATAATGTAAATTCGTATTTAACTATTCACTTTTAAAATGTTAAATAATATGCTTTAAATTAATATTTATATGATGAAAACTAAGTGTTCATTACTAATATATAACAAACAAATATGATATTTATGTTTTAAATGCTATAAGTATATATTTAGTAAGTAAAAGTTAATTTATATTGCATTAATTTAATAGAGCGATGAAAACATTGTTGTATGCAAACAGAGCCGAACCTAAATCTATTTCAGTGATTTCGATACTACTGCTAGCAGCGGTTGGGCATATTACTAAATTACGTTGCATGCATAAGGAGTGTTATATCTTTGCTTCGCAAAATCTTTGGTAATATTCAGCAAATTACTGAGAAATTAGCTTTAAAGTTTATAGAAATATTTCAATAGAAATTAATTATTAAAACATATTAATATTATTATACACAATTTGTCATTATTTTAATAATATGAGTAATTAAATATCATGTTTACTTATTTATATAGCAAATTAAGATACATTGTTGACATGAAATGATTAAATAAGTAATTTTTTAAATGTAATTTATTTTGTTATATTTAAAAAAATTAAAATCTAATAGTATAAACTCAAGAATTGTTCTCAGTATAATTATTTTAAAGATATAGTTTTCAAACTTTTAGAATAAATAGGGGTTAACTATATTTATCTAAACAATGATTAACAATGTTTTAATAAAGTATATTAGAACATGTACAATTATTAGATGTAAATGGCGTAGTTAGTAATGAGTGTAAACAAAATATATGAACCTAATTAATTAATTCTAATATATCTGCATATAATGAAATATATAACAATTGAAATAAAAAAATCGTTTAATAGAATTATAGCAATGTATTTACTATACAACAATTAAAAAACAGGATTATCTTTATTTAACTATAAGAAAACTAGAAGTACATTGTATTCCACAGCACTATTATAGATACACCCCTTTAGAATGATACTATATGTATGGGTTACCTTATCGTGGTGTTTGTTGGAGCTGTCATCAATATCAGCACCTTTATTGGGCACATTATCTCCACCTTGATTACCTGGGTAGTAGGAGGGGGGGTTAACCGGGGGTTAAGGGGTAGTAAGCAAGCGTGTATCAGTGGTCGTGCCCCATTTACATGTTAATAGATAGCAAATATAACTTTATTCAATATTAATATTAGATAAAACTTCAATTAATTGAACTAATGTTACATACTATATAAAGGTATATGCTACTATAAATCTCTGCTATATTTAAATAGCCTATATTTAAATAATATATAGAATATTTCATATATAAAAATAGACAACAAAATGGAAATTACTTTGTACACATTCTATTGTTTTTTATCAACTATTTCTAATGATATTTATATATATAGCATAGATGTATTTGACCTATATCAGTATTGCTATATCCTGTTAATGTACAATTCTTCAACATACTTGGTGACTCGATTTAGGTATCTTAAGATGGCAGACCATCACATAACACATGCATTTAATAACAAATATTCAAACAAATAATATTGATTTTTAAATACATTTGATTTTTTTCTATATACGCTTATAAAGTACTATTCAATTATATAAATATATATTTATATTGCAATATAATTGCAACATTTAATTTGATTAAATAATACTTTATATATGATGGTCGACCATATTAAGTTACCTAAATCGAGGCACCATGTATGTTGAAGAAAAATCACGTGACTACCAATCTAGGTAAACTATAAATCTATGTATATATAGCAAAACAGTATTACGATATCTATAATAATGTTTATATATATAGGTATTGCATAATAATAATCTGAGTAAAACACATCTAGATTACACAATAAATAATGTTTTAATGGTGCATCATAAAAAATGCTTTTTATAGAATTCCATTGCTAATAATAATATTACATATTATATCATTCTTTTTTATGGTTTTATTGATTTTTCATATTTAAATACTGTTATTTCCCATTAAACCACTGAAAACATAAAATCTATACATCTAGCCTATAGACTGTGACTGAATCGACCATCGGAAGTTTAGCTTCAAGCGGTGAGAGTTATCACATAACTTAGAATACCGTACATGTAATATTTACATAACATAGGGATAGGAATACTAAACTATTACTGTTGAAATCATAATGCAAGTCTATGAATACATGCTTACATAAGGATTATTCTATTCACTGGGTTGGGGGTAGTATACATACACGATACGTATTATTTACATTGTATATCATACTTTTACACTGATAAATCATGAATATAATAATGAAATCAATGATTTCAAATCATATACTCGTGTTAGTCTAAAAGATGTATTCTATGATGTTTAATACACAATCTGAATGATTAAGGTATGAGTGCAATACATTACACGTTATATGCGACTAAATGTAGATTACAATATTACATATACTAAATGATACATAAAGGAGGTATCCGGTGCAATCTAAATGTTGTAGTTCTCCTAGTTTCTGCTCTACTATAATCGTGGGTAATTATGCTACTTCAGATAATTCAACGATACAGTAACGATACAGTAACGATACAGTAACGATACAGTAACGATACAGTAACGATACAGTAATGATACAGTAACGATACAGTAACGATACAGTAACGATACAGTAACGATACAGTAATGATACAGTAACGATACAGTAACGATACAGTAATGATACAGTAACGATACAGTAACGATACAGTAACGATACAGTAACGATACAGTAACGATACAGTAATGATACAGTAACGATACAGTAACGATACAGTAACGATACAGTAACGATACAGTAATGATACAGTAACGATACAGTAACGATACAGTAACGATACAGTAACGATACAGTAAAGATACAGTAATGATACAGTAACGATACAGTAATGATACAGTAACGATACAGTAACGATACAGTAATGATACAGTAAAGATACAGTAACGATACAGTAACGATACAGTAACGATACAGTAACGATACAGTAACGATACAGTAACGATACAGTAACGATACAGTAACGATACAGTAACGATACAGTAACGATACAGTAACGATACAGTAACGATACAGTAACGATACAGTAACGATACAGTAACGATACAGTAACGATACAGTAATGATACAGTAACGATACAGTAACGATACAGTAACGATACAGTAACGATACAGTAACGATACAGTAACGATACAGTAACGATACAGTAACGATACAGTAACGATACAGTAACGATACAGTAACGATACAGTAACAATGCTCGTAGTAGTCGCAAGTGAGATAAGTGAACAGTGCGGTAACATAGTAGATGTTGCCGTAAAACTAATAACGCTGTAAATTGTATAATTAGTCTAACCATTATTATCGGACCCATTATCCTCCTCATCTGAATCCGTATCATATTGATTGCCTAGGATTCCAGCCATGTCAGTACTATGATCTAACAAAGTGATATCGTTACTTTCATGAATAGTCGATAGAAAATACATTTCTAAAATAACATATATAACTTAAATTAGATGAATTGTAGTTTATTAATTAATTTTTGAATAAATGTTGTCTAATATTGATTCGGTAAAGAATATTTGGTATTTTTTCAGCTCGGATTACATTTATATTATATTAATTATAAATTATAATTGATATCAGTTTTTAATTTATTTTTGATAATATTGTTCATATAATTAAAATACATCTATTTTTAATGTTAAAGAACTCTAATTTAGAAAGTAGCATAAACAACTTTTATAATTCTAGGTTATCAATTTATAATAAATATAAATATAAAATTTCCTATTAATTAATGTAATTTATGAAAAAAATTAAATAAACAAATATTTATAGTTTTCTTGAAAATTACATATATTCTGGGATTATTATGAAATTATAATAATTTTTTAAATATTATTATGATAATTATATATGAATAGTAGATGTATTTCAATTCAAATTACAATTTAAAGCAAATTGTTAAAAGATACAGAGTTCAACTATATAGGCACTGATGATAACGAAATAATATCAAAATATATAGTAAACAACTAAAGATTAATATAAAGTATGAATCTATACATATGTGTCATGTAAAAACTTGCGTTTATATTTATATTATGTAATAATAAAATATAATAAAGTAAAGATTAGGATTTTAGTATTATAAGTTATATATTAACTAAGTCCCCCTATAATTGAACTATATGAAATATCCGCCTTTAGTTGGTCGTAATAGAATAGTAACCTTATGTAAAATATATTATATATTACAAAATAAATGATTGTATAAATTGGTTTATATTGAATACGACCCCATTTGTTTTGATTACGATTTATAAGGTAAACTTTACAATATTAGTTTGGGTATCTTTTACACTATTGTACATGATAAACTAACATGAAGAATGAAAATGTAGTATATATATTATAAGTCGTATAAGATATATAAAAATTAGTTGTTATTATAATTTTAAATTATATAGCAATACATGTACAATATTTTAAATTTGACCTTGGAAATCTTACTCATAACAAATTGGGGGTCATATTCGATATTGAAGGTTGCACCGGACTAACGGCAATTTTATGTTATCATGTATATATATTCAATGACTATTATTTTGATATCAACTAATTCTAATAGTATATAATATTTATACATTTCAATATGTTATACTATATTTGTAATCATATATAATATGATGTGATATTATTATAATAATCATATAATATACATAATTACTGAATAATATGCATCCATATTTATATGTATTCAAATAGTTACTAATATCATATTAAACATGTGTTAATATATATATATATATATATTTATATAGATAAATACAATAATATAAACTACTATTTTTATTTAAAGTCAACTTATACTATCATAGTAACTATTTGATATATTTTTAGAATTAAAATAAAATAAAATTGCCGATATAAACAAATATACAGCCTATTATCACTATTTACAACACCGTAACTATCACCACATATTATTTTTTTAGGAAAATATAAGGGACTTATTTAGTATATAAGTTAAACAATTTTAATATTTTCTTTAACAGATTTATTAAATTATTAAACCATTTAGTAAATGATTTAATCTGATTTTATGGAGAATATCAAATATGGTACCTGTTTTTTTGATTACGATTGCAGAGGTTAAATTTAAACTATTTTATTTTTGTATACATTAAAAGGATACCAGTAATCTCAGATGAGGTAATCTCGTAAGATTTAGTATTCTCATACGACTTGTTAAGTAATCTCCGATTACTTGTAAAATTTAGTGTATTTCATAATTATACAATTATTATAATAATAATTATTCAAATATTTATAATTTATTTATTAAATACTGATTGTAAAAATAATATATATATGTAATATATGTATATATATACATATATGACTATAGAGGAGAAATACAAATAGTTTAAGATAACTGTAATTTCAAATTTATGCACGAGTTGGTAACGGTTTTCAAAATATTATATAAATTATATAAGCTTTATCAATATCGTTAGGCATTGATGAGTGAATATAAACATATAATCTATTATTAACTGTATTATACAATTAAAATAGCATATTGTATACAGTGTATACACTATGCGCTTCGCCGCCCGCCTCAATTGCTGGTAACATTTTGAAAACCGTTCCCAACTCGTGCAGTAACCTATATGTAATATATGTATGCGTATACATATATGACTATAGAGGAGAAATAAAAATATTTTAAGATAACTGTAATTTCAAATTTATATACCATACTTTTAGAACAAACTATATTTAATAAGTAGTCTTAGATTACCTACTATTAAATTACCTCATCCGATATTACTGGCTACCCTTTACAATTATAATAACAACAAATTTATATATATCTTATATGTGCATTTTCCATATAAGTTTATCATGTACACTAGTGTGTCAAATATCTAAACAAGTATTTTGAATTTGACTTCATTATGAAGTTCATATATTCAATATAATATAATATTGTAATCAAAACAAATGGTGACCATATTCGATACAGGTCGATTTAATCAGTGACTAATTTAATTGTTCATTATATATTTAAAATAGGAGATAATAAACTAGTTTATTATTCAAATTTAATATCCAGTAAAGTTTATTTAAACAATAATTTAATAAAAATTAATATTTAATTAAATATAATTAAATCGTTGATATTATTCATAACTCAAACTTTTAAACTGGAGGGTTCCGAGTTATAGATATTTAGATGGATGTTTAACTTAATATTATACAAAATAAAATGATTACAAAAAGATAAAAAAATAAAATGGTATATAATATAAAATATTTGTTTATTTAAAATAAATAATATATTGCACTTACTAATAAAAATAAGATTAATACATTATATAAAAACAAATATTATATTTTACAAAAATCGAGGTTCATATTATGACAGCTGTCGTTCAAAATAGTAGCATTTTATTGGTAGCGGATTGGTAGATAATTAATCAAGAGTTCAATCATTTTAGAAATATAAAATTATTGTATTGAGAAACTTTTAATAATAAAATAAATATTAATTTTTTTTATAATATAAGTAGGTTTAAAAATGAATATGAATTAAAATGGAGATGGATTCACAATATGCAATAAGTAGGAATAACGAAGATGTTGCATATCGTGCATTATTGTCATTCAATGAAAAAGTTAGCCTTTAGATTTCATCATTAATATAATATTATAATAATCTTTTAATAAATTATTTATTAAATTATTTATAAAATAATAATTAATTATTTCTTTACTGTAGTAATTATATATTAATTGTATTATGCCAATTTGTAGTTATATTAAATTTATAATAATTATTATAATATTAATCTAAAACAAAATTATACACTCCTTATATCAATTATTAATACAATACTATACATTTCAATTGTCATATGAAATGTGACACCATATTTAATATTATATTAAATATGGTAAATATAATAAAAATATAATTTAATATAATAAATACTATATTTAATATCATAATAATTATCACATTATTCAGTACACTTTTTATTGCTTTTTGATGTCTCATGCTTTTAAATAATATTATATTATTAATATAATTATTATAATAAAATATAATTATAATAATAATTATATATTATATATACTTATTTAATAATATAAACCTTAAAATAAGGTATATTATATATATATATATATATATATATATATACCTATATACCTATATAGTATATATTATATTAAATATATAATAATAATTATTATAATTATAATAATTATTACAATAATTATAATTATATAACTTTAATTGTTGTATTACAACTTGTAATAATTATTAAAATCATTTTAAAAATGGATTATGTTCAAAGGTTTCACGATTTAAAAATAATATACGCTCTAAACGCCCGCATAATTTGTATAATATGATTGGCCATTATAATTAGCATATGTATATTTATAGACTATCATACATGCAACATCTTATCAGTAATATATATATATATATGTTTTATAGGCTCATTCAGGATGTAATGCAGCTAAAAAAAACTCAGTATATCAAAAATAAACCCAACCAATCTAAATCAGTGAAAATAACTAAAAGTAAAAATAGTAATGACCACACACACATATATATATATATATATATATAGGTTTGTATGCGAAGTAGCAACAAATAATTATAAAATTGAGAAAGTGTTGCGGACGCCGTGAGCGTCTCACGACTACATATTACATGACCATATATGTATATGTCTACCTACATATACATATATTACCATTATTCGATGCTATTACATAACATCGTAAATATAATATTCGTTGACTAATACTTATAATAGCTAATATATCGGTTGTATTTTACAATATATACAGTATATGTAACGTTGTTTAAGGACGAGTTATATTATATTTATGAATAACTCTTATATATATATAATATAAATAAAGTAACAAGAAGGTGAGTGATGTCCTATATATATATCTAATTAAATAGGAATTTATTGGAGAGGCTCACTCAAGAATCTAGATGTATTCAGTTACAAATACCTGAATATTTCAAAACTAAACCTATTCAAATCAAACCTGTGAAACGAACTCAATCCCAACATATTAATTACATCGAATAATAGTAATATATGTATAGGTTACTTTGAATGTAAATGCATTCGTATAAGTGGTTGCACTGCACACTGAAATGTAATAGTGGTAAGATGCGCTTGCCACACTTTCTCAAATTTATATTTTTTTTTTGCTACTTCACAGCTACCCCTATATATGTTACTGGTAAACCGTTGCATGTATGATAGTCTATACTTAAACATATACTAATTATAATGGCCATTCATATTATATGCAGATAATATTTAATATTGTGGAAGTCGCTGTGATATTATCGTGATTGATATATTTATATATAATATATTATATATATATATATATTTGTGTAGTTATTGTAAAACCACTAATTCAAATAACAAATTTACGGTCGTTCTAATCGCGAAGCTTTTGACCAGGTACCATAAAAATAATCATCATTATTATAATAATAATTATTATATTAATAATCTCATAATTATGATAATTTAAGGAAATTCACGGTCTTTAAATTTCAATGTAATTATATAGGACATTTTTTTATTGAAAATTCAAAATCTCATGAGATTTTGAATATTAAGATTTTTACATAATTTAAATTGCACAATATTAAAATATATTATGTTAATTATTCTACAGAATTGCTAGCAAAATATTAGCATTTTAAAAAGAGTACAAAATTTGATCAAAATGAAATATTTATTTTGTTAATTTTATTATCAACTCTATATCTAATCACAAATATTTATTGTACAATATACGTAAAATATTAAACATATTGTGAAACTTTGACTAAGTTTAGTTAATTATTGACAGAGAAATAGTCATAAGAAAATCAAATATTTTGAGATAAATGATATTAAAAATTGTCTATATTGTATATAATGAAATGACGTTATGTTATTATTCTAAAATAACGCCAACGTCCAATCAATAGCATTTATACAGTAAAACCAACAGGTGTCGCTAGTTGACATGAAAATAAAGATATTATTGATAACACTGTTTTTAAATAATTCAAATTGATAAATTATAACTATTGAAAAATAGTGTTAGAATATAATCATTATTTTATTAGAAAAAGTTATGTTCTTTTATGCTTTATATATATTTTTAACCTATAATATTTTGATATATATTGTTACATGTACAAATCTATTTTTTAATTAATTTTTTTTTTTTTATTACAAAATTCTAAATACGGTGAATACCCTTAATATTTTCTTTGAATACTATTTTTGTCTTTCATTCACTACATATAGAAAGTATTGGTAACTAATCCATATATTGAAAATTAAAAATGCGCAAAAGCTATATTCTATATAAATAATATCAGTGATATTATATCACTAGTGCAACGTCTTAGTCATTTTTATACATCGTATTGAACATTGAGAGTCCCAAGGACTAATGTTAGATAGATAGGATATATAATATATGATAATAATATGTAATCATATTATCATAACTATTTAGTTATGTGCAGATAATATTTAATATTGCGTGCATCGCTTGTGCAGATTTTTAATTAACAACATGCAGATTTCGTCCAGGTACTCATATGGCATCTAAAAGTAACTGCGTATTAAATTAACTATATCTCTAAAATTCATGAATAATGACATTTAAATCAATGATATTATATTAGATATATTTAATATTATTAAACATATAAATTAATAGATATAATATTTTTTAAATTGTTATATACAAAATTGTTATCAAATATTTTATCAGAGATTATTTTTCGAATAATTCTAGCAATGACATATGTTTATTATATCAGACATTTCGTATAAGAATTTTTGACGGTTCATATAATGATTTCAAACGTGACATATACATATACAAATATCATGATATACATAAACATATATACGAAGTCAATTATTAAATTTCCACAAAACATGTAATTTTCTTATACAGAATGTCTGAATTTCTTATAAGAAATGATTACATTTATTATATGAACATACATCATACGAAACATCTCTCAATACTAATCATCTCTCACAGCAATGGAGTCTAGTCTTCGTACATAATCATAACACATATATATATTCATTATTTGTAAAAGTAATATATATTAAGGTCTGCTAATATTTCTCTATCATATAGTCTATATTGTTATTGTTATTGTTATTTTTATTTGGTGGAGTCCTTTCATCCCATCCATGAACTTAGATGAAGTTTTCACTTATAACCATATATGGCTCTAATGTCCCTTCGAAGCCGCTCTCATGTTAAGGCATCCATGGTTTTAACGAGAGCCGATCATTTATTTATACACAATTATATAAGATCACTTCTAAATAATATTTTAAGACCCATTTTTTAAATTAATTAATGGTCCGGACGAGGGTCGAACCCGTGCCCTACTGCTTGTGTGTCTGACGCCTTAGCCACTGAGCCACACAGGCAGTTAATATAATATCATATAGTCTATATCATATAGGTTATATCATATAGGTTATATCATATAGGTTATATTATATATGTTATATCTTATAGGTTATATCTTATAGGTTATATCATATATGTTATATCTTATAGGTTATATCGACTATAATAATATTAAAGATGCTCTGTAATTATAATAAAGATTATTAAATATAACTAAGTAACTAAATAACCTTGACTCCTGTTTGTTGACTTCTGTTTGCCAATCATTTATATTGTCATGTGGAAATGTTACTATTTTCTATTTTACAAATAAAAATATAGTTTCATAAGATCAATTAATAATATATATCTATATTAATACATATCCATTTCAACAATAAACACCCAATCTAGCTATATCGGGGCCTCTACATGTGATTTACTATATTGTAATATCATCATATTAACGAATAACTCGTATTATTATTTACTACTCATATAGAGAATAATATTAATTTATATTATAAAAATAGTAACTTAAAAATATACATTTTTAATTAAATATATATAAATTCCATTATTATTGCGATACATATATATATATATATATTAGTATACTCAAATATTAATCTAATAAAATCAAATCATTATTTGGATCCTTGATTTGAATATACATAATAATGGAGCGTGAATGGCAATTTAAAGGAAGCTGAATGTCTATGGAATATATATATACAAATATATCAGGCTCTCTATGATTTATATGTATTAATAGATTATAGAGTCTATAATATATTTTACTTTATTTTCAGATTTATGTATTATTTCGTATAAAAATATATAGAATATATTAATATATTAATAAATGTAATGAGGGTCATTTATTACAGATAATACTGATCAATTTTACAAACATTATATAACATATATGTTATGATTACATGTTCATTAGATATATTATTATTATTATGTAATATGTATTATGTAATGAATTTCTACTTAAAAATTCAATAACTATATATTTATTATTAATACACATAATTATATATATATATATATATATATATATATATAAATACTCATATATATATATATATAGATATATATATATATATATATATGATGTAAGTAATTAGCCTTACCTGTATACCTAGAGGTGACATTACTGTGTACTTGTATTACTAATGAGATGTTTCTGTCACTATATAATATATAGTGTATATATATATATAGATTTACAAGATACACTTATAGATAGATAACTATGGAAGTAGACTAATTACCACAACATCCTCATTCTCCTCATCATCCTTCTCTTCCCATTAATCATCCTCTAAGTTCAACCTTACCTCCTCCTCCTCCTCCTCCTCCTCCTCTACCTCTAACTCCTCCAGCTGCCCCTCCCCCCTCCTCCTCTTCCTCCTCCTCTAATAGTAATACATTCCCTGCATAATTGTAGAATGCTAAAGTGTTCAAGTTCCCGGAGTTAGTTCTGAAGACGAAACAGGTTATAATAGGCAACGTATACTGTAGTAGTAGACTACTACAATGGCATGTGATCAGCCTCAGTGCGTTACGGCTATATCAGGGGACCTCCAGTCGCTGTAACCAAACACTTGTCCATTTATTATTGGTGTCCTTTTCATGTTGTGTCCTGTGTAATTATACGTCCTACATAATTATATGTGCTATGTAATTATATGTGTAATATTATTATATTTGCAATATTACTAAATATGCAATATTACTAAATATGCAATAGTACTAAATATGCAATAGTACTATCATTGCTCTGTATTAACATTGCCTTCGACAACCAGTCACACACATACACACACACACACATACACACACTGAACAGTGAGGTACACTGCTACATCACAGCCATCAACCTCGTGTCATACTTCTCTAGTAGTATTCACCTATAGTCTTCTATACTTACATAAACACACATACCTGTATACACACATACCTCCATATATACCTCTACCTGTTACACACATACCTACACACCTGCCTACACACATACCTACACACCTGCCTATACACATACCCACACACCTGCCTCTACACGCAGAGACTGATATATGGCACGATGTACTGGCTGAACGTGAAGTCCCGCTCATGCATGAAGAGGGCGTGTCTAGAGACGATACGCGTCGTGTCACGTGACAAGAACGGCCTCGATTCCCTCGTGAACCCTGACCTCATCGATTGTCTCGTCAGGCACGCAGGGCTCACTAGTCGCTGCATCGAAATAGACGCCAGCGAGGAAGATTACAAAGGTTACGACCCCGTCCCGCCCGCCCCCCCCCGACCCCGGTATCTACTCCACCTCACTCCCGCTCTCTCTCCATTTCAGTGATATTTGAAGCACAGCAGAGTCTTTGCAATGTAATCTACAACAGTAACACCGCCCAACACATTTGCAGGTTACCCATACGAACTGTGGCCTAAAATCATGTCCCCCAATAACTATTCATTCGTATTCTATTTCTATTTTATATCTTTCATCAAATTTATAAGTATATTTTTTACAAATTTTATCTATTGTAGATTTTCCTTCAATTTCATAATTATTTTATCTATAAATAAAATGGTAGCATAAATATGAGCCTATTCAATAGGGCTATTGCATGTAGGATATTACATATGATAATGATAATAATAGTAAATTGATTCTATTAAATATAAATTGAATAATTCCCTTAAGGGGGTATCCCACAGTATTTCAAACATTTCCGGAAATACTGGTAGTGGGATACCTCATTTATTCCGCGCATTACATGATGCATACAACAGATATGAAAGTAGCAAAATCATAAATAGTTATTATTCAGTAAACTTCATTCACAGCTAATCTTATATATCATATCGTAAACTGTCAATATATTCAACATTAGATAATTTTCTCAAAGATTATTGCTTAGCATGTATTATTAAATATAGTTAATGTTTATATTCTGACCAGATTTTTCAAACCATCAATCATATAATATGTAATTTTTAATTATTCAAATTAATATAATATAAAATATATTTACATTGCCACTAATTATTTATAGAATGTAAATAAAATAGAACCTATATTAACCCTGATTAAATTAAAATAATACGAATACTTTCAGTTTACTGATAAAATCATAAATATGGGATATAATTAATTTTGACAAACACCTAATTAATATATTACTATTAAAATATATCAATATATTGAGTCTAGGAAAATAGTGTAGTAAAATATTATTAATATGTAATTTGCTAAAGTCTAAATGAAATATTATTCGTTTAAATTATAATTTCAAAAACTAAATATTTGTTATATATGTAAGCATTCTGATTGGCTAATAAGCTCTTCGTCGTATGAAAGAATATCTCCGAGTGATATTTAACTGTAATACCTGTACGCATTACCTGTACGTATTCACACCTGGTAGTAGTGTCTGTGCAACGATAACATGTAGTGGTGACGTAGTGATAACTGCCTATAGTCACACACACACAGGCAAGCATGAAGCACGTGTTAATACTATATATGTTCACTATATATATATGTATATATATATATATGTATATTATATATACAGTATATATATATGTATATATATATATATATATATATGTGTGTATGATATGTGTATATGATTTACTGTATAAGTTTATGTTCTATTGTTTAATAATTAAAACCCTAATTACATATTTTACAAAATTTTAATTATTAATAAATAATATTTACAAGCACATCACGTTAATGAGCAGAGATTTCTTGTAAAGTAAGCCTCGCATGTGTATTCTCACAGTGTTTAATGTAGTATATAAGTACAGTGTACCTGTAATGTATGCTAATCATATGATATAGCTTATAATCGTAGGTCCATCCATACATTCTCCGTGTAGTGAATTATACTAGGATCGTAATGAATAGCTATAGTTATATCAGTGATAGTCCATCATGTAAGCGAGCGGGTGTAGATACTACTGGTGCTGCTACTGTTACTGCTACTGCTACTAGTGCTGCTACTGCTACTGGTATTGCCACTGCTACTGCTACTGGTGATGCTACTGGTGCTGCTACTGCTACTAGTGCTGCTACTGCTACTGCAACTGCTACTAGTGCTGCTACTAGTACTGCTACTGCTGCTGCTACTGCTACTGCTACTGCTACTAGTGCTGCTACTGCTACTGCTACTGCTACTAGTGCTGCTACTAGTACTGCTACTAGTACTGCTACTGCTACTAGTGCTGCTACTACTACTACTACTACTACTACTACTACTACTACTACTACTACTACTACTACTACTACTACTACTACTACTACTACTACTACTACTACTACTACTACTGCTACTGCTACTGCTACTGTTACTGCTACTGCTACTGCTACTGCTACTGCTACTGGTGCTGCTACTGGTGCTGCTACTGCTACTGCTACTGCTACTGCTACTAGTGCTGCTACTGCTACTGCTACTGCTACTAGTGCTGCTACTAGTACTGCTACTAGTACTGCTACTGCTACTAGTGCTGCTACTACTACTACTACTACTACTACTACTACTACTAGTACTGCTACTAGTACTGCTACTGCTACTAGTGCTGCTACTACTACTACTACTACTACTACTACTACTACTACTACTACTACTACTACTACTACTACTACTACTACTACTACTACTACTACTGCTACTGCTACTGCTACTGTTACTGCTACTGCTACTGCTACTGCTACTGCTACTGCTACTGGTGCTGCTACTAGTGCTGCTACTGGTGCTGCTACTGGTGCTGCTACTGGTGCTGCTACTAGTGCTGCTACTGCTACTGGTGATGCTACTGGTGCTGCTACTTGTGGTACATTAGTATACTGCGGAGTAACTTGAGATAGATTGCTAACTACCTAGTAGTAGTAGTGGTTAGGTCAAGGGGCCATGATAATTACATCACTTGATAACTGTGTGTGTGTGTGTATGTGTCTTCCATGCTATATATGCCTGTGTCATTATACAGTGATGTGATATCGATCATTTACTGTAATAGCAGTTTACAATTGTATAACATGGCATTTTGTATAAATAATTATATATTTTAATTTATTAAATTGACCGGTCATTTTTATGGCATGTTATTAATTATAATAATAATGTAGATGATAAGCAAGATCACAATTATAATATGTACGCTATTGATTAAATGTACCATTAGACCAGTAATTAATACATGCAAATATCCACAGTTATTATTGCAGAAAACTAATTGGATCTAGATTAATATATTGAGACAAATACCTAGTGCTATATTGTCTTAATATTGTTATTGAAATACTAATATTATCAATTAAATATATACAATATTACCAAAATCATCTATATTATGATTATATGAAAAGTAATACAAATAGGAGTATAATAGTTGACTAGGATAGAGAATACCTAGTACAATAGTTTGCATGTAAACATAGTGATTATATAGCTTTTAAGTACAATCACAAATATCATCACACATGTATAATAAATATTTTACTTTTTCTTATAATAATTTTAATTTTTTTAATAATAAATATTTAGGAATATATTTAATATATATATATATAATACAAATAGTGAGCTAATAATAAGCTAAACATGGTAATAGTGATTGTTAATGATTTATAACTGTGGAATTAATCATTGTAATAATAAATGTAATAAAACTATCACTATATGAAGTTTAATATATACAAAATTTAATTTAAAATCCAGATTTTCTAATTTTTAGTAAATTTTGAATACATATATTATTTAAACTTATCTGTAAATATAAATCTCTTATATAATATCATATTGATTATATAAGTATCATTTCTTACAAAAATAATAATTAGAATCGATTATATCAAATTGTTTATACATATATTTTATTTAAGAGCTAAACTAATAATACGCACATTTTCCCCCCACTCTTCTTCCCACCCTTCCCCCCCCTCCATTGTACCCTAATTATATAATCACATACATCTCACTGTAACAGTAACAACGGATCTATCGATGGCATTGTGCAAAGACTTAAGACCTACAAAGACATTGACATTCCCAACGACATTAAAGTTTGTACCCCCCACCCCCCATTCACACATATTAATACCCACCCTCTTGAACAGCTATTAGATATTCGAATACTGTTCTTGTTGACTTCTCTGTGCTCCGATATCAGGTAAATCAATAACTATAGATTCATAACAAAGATTATAGAATCATGTTTACATTGTCCTTTGTGTGGGTGACTCTATTTACCTAATATAACATGAATTTCTATGTTATTACTTTAGACATGTGTGTGTTAATGATATTTCTACTCTTTACAATAATTCATATTTATATTTCTATATCTTTTTTTATTTTTGTAATATTCTTTACTGATATATGTGATATTTAACTGATATCATATTCTGATCATCTAATACGTAATAACAAAGACAGTCTACTCTCTATCTCTATCTATGACGTTAACTTTGTGTACTCCAAATAGAGACTTTTCAGTGATAGATTGTAATTATTTAAAGATACCATATATATATATTTATTTATTAGTAAAATAAAAATACATTACTTTTTTTTAATTGTATTTCTATATAAATATGTTAGCATATGAATTTATTTATAAATTCTGTTTCAATTGAAAGATGTTTTTTTTTCATAATAGTTATGTCGGTATTCTAAACAATATAATGTGTATTACATATTGTAACAATTATGACGTAATCATATTGAAATCACTAGTTTAAAATTTAGTCTTTCATTGATATGAAATTCTAATTTTGAATATTAAATTAAAACATGTTCTCATAGACCAATACTAATTAAATGTAATTCGAAACTCGCTTTTTAAAGCATAGAATTTACAAACGTAATGTTCTTTATTTGATACAAATTTTGTCATCTAGATTTTAAAATATGTTATTTCTTAGATAAGATATAATGATAAGAAGTATAGAGTGTACCATGTACACTCTATACAGTCTATATAGCCATGTACAGTTGTACATTGTACACTGTACATGGCTGTAATTGTAGAGTATAAATGGCTGTAATTGTATAGTTCTAATACCCTGGCATTATAAGCACTACTTATTAAGCAGTAATGTAGTAAGTTTAAATACATTATTACAATACGATTACAATCTTCACAACAAATCAGAACGAAGGTGAGAAACGACCTTCACGGCATGACCTACCTGATAGAGGTACTCGACTTGACCTTGAGAACACCCGATCACCATACCGAAGGAACACTCGAAGCGTTGACTGATCAGCAGGTTATTAACCAATCAGATGTCAGCTGCTTTCCCTTCATCCCTTTCTCACTCACTTTCTCTTTCTATCTACCCTCTATATTCCTCTCTCTCTCCCTTTCTATCTACCCTCTATATTCCTCTCTCTCTCTCTCTCCCTTTCTATCTACCCCCTATATTCCTCTCTCTCTCTCCCTTTCTATCTACCCTCTATATTCCTCTCTCTCTCTCTCTCTCTCTCCCTTTCTATCTACCCCCTATATTCCTCTCTCTCTCTCTCCCTTTCTATCTACCCTCTATATTCCTCTCTCCCTCTCCCTTTCTATCTACCCTCTATATTCCTCTCTCTCTCTCCCTTTCTATCTACCCCCTATATTCCTCTCTCTCTCTCTCTCCCTTTCTATCTACCCCCTATATTCCTCTCTCTCTCTCTCTCCCTTTCTATCTACCCCCTATATTCCTCTCTCTCTCTCCCTTTCTATCTACCCTCTATATTCCTCTCTCCCTCTCCCTTTCTATCTACCCTCTATATTCCTCTCTCTCTCTCCCTTTCTATCTACCCCCTATATTCCTCTCTCTCTCTCTCTCCCTTTCTATCTACCCCCTATATTCCTCTCTCTCTCTCTCTCCCTTTCTATCTACCCCCTATATTCCTCTCTCTCTCTCCCTTTCTATCTACCCTCTATATTCCTCTCTCTCTCTCCCTTTCTATCTACCCCCTATATTCCTCTCTCTCTCTCTCTCTCTCCCTTTCTATCTACCCCCTATATTCCTCTCTCTCTCTCTCTCCCTTTCTATCTACCCCCTATATTCCTCTCTCTCTCTCCCTTTCTATCTACCCTCTATATTCCTCTCTCTCTCTCCCTTTCTATCTACCCCCTATATTCCTCTCTCTCTCTCTCTCCCTTTCTATCTACCCTCTATATTCCTCTCTCTCTCTCCCTTTCTATCTACCCTCTATATTCCTCTCTCTCTCTCTCTCTCTCCCTTTCTATCTACCCTCTATATTCCTCTCTCTCTCTCTCTCTCTCTCTCCCTTTCTATCTACCCCCTATATTCCTCTCTCTCTCTCTCTCTCCCTTTCTATCTACCCTCTATATTCCTCTCTCTCTCCCTTTCTATCTACCCTCTATATTCCTCTCTCTCTCTCTCTCCCTTTCTATCTACCCTCTATATTCCTCTCTCTCTCTCTCTCTCCCTTTCTATCTACCCCCTATATTCCTCTCTCTCTCTCTCTCCCTTTCTATCTACCCTCTATATTCCTCTCTCTCTCCCTTTCTATCTACCCTCTATATTCCTCTCTCTCTCTCTCTCCCTTTCTATCTACCCTCTATATTCCTCTCTCTCTCTCCCTTTCTATCTACCCCCTATATTCCTCTCTCTCTCTCCCTTTCTATCTACCCTCTATATTCCTCTCTCTCTCTCCCTTTCTATCTACCCTCTATATTCCTCTCTCTCTCTCTCTCTCTCCCTTTCTATCTACCCTCTATATTCCTCTCTCTCTCTCTCTCTCCCTTTCTATCTACCCCCTATATTCCTCTCTCTCTCTCTCTCTCCCTTTCTATCTACCCCCTATATTCCTCTCTCTCTCTCCCTTTCTATCTACCCTCTATATTCCTCTCTCTCTCTCCCTTTCTATCTACCCTCTATATTCCTCTCTCTCTCTCTCTTTCTATCTACCCTCTATATTCCTCTCTCTCTCTCCCTTTCTATCTACCCTCTATATTCCTCACTCTCTCTCTCTCTCCCTTTCTATCTACCCCCTATATTCCTCTCTCTCGCTCTCTCTCCCTTTCTATCTACCCTCTATATTCCTCTCTCTCTCTCTCTCTCCCTTTCTATCTACCCCCTATATTCCTCTCTCTCTCTCTCTCTCCCTTTCTATCTACCCCCTATATTCCTCTCTCTCTCTCTCTCTCCCTTTCTATCTACCCTCTATATTCCTCTCTCTCTCTCCCTTTCTATCTACCCTCTATATTCCTCTCTCTCTCTCTCTCTCCCTTTCTATCTACCCTCTATATTCCTCTCTCTCTCTCTCCCTTTCTATCTACCCTCTATATTCCTCTCTCTCTCTCCCTTTCTATCTACCCTCTATATTCCTCTCTCTCTCCCTTTCTATCTACCCTCTATATTCCTCTCTCTCTCTCTCTCTCCCTTTCTATCTACCCCCTATATTCCTCTCTCTCTCTCTCTCCCTTTCTATCTACCCTCTATATTCCTCACTCTCTCTCTCTCTCCCTTTCTATCTACCCCCTATATTCCTCTCTCTCTCTCTCTCTCCCTTTCTATCTACCCTCTATATTCCTCACTCTCTCTCTCTCTCCCTTTCTATCTACCCCCTATATTCCTCTCTCTCTCTCTCTCTCCCTTTCTATCTACCCTCTATATTCCTCTCTCTATCTCTCTCTCCCTTTCTATCTACCCCCTATATTCCTCTCTCTCTCTCCCTTTCTATCTACCCTCTATATTCCTCTCTCTCTCTCTCTCTCCCTTTCTATCTACCCTCTATATTCCTCTCTCTCTCTCTCCCTTTCTATCTACCCTCTATATTCCTCTCTCTCTCCCTTTCTATCTACCCTCTATATTCCTCTCTCTCCCTTTCTATCTACCCTCTATATTCCTCTCTCTCTCTCTCCCTTTCTATCTACCCTCTATATTCCTCACTCTCCCTCTCCCTTACCCTCTCTCTTCCTCCCTCTGCCTATCTCAATTTGTAATGCCTGTCTGTAGATTACGCTGTGTTCTGAGATTCTGAAGATCCTGTACAACCTCACTGTGACTATAGACAGGAACAATATGGACGAGGTAAGTGCTGCTACTGCTACTGCTACTGCTAATACCAATGCTAATACCACATAATTATATCAGCATCATTGATAGAGACAAACTTTTTCTGTAGATAGATTGTTATATGAAGTATGGGAAATATGTGCATATACTATAAATCTAGTCATTTATAATTACTCATATCATTTTAATATTTTATTTATTATTATGCAATAATTCATAACATTAAAGCTGCATAAGTGTATAGGTAAAAATACAATTATACAATCAAAAAAGTATAATTTTCAGAGTAAAATTTTCATTAGAATTATGAAATAATATTGAATATGAAATAAGAATACAAGTATTTATATGATGTGACATCATTATGTGACATCATTATGTGTCATCAATAATATGACATAATTATGTGACATCATTAATGTGACATCATTATGTGTGTAACTTAACTATAGTAATAAATATTTGAAAAATAATTATTTTGAGGTAATTTGCTTTGAACTTTAAATAAACACTATCTTAAATATAAATATTCATATGATAATTAAAAGTGTAATATATAATATTTTATATATATTATTTATATGTGAGATATTTATATATACGTTTATAAATAAATATAAGATAACTATGCTATTATACTACTATATTATTTATGCAAGTAATATGAATTTCAAAATGAGCATTCCCTTCCCAAGGAGATCACAGATGTCGTTCACCTGTATATCGTTCATCAGATGATTAATTCATATATTCAGAACGTTAAGCTAAAACTTATGATATAGTGTACTAGAATATAAAGTTAATGATCATTTAAATAGGGGTCAAATCTAGCGTTAGGGGTCATATGCTATTTAAACAGTACCTTTTATGTGCCTACAACTTTCATGCAAAATGAACACGAATCTGTGATTGTTGATCTTCAGATAAACAAGTACTATATGATTACCTATATTCACTTCAATGATTACCTATATTCACTTCAATGATTAACATGGAGTCCATGTAATAATAATTCGATAACGAATCATTTATTTTGTTTAACTATTGTTTATTTTGAGATCATTGTCAAATGATATATTTGCCTAGTTAGTATATTGAATAAAGATACATATAAAAAAGTATATGGCATCATATTTGTGCATTCTATATGTTTGTTTTTATTGTAAATACATTATAAACATAACACATAACATTGATGTATGAGAAATGTCTACACTTAACACAATTAAAGATCATAGTTATTTTATATTTAAGTAATTTATTTATATTATTAACATACATTTATATTTATTTTTTAAACAAAGTTGTGATCCAAATATTGATATAGTTCATCTTTATTAAGCTAAAATATTGAAAACATAGTTCTCGAAAAGTTGAAATTTGTACTCACAAAATTAATCGATAAATATTATAAATACTTGATATTTACATGTTATAAAATAACTTATAATATATTCATAAATTATATGTTGAGAACAAAATAAAAATAGTAACTAAAATAGATGAAATACATTTATATACTAAACATATATATAACAAACATTTTTTTTTAAATATTAAAATAATATAAAATAGATATTACAGATATACAAATAGCCGTTATACTTGTGACAGTATACGATACCACCTGCCTACATGTTATCACTAAATACCCTAATCCCTCGATTTGATATGTGAACATTTCTATCACTAATATATGTGTGTATATATATATATATATATATATATATATATATATATATATAGATATATATATATATAGATTATATTTATATGTATACATTGTATACTCTACATGATATAGTAAGTATTATAAGTTATAGTTGATGTAGATGTTTAATGTATCAGTTTCTATTATGTTGAGATTTATTTATTATAGATTATTTAATAATTTAAAAATAGAGAATAGAGACAATTTTGTATTCGCTAATATTATAATTTATACTAGATATACATACACGTTTATATGTGTATATGTTTATAACAATCAACAACAATACTTGCTATTATATTAATCAAAACCATTATTATTAACTTTAAGATATAAATCACTGACTCATCATTTTAAGCTCTAAAATCTATAATCTTAATATTTAAAAATAAAACTAGTTTAAGTTGTTAAAACTTGTCTAACGAGCTAACTATCTGTACATAAACTATAATAACACTATCATACCCTATCTCCCTACCCTCTATTATAAATTCATACCTCCTATTATTCCCAGTATATTTCAAAATGTTACTATTACATTTTATTCATTTTTATTTTTCGTATAAAGACTTTTTTATTTTTCTTTTAATACTTTACACTGTAGAATTTGTTTCAAATTCATTTTATTATGTCTAAATAAATAATATACAATAACAATACTGTATTAATACTTGTATTAAATCAAATAAATCATGACGACGGGTGAAGGTACCAGAGTTCGCTACCAGTTCGCTACCAGTGCTATATTTCTCACACCTATACAGGAGGAAGAAGCACACTTCATGCGCTTAGTCAGCATACTTCACGAACTGCTCGTCTGTGAAGTCAAGAACCCTGAGAAACAAGATACCCTTATCAGGTAACCACTCCCCCCCTTTGTTACTGGCAGTATCCACACCTCACTTAACTCTCTTCTCCACCTCTCTTCTAACCTCTATAACCCACTGCCCTAACCCATAGAAACACCCCTATAACCCACTACCCTAACCGATAGCAACACCCCTATAACCCACTGCCCTAACCCATAGAAACACCCCTACCTCCACCCCTATAACCCATTGCCCTAACCCATAGAAACACCCTAATCCCACCCCTATAACCCACTGCCCTAACCCCTACCTCCACCCCTATAACCCACTGCCCTAACCCATAGAAACACCCCTACCTCCACCCCTATAACCCATTGCCCTAACCCATAGAAACACCCTAATCCCACCCCTATAACCCACTGCCCTAACCCCTACCCCCACCCCTATAACCCACTGCCCTAACCCCTACCCCCACCCCTATAACCCACTACCCTAACTGATAGCAACACCGTTAACCTGCTGACCAACATGCCACGGTCAAGTTATGAAGAACTGCTAACCCCACTACCAGTGGCTACTAGGAGCATTGAAGGTTACTGAGTCACTGTTTACCACCTTCTAGAATGTTTCTTACACGTTTAATGTTTAAATAATTGATTTTACTACTACTACTACTACTACTACTACTACTACTACTACTACTACTACTACTACTACTACTACTACTACTACTACTACTACTACTACTACTACTACTACTACTACTACTACTACTACTACTACTACTACTACTACTACTACTACTACTACTACTACTACTACTACTACTACAACCACCACCGACATCTATGCCTACTACAATATTAGTATTTTATTATTGCTATGTTTTCAATTAATCTTATTTAATTATATTTATATTTATATATTAATCTATACTTTAATGTATTGGTCTCTCTTGATGTGTAAATCTAAAAATAGAAGCAGGCATCACATATCTCTATTCCGTTTCAGTGAATATCATTCATTGAACCTCTTCATAATGCAATTATTGCAAGCTGATTGCATCCATATCATAGTTGCATACACAGACTGCATGAACATCTCTATATAACTACACTCCCTAGGTACTCATTTCTCAGTGACAACTTGCTATGTGAATACCCCGATACAGTCATGTCTGTACACTAGAGTCACAGTAACATAGCAACAATACAGTACAACAATAATGCAACCCGTAGTGTCTATTAAACATATGAATACTTCATTAATAATCAGCTTCATGCAATCATTACTGTTATCAGATGCATTCTAAACAATCATAGAACTGCAGTTTACATACACTGTCTCTGTGCAATGATTGTCTGATGTGATATCTATTATTATAATGATAGCCAGTAATCACCAGCTATACAGACAACATACTGCTAATCTCTTCAAGTAATAATAACATATATATATATATATATATTATTTTTAGTTAATTTTTTATTTGTTTTTTGATCTGATAATTACAGAAATATTTATTGTGAATACAATGTTATTCTTTGATAATTTCATTTTCATATGATTTTATTCAATACAAATTTTGATTAAATTAGTTACTAATTTCGATTAAATTAGTTACTAATTTCGATTAAATTAGTTACTAATTTCTGCTGTTTATATTTGTAAATTAAATACATCAATTTATATCAATTCGGACTATCTTTATTTATCAAATTTTTATAGAAAATAAAAAAAATCCTATTTTTATGGTTGCATATTTATCATATCTATAATAATATAAATATTGAATAATTTATTGCAATAATGTCAATTATATATTTGAACATTATCAACGCATGTATCAATCTTGTAAACAACTTAAACATCAATAAAATATGTAATTCTAGAGAGTTCCGTTTGTATGTCTTGCATATGACTGTTATGTACGTATTTTAATATTTCATCTGTACACGAAATATTATATAATTCATACGATAAGCATTGAATTCGTAGTATACATTTGATAATTTATTTGTTACAGCGCTTTCAAAATATGTAAATTAAATATATCGTTAATTGATTAAAGCAGATAAAGTATTTTAATGTTATAATGAACTCTGGCAATAGGTGCTGATTGTGTTAGCAGATAGTAGTGTAATAGCATACGATACTTACTACATGTTAAAGATCGCATTAGTTCGAAAAAGCTGTATTAATTTAGACCATTCACAACTAGAGATAAACGTATCATTGCGTTTAGTTGTACATAATATAGGTCAACTTTAATGTTGTTATATAGGCCGTGGCCACTGGTTGCCTGAATGTCATCATTACATCATTATTGAATCATCATCATCATCCCTATAATCACTATGACTCACTCTGACCAGTATGACTCATTATCGACAGTAGAGAAAATGTGCATATTTGTATATTATTTCGAAACGACCATTTTGGGTTAAGAAAAATTTACATAATTGACTGCGATGTAATAGTTATATAATAGAACAACGATGTAATAGTTATATAACAATGATGTAATATTAATGTAATCGATTACAGTGACGACAGACGAACCAGTTGAGAATGAAGAATTTGACGGAAAGTCAATGGAAGCCATCGTCTCATTGCTAAGATTCCTGGATAACCGTCTCCAATCTGTTGGTACTACCCTCACCGCTACTACTACTACTACTACTACTACTACCCTCACCGCTACTACTACTACTACTACTACTACTACTACCCTCACCGCTACTACTACTACTACTACTACTACTACTACTACTACTACTACTACTACTACTACTACTACTACTACTACTACTACTACTACTACTACTACTACTACTACTACTACTACTACTACTACTACCACTACTTCTACTTCTACTACTACTACTACTACTACTACTACTACTACTACTACTACTACTACTACTACTACTACTACTACCCTCACTACTACTACTACTATTACTACTACAACCCTCACCGCTACTACTACTACTACTACTACTACTACTACTACTACTACTACTACTACTACTACTACTACTACTACTACTACTACTACTACTACTACTACTAC
The DNA here is from genome assembly GCA_964019155.1 of Osedax fenrisi. NCBI lineage: Eukaryota > Metazoa > Annelida > Polychaeta > Sabellida > Siboglinidae > Osedax > Osedax fenrisi. The sequence goes on from OZ025242.1 coordinate 38,918,626, forward strand.
TACTACTACTACTACTACTACTACTACTACTACTACTACTACTACTACTACTACTACTACTACTACTACTACTACTACTACTACTACTACTACTACCACTACTTCTACTACTACTACTACTACTACTACTACTACTACCCTCACTACTACTACTACTACTACCCTCACTACTACTACTACTACTACTACTACTACTACTACTACTACTACTACTACTACTACTACTACTACTACTACTACCCACTCACCCTCCACCCCCCCCCGCCCACTAGAACAATGCAAACCTAATGGAAGAGTTAGGTCCAGTGCTGCACTGTCTGATAGAGATCTGCGTAGCTAACCGCAGCATACGTAGGTTCTGTCGCATCAAGGTGCTGCCCCATCTAGTCAGTACCGATGTTGCCCGTCTTCCTGAAGAGGGCAGCACTCTACGTAACAGGTACCCCACCCGCACCCCACCACCCCACCCCACTACTACTGACACTGTTGTACAGGATGTGTAAACTTCTCTCGTGTCTGGTATCAGAAGTGAAGGTGTTAGCCGCAGAATTTCTATTTGTACTGTGCAGAGAGAATGGTAAGTTAAACACCCTCTCATCTTCCCTATTTCATACACCCTCATCTTCTTAAACCAAGTACCATCGCCTCTTTTAAAGTGATGTCCCATTCAAAATGATAAACAAATATTATATATATATATATATTATAAATATTATTTGTTATAGGATTATGTGTATAAATTTAATGAATAGAATACAAAAAAATTAGTTTAATTCAATGAATAGAATTATGTGCCTAGTTTTGTATAGACCATTATTTGGTATCTCGATACATACAATGACGGGCGTCATGTGACATCCCCTTAACTATTTCCTTCCAATCGTCATTTATCGTCACCTATACAATTCGCGTATCGTCATATTTAATCATCTCAATTTATTATAGATCATAAACGTATATTATAACAAATAGAGTAGTTGAATTGTAAAAAATTAAAATCAATATTTATTTAAAATATGTTTTAAATATGATAGGATTTAGGAAAATGTAGTTTTATATCTTATATTGTGAGTATATTGTCAAAATATAACTCTATATGATATTTATTTTGAAGATTCATAAGTAAAATAATATAAATAAACATATAAATTATAAATACAAATTATATATTATTATTTTTCAATATTATATTAGTATTAACCATCATAATAGTGAGAATATTCTAGTGTTTGTGTTTAGTTCATTTTATAAATAACAAACAATAATTAGTTCGTATAAAATGTTGTTTTTAAATGAACAATTTAAAATAAAACATGTGTATATAAAATTAAAATGATCAATAATTAAATGTATTGTATTTTATTAGTGAAAATATATTTTTTCCTTATTTTTTTTAAAGGTTTATTTAAAGTTATGGTTTATTTAAAGTTATGGTTTATATGTATATATATATATATATATATATATATATATATATATATATATATATATATAATATAAATTATTATATACATAAGATATATTTTATAATTGTAGGTAATTTAATATATATACACATTTTATTTTAAATGTATTTTATAAATGATAAAAGTTATATAATATAATGAATAAATAAATGTGTTATATAAAATTTAAATGATAAGAAACAAAATTATTACAATTACGATAATAATTTTTATTTTTAATTAGTATAAATTTGAATAATTATTTGTCGCTATATAGTTGAGGAATATCATCTATTATGTATAAGATCATCTATTATAGCTATCCCTAATTATGTTTTCTTTATTATATAAATAACATATATATAAATAATGTAAAATTATGTATTTATATAATAGAAAGTTGATAATTTCCATAGAAATATTTAAAAAAATGACCATTGCCGTTTATACTTTGATATATGAATTATATTATATATTATAAATATATTTACTGTAGTGTATGTCAATATATATATGTGTGTGTATTATACACAAAATAAGTACATTCTAGAATAGTTTTATATCTGCTATCACAGCTTTGAATGAACCCGTGTTTAACCTATTGGCTCTACTATGTGACATGCCTTTAACCCTGTGAATCCCAGCCATTTAATAAAATGTGAAAATAATCTATATTTAACAAAAAATGTACGCACCTTTTTACAAAATGATTATTCGTATTCAAATATTGATAATTATATATAACAAGTTATATTTATTTTATAAAGTATAAGATATATTATATAAATCTGGAAAAAAAAAAATTGGATTTGAATTATTATTTGTAATATTATACTTAATTAATTATAATAATTATAATTAATTGCTAATTAAAATAGTTTCATATTTCAATAAATAAATAAATAAATACTCCATAAAATATTATAATATACATACATATTCTAATGTATAAAATGTTTATAACATTCTACTTAATAATAAACTGAAAAAATATTATATATTAATTAATTATTATATTAATTAATTTATTTATTTATTAAAATTAATCAAGTATTTACATAATAAATATTATATAATGTTGTATTTTAACATAATACTCAAAATCTAAGATATAAAGACATATTTTAAAGAATACTATCACCTTTATTAGATATTATTACATATAAAATCATTTTTATTAATATAATTTAACTACTGAGTTTTTTTTAATATTATTATATATTCACCAAATGAAAAATCATTAAATTATATAAATTATGCGTGATTTGAGATGCACATTGAGAGATTCACAGAGTTAAGCTAAACAAACTCTCACCTACCCTAGCAGTTCTCGTTATGACTTACTGTTACGTAATATAGTTCCACGTAATGGTCACACCAACACCTAAAGTGATTACCCCCTCATTGCCTCCTCATCGTCCCCTAATCACCCCCTAATCACCCCCTCATCACCCCCTCCTTAGTACCGCGCTTCATCAAATACACGGGCTACGGTAACGCGGCTGGTCTTCTAGCTCAGCGAGGTCTACTCTGCGGGGGTATCGGGTCACGGGGCTCTAATAGGTCCGACGGTGGGGCCTCGAGCGCTAACAACAGCGGGGGCGGCGACTACTCCAGCGAATCAGATAGCTCAGACACCGAAGAGTACTCCATGATCAAAGATAGGTAGAGATGTCAGAGCACGCGTGTGTGTGCTTTAGGCTAGTCGGTGATGCAGTCACGCCCGACTGATTATCAAACCACTGCGACTACTCGTTACCCAGTTAATGATTCATCGCTGTACGCATGCGGTAAATTCTTAGTAAGAATGTTTATATTCGATAACAAGCTTGTGATGTGTCAGTAGAATATCTAATAATGACGATATTCCATTTCAATATGTGCGATTATATTCATCATAAAAAGTAACAACTTAAAAGTGAACTAATCCTATAGAACTATGCGAGGAGAAAATGTTATAACTATTACTATCACAGAATAATCAGAGAACTATCACTGCCTTTATTAGGGGCTTCCTTTCTTTCATTTTTATATTAAATATTTCATAAATTGTAAACGTTAATTGCAATATGTATTACATATTTCAATGTAAAATGACACACCATCTATTAATACAACATGTCACTGTTTCAGTATAAACCCTATCACTGGCCGTTATGAAACCCTGAAAGAGGACATCATGAAGGACATGTCTGACGAACAAAAGGAACACGAAGCCATGAAGCTAGTGGCTCAGATCGACAAGTTACAGAGGTAGGTCTAACACACACCCATACTAGTTGTAGGGGTACAGCTGAGGGCACTGATGCATTCGATCCCTTGAGCACTAATTTATAATAAGATATTTGAATTGTAAAGATGGATAGATATCAACAAATTAACCGTAAAAGGGTTGTATACTAGGCATGATATAGTGGCCGAGCCTAATGTCATAGTATGTTATTCCCTATACTTGATAATAAACTATAGCATTAGACACTAAAAAGCCTCCACATATCAGTTATGATAGTGAATAATGATATCAATATTATAGTTATTTTTAGATAAAGTTAAAACATCAATAAAACTAAATTATCTATTTGTATTTTATTTAATTATTTTATAGCTAATTTAATATTACCTGTCTCTATATTAATAGTTAGTTGTTTTCAATATTATTAATTAAATTAATAGGTAATTTTTAATTATAAATATTTGAAATAAACATTAGTGATAGCATATATTTGTTAACATATAAATTAAATTATAGAATTTATATTTTCATCCCATATAAAAAATATATAATATCACTATAAATGTAGATGATCAAATAAATGATTAAGAATATTGATATACTTTATATAATTTACAAGATCAATAATTGTATTCATTAATATATATATATATATATATTACAAGTCTAATTGGGTATTTTAGTTTATGTTTATATACACAATTTTTATTTTGTATAGAATTCCTAGAATACAATAGTTGTATTTATTATGTGTTGACTAAAGATGATATCTTCAATAGATTTACTTTAAATAAGTATATTATGTAATATAGTATGCAATAGTATGCTGTTATAATACAAGTTTATAAGAATGATATATTCCGTTGTTTTAAAATTGTACCACCGATATATCAATGTTAAATGTCTGAATGTAGTAATAGTATATATCCTTATTGTAAGCACTATACCATTATTAAAGCACAATACTTGTTATAATGCAGTGACTCACCAGATGATCACCAGGAATGAGGTCATTTGAAGGTCATATGTAGTGGACAGATGATTTAGTCCTCTATTAGTGGTTGTGTCACTTAGATCACCTAGACTAGTAGTAGTGGTCAGGGTTCAAATATCGCGGATAGCAATCCAAGTTTGTCATTTTTATTAAAATATTAATATTTATTTTATTTATTAAAATATTAATATTTATTTTATTTATTAAAATATTAATATTTATTTTTTTTATTTATAAAAATATTTGTATTTAAAATTACTTCAAAAAAATAATAACTATAACTCAAATATGCAACATAAGCATTATAATCATTATAAGCACATCAACAAATTAGTGTCACATATATACATAATGTCAATAATTTTATCATGATAATATATGTTCATATTATTACGTTTATTTTACTAATTTATTATCAATTTTTAAAATGTATTGATTTATTTTTTATGTAATCTCATTTTATTTATGTATATTTTTATTACTATTATTTTATTATTAAATTTAGTTATAACAAAGATTTTCCGAAGGAAAGATATAACATTTACGCGAAATCGTGTTATTCGAATTTGTATACAAAATACCCCAGTGCCACCTATAGCGGGTTATTTTTAGGAACTATGTGTTGTTTATAATGTAAATTCGTATTTAACTATACACTTTTAAAATGTTAAATAATATGCTTTAAATTAATATTTATATGATAAAAACTAAGTGTTCATTACTAATATATAACAAACAAATATGATATTTATGTTTTAAATGCTATAAGTATATATTTAGTAAGTAAAAGTTAATTTATATTGCATTAATTTAATAGAGCGATGAAAACATTGTTGTATGCAAACAGAGCCGAACCTAAATCTATTTCAGTGGTTTCGATACTACTGCTAGCAGCGGCAGGGGATATTACTAAATTACGTTGCATGCATAGGGAGTGTTATATCTTTGCTTCGCAAAATCTTTGGTTATAATCTTTATAATATATATAGAGTATTTACCTAATACAAAATTAATTATACATAATTATAAGTTTAATATAATATTATTATATAAAATGTTTAAATAGTTATTTTACAAAATAGGCAAAAAAAAGTAGATTTTATTATGTTTTCAGTCAAAAATTATTAGATCTAATTTTAATTGTATTGTATGAGTATACAATATAACACTTTATAACGCTAGATATGAATGTTTTCTAGATAATTATAAAAATGAAGTCATTCCTTACTAAATTACTATAGATACAATCTTTTAGTAAACCAATTTTTTCCCTATATTTTACATGTACAATTCTCAAAGTTTTCATCGGCCCTTAAATAATTTATAATTATAAATTGATTGACACATTAAAGTAATGATGTAAAGTACTCATAATTATATTGGTAATGCGTTTACCATGATAATTTCATAAATTATCGCATAAAATACAAATATAACTTATATTTTTATAATATTTTATAATTAATTTGAATACTAGGTATTATAAAGGTATTTAATTAGTTATACACCATATTCAGATATAAGTTTTACATTAAATGATAGATAAATGATTCTATAAGTAATTTTGATAATAAAATTGGTTATTTGATTCACTTTATAATAACAATTCTGAAGGTACCATTAAAACCTAACCTGTTTTACATTAAAAAATTAACTAATTTCATTTAAATTCTTTATAAAATATCTATTCTATTTAATTAAAAATTAAATTAATTTAGAGTATATTTGATGCTGTATTTGAAAAAATATGCCAACTACAAATACATCTCTGAATAGTCATTCAAAAACGAATACCCCAAATTATTGTAATTAACACAAATATAAATATACATTCGAGCCCATCCTCTGTAACTGTCAATCACTGATCAGTGATAAGTTATCGTCCCGTCGGTGTGTGTGTGTGCGTATGTTAATCACCTTTGTGTAACGGGGGGGTGCCACGCTGAGTGACTCATGATGAAGTTACAGTTACGGTGGCACCCCCTAGGGTGTTGTAGACGCAGGCACCATCGCACCCCGCCATGACTATCCACTCATGTCAGCCTCGATACACAGGGATGGGTTTATAAAGCCGGCTAGAGTCGGGGAGGACGGGACACCGCAGCCAGTCGATCATATTCTGCAACTGATCGACGACGACGGTAAATGAGGTCACGATGTCAACATCAACGGCTACTACTACTGTCAGCTATACATGTATTATTATTATTGCGAAATCTTATATAACTACCCCCCCCCCCCGCCACCATCATCATTGTTGGTTTCAACTTCGACATCTTTTATATCGTTAAATTCACGCGACATTACGTTAATATCACTATTATATACTACCTGTGTGTGTGTGTGTGTTGGTGAGTGTGTGAGTGAGTGCGCGCTACTAGAATACTTATGCTTCATATCACATAATAAAGAATGGTCGCGCTAGTTTCTCTCTCTATTTCTCTCTCATTCATAGAAATAAAGCTCTCGTTCTCTAATAGATCAATCATGCGCTTACTTTATGTAGTCGATATTGATGCACATTGTAATAATAGCCACATCAAAGATTTTCCTAAGGAAAGATATAACACTCACGCGAAATCAAGTATAAACATATCACGTTGCATGGATAGGGAGTGTTATACCTTTGTTTCGCAAAATCTTTGTTTACATATTAACAAAATCTTACTTATAGATTTAAAGTAAATAACGATGTTTTATTTGGAAAAAAATTGAAATAAAATATATTTTATATTTTATGATATATTTTTCTAAATATTAATAAACTAATATTTGATATAATATATGAACAAAATTCCTTGTGTATATTTAAAAAATCTAAAACTGCCCAACGCTTTTACTGAGAAACTCTTGTTTATACGATATGTGTATTAAAGATAAATGCAATGTAATATAATGTTGTATTTAGTTTCGTTTATTAGTTTATAATTTACTCAATAAAAATAGTATACTCAGTATTTTTTTTTATATCTGAAAAATCTTAAAATGATAATTACTTATTTCATTTATAAATATTCTTTCTACAAAAGAAATCATCCATTGGCATGAATTATAATTATTAATGCATATATATTACGTAGTTTTAATAAATATCATTAAATATATTATCATATATATTTACAATAAATATAATTCTTCTTTTAGTAATTATAATAAATATCATTAAATATATTATCATATATATTTACAATAAATATAATTCTTCTTTTTTAATTGCATTTATTCAAGGATTTCAAGGACTAATTATTATAAAAAATATCAGTCCTAACATGAAATAAAGGCTTCCAAATAAACCAAACTTAAATAACTTTTCAAATTGAATAAAGAATAAAATAAATATGAGGTATATAAATATAATAGTATTTGGAAATCAGTAAATAATAAATAAAGTTAAATCTAATACCTGAAACCTTAACTCTTGATACATTTAAACTGTCGTCCTAACTGGGAAACATGCTATACTTCTCCGATCTGTGTATTATTACTGAATATCACCTGAAGCTGTACACACAGCGAGGCCAGCTTAACGTTATTTATGCATTACATAATTAACATACAAATGAATTGAATTATTTCAGCTTATATTATTATAAAATTAACACAATCTTAATTGGGAACTTCATTATATGATAATAGCTCTACAATTTAAATATTCAGAATATAGATATAATGTAAATAATATTGTATTAGGAATGTAATATAGTTATTGAAATCATTATTGAAAATATGTAATAAGATTGTAAATTTAATGATTTTATAACATATAAATTATATTAAATATTTAAATACAGTTATTATATATGAATACACTTATAGATAATAGTACTAGTTGTAATGTACTTCAGCAGTTGAGGTCATCAATAAATATTATTATAAAATATTTAATTCTAGCGAAATAATGTCAGTATACAATGGATATTAATTTTCTAAATATAATAAGTTTATATAAATTGTATCTTTATGAAGTTTATTTAATCATTAATATAATAAACATTATCTGTAATCACCTAAATAATAAGTGCAACCATTACGTAACTAATATTCTATATGGTTATACCCTGTTACATAACTATTCTATTAAAGACGGCTTATATTGTACAATATTATCATTTATTTATAATTACGTAATGAAATATGTATATAACATGCACAATAAAATATCCGTAAACAATTCCGATGTAAATAACACAAGTCAATATATATTAAATATACATATCATCGATGTAAAGAAAGTGGATAAGCAATTGACACATGCAAGATCGTGTCATTAAAGTGAATGAGTGATAAATTAACAAAATGGTATCAGTGATTTCAATTAATCATATTATATAGGTATATTTAAATAGTAGGATTTTCATCAATATAGAATGAAGTGACTTCTCTCTATATGTACGGATTTAGATTATATGTCAATAGTGTAATAGCTTCAATCCAAATATATTTAAATACCAAAAACCGAAAAATTATGAGGAATGTTTATTATAATTATTATTTTTAGTACAGATAGTACATTAAACTTGATCATAATTATCAATATAAATATAAATAAATAATAATTTTAAATGTAGTAGTAGGCTGCGACAGCGCCTCTATCGTAAAGTGCCATACAATACATTCAGTTGCTTATCCACTTTCTTTATATCTATAATACATGATGTTCATTTCATCTTTATTATCTTTACCTGTTAAAATAACAAATATATTATACACCGTATAATACATTTTCTATTATTAGATTGATTATCTAATAATTTATAATATATTATGCACTTATATTTAGCAAGGACATGATGTTTTTTAACAAATAAGATTATTGAAACTTTTATTTAACGCTTGAATGATATTATTGTATTAAGGTCTATGAATGTATATTTTGAATTTGATATAAAAGCAATGTAAAAACTCTTTTTTAAATTATAAATTCAATATTATTATATTTAAATTGTATTATAATTTAATATACATTATATTATTTAGAATATACATAATATAGAGTATTACAATCCAAAAGGTATTTATAAATAAATTCTTATTTTTAATAAAATATTTATATAGAAATAAAAATTTTAAAAAGTAATGCATTTTTATTTTACAAATAAATAGCCTATTTTTAATCAATAAATAATAATGAGTTACCATTGCAGTGAGCTGACATCCTTGTGTTAGTAAGTAGCTTCAATATAATGAAGTATACTTCAGCATGCTTATTAATAGTCTACTAACTTTGTTAGTATCCAAGCATATATTTGCCAACACTTGAGTTAATACAACTCGAACCCCGAAGGTGCTTCGCAAAATCATTGAGGTTACTATTGAAAGTGTGTATATATTATACATACAATATATATAATATAACAAAATAGTTAATATTTTATAAAAATCTATTATTAATTACTATAAATGATAGCTATACTAGGCATGCTACTATAGAGGGCAATATGAATTAAGTAGTAAGTCATGTAGAAGTAAGGTGACCACTTACATTATTATGTACAACTAGAATAGCTTTGATTATATATGTTAGTTTAAAAATAATATCTAATAGCATTAGTAAATTAATGAAATATAATTTTTTTATAAATAAAAATAATAACAATTTATTTACATAAATACAAATTTATAAACAAATGATATATTTGTTATGAACAAATAATTAAAATGAAATAATTTATTTAAATAAATGCATCCTTTACAACTAATATTTATAAATACATCTTGAATTTTGTGATAACATCATGTCCTTTATCATTTTATCTCAATTCGGGAATGAGAATAATCTAATCATAAAGTTAACTAATCATTATAATACCATATATGGTTATATATACTATAAGGCAGTTCTCACAACAATATACTATGTAATTTATGCCACACATCATACATACATAAATATACAAATATATGCTATATCTAAGCACCAATAGCTTATACATATATTATATGTTATGTAAACTTAGGCAGCTATACACAAGTATAAGTAGGTTTCAAGACCTATTGTTATACATTACAGAGTTTGTTCATATTTAAACACTACGGTATCTCCCTAACAGTATAGGATTAGCGTTCGTTTGGTAGGATTAACATTGAGGCATTTTTCAGTTTTTTTCAAAAAAAAATTATTTTATTAAAATATGCAATTATAATTATTTATCTTTAAAATGATGTATTACATTTCATTCAAAAGTAACTATAAATGCCTCAATTATGCATTATAAAAATACGCATGTAAAAAAAACTTATTTATACTTAACACTTACTATTAGAGATTATCAAATTAGAGATATGAATGTTATCTACATGATACAAAAAATAAAAAATGATAGTTTACACAATCTCAATAGATATAGGTGTATTCTATTAAACACATTAATTGTCTATCTTTTACATGTACTGCAGCGAACGTAAAGCCGGGCCTAAATCTTGTCATTGGATATTGGTAAATTGTGCTTGTTTGATATACATATTGCCAAATATATCATTATATATGTATATTGCCTATATATTTGATATATTGAGCACATATAGCAAATAATGTAATATCATATTGAAATTTATGGATAGATCACATAATAATAATTACAATGACATAACTTATTTTATATTTATATTAATTACGGAGAAGAGTATACATGCAACGATAATGATGATATCACAGTTATAAACACATCATACATACATAGGTAAACATCAGTACTTGTTCATTACACTGTACATTATACATTCTACTATAAATGAGGTTTTGTATAATATAATCTAATAGATATTTTCTAAATAACGAAATATGAATTAACAATACTCCTCTTAATATATAATATTATAATTATTATATATATATACATTTATTAAATTATGAATGAAGGACTTTATTTTGTATAATAATATAGTCTCATAATTCCATATCATGATTATATTAATTTATTGTAATATATTTTGAGATAATAAATTGCAATATTGCAATACAATATATAATATATCACATATATATATATATATATCTTATAATATCATATATATTGCAATCAAACAAATTATTGAATAATTATAATTCTATTATTAGAAAATTAAAATGTTTTAAGTTTTTATAATCATCCAATAAAAGGATAACTATAAGTGTTAAAATAGTAGCAATCAAATCAAAGTAGGCTGTAAGGGCTAAGCTGTAATCGCTCTTCATATATGACATTAAAAATCACAGGTTAGATATAGTTTTTTAGGTTACATAAATATATACTTTTCTGTGTAATTATAATTATATTAACAATATTGACAATACACATTCTAGATTATTGTAGCCATCAGCACAATATTCACAATAGTTTCTATATATAATATATGTATGTTGTTTATAATAATTTATAATCAATTTTATATTTAACTTTCAGTTACAAAAATATACTTGAAAAGTGATATTAGTATGATAATTTAAAATTAATTTATTTAATTGATAGAGTTATAAAGTTATAGTATAAAGAAAGTGGATAATGTGAACAAGTGTTAACAAATGTACTTCGATATCATTCAGATAAGTTTGAAAATCCATATCCTTAGTATAAACTATAAGTAACTAACTAAGTACCAATTACATATATATATATATATATATAGTTTTATATTATACATAACTTGTAACTAGTATTTAACTATTTACGTATTATAGCATATCATTTATCACCAATATTTATGAATATATGAATTTTTCCCCTCCTACCTAAATATTCCGATAATTTGTCCTATATCATACCCTAAAGCCTCCCTCCACTACAACCAAATACCTAGGGATCCATATCAACATCAACTAAAATTCTATAAAAATTCGACCCACTTTAAATCGTCTACATTCCACTACCTATTCAATATAAACAAAACATGTCCCTACATCATCATATTTGATATATTATATAATATATTTGTGTACCAAATTATTATTTAAAAGTTTAAAAAAGCATATAATTCATACTATATAGTATTTTATATAATATATATTATTATTAATTCTTTATAATAAACATCTGAAGCTGGTTTAATGATTGAATAATAATATATGTTTACTCTAATTGGCATATAAATAGTAATTAAATTAGTATAAAATAAATAGTACATATACAAATATAAAGTTATATAATTATTATAATAATTCTATAAATTTATATTTGTATATTTACTATTTATTTTATACTCATTTAATTACAATTAATTAATAATTAAAAGAAATATTAATAATGAGTACAATATATAATTTATCAATAATTTATAACTATAACTATATAAATATAATATATAATTAATAATGTTAATTTAACACATATCAAAAAAGAGCTAAATTAAATGCAATATTGATAATTGATAATCCGTTTTTGAAGTGATTTATATAATTAAGATACCCATAAGATATAAATTATAAAAGTATAATGAATTATAAGAATACAATTAAGATCTTAGAATATATCAGTAATCAGTAATCACTATTACTGCACGTAGGTGATATGGATGATACCCAGTACCTAAACAACGTCTTCGCATTAGTAATATGACTCGCAAATCTTACATATATATATGAAATAGATATATAATTAGAGAATAAAATAGATGATGATATTAATAGGTACACTAATTTGTGAAGAAACAATATTATTGTACAGAAATGGTGATTGCTAATAATGAGAATGATTGCAATTAAAAGTGATTGTTAAGAATACCACTAACTATCTGTCATGTGTGTATAAACCTGTCTTGCACTATATCAATGCGATATCTATAACTTGTCAATAATCTATATATATTATAATGATAATAATAATAATAATAATATATTGAATAGTTCAAGCAATGAGCGAAGCTCATTGAGCGTACCTAAGTCATCGATATTTCTTTATATCGATGACCTAAGTACGTATATTATCTATGTAAAGTACCTTATCTCGAGTCTGTGTTGTTTCTTGTTAATTTAGCGTATGTGATTTAAAATCCTATAAATATGTTTTATCAAATATTAAGACTCTATATAAATAAATATTTGGTGAATATGTGTTGGAAAAATAATATATATAAATTTATATATATATTAATTAGGTAAAATTGTAATTAATATTTGAATTATAATATAAATTAAATTAACATATTAAAAAATAGTAAAATAATAATTTCCAGATAATAATTACTTTAAATTAATAGTATATTAAGCAAGTATTATGTATATATGTTTATGTATGGGTAAATATATATATATATATATATATATCTAGAATGGAATAATTTAAAATAATTAGCATATATTTTATCAAATGTATTTTGTCTTGATATAATGTATATAATGAATTATACTATCATATATAATGTATAAATCATAGTAGTTATTATTTATCTGGTAACATAATTTAGGTATACAAATTTAAATTTATAATTAAATTAATTCTCGTAGATATAAATTCGTCATATATTGTTATTTGATAAAATAACATTTATATTAATTATCTATCAAATTATCAAATACTCATAATTTATTATTAGTTATAATTACGTTATATTTATTTTTTTCTAATTATTATGCTAACATTATTTTAGCATTTTATCAAGCATGTTATTATATCATATTATTCATTCGAGCTACATATAGATATATATATATATATATTTTTGAGATTTCAAACTAATAAAGCTATATTATAAACTTTCAATGTCTCTCCTTAAAGGGTGTGTTCTAGGATTATATTATACTTATATTATACAGACCAATCACTAACAATTATACCCTAAAAATCAAAAATCCAACAAAATATTTAAATCTTAAAATCTCCGGCTTAAAAACCATTTCAAGACTTTGAAGTATATAAAACTTATCAAATATAAAATTAATATAAATTATGCTTTAACATTATCAAATATATATATTATTCAAAGTTATTATGTAAAAAAAATCAATTTAGCTGCTAATTTTTCAGTTATCTTCACTATTTCTAATATCCATTATTATTATTGACATTGAACTAAATAATGCATGTTCCGTTCTGATGGTACAGATATCCCTTGCATTATTAGGTAATTACTTGGTACCAATGTTGAAATGATTTATGTATATAATTTGTGATTTAAGTTTTCCCATTCCAATGGATTACAATTCAAAATCTACATTTGCAATAGATACATATAGAATAAAGTGGTTATTGACCTTCAATACAAATATATAACCTACATACAGATTGCAATAGTATTGATAATTAGTGTGGTACCATTATATTGCATTTTTTATATTCTATATTTCATGTATCTTATATATAAATATTTAAATGTGTCAATCAAGTTACGTAATTGTAATGCTCGAAAATGCAAATACAATGCAGATATCCTTGCGTGGAAAAAAAAAGTGTATTTCCCTGTGTGGATATTCCTTTAGACCAGTAGTTCCCAACCTATGTGTCATGTCCAAAATTTGGGTCATTGGGTTTTTTGTTTGGGTCATGAGCCAATTTATAAAAATATTTATATCCAATATATTATAGTTTATATTATTCGTTTACGATTAAGTTTAATATTACAAAAATAAAATTGTTCATTGGGTCATGGTATATTTTTAAATTAAAATTTGTCAAAAAAAGGGTCATGATGAAAAAAGGTTGGGAACCACTGCTTTAGACGATAACCAAGATGAGGTAATAGGACGACTAATTCATTAATATCGGACATTTTTTAAGTAATTTCTGACGACTTCTTAAATTACTTTATTTCATAAATATTCACTTATACAAATATTTATAATTCAATTATTAGATACCGACTCCAAATATAATATATGGGTGTACAAAGTACAATGTACACTGTACACTGTATAATGTACACGTGGGTGTATACATAATAATTAATGTGAAGATATTTAAAGAAGTAGAAATAATGTTAGTATCAAATTTATAGACAATAATTAGAGAATAAACCAAATTTAATAAGTCGTCTGAAATTACCTAATCTGAAATTTCTTAGTCAGAGATTACTGGCTACCATTGTATACCATTGTCTACCCTTTATACCATTGTCTATAGAATGATGTCATTCTCATAAATATATATTAAAATAATCATATTCTATTAAATAAGATAAATGAAATATTAAATCACACCAAACCATGATTAATTTTTATAATTTATAAATATTTAAAAAAATCTGTATATTATACATATACAAATAATGCGTATATGATATACGGTATAGTGAGCTAACCCTTTATTAATTTGATGATTTTCCCTATATTCGAAAATTTATTATTATAACATAATATTAATATTAGATATATTTTAAATATAAACTTAAATATTATATCAGATATTATATTAAATATACGTTTAAAAACCATTAATGAAATGATTAACCTTTTAATAAAAGGATTAAAATATATATATATATGTATATAGGGTTATTATTGACTATAAATAAGAGATGTTATATAATGACTGCAGTATTACAGTGTAGTGTGTTACAGTGACTGTCAGACAACTCGTGATCTTTACTCTACCCGTCTCTTATCATATCACTAGTCATATTTCTTATCTTAAAACTTATGCATCATCCACATTATTAGTAGAACATTCATATATATTACTTAATAGAATATTTATATCGTAATAGAGATATTTTAAAAAATAATTTTTTATTTGTTTAAAATGTTTTTTTAGCTGAATTACATCCTGAAGTAGTGTCATTATGTTATAAGCCTATCTAAGTTGGCTTATTTGATAATGAATCATTTATAGGATAATTGGCCGCCATTTTAAATGAGTCATATATTTATATAATCATAGAGCATAAGATAACTCAGAAAGATAACATTGAAAGTATGTTTTTGTGAATTTATATGCAAACAAATAGGTCATCTAAAAATAGATTATTACTCATACTGGTCGCATCGGAGCTAGTGTCGTGGCTTTATCTGGGTTTATATTTACATTATGTAAATGAAGCACCCTGTCAATATACACGATAAAGCTGTGCCTCTTTTAAGGAATTGAAAGTGGGGGTGGGGCAATTCCAAAATTAATTATTTTGTTTCCAATTGTATATGAAAAACAATCTAACAAATAAATAGAATTATGATATAATTGATTAGGACAAATTCTGATTTATTGTGGATGAAACTTTAAAAGTTGGGGAGGCAAAAATAGTAGTGGGGGCAATTTCCTACAAAATACCCCTTTAAAAAGGCACTGCGATAAAGTATAGTCTATATTTGCTTTACAAAATTGTTGATAGTATGACTCAATCGATATAAAGAAAGTGCATAATCAATTGTAGTAGTGTATTGCACTTACTAGTAGTAAGTGCAGTAAGTAGTAAGTTACTAATAAATTTCAAATTATTATTATTTAATTATATTTATATTAATAATTACAATCAAGTTTAATGTACTGCTATCAGTACTAAAAATAATAGTTATATATATAAAATTACAACATATCAACATTCCTCAAAAAAATCGATGATGCCATTTTATTAATTTATCGATTAAAGTGTTATTCTATCTTTTAAATCTTTTAAATGTATTGCGTGCGTCAATTGCGTCAATTGCTTGTGCGTCAATTGCCACTTTCTTTATATTGATGTATGAGTCATATATTTGATTGACAACTACTATTAGTATGCTCTATTGTATGTTAGTGATAATACTATTAGTAGGGTAACTTTTGATATGAATACAACAAGACTATAAAAGATGTATTTTGTTACAAATTATAAAATATATGAAGTTTTATCTTTAAAATGATATATAAAACAGAGTATGTTATATTGTTAGGCTTCCATAAATATTCATTATAAATATTAATATATCAATATAACAATATATGTATTCCATCAACTTAGAAATATTTTTTTTAAATATTCACAATAATATTAATAAAATTTAATAATCATTGATTAATAAAATTATTCAATTATTAATAAATAAAATGTATCCTATGTGGTTACGCCTCTAAATGAATCATCAGATATGCTATTTGTATATTTACTCTATACACACACACACACACACATACAAACTTTACGCAGTAATAGTCCCACATAACAAGAGCATTATGTAATGTATTATGTTAATACATGTGTATGTAACGTGTGTACACATGGCATATATCCACATACGTGTTTGTACATATTGGATGACTAATTTAAACCACCACCACCCCGCTCGATAATCACTGAATTAAGATTAAAATTTAATAATTGTTATTTTTCATATTTTTCAAGATAATCAAACAAATTTTGTAATACCATTAAATAATGTATTATAGTAAATATTAGCAATATTACCTCATAATTAAATTATTTACAGAATAAATTGAAATACTTTTTTTTTATTTTATATCAATAAATATTGTAAATTGGCTATTTGGAAATAACTACCTGTCATAGATAATTATATCAGGAAGTCAGCCTAAGTATATCACTAGAGACACTTTTATTTTGTTTGAATGATTTTATAATATTGAATTATGTTCCAACTCTAACATCAACAGTAAACCTAACTTATCAATAAATTTGTATTTTTAATAAAATGTAATACAAATTAAAAATGTATGCATTTATAATTCACATATAAATAAATATCTCTAATGTCAGTTAAATCATTAAAATATAAATAAATATCTCTAATGTCAGTTAAATCATTAAAATATAAATAATATATCACTGAAACATATATATTTCGGAGTATATAAATTTACCATAATAGAAAGCCGATGTCCTTGATAATATATTATGCTTCAGTGAATAAATTTAATTTGAACATTTAAAAAATACTTTAATAAAGGTAAAAACAGTGTTTATATATACGTATCTATAAAATCTAATATTCAAATATTACAAAAAATTATCATTAAATATTACTTTATATATATATATAAATTTAAAATATAAACGTATACAAATGGATTAATATTGAGTAGTTTACATTAAATAACATATATATTTTTTTAATTTATAAACTAAATGTATAATCATTATAATAACAAAGATTTTGCGAAGCAAAGATATAACACTCCCTATGCATGCAACGTAATTTAGTTATAGCCCGAACCGCTGCTAGCAGTAGTATCGAAATCACTGAAATAGATTTAGGTTCGGCTCTGTTTGCATACAACAATGTTTTCATTGCTCTATTAAATTACATGCAATATAAATTAGCTTTTACTCACTAAATATATACTTATAGCATTTAAAACATACATATCATATTTGTTTGTTATATATTAGTAATGAACACTTAGTTTTCATCATATAAATATTAATTTAAAGCATATTATTTAACATTTTAAAAGTGTATAGTTAAATACGAATTTACATTATAAACAACGCATAGTTCCTAAAAGTAACCCGCTATAGGTGGCACCAGGGTATTTTGTATACAAATTCGAATTACACGATTTCGCGTAAGTGTTATATCTTTCCTTCGGAAAATCTTTGATAATAATGTAAATAAAAGTATTTTTAATCAGTATTATCTGTGTGATGTATCGAGACTCTGATGATTTCACTCATGTGATGCAATGAAACTATGTATTTAAAATACTTGATAAGCATTTGTATTCAAACCTTTCATGCCTCCTGCATTACTACCTCATACAGTTTCTTGTCGCCAGTGCTGAAGGGGTAATGTTATGTTATTGTATATTACATTAATCTAAATATATGTTTTCTATAGTTATATTATTTGGATATATTCTAAACATATATATAGGAAGGAATTACTATAAATATAGTAATTATGTAAATATATACATTAAATTTAATCAATAATTGGGTATAAATTAAAGTTATGCAGTTAATTAGATATAAAGATATTGTATTCAAATATAAAATTAAATAATTAGATATTGGATTGGATGAATTGTTCACAATATTACTCTTTATATTATTATATATATTTATATGAAAGGAATTATATATTAATAAAATATTCTAAATATATATACATTATATATATATATATATATATAAATTATATATATATATACAGTAAAACCTCTCTATAAGAAACTATTTTTTTTCAGTACTATTTTTCTATTCTTATAGAGAGGTTTTCTTATAGAGGTTTTACTTTTCCAATGATTTTAAGAATTAATTTATAATTGAAAATGCATTATATAACCTATAAGTTATATATATATATATATATATATATATAGTATATTTATTTTATATACTGTTTTAAATATATACTGTATTGTTTGCGCTTAGACATGTTAATACATAATGAAATTTTATTAGATTTACATTAGAAATTATAAATTATGAATCATCAATGATGATTCATCATTGATGAATATAATATAATGAATATTATAATAATATATTATTTAACAATTAATTGTATAATATAATAAATTGTATCAATACATTTTTAACATTGACTTGTATTGGGAATACAATACAAGTCAATAATTTTTAAGGATATAATAACATTAATTAATTAATTTTAATAAATTCAAGGATAAAAATAACATTTATTACTTAATTTTAATAAATTTATGGATATACAATAACAATTATTAATTAATTTTAATCCATTTCGAGCTATTTATATAATATAATATTTTTAAGAAAAAAAAATATCTTATATAATAATTAATTTCTATAATTTTTATCAATATACAATACTTCTATTTACATATAATTATTTTGTATACAATAAGTTTCTTATAAAGATGTTTTTCTTATATTTTTCTTATAAAGAGGTTTTTTAATGTGGAAAAGGTTGAATTCCAACCAAATGTGTGAACAATTTTCTTATAAAGAGGTTTCTTATAGAGAGGTTTTACTGTATATATATGTAACAGACTAATGTATTTTATATTTTTTGTAGTTGTTTTTATTGTGTATTATATATTTTTAATTAGTTATTTTTTAATTTTGTATTATATAATAATTAGAAAAGTATAAATGTTGTTTTTCATATATATTGATTTTTGTTTTTTTTTATTTATGGTGATATCACCATGGGACGGCCATTTTGATGAAATTACATGTATAGAGAAAGGGAACGCATTGCATCCGTTTATTGAGTATTTATAAAAAAATCTTCATTTAATTTAAAAATTGTTTTAAAAAATGTTATATTTTATATTTTATATTTTATTTTTATGACATTTATATTTATAATCCTAAAGACAACAACATTAAAAAATATATATTTTACATAGATATACTTTTATTTTATCACCAATTTTATAAAATCCAATAAATCATAGTTATATTTTGTAATATTGTCTCTCTTGAATTGGACATATGCTATTTAAATATAGAAAAATAAGTTAGGTAGATCGCTTCATTACTTTTATTTAAACACTCATTTATATAGCAACACAATTTATTCTGAGTAAAATGCATTTGAAAAGTCAACAATAAATAAATTCAATAAAATTCAAATGAATTATAAAGTAATAGTTTTATATTTTCTTATCAATAAATAAATGTTATTTTTATAAAAATTTATATATATTATATGTTATATAATAAGTGTAGTACATATATAAATGTTATTTTTTTATTATATCAGAGTGTAATAAAATTATGTATTCAGCTAATATAAAATCAATATTATAAAGTAATAGATATGTTTATTTATCTATATATAAATGTTATATTTATATAATTATATATTATATATTATATATAACAATTTATATTAGTTAGGAATGTAGATTTCAAAATAAATAATTTATTTTATGTAAATATAAATAAATCCAGTTTTTAAATTTTTGGAAATTGTGATTATATTATATATAACACATTATATAACAATTTATATTAGTTTTGAATGTAGATTTCAAAAAAATAATTTATTTTAAAAAGACATGCTATAAAAGATGTTTTTATGCTATTTCTACACTGATTTCATATATAATTGTGTTCACAGTTACTAAATAACATATCATTAAACAATAGTACATAATAACAAAAAATGATTTTTTTCCCGGATTTTAATGAATTTATTCATGGCATTCTTAATGTTATTTAGTTTATTTTAATAGAATCTGTTGGACCAATGAACTGTCGCGTAGCAATATTATAATCTGAATTATATTATATTTAATAATATTATTTCCTTTTTAATTTTACCTTGACACGTGGAGGTTTGTATAAAATTGTATTTTACTATTATATATAGTAATTTTATATATATTCTTTAAAATGAATAAAGTAATTAAATATAACGGTCTATCTATCATGTTGAGTGGTGTCATAACTTATGACTCATAAGCCATCAGGTATTTCGACCACTCATTATTACATATATAATAACATGTCAAATTGAGTGGGTATATATAAACTATTTATAAGTTATATTAATCAAATTATTATAAATATATATTTTTACTTTTTAATTTTTAATATTGATTTTTAAACTATATTATTATGAATTTGAATAAATAGAAATACATATACATATATATTTAATAAAATCAAGGACATGACATATGCTAATACATATTTTTGTGATATTTGTTGTGATGCTAAATTATTTTATCATACTACATCATGGTCCAGGAGAATATATTGGAATTTTATATACAAATGAATGCAAAACCTTATTTTAAATTAGTGATCTCAATATGATTATATTAAAATCATAATATAATTGAATATACATTATATTATTTAGAATGATAATATAAATAATATAGAAAATAATACTTCAATTTAAACAGATTTTTTAAATAAATTTGTATTTTTAATAAAATATTTATATAGAAATACAAATTAGTATTTTTAATAAAATATTTATATAAAAATACAAATTAAAAAATATAAATGCATTTTTATTTTACAAATAAATAAATATTCACTGAAATCATTGAAATATAATGAAATATACCACTGAAAAGTATCTATTTCACAGTACAAAAAGTAACTATTGCAGAGATAGTGAGCGGACTCGTTAAGTGTCCTGTCCTTAAAATAAAATATTAAGAAATATTTTATCAATTATAAAATAAATAAAATCAATAACAAAT
Organism: Osedax fenrisi; assembly: GCA_964019155.1. Classification (NCBI taxonomy): domain Eukaryota; kingdom Metazoa; phylum Annelida; class Polychaeta; order Sabellida; family Siboglinidae; genus Osedax; species Osedax fenrisi. Next base: position 38,941,288 of record OZ025242.1, read on the forward strand.
TAAATATAGAAAATTGAATATCAGAGGTAGTTTTGGGGAGATTTTCTTCTATGAATAAACTAACAAAGATACTTCATATTACATAATAGCAGGAACCAGGTGATCCAGGGTTTCTGCTCCTCTGCAATAGATTAACTAAAGTTTGAAGACAAACTATATGTAAGTTAATAAATGTATTTAGAACAAACAAAAAACTAAATTTCGTACTTTTAAATATGGTAATATAAAGATAACATTATTTTGATATATATATACTATATGTTAGCATTTATTACAAATGTTAGTTAATTTAAAAAGCATATATATATATATTATTTAATAGGGATTTCATTAATATGTATAGCTCTAATTGTATATTAAGGTTAAAACAACAAATAATTGAATAGTTGGACACATATTAGATTGAAAAGTGTGTATACAACTAATACTTATTATATCGATGAAGTAATATATTATAAATTATTCTATAATACAACCAAGTTAATTATAAGATTAACATAGAATACCCCTGAATGGAATAGAAGTGTTGTCTAGATCTTATTCGGAGACCTTTACTGGTGATGATCCCAGCTTCTTAGATGCAAAGTCATAATATCCCAGCTACTTCATCCGTATATAAGTATTATTTCTGTATTAGTATAATTGATTATTAATCTATATAGAAACAAGCTTAAGTGTGATATTTGTAGAAACATGGCTAGATAGACCAACAACTACACACTTGAATAGACTGTATACAGACAACTGCTCTACTACTTGAATAACAACGCACCACTTGACAAAGACAACACTCTTTAGAAGGAATCGCATCACTGATAATGAGGTTCTGACTCATTACACCCCAAAGAACATAAGCAATCAAGCCACAGTATTGCCTTAGTTTACCTCTCTGCTGTTCACCACACACTAGACTTCCAGATACTAGGCACCCACCTCTCCGGTTTGTTCATAACTGATACAGCCATGCTTCTCAACTACAAGCATGAACGTTACAGGTCTAGGAATATAAGATGAATACACTATCCACACCGTATCAACTTCAGAGACCCACAAGGATATGTACTATCACCGTTACTTTTATCAATTTACATGTTACCATTATCTAACCTCATTATCACCTTCTCTACATCTAATACACTATGTATGCTGATGATATAGAGATATATGCTAACATAACCAACTCAACTGAACTACAAATATGCTTATATTCAATACACAAGTGGCTATCACACATTCACTAAACTCGACCAACAGAGATCTAATAAACATACCTTATAACTAAGACGACCCTACATTTCGCAATCAACTTTACATTGAAAATATTGCGCTTATCCACATAAATAAAGTTAAATACGTTGGTGTCATCATATATTCTTCCCTAGATTCGATTGATCAGATAAAATACTACAAAAATCAATTTCGTACCATCAACATAATATATAGAAAACAGTGTTCTATAGGTTATTACCGCCTATGGTAATATCCTGTCCGGTAAAAACAGGTTTTTTCCATGGTAAAAACCTAGTTATATATATATAATTAAATATAATATTAAACCTAATTTATAATTATATATTATTTATAAATTTTATATGTAATAGATAATATACAATTATAAAGTTAAACAATAAAATACATTAAAAAAAACTACATTAAAATCATAATTATAAGATTTTTTATATTTTTTTAAAAACAACCTTTATTAATTTTGACTTTATGTAAAGAACAATTTTTAAAATAAATAATATGATATTGAAATTTAAATAAAGAGTAAATAATTCAATAATATATATATATATATATATCAAATATTGAATAGAATAATATATTTATTTTTGTATTAGTAATATTGTTATAGTAATATTATAATAAAATATATATATATTAAACAATAGAATTAATAATATTTTCATTGAGAAATTATTTGAATGTATTCATAATTTGATTTTATACCATTTTTTATACCATTTTATGATATTTAATTAAATATATCTATAGATATTATTAATTATATATATATATATAAATATTGAATAGAATATTTATTTTTATATATATGAAATTAAATATAGTTACAAAAACATTTTTTACAATACTGTATAACTAATACTGTATTTACTAAATATAGTATTTAGTAATATTTTCATTATGAAATTTTATGAATATAGCACAGTATGATTTTATTTCATTTATAAAATGTATCCAATTACATTAACTTGTTAATTTTACAATATGAATAAGGGTGGTAGACCACAAAATCCAATATGGATTTAAAAAAATAAATGTACTATAAATGGCATAAATAAAGCAGAGTGATAAAATGTTTGGTCAAATTTTCAAATAAAACTGCTAGATTAATTAGCCATAACATTTATATATAAATGATTCAATATTACTTTAAATTTCAATATAACATTTTTTTTATAGGGTGTTCACATCAATTCCGTTTTAAAAAACGTACGTGTAACTGCAACTTCAAATGATTCATTCACGGCAAATTTGAAGTTATGAGTCACATTCCTATTTATTTGAAGTTGAACTACACGTTTTCTGAAATAGGATTAATCCTATTTTCTGTACGTAACAACACGCAGAATTAGAGAGAACAGCTAGAATGAACACACAGAATTAGAGAGAACAGCTAGAATTCCACTTGATTCCAATTGATATATATATAAAGTATATTATTACATATAACTTATCGAATAACTATTTATTAAATATATATATATATATATATATATAAAGTATATTAACAAATGTTTATTATTACATATAACTTATCGAATAACTATTTATTAAATATATATATATTATAAAAAGGTTATATAAGATGGTATACAACTATATATATATTTTAATAATATATATCAACTATACAATAGTAATATATAATATATATTTCAATAATTTATTAAATATGTATTTAAATTATATATATTTCATAAGTTTAGATATAATTATAAGGATTTATGTATTATATAATAATATAGTATTTGTTATATTAGTTAAAATATTAAATTAATAAATATAATGTATGTAGTATTTATGTATTAGTGTATTTAAAGAAATATATAATACTACTATTTATACATTGAATTTAGCTATATCCCACAATTAGATTTGTTACAATTGATTTTATTTGTACATATTTAAATATAGGTGGCGATATATGTCTACCCTTACGACAAACTATAAAACACGGAATTGATGTGAACACTTAAAAATCTGTTACTTCAAATTTGCTGTGAATGAATCATTTGAAGTTGCAGTTACACGTACGTTTTTTAAAACGGAATTGATGTGAACACCCTATTAAAGGTATTTTATTTTACGAGTATTAGGTTTTTCCCAGTTTTACTGGTTATTACCAGTTTTTAACATAAATTAACATGGTAGAGATAGGTTTTTGACGCTTTTTGCCCGGTAAAAACAGGTTTTTACCAAAAATAATGGAACCCTGATAGAAAATAAAACAATATATCGACTTATCCACAACTAAACTCATCACTGAATCACTTATAATTTCCCGCCCCAACAACTACTGCAGTTCGACTCTATCCAGTACAAAACTTTCTATACTAACTTACCTTGACCTCTTACTAACTATAGATCAATGAGAGTTACCTACTGATTACGTTACATCTGTATCACAACCTAGACTACAATTAAGTAGTCTACCATCTACCTGCAGGCTATTCACTATTAATTTATCCTTCTATTATATAATATCCTTACTACCACTGAACCTTACTATATCCATAATTTATTTAACCTCAAACCAACTGACTGCTGACTCCACTCTGACATTCTCCCTCTGCTCAAACAACAAGATTATTGTTTTGTGAGATTTGGTAAGCGCGCTTTCACGATGCAATATCTTAAACTCTGGAAAGGCCTACCAAATACTTGTTTAGAACTAGACACCCGTTGTGATTTATTAAAATCACAAATTACAAACTACTTACTATCAAATCTAACTATTTAACCCCTATTATCACACTTTTTCAACCCATTTGTTATTGTGTCATTGTTATAATATTAGTATTATTACTATTACTATTATTACTATACTATTACTATTATTATTATTTAAACACAATAGCTAATAGCATTTCTAAGAATATTAATTGAATATATTACGTAAGGGTTTATATCTATATCTACTAACAAATGCATACACTATATATTGTGATTTTACTTTATATGTTATATTGTATTATATTTATATATAACTTTATATATGTTTATGTTATAGAATGACATAATGAGTTGGTACAAAGATATCAGCTATTACTAATCATATGTTTTTAACCAAGGATAATATTGCGTAATCTATATTAATTAATGAATTAATACAAACACAAATATATATAAAATATTTATTTAATACATATATACAATAATATAAAAATATAAAATTCATTCATGTGGTAATTCATCTAACATAAAATGATGTGAATGAATTAAACATGAACATTGTACTATATATTCGTCTATAGTAATTTGTGATATGTAATATTTATTAAACAATTCACATAGATCAGTGTTAAGATGATGATATGCGTCAGTGAGTCCTTTAGAGATCGTGTGCAGACAGAGCAGAGTGCCATTAATCTCGAGTTGCTCGCACTCTCTGTGCAGAAAGTCGACCAGTTTGTAGAATTGCACAGCGAGATCTGTGTAGTGACGGTAGTGGTGTGTTATACATGTTGTGGTATACGTTATACACATGTACGCTGTTTATCATGTACTTTGTTATGTTAATAGTGTTTAAAATGTATTTAATATAGCAATCAGTTATATGTAGTAATGTCAATTTGAACATTTTTAGGATCTCGAGACTTTCGAATAGTTAATATATATTGAATGATTACTTGATTAGTTAATATATATATATATATATATATTGAACTAGTATTCACTAGTATCGATTAGTTAATTTATATTGAATTGCAACTATAGATGTAAATTATTAGCTATAATCTATAAGTAAATTAAATTATTAAAAAGAATAAAAATAAAATAAGAGGAAAAAAATAACAAAATAAAATAACAAGAAAAAAAAACAGGAAAAAATATTTAAAAAAAACAAAAAAAAATAACGGAAAAAATATTAAAAAAAATAAAAATGATGTAATTCGATAAATAATAAAAAAATATTTCGTTTTCTGAAATAACTAATTCTAATATTTGTTTTTTTTTTAAATTTGAATAATTTTTCACATTATATATAAATTTTAAAATGTATAATAGAAATGTCTGGGATATATAATGTTCTTATATATATATGTATATATTATGGATTGATATTTTGGGTTTGTTTGGTTTTTTTTACATGCATTATGATGTATACATTATACCTTAAATGGGCTTTTAAAAACTTGTACTTATCATAATATATAATAAGGAAATAACATATTGTATAAAAAAGTCTAATAATATCCATGGATAAATATCAGGGTAAACAAAAATGAATGCTTTAAAATTAATTAAATATATATATATTGGATATTTTTTTCTTGTTATTTTTTTTCCTGTTATTTTTGTTCCTATATTCATTCAAATTATATATAATTATAAATATCTATAAATAATATTTATTAAAAAAGTTCAAACTATTATTGACGTTAACATATAATTAAACACACATACAATAATATACAAATTTAATTACTATAGTATTACATATATATTTAATAAATTATATAATATACATTCATTTAATTATATGTTAACATCAATACCAGTTTGAATTTTTTTTAATAAATATTATTTATAGATATTTATAGATATCCTAATTATATATAATTTCAATAAATTAAATTAGTAATTTATTATAAATTATAAATTATAATGTTCCACATTATTATAATTTATAATAAATGTAAACATATTTAATCATTTTTTTAACAATATTGTTAAACATAAACCCCTGCATAAGGCATACACCTATTATAAATTACTTAATTAAAATGGATCATTAGTATTCTCCAACTGCAGTGTATCCATGAAAGGACATGCACATGAAAATTCTGCGCGCGCGCAAGCAGTTCGTTATACGCCATTTACATTCAGTGATGCATTTAAATGATTTTCAATATTATTTATATTCATACGCGATTAAATATAGATATAATACATAAATAGATATTATAAAGATATTATAAATAGATATGATACATTATAATTATATATATATACACGTATACGTATACGCGTATATATAATATATTATTATAAACTTATAGAATTAAAATAATTATATATATTATATATATATAATATATTATATATATATATAGACACATCATATTATATATATATATATGTAAATAAATAATTGTTTTATAATTAAATTACAATTATACTATCATAAAATACTCGTTTATAATTCGAATATGTTACGTACGCAAGAGATCGATATAGTTTTAGAATGTCCATTTAATTTTAAGTAGAGTCAATATATAATATATGTATAATACTATAATCCATCAATATGTTATCCGTTATAGTAACGGTACATTGAAGTATTTGTTGAAATTTTATTTATAATTAAATTACAATTATACTATCATAAAATACTCGATTATAATTCGAATATGTTATGTACGCAAGAGATCGATATAGTTTTAGAATGTCCATTTAATTTCAAGTAGAATCAATATATGATATATATAATACTATAAGCCATCAATATGTTATCCGGTACTAATGAATAATAATAGTAATTACATAAATGTTTTTTAAATTGGAAAATAAATTTTATAATAATAATATGTGTTATGGTTCAGTGGTTCGAAGGCGTGCTCTCTAAGAAGAAAGTCATGAGTTCAAATCTAGCTTGAGCTATTTTTATTGAAATTTATAATAATATATATTGTATTACTTCTAATATTTTATTATATAAATAGCTGTATTTTGTAAATTTTGGAAATAGCTGTAAATAGATGTATATATATATATATATATATATAAATTAAGTATATATATACTTAATAAAATATATAAGTATATATATAAATAAATTTACTATAATTAAGTTATAATTAGTTATACTATAGTTAAGTATATATATATATATATATATATATATATATATATATATATATATATATATATATATATATATATATAAGTATATCTATATATAAATTAAGTATATATAAATATTATTAAATAATATATATAAGTATATATATATATATAAATTAAGTATATATATAAAAACGATAAAGCGTCACAAACTGAAGTGGTTAGGCCATGTCTCCAGACACGACAACCTGTGCAAAACTATAATGCAAGGTTCTGTTGAAAGAACTCGAAAACAAGGACGACCCAAATCTCAATGGATTGATAACATTGCTAAATGGACTAAACGAGATGTAAACGATCTAATACAAGATGTGCACAAAAGATATGGCTGGAGAAAACGTGTTGCTGATGCCTCTTCGATTGATTTCCCCTACGATTTACGAGTCACGGGATAATAAGTAAGTATATATATACACTTATATATATATATATATATATATATATATATATATATATAATTTATATATATATAAGTATATATACTTACACTTATTTATATATATACTTATATATAATTAATGAATATATATATATATATATATAATTGTTTGTATGTATATATATATATATATAGTAATATATAGTAATTATACACACACACACACACACACATACATACATTATATATATATATATATTATTACTATACGATTACAATATATTACTATAAGCTTAGGATCTATTTTCATACGGATCTACTTTCGTGCGGATCTACTTTCACTGGTATGTATATTTAATTGCATATTTCAACTCCCGCAATATAAATATAACTCACGCAAGTATGTGTTCATGAGCTTGCAGTCGGAGAATACTAATGATCCATTAAAATTACATTCAAGTCATGTGACTTAATATATATTATAAAAAATTAAATTTATATATTATTCATTCATTTCATTTATTTATATTATCATATTGTTATATAGGTATAACCTTATATAAAAAATATAATGAATATATATCATAACACTTAAATTATATATATATATATATATATATATATATATATATCCATATTTTAATATTGTTCAACATAAACATAAATATATATTTTGTTAATATGGACTAATATATTTAAATTAATATAGGATAGAATTTAATTGTTATAATTTTAATAAGTTACATAGTGATACATTTTCATAATGATATAATTCGTTCACTAGGGAGATTATTCTCCCTAATTATATCATATACTTTATTTATATACTTTATTTTTATATATATATATAATATATATATATATATAATATATATATATATATATATATATATATATATATATATATATATATATATATATATATATATATATATTATATGCATATATGAATCGTCTGCATTAAGGTAAATATAATAACACGTAAATAAGGAGTATTACGTAATGAGTATGTAATTACAATATAATACATACATTATAAATTAATACGCTTAATTATTCGAATACCTTGAAATACCTATATTCGAAAATATATATTCGAATATTAGAATTACTTTTAGTAGAATCAATTATTCGATATTTTCGAATATTGCTATATAATATTCGAGACTTTTCTAATAGTCAAATTTTACGTGAAATACTATACGAAAATCTTTGAATATCTAACTATTCGATATTCGAACCGAAAAACTATATTCGTTTACATCACTAGTTTTATGTACTGCAATATGTATTGTACGCGAGAGAAATAGCGGATACATACCTCGAGAGTACATTAACTTCAGTCTATTGTGATATCCCTGGCAGTCGGTACGGTTCCTGATAGACAACTGAAACACAGATACGGAGGAGAGGGGGTATATAGATGATGATGACATCCACTGAGAGTGCACGTAATCTTTAAATTGAAGCAATAGGTCATCGTCTGGGCTGATAGAAGTGACTAGATTATCGAATGCAGCCCGTATGTGTTGTTGGTGGAGCAGAGGGAGGGCCATCATCTTGAGGAGGATGTCTTTAGTGAACACATCCTCTTTGTATCTGGGCATAAGCCCCATCTCATCCATGTGTCTCATAATCGTCTGTCACGTATGTATTCACATATACATAACTATATATATATATATATTGTAGTAAATTATGTTATGTTTATATATTTATATTCATTAGTCTATGTATAGTTATTATTAATAAAACATCATTTAAAACCTGGCAGTAATGAAATAGGCATCCTTTAATGACGACCAGCGGAAACACTTCCCTAACTGCCTGCCAAGCAGTCTGTTCATAATGCATTACGATAGTCTTCAGACGATTATGTGGAAGTAGTTCCATGACCCTCCTAAACACAGCTGTATAATCTGACTTCTCACTGGAACTCATGCATATGAATGCCAAACAGAATTGTTTAGTTGATTTATCTATAAAAAATATTATATACATTAATATTGTATATATATATATATATATATTCTAAGTTAGAATTTCTAACTATTTGAGATAAATCCATGTATTCCTAGAAGCCGACTGAAAGGTTTATTAATTATAGGGAAGGTAGCATCCATGTACCATACTTTACATGCAGCCATCATCTCAATCATGTTATCAGACATTAGCACAACATGTTTAGCTCGCGAAAGTACCACTGTTCCCCTGTAGAAGTTGTCTGGCATCTTATCTGTGTCTACCTCAAATGTAAGTACACCTGACTGTCTTGCTTTATTCCTGTACCTATTTAAAACCACTGTTATTACTCATATATTGCATACTCACTATATTATTCACAATGTTATATCATTTTCAATAATAATAATATGTATATATATATATGAAATTACCTGTTAAGGCATTCTATAAGATTAATTTTCTTCGGTATAACATTGATAAGAGATGAGTCATTTAATAGATGCTGTATACAAAATATAATTAATTGGATATATTTGATAATATATTAGATTAATATATATATATATATATATATATATATTACTATAATATATGATAATTCTTACTTCATCTATTATTTTTTTAGCTGAAGTGAATTTGCGTTTACATCCCTCTTCTTTAATAATTTTCTTTAAAATTATCAAATCCGCAATTCCTATAAGAATGTTATTAGTAATCAAATATAAATATATATATTTTACCAATTCAATATATTTTAGTGGTATATTAACCATGTTTTGGAGGACATACATGTTCCACTTTATTTCTTATATATTCTCCTTTCGCAAACCTATTAACATACATATACATGTGTGTGTGTGTGTGTGTGTGTGTGTTTGTGTGTGTTTGTGTGTATGTGTGTGTGTATTAATACCTGTAGCCAGCCTTGCATTCATAAGGTTTGTTCCTCTTACTACACATCCAGTTAATAGTTGTTCTTCTCAAATCTTGTTTCACCGTGTACGATCTATCTTCACTATCAGTCAATATATCCTGTAGTGTTTAAATTACTGTAGGTCTTCATACTAACAAGTAGTGTTAGAGTATAGCGGGGGTGCTATTTTACTCAAATAGACTGTTTTAGGGGTATTATTTTATTGAAAATATAACTAACTATCAAGAAAAATAAATTAAGGGGTTTTATAAAACACCTCATGGTAGAATATAGGTATTATTTTATATATCAATGTTAAATATGTAAATTGAATGCAGATAGAATGGTCTGCCATCTTAAGATACCACTAAATCCTACTAAAATACTACTAAATCGAGGCACCATGTCTTTTGAAAAAAAATCGTGTGACTACAAATTTAGTTAAACTATAAATCTATGGTTACATTTAACTTTTCCTTTGCTAATTTAATGAAAGATCGGACTAGAATATGTTCAGTTAAATCAAAATTCAAGTTAGGATTAGATATAATAATATTATTTTTTTTTGAAAATTGTTCAAAGTTATTAATTTTTAGTTCTAATTCAATAATTGTTTTATCTTTATTATTTACAATTGCAATTAGTTCATTAATATAAATAGATGATATATATGAAAAAAATATATAATAGAAATAAATCTATTTTAGAAATTGTATAGAATGTAATCAAATTCAAATATAAAATTTAATAAATGAATACAATGTATTGATTTAAATAAGTATCAAAGTAAAATAAAATAAATAGAAAATTAATGAAGTCTTTAATATCAATAGTAAATCAATTTATATATAATATAAATAGATATATTTATTTGGTGAAATAATAAATTAAAGTATATAAATTTAAGAAAATAATGTGATTATATATATATATCTATCTATTTGTAATACCAAAATAAATAAATTCTATAGAATTTTTATTATTTATACATAATATATATAATATATACAAAATTAAATTATTTTATTAAATTCAATAGATTATAAATTATAAATAAGTATCATACCTATTAAAAAAAACAAACAGAAAATCATTGATGCATGGAATATAATATAGAAAAATGTAAATAACAATTTATAAATATAGATAAAAGTAATCAAATTAAGTGTAAATAAATATATAATGTAAATTTAATAAAATAATATATTAATTATAAATATATATTACTTATCTGAATAATGATTATTATTTTATTTTATAAGAGAAAAAAAAATACGGCTTAAGCGCTGTTCACATGAGCAATCTATTCTAGAAATTTCGCAATGGAATTCCTAAGAATTGCCAAAATGTAACAGTCTGTGTTTTTTCTGCGATTATTGATAAATGTTCTAATCCGAATTTATTCTAGTTTTGTGACAATTTATACAATTGATAAATAAACGCACGCACAAGTATACTGAAGAGTATTAATGTATACGCATTTACCTTTCTATAGGTCAATATAATTATGAATGAATATATATATATATATTACCACTTAATGATTATATAATAAACTTAAGTTCATAAGTTCATCAAATGTATATATTTTTAAGAATTCTACTGCAAAAATAGATTGCTCATGTGAACACACTAAAATTGATACAGCTAGGGGATTTTCTGGGATTTTTCCATTGCAAAATTGCTGGAATAGATTGCTCATGTGAACAGCACTTTAATATTTTATAATACAATATATGTAAACAGGATATATATATATATAGTATATGTAAATAATTAAAATACAATATAGTTGCAATTCATTTTAATATAATAAAACAATCTTATAAGATTATATACTATAATGATATATTTATAATGTAACTTATAATGAATATATTACTATAATAGATTATAGTTTACAATATAAACAATGAAATCTTCATATGGTCAAGCATTAGCACTGCTGTTAATCTACAGGCCCCTGGTTCTATTGTCGTTGAGGTCATTGTTTATACATCTAACACACCTGTGAGTGTGAAACAACCCTTATGTTATACAAACCCTAACACCCTTAATGTGTGTGATACTATACTCCTATATAATATACTAAGGGGTGCGCTATAGTTTGCCCTCGTGAAAGACTCCTAAAGGTGTTTCGCAATACCTTTATTTCTTAATGGGTAAACTAGAATATATCGCATCTAGTTTATTATAATATGTATATAACACTAACCCCTCCTTTACAGTTGCCACCAGGAATAAGTCTAACTGTAGGATCCTCTGTAGGATCCTGTGGCTCAACTTTAATAGGTAAGGATGCGATATCCATGCTGCAAGTGTTCGGTGACAATCTGTCATGCACCTGTGTATGTGACCTATGTGGTGGCATCAACTATGTAAACATGGTTATAGCTATGACAGCGATCTATTGCTATATCATCATCACACACCATACAAGTATAGTATATCTATGTGCTTGTTCTTACATAGGTTATTTCTTGGTTATATATCTATTTTTAAATTATTAATTGCAATTAAAATAACAAGCAGGTGCTAAAACAAAAGAATAGTGCTTGCCTGACAAATGACTGCATAGTACTAGGGAGTACTTGATGTAACTTTAATACACAATGGATATTATATATGTGTACATCATATGTATATGAATAGTAACAGCTTATCTATAATACGCATAGAGCAAGAGAGAAATAGAGTGGTAATACTCAATGCCTGGCAGTGTAAGCCAATGCTGAAAGTGAAAATAAAAAATCAGCCATCTTGCGGTGACCAAATATTAATATATAATATTCTTTTGACCATAACTTTTTTATTATTAATTATATCAAAAAAGTTAAATAAGAAAAACTTATATTACTTTTTTATCCTCTTTCCAATGGTATTAATAATTGTATTCTAGCTATAAAATAAAAAAATCAAATAGGTAAAATCCGCCATTTTGTGGTGACCAATTTAGATTGACTCTTTCCGCATGTCATATACCTTGTTTACCACTCTATTTCTCTCTATCTCTATGATAATACTGGTCAACAGTAAAATCACAATAACTGTCTATGCAAGCCAGGAAATATTGTAACATTAATAATAATATATGTATATTGATTATATATATTAAGGACAGGGCGTCTACTAATTCATATTTTGTAAACATTTTATTTTATTACATTATGGGTCAGGAGTTATAATTTGAATTTGATACAAAGATTTTTTTTAAATTAATGATTTAAATATGATTATAATAAAATCCTTATATAACGTAATACACATTATATTATTTGGAATGTCGACATAGAGAATATAAAAAAATTATTCAATTCAAACGAATTTATAAATAAAGTCGTAAATTTATTAAAATATTTATATAAAAATACAATTTAAAATTTAAATATTCTTAAATATGAATGCATTTTTATTTGAAAAATAAATAAATATCCTCGATATCTTTGATTAAAGGGATAGGTGTCCTTCGAATCTAATAATGTGATATAATATGCATACCTTGTAAATTGATAGTGATTTATTGTATTGAGTAGTAAGTTATAAATAGCTCTAACTATAATTTCAATATAGGCTACACTATAATTTTTGTATATATGATGAGTAGCAATTATATTGATCTATAAAACATAAGTTTTTTTGTGTATATATTTCATTCAAATATTATGTTATTTATAAGGTTTAATTTAAAAATTATAGATTTTTTAATAATATAATTATAGTATTACAGGGTTACATTATTTTTGGCAAAAACCTATCTTTACCATGTTAATTTACAGTAAAAACTGGTAATAACCGGCAAAATCTAGTACTCTTAAAATATAATATTGATTCATAACAAAATATAGAAAAATTAAAGATAATATTTATTAATAATTTGAATAACAATATTAATAAATTATAATATATATGGATCATAACATGGATCTCTTAAGGTTCAATATAAAAACAAGTTGTTGGGCTTAGAAGATTACGTAAGTTTGACATTACTAATCCAAATATACTAATTATTATTTCAATAGATGTGGATGAAGATAAAGCTGTCTTCAATGATGTTATATTCTTAAATTCTTCATCGATTTGTTGAGCATTTCAATCAATTAATTGGATTTGAATTCATTGATTTATTAGTAAAAATGAAGTGTTAAAGTTTCAGCTTTAGTCTGAAAATGTATCACAAATTCAATAAATGTTGTGTTCTTTTTCAAAAACCAATGTTCAGCCTCTTCTGTCTAAATACATATATTTATATTAATTGCATTAATTAACATTAAAATTCATTAAGCGGCACTTCAATTTTGTTGAAAAAAATTAGTTTTTTAGCAAAGTATTATTTAATATATATTATATATCCTACGAAACTTGTAGAGCATATAAACACTTGTAAATGATACAATTTGTTAGTTTAATACATGACCTATTAATTAATATATATTAATCTAAAATTGTGTAATCTCCATTTTATATAATTTAATCTAATTATTTTAAATTGGTATTTAATAATTACATTTAATCATTTAATCATTAAATGAAAATATTATTTTTAAATATTTAAAAATAAATATTATATAACATTATTTTTTACTAGTTTGGTACAATTATTTTATAATTTTATATTATAGGTGTACTTATTTGTATAATTGTATATAACTTATATATAAGTAATTTAATATATGAAAAATTCCAATTAAATTTATATTATAATTAGATATTTACAACTACTATTTATATATCTTGCATATCAAATTAACAATTATCAAGAATATCATTGAATTAAATATATTGATTCAAATATAATTCAGTGATATTATTTATAATTTGTCAATTATCATTGAATTATATTTGAATCAATATATTAAATTCAATGAATTCTCATTGTATGCAGATTATTCAAATTGTGAAAAAATACATTGCAGATTTATACAAATATCAGTCTACCTAATTCTATTTCTATGTATAAAATGAATACATTGCATTGATTGTAAAATAATCATTATGAACAACGCAATTGAGATTACATCATTTATTGTGTCAACAAAATGACATAAATATATCTTATTATGTGTAATTATTGGTAATATAATATAATGATTATAAGAATAACTTTATGGGTATATTATTATGGTATTATATTATAATACTAGAAATACCGTCAAAGATTTAAATAATCAAAATATATATACCCTAAAGTGCTGTTCGCATGAGCAATCTATTCCAGAAATTTCGCAATGGAATTCTTAAGAATTGCCAAAATGTAAGAGTCTGTGTTTTTTCTGCGATTATTGATAAATGTTCTAATCCGAAATTATTCTAGTTTTGTGACAATTTATGCAATTGGTAAATAAACGTACGCACAAGTATACTGAATAGTATTAATGCATACGCATTTACTTTTCTAGGGGTTAATCTATTTATAATCGTTTACGATTATAATTGATTAAAATTATGTTTTTTAATCGTTAACGATCGTTTAATTAATAATTAATTAATAATTATAATTATAATATATAATTCCTTATATATTATTAAATTATAAATATATATATATATTACCACTTTATGATTATATAATGAACTTAAGTTCATAAGTTCATAAAATGTATGTATTGCTTGCTTATGTGAACACCCTACAATTGATACCACTAGGGGATTTTGAAACTGGAATTCTTAAGAATTCCATTGCGAAATTGCTCGAATAGATTTCTCATGTGAACAGCGCTTTAGATGTATATTTTTCTAAAGGAATTATTCCATATATACATGTTTCTCATTCAGATATTACTTTCGTGTGCACTAGAACGTATACTTAATTCACGCCATGCACGTCACGCGTGAACTTTGCTATTTATAGTTATTTAATGTGTGCCTACAGTCCGTACCATCCTATTATAAATATTGATTTTAATTATCAGATAATTATTATAAAAAAATTATAATAACTCTAATGTATACATTTAAAGTTAAATGATTGTATATTATTAATTTAAAAATTATTATAATTAAAAAGTTGTTTAAAAACTTTTTAATTTAAAAACATACCGTAATTTGTGTTATCAATCTTTATGGTCATTAATTTAATATTATTTTTTATCTAAATTAAAATATAATATAACATCATGTATTCGTGTTAAATATGGGTTAATATGTAAATATTTTAAAAAGTAAACAAATTAATTGATATTTAAATTGAAAATTTATTGATAAAAAAAAATCCTTAAAAATAATAATATCCAATAAAAATTGTAAATAGGATAAACCCTTATTTTAAGACAAGGATTTTCTGAAGGAAAATCTTTGTGGAGGATAAACCTTATTGTCCTCTACTTATTGTCTGTGATGTAAATACATATGATAATAATTTAATATTATCTTAATCAAGTATTAATCCTATTAATGGGTATTAATATAAAGGAATATAAAATAATTATAGCTATAATCTATGGGCTATAATATACGCTATATTGTTTATAACCTATATCAAAGATTTTCCGAAGGATTTTTGCTTCGCAAAATCTTTGATATAGTTATTAGATAATATTTATTCGTTTCATATAATATTATTATAATAATTAATAATTATAATTAAATTATATTTAATATACATTTACTAGATTTAATTATATTTACTAGATACAAAGGTGACCCTAAGGGTCCATAATATATATATATATCATATTTTTAATATTATATATATTAATATAATATTAATATATATAATATTATAATATTAAATATATGATATATATTTTAATATATATTTAATATAATATTATTATAATAATTATATATATATATATTATGGACCCTTAGGGTAAATATAATTATATTATAAAATCTGTTCAACTTGGGCATGACTATATATATATATATTTTTTAATTTTATTTATGGCTCACTCGGGATGTAATGCAACTATTATAGTTACTATACAAATTTGTTAATATTAAAACTAAAACCAACCAAACCAGAGGAAATAATTATTTTAACGTACACTGTAACGACAGTGTAACGTACACCCAAAATAATAATGAACACGCACAACTTGAACTTTGAAATATATCGGCGGCTAAAATGGTATTCACGAAAAATACATATATGTGCGATTAGACCGCTCAATGTAAACTTATATAATATTATATATATATTAAATAATATTTCATTTAAATATATATAGATTATTACGGATTATTATTTTGGTTTTTTTATTTATTCATTTAGTTTGATTTTCTTTTTCTGTTTTTTTTAGCTGCATTATAAGTTCACATCAATTCCGTTTTAAAAAACGTACGTGTAACTTCAACTTCAAATGATTCATTCACAGCAAATTTGAAGTTATGAGTCACATTCCTATTTTGAAGTTGAACTACACGTTTTCTGAAATAGGATTAATCCTATTTTCTGTACGTAACAACATACAGAATTAGAGAGAACAGCTAGAATTCCACTTGATTCCAATTGATATATATATAAAGTATATTATTACATATAACTTATCGAATAACTATTTATTAAATATATATATATTGATATATATATATAAAGTATATTAACAAATGTTTATTATTACATATAACTTATCGAATTAACTATTTATTAAATATATATATATATATATATATATATATTAAATATACTATTTATTAAATATATATATATATATATAAATATATATATTTTGTTATTTTTATTTGGTGGAGTCCTTTCATCCAATCCAGGAACTTAGATGAAGTTTTCACTTATAACCATATATGGCTCTAATGTCATATATATATATATATATATATATATATATATATATATATATATATATATATATTGATATATAAAGTATATTAACAAATGTTTATTATTACATATAACTATCGAATAACTATTTATTATATATATATATATTATAAAAAGGTTATATAAGATGGTATACAACTATATATATATATTTTAATAATATATATCAACTATACAATAGTAATATATAATATATATTTCAATAATTTATTAAATATTTATTTAAATTATATATATTTCATAAGTTTAGATATAATTATAAGGATTTATGTATTATATAATAATATAGTATTTGTTATATTAGTTAAAAATATTAAATTAATAAATATAATGTATGTAGTATTTGTGTATTTAAAGAAATATATAATATTACTATTTATACATTGAATTTAGCTATATCCCACAATGAGATTTGTTACAATTGATTTTATTTGTACATATTTTACAAGTTTACATTGGAATATATATGACAGCGCTTGGATATTAACTGTTACAATATATTATATTATAATTATTATAATACTATTAATTTAAAAATAGTAAATTTAGTTTCAATATTATTGACAGTTCAAAATTAAATATAGGTGGCGATATATGTCTACCCTTACGACAGACTAAAAAACACGGAATTGATGTGAAACCCCTATTACATCCTAAAATGAGACTATAAAATAGTGTTCTTTGTACATGCTGTGTATCTAATTTAATATTATATGCCTATAGTAGTTCACGGGGCGGGTCGGTATCGGGTTTTATGAAATTTAATGGTTTCGGGTTTTAAATCTGTTTTTCGGGTCGGTTTCAGAATTTTATTGAATATACTGAAACCAGTTTCGGGTTTTGAATATATATTATATAATATACATCATATATGATATATAATTTATATTTAATATAATATTATCCCAATCCCTGTCACATCGTATCTCGCAATGAAAACATGTTATAAATTCTCATTCCCCATTAATAACGTAAACAAATACAGATTGGATTATTTTATTGAATATTTATTTATATTTATATAATTAGATTCTATATAACTATAATTTATAACTAACGTATACGTCGATATAAACCAGTTTTATTTGATAAATGTTAGAATATATCGTATAGTATATATTATATACATGTATAATATATAATTGATATCATCATATTATATTGTATGTTGTTTATAATAAGTAAATAATAAGTAAATCATTCATTAATAACTACAATTATTTTTAATTCAAATAAAAATTAATTTAATATGTATCATATACTATTCAAATATGTGATAAATATGTAAAATATTATTATATATATTAGTGATTTAACCATAGAGCTAGAGAAAAACTTTCTCTCTAGCTCTATGGATTTAACCCTGACTCGGTTTGGGGTTCCAATTCCGGGTTCTAACAACATTTCCTATGTACATTGTAATATCTCACTGTACCAATTAAATAGGGAATAAGTATTTAATTATTTCATATATATTAAAAAATATACATTTTGATTATAACTTTTGTTTTAATATAAATTAACAAAAACTACAATATAAGTCTATTATAGAAAATTTTCGATTATACTAATAAAAAATGTTTAAAATATTTTAAAAAAATGTTTAAAAATATTTCAAATTTTTTTTTAAATATTTTAAAAAAATTAAAAAATATTTCAAATTATTTCCAAAAAATGTAAAAAAAATATTTCAAAAAAGCGTCGATGAAGATTATACATGACAAAAAATCATTGTAATGGCAAAAAGTCAATTTTTCGGGTTTAATACAATATTTATTATAAACTTTCAACATCTCGAGAGTCGAGATAATGAATTTTAGGATTTGATTGTCTCGAGATAATGAAAAATGGGCATATATGTATATGGGCATTGTATATATATATATATTTATTATATTTTAGTTTCATTATTGGTTTAGAAACATTGTCATCTGGTTTCATTATTGGTTTCGAAACTTCTGAATTAAACATTTTTTGGTATCGAAACAGTTGGCTCTGGTTTCGAAACAGTTTCGAAACATCACAATTGTGACCCGTGAACATCCCTAGCCTATGGGCAATAAAATATATTTTATTAGGAACTAGTAAACATATTTCAATTACTATATACTAGTGATGTAAATTATGGCAAGCTTTTGATGCCGAGTCGAGACTTTCATTTTCGGAAAAAAAAGAGCCCGAGCCCGAGCCGAGTTGAGACTTTTACAAAAATTACCGAGTCGAAATGATGCTTTTTTGAAATTATATTTTAATACTAATTTTTATATATTTAACTATTAAATCAATTTAA
Source organism: Osedax fenrisi (assembly GCA_964019155.1). Classification (NCBI taxonomy): domain Eukaryota; kingdom Metazoa; phylum Annelida; class Polychaeta; order Sabellida; family Siboglinidae; genus Osedax; species Osedax fenrisi. Next base: position 38,961,710 of record OZ025242.1, read on the forward strand.
AAAAAATAATCTGCGCCAACTTCGTGATTCAGTGAATAATAATGTAAATTTCATCTAGTGGTATAAATAATACCGAGCTTTTTGATGCCGAGCCGAGACTTTCATTTTCGGAAAAAAAACGAGCCCGAGCCGAGCTGAGACTCAAGCCAAGCGAGCCCGAGCCGATACTCTAACAAAACGAGCCCGAGCCGAGTTGAGACTTGGTAACTGAGACTTAGACTGCATCATGCTTTAGATGTGAGCATCATTTACTAGTATATAACATCGATATAAAGAAAATATTTTCTTTATATCGATGGTATATAGTATATACCATATATACTATATAGTATATAGACTATATAATATAGTATATATGGTATATATGGTATATACTATATACCCAGTAAACCAAAATCAGATAATGTTGGATAATTTCAGATAAATCACAGAAAATTTGTCCAACTCAATAAATACTGATAATAGTGAGATATTTTGAGAAAAATTATCTAGAAAGTTAGATAATTTGAGAAAATGTTTGTATCTAACTCTATATATATATTTAATATATCACATATTATTTTTAATAATTATAATTATAATTTACAAGATACACAAAAAGTAAAAATAATTTTGTATAATTATATAAATAAATATTAAATTAACCAAACACAACCAAACTATAAACAAACACACATTTATATATATATATATATAATTAATTATATATTAATTATCATTTGTTTTACAATATGTAGAACAATTAGTAAAAGATCAAGAGTTCCGTCACAGCGTATGCTAGAATTTCTTTAAGATAAAGGTAAACTATATTTAAAATCTATATTAACTACCTTTAACTTATGTCTTATATGTATACATAGAATCTACAGAATCAGTAATTCTTCAGGCACATAAAAAAATAAATCATTAAAAGATGTTCCAGATTTGAGTACGGACTAAGATATTGGTTAGTCATTTATTTTAATATATTTAATTTATAATAAAATCCATACTTTTATAAAGCGATGAAGTATAGTTTATAAATAGCCAGCAAAAAAAAGCAAAAAGAATGTATATTGACTAAATCTACAACAGCTACAACAACCAGAACATAAATTACTATAACAACCTCAATTACATCATTAATTAAATATTATTATAAAAAGCCCTCTTTAGGGCTACCCAAATTTAAATGAGTTTTATAAATTTTTAGATAATTTATCTCAACTTATCTAGCTTATAGATAATTTATCTCAATTTATACAGATAATATCTGACAATTGTTAGATAAATTATCTAGTTTATAGATAATTGATCTCAAATTCTACAGATAATATCTGACAATATTTAGATAAATTATTCCATATGGAAGAAAATTTATCTCAAAATAGACAGCTAATATCTGGCGAAGTGTCTTAATTTTATTCAGCAATTTACTGGATAAAAAGTAGATATTAGCTGGCAATCATCTTATTTTGGTTTACTGGGTAAGCTTGAATATTAAATATATACATATTTAATATGATATTATAAAGTTAGAATAACGTGTAAGTAAACAATCTATATACTTATGTAAGTATACAAATTTGTAATATTCGTATATAAGCATTATCCATACATTCAAATAACTCAATAGTATTTAATATTATTATGATATTTGGTTATTATTTTTTAAGTTTGTTTATATTGAGCAGTCTAATCGGATATAATTCAAAAAATACAAAGTCATTTAGATTATTCTTTATTTTACAAATTAAAATATCATTAAATCATTAAATAACCAGTTAAAGATTTAATATATATTATTAAACATTTTCCATATACTAATTATAACATACATATAATTATAGTATAAATTATATTGTTAGATTCATTAAATTAATATATTTTTTATACATAATAAATAATATATATATATTTTATCTCTATCATAGAGTCTATAGTTACCATAATAATGATATATAATAATGTTAATTATATTTCAAATATAGTACATATAAATTAATTATTAGTATTTGAGAAAATAATAGCCTACGAATAATATAAATACTTTTTTTAAATGTTCTAAAACAATAGATTATTGGGAAATTATTTTTACATTTATTAAAATGTATTAGAAGAGTACATTACTTATATATATATTGTATTTAAGTTACAATAAAATGAGTTATTCAAATGAATACATTGTATATGTGTGTAGATCTAATAATGGCAAATTGGTTCAATGCATAATAACCTATAGCATAAAACTTATTTGTTTATACTTTTGAGAATATATAATTGTATCTTTTTTTACTTAAAATATATTAAATAATTAAAATAATTAGATTAAAATAAAAATAATATACATATATATACTTGGTTTTTTACTTGGTGGCCCTACAAATAAACGATTGGATTAACATAAATAATTAATCATAAGTATACTTAATATCACATTAAGTTAATATGTGATCACCAAATAAATGATATATATTGCAAATTAACTCGAATTGTATCGATCATTTGAACTGTTACAAATTAGTTTCGAGTTGAACATATATATTTCTAACTATTTGAAATTAGTGTACGACTTTATTGGACATTTTTTTGTGGAACTTCTCACTCGTATTATATATGCTATTTATATCTCAACTATATATATCTAGTAGATGTTATATTATATATCTCTGTATTAATATTGTTATATTATTATACGTTTTAATATATATTGTACGCTATGTGTCTGGTAAATATGTCATACATTCCTGCGTAACCAACTCGCATGCAGATGGCTGGTTATATATAGCGAACCGCTGATGTGTATAGCCAGTTCCTTAATTCCCACACTAAATGTACATTAGCCTTGATGCTATTATCTCTGTATATATGCCTACACATAACTAGTATGCTATAAACACAGCCTTATACATAGTGTATTACATTTTTACTAAATTAATAATGCACCTATTTCTAAACAATATTAATATTTCTATTGAAAATTACATGATTAAATAGCCATTTTTACTAATACATTGAGTGAAGTTATATTACATATGCTATCCTGAATCTTGAGATTTGATATAATTATAGGTATTTATGTAGTACACAATATAATAATAGAGCAATATTAGGAAATATTAATACATAAAGCATAATTAAATTGTTATAAATATGATATATTAATTATTTAACAATTTTTTTTATAAAATTACTGTCTAAATATATAAAATAATTGAAAATTTAACCAATCTAAAATATCTGTATAGTATATCTATAGAATTAATTTAATTTTAATAAACATGTTAAAAATGGGTGGTCCTAAAAAGGACCGATTGGACAAATAAAAGAATCTGTAAAAGAAAAGAGGACAGATTAAGCAGATTTACCAGTTTTCTTTGGTAAAAGAACGGCTTGAATATTAGGTAATACACCACCTTGAGCGATAGTAACACCGGCAAGTAATTTATTTAATTCTTCATCATTACGGATGGCTAACTGAAGATGACGTGGGATAATTCTAGATTTCTTGTTATCACGGGCAGCATTTCCAGCTAACTCGAGAATTTCAGCCGCTAAATATTCCATAACAGCAGCTAAATATACTGGTGCACCAGCACCAACTCTTTTAGCGTAGTTACCTCTTCGTAAATGGCGATGAATACGACCTACAGGGAATTGTAACCCAGCTCTTGAAGATCTAGTCTTAGACTTGAGTCCCTTTGCTTTACCTCCTTTTCCTCGTCCAGACATGATGATAATTTGATATAAAGTGAGCGTTCAAATTATAAGAATGAATTCAATTGCCAATTTGGCAACCTTTATAGGCTCTAGCGTGGAATAGACTACGTCAACGCGATGTGATTGGCGTTATTATTAGCCAATACAAAGAGAATAAATCAACCAATCATTATTGAGCTGTTAACATTGTTATCTGTGTTTCATTTTATTTTAAATTATATATTTGTATAATAATTCAACCAATCAGCGATTTATTTACTTTCAATTCCACGGAATACACTATATAAGCTGCTGATTTTGTTTAAAATTCATTCATTATCATTATTCCATAATGGCACGTACTAAGCAAACCGCTCGTAAGTCTACCGGAGGTAAAGCTCCTCGTAAACAATTGGCTACCAAGGCTGCTCGTAAGAGTGCTCCTGCTACTGGTGGAGTTAAGAAACCGCATAGATACCGACCAGGTACCGTTGCTCTTCGTGAGATCCGTCGTTACCAAAAATCTACTGAATTACTTATCCGTAAGTTACCTTTCCAACGTTTAGTACGTGAAATCGCTCAAGATTTTAAAACTGACTTACGTTTCCAAAGTTCCGCTATTATGGCTCTTCAAGAGGCTAGTGAAGCTTACTTAGTAGGTCTCTTCGAAGATACTAACTTGTGCGCCATTCATGCCAAGCGTGTTACTATCATGCCCAAAGATATTCAACTCGCTCGTCGTATTCGTGGTGAACGTGCTTGATTGTATTCGGATCTTCTATACCATTCGGCCCTTTTTAGGGCCACCAAAATTAAACCTGTTTATTCCTACATACCTACTAATTTAAATATAATTCTGTGTATCTTATAAATGTATTCTAAAAGTAAAAATAACTTGATGCTTAATTTGATTCCGTTTTCTATTTAATACTAATCGGCCACCGAAATGAAACATGTTTTTAATATAATATATTTAGATTTATTATAAAATATTCTTATTATTATTTAAGTATAAATATATTTATATAAACTTATAAATAGTTACATTTATATATTATGGTGTTTTTATAAATTAGTATATAATTAGTATTATTATAATAATTATACTAAGTATAACCAATAATCATTATTATAATTCATATCAATATGTAATATATATAAACTTGAATAGGCGTTTTAATTATACTTATAATCTATTAAATCTATTATAAAAGGCTAATTTGATATTATATTATATAATTTATATAGTTGTATATATAATTAATGAAAACCCACAATATATTTACATGTATAATTCCATATACTAATGAGTTATTTTAAATAGTTCATTATGTAAATATGATAAATCCATTTTCTTTATATCGGTGGTAAAATGTTTGCCTTATTTTAAAACAAACATTCGTTTTCAACTGCAGTATAATACTGAGTATTAACCTTTCCTTTAATGATTTTTAACGAACATACCGATATCATTTCTCTGTTTATACAAGTGTATAGTAACTGATACAAAATATTATATATTTACATATAACATGATAATTAGTACTATCATATTGTGCTATAATTCATACACACAATATTAACCAAATAGTGTGATTCCCATTCTACTTTTAACATCTTATATTGATGTTTATGTTAATACTAACTAAGAATAAATATTCATATAATTATTTCTCTACTCACATGTATATATCAAAAAATGACATACTTGTCGACAATTACTATATTTATATATATTATAAAATTATGTTATATATAATATATTTATATTTTAAATACACATATATTTGTATAAGCATATATTACAGTGGTCCCTTTAGAACACATAGAGTCTATGACATAGACACACAGTAATTTGTATATTTAATAATTAACGAGGCCATCCTTAAAGCATTATACCCACTACTAATATTATTATATAAGCATATATTTATAATTAGCTGTATCTCGACTAATAGCAATACTATTTCACAGTTCAACTATAGGCTCTAATGATATCGAAATAATATTGGAATATATAGTAAAGGCTATAGTTTATTATAGATTTTGAATATCTATACATGAATCATGTATAAAACGTGAGTGTTTATATAATATAAATTATATTGCATATTGAATAAGTTTATATACAAAGTATAATCAATTAAATTTATGATTTTGTAATATAATAAGATAATAATGAATATCACCTAGCAGTGCTAGGCTAGCCTCCTATAGTTGAACTATGTGAATGATTACCTTTAGTTGACTGTAACCTTATAATTATTTGTAATATAATAATATAATTATTAAATAAATACTTAAATATAACATGAAGTAATAGATACGACAGGTTTAGTTACCATTATAATACTGATAACAATTAATATACCAATATATTATGATACATTTGCTAGTGTGGAGAATAATGAATATGACCCCGTTTGTTTTGATTACCATTGCAGATGTTAACTATAAAATAGCTTATATGTATTGTTTTATACTATAAAATTGTAATAACTAATTTATGTATATATATTACATGTGAATTTTCCAATTAAATCAGTTTTACATATACTATGACATATATCGAATATCGTAATGAGTATTTTGAATTTGACCTCATAAAAATTTCCAGTAATTGTATACTACATATTATATTTAATATAATTTTTAAGATATACTTAATTAAAAATAAGTGAAATATATATTTTAACATTATCAATATATACAGGAAATATTTTTATTCTGTATATTATAATTATAAAACTAATGTGATAATATAATTATTATCATAATAGGTATAGATTTGTAGCTATAATCTTTATATTATAATGTAACTGTATATTTACAAGTTATTATTTTAAATAAAATATACAATGTAAATATACAAATATTATATCATATCAGATTAAATATGTGGCAAGTATGAAATATATTAATAAATTATAAGCATGTTAAAAATGGGTGGCCCTGAAAAGGGCCGGTTTGTATTCATGTATAGTCGAGATAGAATTAAGCTTTAGAATTAACAGTTTTTTTGACAGATTTCTTAGTTACAGCTTTTTTTGTTACTTTGGATACTGTCTTTTTCGCTTTCTTTGGTGAAGCTTTTGATACTACAGATTTAGTCTTCTTAACAGTTGGTTTTGTAGTTGTCTTCTTGACTATCTTTTTTACGGAAGTTTTTTTGGATACAACTTTCTTAGTAGAATCTGCTTTCTTGACTTCTTTCTTTACTGGTTTTGGAACTACTGCAACTCTGAAACTACCGGTGGCACCAGTACCTTTCATTTGTTTCAATAAACCATTGGTCACACCATTACGAAGACAAGTTTTCAAATGAACGTTAATTTTCTTGTCATCATTTCCTAACTTATAATTAGCAGCAATATATTTAAGTATAGCGGCACGAGATGATCCACTACGTTCCTTCAATGAGACAATAGCTGCAACAACCATTTCATTGTACTTTGGGTGAACAGATACAACTTTAGCTTTGACGGTTTTCTTAACTGGGGAAGTCATGATAATAATAGAATAACAATATATTCGAATGATACCATACTGTATATAAACAATGATATATATATATATAAATAAACGGATGTGAAAGTAAGCTATTAAATAATTGCTTAGAATATTTTAGAATTTACCTATTTTGTGCTTATTTCTAAAGTTTAAAGTAAATTATCTCACCATATCTCAAATAGTTTTTATAATTTTTTTATAAACCATTATACATCTCATTTTCACTTAGTAATATATCTAAAAATTATATTATTAAAACATAAATTATAATTATAAAAATACGATAAAGTAGAATTTTCATAATTTTTATACTTGCTTTTTCAATTAAAAGCCAATAATTGATGTAATGATTAATTAATTTTTAATATTTAATGAATTATTCAGAAAATATAAACAGCATTTTAGAATAACCACAAGAAATATTTAGGATTGGTTTAATTTATCATAGACAATTTTTACATATAATATTAATATAAAACACAACTATTTTATAATTTTTCAATGTAAAATAATATTTAATTTCTGATATATATTGATATTATAAACATATATTTATATGTTAACTAATATTATCAAGTCCTTGCTACTATATAAACTAAATAATTATTAAAACAAATGTATTAATTATACAAATATAAATATAATTTTTAGTAAATATACAATAACAAGGATACAATAATTGTAACAATGTAATTTGTATTTACATATACAAATTTTAAATTTTGTTTCTAAATTCTAAAACCAAGTCATTGGTATTAATAACACCAAATTTGACCACATTCACATTTTAACATAAATGTTAACCCTAGATTTATAGTTTACCAATAAACCCAGGAAAATACAAATTTATGATTTAAATCACGGGGGTTTTATAAGCATTATTATAAATCTTTTAATAACAAATTTAATTTATTTATTATGATATTACTTGTTTGTATTATATAAATATATTTTTGATATATGGAAACCTATGAAACTGAATACACTTAACTCTTTAATTCTATCATGAAGCCTTAAACTAATCGATGAATTAGCATAAATTAGTGGTATACCCATATTCCTCTAATATATATGAAGGCACTGTAGAAATAATTATTAATAAGTTAATAAAAACAACAAAAATGGAACATGGTTCTAATTAACAAAGAATTAATGTTGGTCATATTATTATAATAACTTACTGATATAATATCAATGATATTATATTAATATGATTATAAATAAAACTAAAATACCCCTTCTTAATGTTATAGTTTATCATTAATTTAGGTCCTTAATTATTAAATTAATATATGAACAAAATTAAACATATGTTCAATTATATTCGGTGATGTAAATATATCTACAAAACAATAAAATATCATTTCTATTGGGAATATATCATTTTATCTTTCGATTGTATAAAATGTCCTTATATTCCGTATACAGTGTGAATATAGTTTATACACTAATTACTAGAAAATAAATATATAATTTAATTCTATAGATATGTACCAATATATATATATATATATATATACCTATAGCAAAGATTTTGCGAAGCAATTTCCTTCGGAAAATCTTTGCCTATAGGTGACAATATATACCACCATAAATTTTGTAGATATTGGACCTATATAATATAATATATATATATATATAAAATTTATGATATTTTTATTATTATTATTTAATATTTATATAGGCATATTTAACTTTATTAATAATATTTCATAAATAGTTAATATAGTAATTTAATTATAAAATTAACTATTAAAATAAGTGAATGAAACATAATTCTAAATAAAAGTCTTATGAATAATTATGTAATATGTTATAATAAATATCAAAATTCTTGTGTATATCATAAATACAAAATATATTATCAATTACAGCTAACTAAAGGTAAGCATTCGTAATATCCCAACTATAAGAGGTGCTAGTCGATATAAAAGTATTATATTACTAAAATCCTAATATTTACTTGATTATACCAAAGGGATTGTATGCGAAGTAGCAACACAAAAATAGAAAACTACAAAATATGTGGCGCGCATGCCTCAGAAATTACATTTCAGCGAATGTTATAACTAAAGTAGGAAATATGAATGCCCGTGTTATTGTGAATTAGTAATATTATATAATATACTAAATATTAGCATTATATGATATATGACCTAGTTTTACATTGTGCACACTGCACAGAGCTATTATTACATATATATATATACATGTGTAATTCGCGGACAAAGAAACAATATATATATATATATATATATATATATATATATATATAAAAACACACACACATATATATACATATACATACACATAAATACATATACATACATATATATATATATATATATATATATATATATATATATATATATATATACACACACACTCATACGCACACATACATACATGCATACATATAAATATACATAAATACACACACATGCACACATGCATACATACACATGTGTGCACACTCACATACACTCACATACATACACATATATGTACTGTAATACTGAAATGTAGTTTCTGAGACGCACCCCACATATTTTGTAGTTTTCTATTTTGTTGTCGCTACTTCGCAGTTACCCATACCAATGTATAATGGGCTTTGACTATACTTTACATATAAAATAATGTATTATAAAATATAAACATGCATGTTTTATACACTATATACATGTAGAGATTAATATTCTATATTAAAGTATAGTCATTAACTATATATTCAGATATTATTTCGACACAAATTTCGCTATATATATAGTTCAATTATGGAATATTATTGTTTACAAATGTTAATAATTTAATTAATTAATAAATGAATAGTTTTAAATATAATGTGTAGAAATTCACTTTTTATATTAGGTAGTTTTCTTAATTGAATAGTCGACTAAAGGAAGATTTTGTACTGAATAATGAAGCCATCAAGGTGATACTGTATACATAGTTACATTCTACGTATATTTATAGAGAGAATTATAATATTTAAATGTAGGATAACAACTAGGTAAATGAAGGTTAATTCCTCTATTACTACGATTTGCATATTATATATATTTCAGGTGTATATATAATATGTACTGAATATTTTGTAGAATTAATTGTTATAGATTATTTCAAAATGAGTCTATAATATACATTCCAATAAAAAAGATATGACAATTGTGTGTAGATTTGGAAATAAACAACTATATGTGTTGATTTTAACAACAACATTAGGTTTATTATTATTTGACTATGATAATCTAATCATTAAGAGCTGGACATCACATGTTATGAGATATAAATAGATGAGAAAGTCTTTAATAAGCTTATAGCTATATATATTACTAATATACTACTGACAATTAACATAATACAGTATTGAAATAGATTGGAAGTGAGATAAAGTTCCTATAAACTACATAAGGATAAAGTAAGACTTACATTACAAGAATAACAATCAATACATCATTCAGATGTAAGTACAGACATGTAGGAGACTAACACTTAATAGATTTAGATTATGTAGATATATTGTATGTTTAAAAGAGAAATACAATCTTTCTTAGCATTATATTCATTTTAAATTCTAATAAAGATTGATATAGAGGTAGGAAATATTAAATGTAGCTAAGATTTTAGATAAAGATATAGAAGAGATAGGTTTTAAATTAAATAATTATTTGGCTTGCAATTTTCAATATAATATAAGTTTCCATAATAATTATACATATTTAAAATGTAATATCTTATATAAATGCTATTTCAATATGATAATGTTAATTTTATATATAAAGTTTTATTTTCAATTTACATTAAATTTACTTTTAAAAATATTGAGTATTATCATATTTGTAGTAAGACAACTAATAATAAGTTGAAGGATCAAGTATATGATCAGACTACATAATATAGATATTAAATGATTTAACAGAACTTCATTAATATAATAATTATAATGATTTAGTATGAATATACACTGTTTTATATACCAAGTGGAGAATGTAATGCACATAGTTGAGTGTGCATGACTGCATCAGTTCTGATTATCCAGGCCGCTACAGTGCTCCCCCAAGTTGTGTATTTCTCTGAGGACGACCATGTCTGATCATTGATAGCGGTGTATCTACATCTACGAATGTAGGCTTCAGTCCTAACGTCCGTTTTACATTACCACAAGTACTTTTTATTCTTCTTTATAGAAACTATGTAGGGACCTTCGTACACTTACTGTAGTATAGATATAAGTGCATCATTACTGATGAAAATAAAGTTAGATTTAAGCAATGCCTGGGGTAACTCTTAATTTGTGGTTTAAATATGTCTTATGTTTTAAAATGTATCGCGCATTTATCATTGTAAATACTTTGATCTGTAGATAGTGAAGTTATATTAAATTACTCACCTGGAAGATGCAGTGTTCCTTATACCACTTCCCAGCTACAACGGAATAACTCCTTATTATAAGTAGTTTTGATACCTAGTGGAATTCATGTTAATGCGTCAAACCAGTTATTTTCTTTAAGTTTCGCTAAGTGAAGATTTTAATTGCCGATGAAAGCGTTGAACCAGGCTGTTACACTATGGATGGAAAGAGGTGGCTGCATTATGGATTTTAATACCTATTAATGTCGATATCTCAATCCATATAAGTGATATGAATTGACTTTCTCTATCCAACACATGAGGGATATTGCGAAATCTTCTGCTCTCTGTTCTTTCATAGGTATTGCCTCTGACAATGTATGGATCTATCTACTATTGTAAACAGATATATCTGGTCGTGGTATATAGGGAGTAGGCCCACTATATCAACATGAATATTCATAAATCTATGAGAACGTGTTAATAATTATTTGAGTGATTTTTGATGTGTGTATTTACTTTTGACATGCTAGACATGCTAGAAATTCTCTATCCCATCTGATGGTGTCTTTCTTTATGTTCTTAAATACACATTTCTAGATTATTATTAGTGTTGACAAATTTCTACCTGGGTGTGAAATATAATGGATAAGTTGAATGATTAATTTGTTTAACTTATCCAGAACTATGGGTCTTGGATAGCCTTTGTTGATTGTAGTTATCTCCTAATGTGCTTGCATTCATTCTAGTTCCTCTTTATCGTATTCACATTTCATTTGGGTATAAATATCTGATGGGAAATTCTATAGGCTATTAATAGATATTTTGGATGAAATCCATCTTCAAGAATAACGTCTAATTTCTAATGTTTATAGAGATATCTTGCATGTGAGAGGATTGGGTATTTGTCTTGGATAGTTAGGTTATTTAATGTTCTATAATCGCCACATGGACTGTACTAGCCTGATTATTTATGGACCATATGTTGGGGTGAACGAGTTTGGTTCAAAGTGGAAAGTGTAATACATGTGGCTGATGTGCAGTCGAGTGTGACGGCGATACGCATAATCGCACCCGTTCTCAATAGACAGGCTACTACAATATACATATTTAGAATAATATGAAATTTAAGTTGGTATTTATAAATTATATAAAAAATAAGCTCGTTAAATATAAATAGCTCTAAAAAGAGCTGATGAAAATATATAAATTTAAATTTATCAACTTAATTAATTGTATTATATAAACAAAATGTATAAGATTTATTATAGATAATAAACAGGGGAATATGTAATACACACATAAATAATCCATATGTAAGGAAGTAATTATTATTTATTTAAACACTCTTATATTGTAAAATCTCACAAATGTTAAGATTCTCAACTTGAGAATAAATGAAATGAACATTAAAGTACCAATAAATGCAGTTGTAGTTTCTTTTCAAATGATTGCTGACACATACTGTAGTGTAATGATAAGGGCAGGCAATTGCATCAAGTAGGGCAGCACAACTGAACGATATTTTCCTAATTCTCATCAGATTTATCTTCGGTACTTTAAACATATTAGAATATTGTAACCGATATTTCCTCTTGCTTTCTTCATTTAGATGTTTGCTCATTTTTTTTTTCCTAATAATAGTTTTAAGAATAATGCATATAATGTAAGCATATTCTCATAGAGACCAATCATATTATCTTAATTTGTTTGTTATACTTATTTGGTCACACCTTTTAATATTATTAATTATTATCAGATATAAGTGAGGAGCGGATAGTATTTGTGATAACATTGGTTTATTATTAGTTATAACATAATCGATTGCATTACATTTTATATAAGTAGGAAATGAGATATGTTGTAATAGGAATAAAGTATCTTATGGTATTACACAATCAGAAGTTGATGAAAATAAAGAATTAAAATTACAACAGTTTAAATCATCATCTATTATTATATTAATTGGATAAGATTTAAAAACAAGATCAGAGAATTCATCAACAAAATAAATAGTAGTCATATTGTGATCAATTATTATAATCATTAAATATGTCAACTATGTCAAATTATAGTTTTTTCCAAAAATAATGGAACCCTGATTTTAATATTATGTATTTATTTAAGTTTGGCTATTTCATATAGTTATAAATAATATTTTATAGTTTATTTCATGATATATAATATATTTAGAATATAATTTATTATAATTATCATAGATAACATAAGATTAAAATAAGATTTATTTAATGTAGTAATCTGTAAAATATATTAAAACTTCATAGAAATTTAATATTAATACAACTATTAAGGGTCCCGCACATAATACGCAATTTGCCAATTTCGTGTATAAATAGATAGGAAAAACATAAAGTCCTCTAAAAAAAATAGAACTGATATTCTATTCATTCAATTGACCTAATTTGTTTTGTATTGTATTCATAACACATGCATGGGAAAATAGAAATTTATTTGTAATATTATTAATTATTATATTATATATATCTAAATTAAAAATTAGCAATAATAAAATTATGGTATTTCTATAGAAATTATCATTTTATACAATGAATACTATACATTTTATTAATTATCTCTCTATTTTACTATTCACATAATTAAATACTATATAAAGCATCAAAAATTAATATTATAATTATAATATTTGTTATGTTCTATATTCTTGAATGCACATGCCTAGCGCGAAATAATTATTCTGAGAAAACAGTGTTTTAAGTTTGACAGCATAAAAATGTAATATTGAATAGTATATAATAGAATTATCTTATCATCAAAAAAGACATTTTTATGCAATTTCTATTTTGTAATTTTCATTATGATTAATATTTTTAATTTATGTTTTTTTAAATTAAGTTCATAAAAATGTTACTATACTTTTAAAGTTATTTTCTGATTATTTTACTTTAAACATTATTCTATTATAAAGGTGAGAACTATTTTATTAGTATATATATAAATAATACACATATGCCTATATCTTATTTTTCAAATATAATAAATATACAAATTTATATTCTTATTTTTTATAATATATTTATAATTTGTATTATGTGAAAAAAATAACTTATATATATTATAAAATATATATATCGTATGAAATTGACTACATTATAGAATAATATATAAGTATTATATATGTGAAAAAAATATGATATACTTAAAATTGAAGAAGTTTAAATATAATTGATTTTGCATATCTTTTACATTCGCACGAAGGTGAATCTCCCTCTAGATAGATATTATGTGTATTTTAAAGTAGATTTTATTAATTTTTATAAAAGGCCAATACCAAAACAAAAAATTAAATATATAAATAATTTATTTTCAAAATATATTCCATTCTTGAAAATATTAAGTCTATAAAAACTAGTGATGTAAATGATGCTCAAATCTAAAGCATCGATGCAGTCTAAGTCTCAATACCTAAAGCATCGATGCAGTCTCAATGTCAATAACAAAAGCATCGTTTAAGTCTCAGAATGGGTTACCTAAAGCGTCGATGCAGTCTCAGACTCTATAAAAATCGACATCAAAAACCAAAAGTCTCGGCTCGGCATCAAAAGCTCGGCATCATTTACATCACTAATTAAAACTGTATGAAATTGTATATTAGTACACTATATCATTTATAGATAGTCATTATTATGATATATACTATTTATACGATTATTTATACTACATTGAGTAGATACTATCTAGTAGCAAGGACGGGACATCTGCTAACGCACATATTGTTACATTGTTATTTTACGCTTTTTTAGTGATTATATCGTATTGAATAATGGTTCATAAGTACAAATTTGAATTTGAAACAAAAATCAATGTAAGTTCATTTTTAATCAATGATTTCAATATGATTATATTGAATTCATAATATAATTTAATATACATTATATTATTTGGAATGTCATTATAAATAATATAAAAAAACATCGTTCAATATAAAACTGATTAATAAATAATTTGTACTTTATAATAAAATATTTATATATAAATACAAAATTTAAAATATGAATCTATTTTATACAAATAAATCAATATCTCTCATTCAAAATCTGAAATCATTGAAATATACCACTGAAATTATCTAGTTTGTAGTACAAAAAGTAACCATTGCAGAGATGTCAAGCGGACTTCCTGTCCTTGCTATTAGATAGGGAGTATTATATATTTACTTCACAACATCTATGATTGTATTACATTATATTATGATATTAATATAATCATTATTAATTATAATTAATATAATAATTATTTTACAAACAAGTTTTGTATTTAATTTATGTCAATTTAAATATATACTCTTTGAATAATATGCAATTATATTAAAATAAAATCATGCAAGTGTAAAATAAAAGTTTCAAAAAAAATATATTTGTAAGTATAATTACTGTGTCTTCTAGTATTAATTTAGGTATAATGTATTTATTATTATATAACAAAAATAGGTTTTCAATTAGAAAATACAAATAATATATTTATAATAATTATTTATATAAATTGATTTGGAAATTATCAATATTTAAAAATGTTATATAATAAATATTATATTAAAAACATATTATAAATATAAATATGAAATAAATAATTGATATAATTTAATTCTATATCCAAATATATAAAAATTGTTATAATAACCTAGAGTTTAAGTTGTCCTCAAGATAATCTATCATGTGATAGATCAGCAGTAGATGAAGACATCAGTTTCTTCTTTCAGGTGTGCTTATCTTATCTGTGACAAATCTAAATATCATCAATTTATTAATTTATATCGTTATATAAAGATAATATATTGTAATCTCAATAATATAAAACTTTATTTCATCACACTTGTTATAGATAATAGGTAAATATTAATAATTATTCTAATAGAATATATTTATTATTATTTATTAATTAGGAAATATATAAATTAATATAGAATATCATATAATTTTCAAATAAATAAGTATCATATGCTATACATGACGAGCGACAAACTTTATAAATGAACATTAATGTGGTGGGTGTGTAGGAGATAATTGACAGCTGAATATTTCGAGAGTTCAATATGGGCGGTCTTAAATCGTCATGCTCTACTGCACACACTAACATATTCTGAACGTGTAACATCTATATGTATAGAATATAATGCGTATACAAATTAACTCCGATTCGTTTATATACCGTGCATACAAATACATACATATTTATTATTTATATAAATATATACACACAAATACCTACATCCATATATGCAAATTTATATATACTTATTTATATCATAAATTCTATATTACATTATCCAATGTTGTATAGTTAATAGCTGTATGTTGCAGCCATGTGGATGGCATTACAGTGTATGCTGGAGGAGGAGATGATGGCTATACTATAGGTATAGGTTAAATCTAGTAATCAATGGAGGTTGTAGTTAGAGGTGTGGCTATCACAGGAATCATGGGTGAAGATGAGGTCATCATTTTATACTATACTTTACATATATGCTAATTTATATATACTTAGTTATATCATGTATACACTATTTACTAAATATATACGAATGTAATTATAGCAACATAACAATATTGAACATGTGTACTATATTGAATCATAGTGTATATTAATCTAGGTCATCAAGGGATTACAATGAGACAATGGCCTTTGCTAGTTTATATATAGTTGTTAAATAATTACATACACACAATTCTATATAGACTTATTTACATTTACAGGCAGGGAACATGCACACAACACTATTTTATGTTATCCAATTTGTATATTCATATATTTGTATATAGTAATTAGATATATACATTTTAGAATGCAAATACTTATAGCTATATAGGTGTAATGTATGTGATAGTATGTATATTTATATGTATTATATGTATTTGTATGCGTGTATGTGTGTGTGTGCCATCGATATAAAGAAAGTGGATAAGCAATTGACGCACGCAATGCATGTAAAAGATAGACACGTGAATGACACTTTTATCGATAAATTTACAAAATGGTATCAGTGATTTTGATTGGATATTAGTCATATTATATATGTCAAATATCAAAACAGTAGTCTTTTCGTCGAAATAGATTTAAGTGACTTCTATCTATATCAATGGATTTAAATTATAAATATCAATAAAATCAATAAAATAGTATTATATCTTCAATTTAAATACACAAAATTACGAGGAATGTTGATATTATGTATTTTAAATATATAATTTTATTTTTAGTATAGATAGTACATTAAAATTGGTAGTGATTATCAATATATATATGATAAATACATATTATTATAAATAAAAAGTAGTGGGCCAGATAGTGGGTTTCGACTGCAGCGCTCGTAGCGGATAGTGCCATACACTACATTCAATTGCTTATCCACTTTCTTTATATCGATGGTGTGTGCATGTAGGTATATGTGTATATAAATATAGTTATATATGTTATCCTAATACAACACCCCCATGTATTAATGGACTCGTCCAACCGATTCGGCTGAATGCACATGCCTCGCATGTGTATAAATATCGAGCCATGTACCGATTCACATTGTATTAAAGCCTTCGCTGTCTTTACCATATTTCTCTTACACAACTTAACAATATATAAATAATAAATATGTATGCACGGTATATAAACGAATCGGAGTTAATTTGTATACGCATTATATTCTATACATATAGATGTTACATGTTCAGAATATATTAGCGTGTGCAGTAGAGCGTGACGATGTAAGACCGCCCATATTGAACTCTAGAAATATTCAGCTGTCAATTACCTCCTACATACCCACCACATGAATGTTCATTTATAAAGTTTGCCGCTCGTCATATTTCCCTATATCATATAAATATTAATAATATGATACATTATAGTTGTATATCATTGAATATAAAAGTAATAATTTTAATTAGAGTTTAGAGAGAATATTTGTATTTTAATAAGGAAATTACATAAATAGCTGATATACTATTCAATAGATGTGATTTAAGTGATTTAAGTGATAATATTTTAAATTAAAATTAAAATTTATATAATATAACAAACTATATACTTCTTTAATTAAGCCACACAATTCCGATGCATTCATTTCATTAGCAGGATTGAGAAACCAACATCTTTGCAGAAACATGTGATGCAATAAAACATGATTGGTCTACAAATTTAAATTAAAGTTTTGAACAAAGAAAAAGTAACTTAAGGGTGCTAGCGCGGGTTAAAATATGTATAATATTTTAATATTTTAATTTTTTTTTTATTACGTATTATCCATGTTCAGTATCTTATTTATCACATTGTAAAATATTTTAAATTATAGTGGAGTATTTCTATCAATATAAAGTGTTTTACGAGATCAATCGAATTAAAAATCATATGAAATTGACAAGACTATTTATTTAAAAAAAACTTTACATATCATTTTCTACAGTTTTTACTTTTTGCACTTAGTAAGCATACGTAAAAGCCTACTAATTCTTTGATTATTAATATTATTATCTGAAATTGTTACTGTATATAAATAATATTTAATACTATATTAATATTAACAGGATATTGTATTATAATTTATATTTTAAAAATAAATTATAATAAACTTCACATTTTTAATAAAAAAATATAACATATATTTCAACTATTTTAAACTATTTTTTTTACATAATTTTAAATAAATTATATTTATAAAAAGTCAATACGTTTATGCAGTAGAATAATATCTATTAAATAAAAATTAATTCATTATCTTTATTAGTTTAGTATCCTTAGAATTTTAGCTAGAGCTATAATTAACATGGTAAGCCCGAAAAACGCTTGCACCCTTAAAAAAAACTAATAATATATTACAATTAACTATATCTAAACACATGTATTCAAATATATCTATAAATATGTATTCACTAATTTGTTTCAGTAATTAACGTTACAATATTAAATAATATAGGCGTTTTTAAACTGTAAATAAGTTTTCTAGAAAAACATAAAAGTCATACTCTACAATATATGATGATAAAACTTATTAATTCTATGAGAATATTGTCACTAGATCTTAGAAGTATGCCTGAAAGTATGATTGTTTTCTAGTATAATTATTTACTGTGTAAACAAACCCTAAGAAATAATAAATATTGAATAATGGATATCTTATTTAAATATTAAATTTACAAGCATTAGCTATATCGACTTATAAAGAAAAATTCATTAAATTACATAAATATATAAATATAAATATACGCTAATGAAAATATAATCAAGATAATAAAATAATTAAATACAAATATAAATAATAATTCTATATATATATATTGATCCTAAGAATATCATAAAAGAAAAGTAATCCATAATATACTAATTTATTATTCTAAAATATATGTAGCTCTAAAATATAAAGTAAATCTAATCAATAATGTATTATAATTTTAATATATTTCATATCATTAAGTAAAGGTGCCTTCACACCAAAAAAGTAGCCGGATTATCCGGCGGATATTTCATCACGGATATCCGCGAGAATTATTATAGCCGGATTTTATTTAGAACAGTTGACGGATATTTTCGATGATTACCATTGATTACCATTGTATGATTCATAGCTACATATAAAAAGGTGAACTTATTAACTATCTTAGTGCATGTATTTGTTTATATTATATATATGTATGTAGTTATGTACTACATAATATATATATATATATATATATATATATATATATATTTATATATACACATATAACTATAGTTTGTTATTGTAGCTAGTTAGGTATACCTAACTACCTATGTATACATACCTACCTACATATATACACACACATAACATACATATATAAATACATACATATATACAAACACAAACAAATATATGTATGCACTAAGTTAGTTAATAAGTGCACATATTTCTATGTAGGTATGAATCATACAATGGTAACAACAACTTGTGTAATTGACTACCCATTATATAATCATTGTCTAGGCTATGTTATTAGGTTCTGTCATATATTAATACATGTTTGTTCTAAATTCAAATGGCGCGCGGCGAGCTCCAACGCCCGTCGCACTAATGAAAGTTGAAAGTTCACGGATATCCGTCAAACTGCCGGATATTTTTAGAACGAGTTCCAATTAAATCCGGCTAAAATCATTCTCGCGGATATCCGGCTACTTTTTTGGTGTGAAGGCACCTTTATAGATTATAAATATCAAATATATAGCAAAATATTCAAGTAACTTGTAAGATTATCATTGAATACCCCTGTACAGAATAGAAGTGTTGTCTACAGCTGATTCGTAGTCCTTTGATAGTGGTGATCCCAGCTTGTTAGACGTGAAGTCATAGGATGCAGTTGTACAACTATATTTAACAAAAATATCAAAATGAATTAATAAAATGTATTAATTAAAATTGATATGATTAATATAATTATAATGCTAGACATGTAGTTCTGTTGTAGAGGCCAGATTTTGTTGTTGAATCTATCATAGAATATTGTGAACTTTTATTCACCATTTAATATAGCCTTATTAGTATGACAAAAGTGTATATAAATTATCTTAGTTTTAATTAAATTAAATGTATAATTAACAATATGTAATACAAACACAAATCACCATACTTATTTGTATAGAACCAGATCTCAGTAGTAACTTCACATGAACTCTTCTCAGGCAACTTTGCATGCTATTGTATACCTGCGATATTGTGATAAATGTTTTTTTATAATTATAAACTTCTATATTGTAAATATATATTTAAAATTAAATATTTATAATTAATTTATAATTCTTATTTATTCTTTAATTAATATAAAAATATTATTAAACATCATTAACAAATTCTATACATTTTAATATAAATTAATCATAGTTTAAAAAATGTATATCTATAAAATCTCTAGAAAAAAATGTATTTTATTTAAATAATATTTCAGAGAATAAATATGGGTTTTCTATGTAAAATTAATGTATTAATAAGATATCCTATTAATATATTATACTATTTTATTATATGATATTCTCCACTGGTAAAGTAGTCAGAGCCATCAGCCGTCTAGTAGTATTTCATGTATTATCATCACCTCAGTATCTACCATTTAGATCAAGTCCGTGACATCATTACAACCTGTTGATACATATTTATATTATAGCCTATATATACATTATGTGGGAGATAAGGCTAATGTTAAGGTGTTAGAGATTTTATTAATCCAGATTTTTGGTGTGAAGGCGGTTTAATATATATAAAAAAAAAGATTTGAATGTTATTATATAGTAATAAGCACTTTTAAGAAAAACAATGATGTAATAAATAGAATATTATATGATTTAGTTATATTTCATTACTTATTTACTACTATTTCTAATTCTATTATCGATTGATATTATATTTTCATCAAATACTTTATGTTTGAAGAATTAGTTCTCACTTTATAGACATGATATTGTTACTTGCTATTGTTATAATACAATGATAAGTAATATATGAGCCCATGGTAAATAGCAAATGTGATAATTAAACATCAATAATAATATATGCTGATGTTAACTCAAAGTTTGACTTATTAAGTGAAGTATTACGCTACACTGCACGGCCTACAATTACATTAACTTATCCGATATAAATATTCAATTAAAATTTTAAATAGTATTAACTTTAGATTCAATTTACTTAGAATGATGTTTTTTCACTAATAATGTTCATATAATGTATAATTTTTTTAATAATGCATATTTTACTTCAAATATTAAATGTAGTTAGAAAAAATATGTATTATAAATAATTTATAAATATATATATATATATATCAAAAATTAAAATTAAAATCATTGAGATTAAGTAATACAGTATGATGCATAATAACATACTCATGATCTTAGTTACTATAGACTTGTGATAAATAGTCAGTCTAAATATAACTTTGTAGGTATTATAACAATTAATCGGCTTACTTGTAGTGATGTAATATTACAATATTGGTATAACGTTATACAGCTTACAGCACCAATATATATGTGTATATATATATAATTATACGTGTATAATGTAATATATAAATAAAAAATTAACTATATTCTAAAATAATTTTACTCATTTTTACGGCTACATATTTTCTATGAAGTTTTCTAATACACAATGCTATTGGTATGAGATAAATGAGTCATTTCACAATATTAAATAATTGGATTACGGAATGTGTTCGACAGCAAGGACATGGATATTTGTTATTTTTACGTGGAGTGCGTTATTAGATTTATAATGAGCAGGTGATAGGACATTTCTAAATGAATCATCGGATATACTATTTATAAATTTACACCATACTCATATATAGATATATACATACATATATATGTGCTATCATATTAACATATATATAAATATATATATATATATATATATATCTGTATATATATTTATCCAAACATATAACAATGCGGCATCGTCGCGAAGCAAGAAATAAATGCAAGATCGGAAGACACCAGTTATACTCATATTTTATTCCTCTTTAATATGCACTATTAAATTTTACATTGTACCGTGTTCTCATATATTAAAGTGGATTGAATAGCCATTGAATAACTTTTGTATATATTGTATACTGTATAATACAACATATTGATATGCATACATATATAAAATAGCACACCGATGTTTGCATAAGGAAGCCGTTGTTGTAACGCTCTACTGCACACGACATGTGCCACACGTACTAATTACATAATTGACTGTGTGTTAGATAAATACATGGGTATTATTCATAGTGAAATTATAATAACCCATATAATATACATGCAAAATATATAAATAAGGCGTTCAGGTGTTGTCAATACAAATAAAACTGTATCTATTTACGTAATAAGAAGCAATAATGTACTGGTATATGTGTTTATTAGTTTATAATAGCTTTTACAATAATATTATATATCTATAAAATAATAATAAATAAAAATATATATATATATAAACATGTCTATGTAGGTGTGTTACAAATATTCATACTATTCCAAATCCCAATGCACAAAGGGCTTTGCTATTCCTAAACCAAACATATACTAGGTACCTAGTACATTATATACTTGATTATTACAGTTGTAGTGAGTATGTCGTTCACGTCGACAGTGTAATGTACATCTGTTAGGCCAGGCTGGACTCACGGGCTTATGCTGATCAATAGTCGCCAGTATATTGTAGTACGACACCCGGCCTCTACTCACTAGTGCAGCATGTTCTCACTAGTACATCCCGCATATTATGTTACTATGATTCAGAGAGTGTATACTGTACTACAGTGTACACTGTATGATCGTCGAATTCATGTTAATATTGTAGATGCGGGTAAACTAACCAAGCTACAACATAATTATTTTAATAAACATTAATATTTATTAAAATAATGAGGATATTAAAAATTATTTAGTCAATACAGAAATGATATTATTACTACTGATATATTTCTATTTCGTATTAGATATTTAATAAATCCTTCGCTAGCTTTAATATTGCTAACGATAATCGCAGTACTGATAGAGCTAGTGATTACTTAATGTATATATTTGTTTTTATATATTTTATGTTATTCATTAATAACATTTTTATATAAATATTAGAACACTCTTATTTTGTTTATCACATAAAAGTATATATATATATATAATTAGGGTTGTTAAAAAACGCGTTTTTTATTAATGCTCGTTTAAAACATGTTTTGAACGGTTTTTTTCGTTTTTAATTCGTTTTTTATCCGTTTTTTTCTATTACAAAAAAAATTATTATAAAGATATTATTAAATAATAAAATAATAATAAAGTAAGTACATATTATGAATATTCATTATTAATTCAAATAATATAGTATCTGTATTATTAGCATCATTAAATCATATTGTCATACTCTACATTAGTATGAAAATTATAATTATTATAATATTTATTTTGTTACAATATAACACTGATTATTCATGTATTATTTAATGCTATAGATATGGAGATTGTATCACAATCTATGTATAATATACATTGTATTTGTATATAATTAATATTATAAAAAATGTATGAACTTTCATATTTCTTTTATAATAAATTATTATAAAATAAATATATTAAACATAATATATATTATTATACAATTGATTATATAAAAACATTAAAATAAATCTAATTTTACTTTATATATCATTATGATAATAATATTATATTTGTATACATTTATTAAATAATCATTCATTTTTAAATTAGTATACAATATTATATCAAAGCATACAATAAATCTAATTTTACTTGATTATTATAATAATATTATTTATTTTATACATTTATTAAATAATCATTAATTTTTCAATTATTATAAAAAAATATAAAAGAAATCTAATTTTACTTTATTATTATAATAATAATATAATAATTGTATACATTTATTAAATAATCATTCATTTTTAAATTAGTATACAATATTATATCAAAGCATAAAATAAATCTAATTTTAATCTTGATTAATATAATAATTATAATATTATATTTATTTTATACATTTATTAAATAATTATTTAATTTATTGATTATAATCATTAATTTTTCAATTATTATACAAAATATAAAAGAAATCTAATTTTACTTTATTATAATAATAATAATATTATATTTTAAACACTTATTAAATAATATCTCGTTTTTTTCTGTTTTTTTCGTTTTTTATTCTTTGTTTAAAACGGTTTAAAACGCGTTTAAAACGTCTGTTTAAAACGTGTTTTTTATTAACTCACAACCCTATATATAATATATATTTAATATATATATACAGTCAACTCTCTGTAAGTCGGACTACGGATGAGTCGGACTTCTCGATAAGTCGGACACATTTAGTTGGTTTGGTTGGATTTGTATCTAGTTCCATGTTAAATTAATCGGATAAGTCGGATAAGTTGGATTGGATAAGTCGGATTTTTCTATAAGTCGGACACATATTATTGTCATTTTGATGATTTTTATACTGGATAAGTCGGACTTTTCATAAATTATCAGAAATGTTTACTTTAAATAATGAATATTATAATTTTAGTAAGTAATATTATTGAATACAACATTTTATGTTGTTGATTGTTGCATAATTCCACATTTCGGTAACCCTTTAACTCACGCTGCGCATCTCATGTATTATTTGCATGTAATTCTGAATCTCGGATAAGTCGGACATCTCGCTAAGTCGGACACTTTTCCCGGTCCCTTGCGAGTCCGACTTATCGGGAGTTGACTGTATAATATAATATATATATATATATAATATGTATATATTTACACTTCTATTTGATACAAATTATACTCTATATACTTAAAATAATACAATAGTATATAATACAATGTAATCGTATAATGTGTATAAGCCTATATGCTTATAAATACACATCATTGTATATAGATTAGAATATATTTGAAATAATTCCATACAATAAACTATGGAATATAGTATAAAATATAGTATGCATGGTTATATAATATACTATGTACATATATACATATATATATATATATATATATATATATATATATATATATATATATATATATATGTGTGTGAATGTATGTCACATACATTGTATGTGTGGGTTTGTGCATACATGTATGTGTATAAAATATATTATGTATGGCTATATAACATACTATATGTATATATATATATATATATATATATGTGTGTGTGTGTGTGTGTGTGTTTGTGTGTGTATATATATGTCCAAGTATATATACGGTCTAGTTTGGAGTTAATGCTTACGTAGTTGTAGAATACAACGTATATTAGTTGTGCACAATGTGCAGTCAACCATTACGTATTGCATTATACTAACGCCCGCCACCAGTCACACTATTTCCACCTAGCGTATATTATTCTACTATAATTTGAATTAAATGTAAATATACGGTCCTTCGCAGTGTAAATCATTAAGGGGATCCCGCACATAACACGCAATTTTCCAATTTCGTGTATAAATAGATAGGAAAAACATAGGTCCACTAAAAAAAATATAACTGATATTCTATTCATTCAATTGACCTAATTTTTTTTGTAATGTATTCATAACACATACATGCATAGGAAAATAGAAAGTTATTTTTAATATTATTATTTATTATATTATATATATCTACATTAAAAATTAGCGATACTATAATGATGGTATTTCTATAGAAATTATCATTTTATACGATGAATTATATACATTTTATTAATTATCTCTCTATTTTACTATTCACATAATTAAATTCTATATAAAGCACACAAAAATAATATTATAATTATAATAGTTTTTATGTTCTATATTCAAAGCATTCAAAGCACATACCTAGCGCGAAATAATTATTCTGAGAAAACATCGTTTGAAGTTTGACAGCATAAAAATGTAAGGGGGATGGATCGAAACGGAGCAAGTTTTAAATAAAATGTGTGGCGTGCGTCGCTAACCTACATTCAATACAAGTGAATAACAAAGTAATCCACGAGTAAATCCATAGTAAATGCTATATGTATAGTGTAATATAAATATAGTTGAATTATATAAAGTTGTATATAATATACAATGTATATTACAGATAAATTAAAAGGGTAATAATGATAATATATTGTATATATAATTTATATATAATAAATTATATATATATATATATATATATATATATATGTACTCAATATACACTGAATTTTCATTTGCTATGGATTTATTCGTGGATTGCTATGTTATTCACTTGTGTGTATGAATGATCTATACGACCAATTGAATTTGTATAATGCAGGTCAGCGACGCACGCCACACACAATTATATATATTTCGTTTTTGCGCTCCGTTTCGATCCACTATCCAAATGTAATATTGAATAGTATATAATATAGCATTATATTATCGTCATAAAACACATTTTTATGCCATTTCTAGACTGAATGCAGTCTAATTTTTTTACAGATACTAAAAAACACTACATTAAGTATTATTATGTAATAAAAAAAATATAAAAAAAAATAAATTATCATCACTTTAAATGTGCGGAATCCCTTTAAATATCATATTTAATATGTCATCATGACAGTCATGTTTTACACAACCGTGAGTTTTTTTTAACAATATAAACTTTAGTTACTAAGAATAATAATTATTAACAATATTTATTAAATTAGCTATTTATTTAAAATATCACATGGTCGCTTATAATTATATATGTTTTAAACATTTGAGCGTAGTTCACTCAAATCTCCATAATTATTATAATAGTTTACAATAAATTATTGAATAATAATTATTTAATAAATATCTTTAAAAACATAACATATTATAAAATAAATACCATAATCATTATGTAGTCTCTTTTAGTATCATTAAATTAAATATAACATGTTGTATATAAGATAATAAAACGTATTCATGTGTTAAAATATAAATATTTAAAAATAAATATATTTATATTATAATTTAAAATTTAGATATATCAATGACATTAGAATGACTTAATTCTAATATCCATGATCATCATGGTGATATTTACATCATGATGATGTAAATATTTATAGGGGCGATAATAACTATTCAAATAATGAAAAATAAAAATAAATATATATAACATACAATATATTATTTATAACCTATATGTTATTGGTAGCTACAACAAGAATATTGATTTTAATACTTAACTTGACTAGAATGTTTTGTAACGAATCTATAATGTATAGTAAATAAATATATAATATTCCTAATAATTTTAATAAGGTCATTAAGATCGTACTTTAAATATAATTCGAATTACACAAATATATTACCTATATGTTATTAGTAGCTAAAATAATAATATTTATTTTAATACCTAAATGTACTCTTATATATTTATTAACGAATTAAGTATCTAGTAAATAAATAAAAATATTATATTCTTAATAATTTTAATAAGGTTATATAGATCGTACTTTCAATAGTAAATACCCTTTAAATACACAATATATTATTTATAACATGTAATTAGTACCTACAACAAAAATATTGATTTTAATACTAAGTATTATATATATATATATATATATATATATATATTTTCGACACTAGTGGTTGAAAATATAAATGATATTATTACTAATTTTAAGCAATGTCATCGAGATTTTACTTTAAATAAAAATTTGAAATAACAATAAACATAATATCATTATAGATTTAATTATTCTTATTTAACATTATTTTGAGCTAATACTGATAAATAATATATTATTTATAAAATAAATGTTACATACTAATTAAATTTAACTGTATGAAATATATTATAAAAAAGGGCTTATATTGATGTATTCAAAACAATTAAAGAGATTGTAAAATAAATAATAAAATGTGTAGTATATCTAGATTCAGAGTACCAATATTTACTAAATGTAATACATATATTTAATATAATATATTATAAACTAAGTTTAAATTAAATTAAATTTATCAATTCTTCAAACAATAAAAAGCTATTCAATAAGGCATCTTTTAAAATAATTACTATTTAATTTAAAATATTAGATTTATAAATGAGAATATATTATGGATAATTAATCGTTAATTATTCGTATATTATAATAATCATAATAAAATTAGTTCAAATTAAATTCATATACTCGTATAAGTTTGGGTGGCCCTAAAAAGGGCCGATTTTTTCAGTAAGTAATATTCAAGTTCCAGTCAATTTTAACCGCCGAATCCGTAGAGGGTACGGCCTTGGCGTTTCAAAGCGTAAACAACGTCCATGGCAGTAACGGTCTTACGTTTGGCATGTTCAGTGTAGGTAACGGCATCACGGATAACATTCTCTAAGAATACCTTGAGAACTCCACGGGTTTCTTCGTAAATGAGTCCTGAGATACGCTTTACACCTCCTCTGCGAGCTAAACGTCTGATAGCTGGTTTAGTGATACCTTGGATGTTATCACGAAGTACTTTTCGATGACGCTTGGCACCTCCCTTTCCTAATCCTTTTCCACCTTTTCCTCGTCCAGACATAATGATAGTAAGAGTAGTAATGATTATGTTCATTCAATTTACAATCTATATATCAATAAACGGTAGTCTATGAAGGTATTAATTATTATACTTCATTTTGGATATTCTTTGTTAAGAATACAGATCGGTTTGTATTACTACACAATGACAGATGTTCTAATGGAAAATTCCATTGTGCATTAGTTAAATCACTGTTAAATTTGTATAAATGCGCAATATAATCCCTATTTTACTCGAAGCCCATTGGTTGATCATTCCACGTTAAAGTAAATATAAGTCGAAGCATCGATGCCATTAATTCATACATTGATATTATTTCAACATGGTGTTCCCTTCCGCAGCTAAAGGTTCAAAGAAAACTGTCCAGAAGTCTACCAAGACTGCTAAAACTGGAGATAAGAAACGTCACAAGAAAAGGAAGGAATCTTACGGTATCTACATTTACAAAGTATTGAAACAAGTACATCCCGATACTG
This sequence comes from Osedax fenrisi, assembly GCA_964019155.1. Lineage (NCBI taxonomy): Eukaryota > Metazoa > Annelida > Polychaeta > Sabellida > Siboglinidae > Osedax > Osedax fenrisi. The sequence continues at coordinate 38,991,723 of OZ025242.1, forward strand.
GAGTTTCAAGCAAAGCTATGAGCATTATGAATTCTTTTGTCAATGACTTATTCGAACGTATTGCTAACGAAGCTTCTCGTTTAACCAAGTACAACAAAAAATCTACTATTTCAAGCCGTGAAATTCAAACCGCTGTTCGTCTTTTACTTCCAGGAGAATTAGCTAAACATGCCGTAAGTGAAGGTACCAAAGCCGTTACTAAATACACCAGTTCTAAATAGTTTCTCAATCTCGCATCAATAACAATCGGCCCTTTTTAGGGCCACCCAATTTTAAATAAGTTTATTATATTTAATGAAAATAATTCTAATATCATGATAATCATATTATTTATAATTGTACATATACTATATATTATATACATATACATATACATATTATATATAAATTTATATGATATTTATATATAAATAGTGAAATAAAATTATAATTATGTAATCAAAATTATAATTAATTTATAAACACATCAAAAATATTTTTATATTTTTTCAAATTGATTTTAAAATTAGTTTTATAATTATATTCTATAAATGATTCAGTGATTATGAGTGGAGCTTATTTGTTAAAATCTCGAAATGTGATCAACGAAATCAATTTCAGGACATATATATTATGATTAGTATATTAAATATATAGGAAAAATCATATATAAAATGTATTTACATATTTATTAATTTACATTACAATATCGTTGTTATAACATATATAATAACGTTGTTATCAGTTATCGTTAGCAAATATTTATACTTTCGATTATATTTTCGGCTATGTATTTACTTAAATAAATTATCAATCAATACCAAAATAAATGAAGATGGCGATTACGTGACCATATGAGATCAACCAAATTTGATAAATATACATTATACTATGTATATATTATGTTTAATTGTGTACGTGCGTAATTTTCTATTATAACATTACATATTAGATTCATTATTAAATACCAGTGTTCCATAGGTTATTACCACCTATGGTAATACGTTATTACTAATAACCGGTAAAAACAGGTTTTTGTAATGGTAAAAACTTACTATTGTCTATATAATTAAATATAATATTATCTATATTATATTAAACCTATTATTGTCTATATAATTTATAATTATATATTATTTATAGATTTTATATGTAATAGATAATATATAATTATAAAGTTAAACAATACTACATTAAAATCATAATTATAAGATTTTTTATAAAAAATATATATATTAAACAATAGAACTAATAATATTTTCATTGAGAAATTATTTGAATGTATTCATTATTTGATTTTATACCATTATATTTAATTAAATATATCTATAGATATTGTTAATTATATATATATATATATATATAAATACTGAATAGAATATATATTTTTATATATGAAATTAAATATAGTTAAAAAAACATTTTGTACAATACTGTATAACTATTTAGTAATATTTTCATTGTATAATTTTATGAATATATAGCACAGTATCATACTGGGTATGATTTTATTTCATTTATAAAATGTATCCAATTACATCAACTTGTTCATTTTAAAATATGAATAATGGATGCGGACCTCAAAATCCAGTATGGATTTTTTTAAATAAATATGTATTGTCAATATTGACTATAAATCTCATAATTAAAGCATAGTGATAAAATGTCTGGTCAAATTTTCCAATAAAACTGCTAGATTAATTAACCATAACATTTATATATAAATGAATCAATATTAGTTTAAATTTCAATATACAATTTTTTTAAAGGTATTATATTTTATGATTATTAGGTTTTTCCCAGTTTTTATCGGTTATTATCAGTTTTTACCGTAAATTAACATGGTAGATATAGGTTTTTGACACTTTTTGCCATTTTTGCCAGTTAAAAACAGGTTTTTACCAAAAATAATGGAACCCTGTTAAATACATAATATTCTATTAATTTTATTTTATAAATCTGATGACAAAATATACATTACATTACTGTCCTAGTTTTTAATAAATATAATATTGAAATACTAATTAAATATATACCTATATATTAAATACTAAATATTAAGTATATACTCTAATATTATATATATATAAATGATAATTTTCATATCGATGCATTTGTAACATTATAGGTATAAAAACATTGGAAATATTATTAAATTCTATGACAAAGTAATATTTTAGTTTTTTTTAATTTTGAATACTAATATGATAAAAATTTGTAAATATATTTGGTAAACAAGTTATATATATAAAAAACGATATTATTTCCATCTATATTTCAAATTAATCGGTATTAAAATGTATTTAACGTAAATAGATACGAGTGATATACATTTTATTTGTAAAATCCTTGGTGATACTTTGGTTTGAAAACAATGTAATTTGATATTTATAAAAGTAATATATCAAATGATAAATGTTTAGAAAATAGATTAATAAATTATAATCCTGTTAAGAATAGGTGGCCCTGAAAAGGGCCGATTTGTATAATATTTAATTTAAGTCTTCACTATTTAAGATACTGATTTGGTAGCATTATTTTGTGAAATCTTTTAACCGCAGATTTAATATTGTATTAATTAGAAGGAATATCATACAAATAAAATTAATTCATAATATACTAATTCACTATTATTTATTCTATATAATATATTACACAGTGTAATTTATATTATTCATATATTTCATATCAGTAAAGTAATATATTATTAATATTTAGTAAAATATTCAAGTAATATTGTATAGATTAACATCAAATATACTTGAATAAGATATTAGTGGTGTCTATAGCTGATTTGGAGTATTTTGATAGTGATGACCCTAGCTTCTTATATAGATACTTCATCCATATTTATGTATTCATCAATTTATTGATCGCTTGTTGCATTAATATAAATCTATATTAATATATATATAGATACTAGGCTAGATTTTTAAATTTGTATATTATTAATAATAATATTATACTATTATTAATACTAAGTAGTACTAAGTATAGGATTTATATAGGACATTACGATCTTATTACTAAATTTTCCTGGGTATAATTGAATTAACTGATATTGATCTCGTACACTTGGTCCATTGTTCATTAAGCATTCTTAACATAATCGAGTATGCATCATTCACATACATGGAGGTAGTTTGTGATGGCGGCAAGGCGGAATACGTAGTCACTGTAGCGATGATGAACATTGGAGAAATACTTTACTTAATTATCGCACTTCACAATACTATGTGTGCTGAACAACTGTAGGAATGGGTACTTGATAATATGGACTATATCATGACAATACTATAGTGTGGAATTTCTGCTCGTATAAAGTTATTTGTAATATATAGTATGTCATATTCGCATAAGATCCCACAAACATCATTGGGACTAACATTTAATGTAATTTCTAGAACAATTATTTAGACATACATTACTGATGATGATAATTTACGAATTCATGTTGATAAGTGCTGAAGCTATCATGTGATACACCTTCAGACACCAATCTAACACCCGTTTCCTCATATCAATGTAATTCACTCTTTTTTCACTCACACATTTATTTGATAATGTTATATTCGCATTTTAATTATGATTAATAACTCATATTAATTAATATGTTAAATATGTTATACTTTCCAATAGCGAATATACATTAATAATTGTATTTGATTAAGTAAATTATTATTAGGCATATTTATTATAATAATAAATATGCCTACTAATATAACATTATGTTAAGTAATAGTCTATTAAATAGATACGAGTGATTTGAAACATTGGTTATCCATTATACTATTGATATTAACTAATATAGTAACATATTATAAAGTTTATGGTATATGATAATATCATATTATGATATAAAGAAAAAACGTCAACACATTATTATAATTATTATAATCATTATTATAATACTAATGATTATAAATAAAATATATATAAACTATATAATAATATAGCTAAAGTTTACAACTATTTAATAACTAAATGTTATTATACATTATATGTACAACAGATTATAATATAATGTACGATATAAAGTTGAAATAATTAAAATTTGACATAAAGTTTTGATAACAATTAATAAAAAAGGAGACTAATTACGACCAGCGCGCGTTTTCTATAAATATATTTAGTGAGGCGGGCGGTGGCGCGCGCGCCAAATGTTAAACGTTAAATGCACTATCATTGATTGACAACTAGTGGGAGGAGCTATGGGCAGAGATAGTCAAAGTTAGAAACGTTGTGCACTATCTATGTGCATGCAGTATATATATATAATAGCATTATGAATCATATAATGGTAACATTAACCAGTGTGTATGTAAAATACTTACGTATTCAATAGAGCGTTACACTCCCTTATGCAAACAAAGGTAACAAGGTAAATTATATTAGATAGTATATATAAAATAATAATATACATTACTACTTGATTATTCATATAACTCATTATACATAGTATTATACATTTTGTCATAGTCTATATATATACTGCATATGTGTGTGTTTATATATATATATATATTATATATTATATATTATATATTATATATTATATATATATATTATATATATAAACACACACATATGCAGTATATATATAGACTATGACAAAATGTATAATACTATGTATAATGAGTTATATGAATAATCAAGTAGTAATGTATATTATTATTTTATATATACTATCTAATATAATTTACCTTGTTACCTTTGTTTGCATAAGGGAGTGAAACGCTCTATTGAATACGTAAGTATTTTACATACACACTGGTTGATGTTACCATTATATGATTCATAATTCTATTTATATAAACACATGCACTATCTTAGTGCATGCAGTACATATATATATATATATATATATATATATATATATATATATATATATATAGACTTTACAAAAGTACATTTCCTATCTCCACCATGTAAAAACATGAATTTATAATATTTTTATCATGTAAAAAATCAAAATCTATAATAATTATTCGATTTAAATAAATTTAACTTTATAATTTAATCATTTAATCATTTTTTACTTATTTTATTATTATTATACTATCTATGTAATAAAATAATATAAATATTATCGAATAATTCATTAAAGTAACTATTATTAACTAATATATATACTTATATTTTTAATTTTATAACAACAATTATATATTATAAAAATTATCATTATATTATATTGATATTTAATAATATTATATACATATTTTTTTACTTATTTTAGTATTACTATAATATCTATATAATAAACTAATTTAAATATTATCGAAAAGTATGATAGTGTAAATATTATTAACTAATACATTTAATTATATTATAATATTATAAATTTATAACACAAATTATAAATTTATAAATATTTGTATTCATTCAATGTGATAATAAATATATTATATAAGCATTATTTACTTATTTTATTATTGTTATACTATCTATATAATAAAATAATATAAATATATACGAATAATTAATTAGGGTAACTATTATTAACAAATATATATAATTATATTTATAATTTTATAATTGTATAACACAAATTATATATTTATAAAATATGAAATTCTATTTACTTGATATTTATAGATATATATATAGATATGTTTTAATTATTTTAGTATTATCAAAGCCCTTTGGTATTACTATACTATCAATATAATAAAATAATGTAAATATTATCAAATAAGTTATTATATTAATCGCTATTAATTATTATATTTATATTAATTAATTATTTTTTTAAATTTTACAAAAAAAATATATCTTTATAACATAGTAGTAGTAGTAGTAGTAGTAGTAGTAGTAGTAGTAGTAGTAGTAGTAGTAGTAGTAGTAGTAGTAGTAGTAGTAGTAGTAGTAGTAGTAGTAGTAGTAGTAGTAGTAGTAGTAGTAGTAGTAGTAGTAGTAGTAGTAGTAGTAGTAGTAGTAGTAGTAGTAGTAGTAGTAGTAGTAGTAGTAGTAGTAGTAGTAGTAGTAGTAGTAGTAGTAGTAGTAGTAGTAGTAGTAGTAGTAGTAGTAGTAGTAGTAGTAGTAGTAGTAGTAGTAGTAGTAGTAGTAGTAGTAGTAGTAGTAGTAGTAGTAGTAGTAGTAGTAGTAGTAGTAGTAGTAGTAGTAGTAGTAGTAGTAGTAGTAGTAGTAGTAGTAGTAGTAGTAGTAGTAGTAGTAGTAGTAGTAGTAGTAGTAGTAGTAGTAGTAGTAGTAGTAGTAGTAGTAGTAGTAGTAGTAGTAGTAGTAGTAGTAGTAGTAGTAGTAGTAGTAGTAGTAGTAGTAGTAGTAGTAGTAGTAGTAGTAGTAGTAGTAGTAGTAGTAGTAGTAGTAGTAGTAGTAGTAGTAGTAGTAGTAGTAGTAGTAGTAGTAGTAGTAGTAGTAGTAGTAGTAGTAGTAGTAGTAGTAGTAGTAGTAGTAGTAGTAGTAGTAGTAGTAGTAGTAGTAGTAGTAGTAGTAGTAGTAGTAGTAGTAGTAGTAGTAGTAGTAGTAGTAGTAGTAGTAGTAGTAGTAGTAGTAGTAGTAGTAGTAGTAGTAGTAGTAGTAGTAGTAGTAGTAGTAGTAGTAGTAGTAGTAGTAGTAGTAGTAGTAGTAGTAGTAGTAGTAGTAGTAGTAGTAGTAGTAGTAGTAGTAGTAGTAGTAGTAGTAGTAGTAGTAGTAGTAGTAGTAGTAGTAGTAGTAGTAGTAGTAGTAGTAGTAGTAGTAGTAGTAGTAGTAGTAGTAGTAGTAGTAGTAGTAGTAGTAGTAGTAGTAGTAGTAGTAGTAGTAGTAGTAGTAGTAGTAGTAGTAGTAGTAGTAGTAGTAGTAGTAGTAGTAGTAGTAGTAGTAGTAGTAGTAGTAGTAGTAGTAGTAGTAGTAGTAGTAGTAGTAGTAGTAGTAGTAGTAGTAGTAGTAGTAGTAGTAGTAGTAGTAGTAGTAGTAGTAGTAGTAGTAGTAGTAGTAGTAGTAGTAGTAGTAGTAGTAGTAGTAGTAGTAGTAGTAGTAGTAGTAGTAGTAGTAGTAGTAGTAGTAGTAGTAGTAGTAGTAGTAGTAGTAGTAGTAGTAGTAGTAGTAGTAGTAGTAGTAGTAGTAGTAGTAGTAGTAGTAGTAGTAGTAGTAGTAGTAGTAGTAGTAGTAGTAGTAGTAGTAGTAGTAGTAGTAGTAGTAGTAGTAGTAGTAGTAGTAGTAGTAGTAGTAGTAGTAGTAGTAGTAGTAGTAGTAGTAGTAGTAGTAGTAGTAGTAGTAGTAGTAGTAGTAGTAGTAGTAGTAGTAGTAGTAGTAGTAGTAGTAGTAGTAGTAGTAGTAGTAGTAGTAGTAGTAGTAGTAGTAGTAGTAGTAGTAGTAGTAGTAGTAGTAGTAGTAGTAGTAGTAGTAGTAGTAGTAGTAGTAGTAGTAGTAGTAGTAGTAGTAGTAGTAGTAGTAGTAGTAGTAGTAGTAGTAGTAGTAGTAGTAGTAGTAGTAGTAGTAGTAGTAGTAGTAGTAGTAGTAGTAGTAGTAGTAGTAGTAGTAGTAGTAGTAGTAGTAGTAGTAGTAGTAGTAGTAGTAGTAGTAGTAGTAGTAGTAGTAGTAGTAGTAGTAGTAGTAGTAGTAGTAGTAGTAGTAGTAGTAGTAGTAGTAGTAGTAGTAGTAGTAGTAGTAGTAGTAGTAGTAGTAGTAGTAGTAGTAGTAGTAGTAGTAGTAGTAGTAGTAGTAGTAGTAGTAGTAGTAGTAGTAGTAGTAGTAGTAGTAGTAGTAGTAGTAGTAGTAGTAGTAGTAGTAGTAGTAGTAGTAGTAGTAGTAGTAGTAGTAGTAGTAGTAGTAGTAGTAGTAGTAGTAGTAGTAGTAGTAGTAGTAGTAGTAGTAGTAGTAGTAGTAGTAGTAGTAGTAGTAGTAGTAGTAGTAGTAGTAGTAGTAGTAGTAGTAGTAGTAGTAGTAGTAGTAGTAGTAGTAGTAGTAGTAGTAGTAGTAGTAGTAGTAGTAGTAGTAGTAGTAGTAGTAGTAGTAGTAGTAGTAGTAGTAGTAGTAGTAGTAGTAGTAGTAGTAGTAGTAGTAGTAGTAGTAGTAGTAGTAGTAGTAGTAGTAGTAGTAGTAGTAGTAGTAGTAGTAGTAGTAGTAGTAGTAGTAGTAGTAGTAGTAGTAGTAGTAGTAGTAGTAGTAGTAGTAGTAGTAGTAGTAGTAGTAGTAGTAGTAGTAGTAGTAGTAGTAGTAGTAGTAGTAGTAGTAGTAGTAGTAGTAGTAGTAGTAGTAGTAGTAGTAGTAGTAGTAGTAGTAGTAGTAGTAGTAGTAGTAGTAGTAGTAGTAGTAGTAGTAGTAGTAGTAGTAGTAGTAGTAGTAGTAGTAGTAGTAGTAGTAGTAGTAGTAGTAGTAGTAGTAGTAGTAGTAGTAGTAGTAGTAGTAGTAGTAGTAGTAGTAGTAGTAGTAGTAGTAGTAGTAGTAGTAGTAGTAGTAGTAGTAGTAGTAGTAGTAGTAGTAGTAGTAGTAGTAGTAGTAGTAGTAGTAGTAGTAGTAGTAGTAGTAGTAGTAGTAGTAGTAGTAGTAGTAGTAGTAGTAGTAGTAGTAGTAGTAGTAGTAGTAGTAGTAGTAGTAGTAGTAGTAGTAGTAGTAGTAGTAGTAGTAGTAGTAGTAGTAGTAGTAGTAGTAGTAGTAGTAGTAGTAGTAGTAGTAGTAGTAGTAGTAGTAGTAGTAGTAGTAGTAGTAGTAGTAGTAGTAGTAGTAGTAGTAGTAGTAGTAGTAGTAGTAGTAGTAGTAGTAGTAGTAGTAGTAGTAGTAGTAGTAGTAGTAGTAGTAGTAGTAGTAGTAGTAGTAGTAGTAGTAGTAGTAGTAGTAGTAGTAGTAGTAGTAGTAGTAGTAGTAGTAGTAGTAGTAGTAGTAGTAGTAGTAGTAGTAGTAGTAGTAGTAGTAGTAGTAGTAGTAGTAGTAGTAGTAGTAGTAGTAGTAGTAGTAGTAGTAGTAGTAGTAGTAGTAGTAGTAGTAGTAGTAGTAGTAGTAGTAGTAGTAGTAGTAGTAGTAGTAGTAGTAGTAGTAGTAGTAGTAGTAGTAGTAGTAGTAGTAGTAGTAGTAGTAGTAGTAGTAGTAGTAGTAGTAGTAGTAGTAGTAGTAGTAGTAGTAGTAGTAGTAGTAGTAGTAGTAGTAGTAGTAGTAGTAGTAGTAGTAGTAGTAGTAGTAGTAGTAGTAGTAGTAGTAGTAGTAGTAGTAGTAGTAGTAGTAGTAGTAGTAGTAGTAGTAGTAGTAGTAGTAGTAGTAGTAGTAGTAGTAGTAGTAGTAGTAGTAGTAGTAGTAGTAGTAGTAGTAGTAGTAGTAGTAGTAGTAGTAGTAGTAGTAGTAGTAGTAGTAGTAGTAGTAGTAGTAGTAGTAGTAGTAGTAGTAGTAGTAGTAGTAGTAGTAGTAGTAGTAGTAGTAGTAGTAGTAGTAGTAGTAGTAGTAGTAGTAGTAGTAGTAGTAGTAGTAGTAGTAGTAGTAGTAGTAGTAGTAGTAGTAGTAGTAGTAGTAGTAGTAGTAGTAGTAGTAGTAGTAGTAGTAGTAGTAGTAGTAGTAGTAGTAGTAGTAGTAGTAGTAGTAGTAGTAGTAGTAGTAGTAGTAGTAGTAGTAGTAGTAGTAGTAGTAGTAGTAGTAGTAGTAGTAGTAGTAGTAGTAGTAGTAGTAGTAGTAGTAGTAGTAGTAGTAGTAGTAGTAGTAGTAGTAGTAGTAGTAGTAGTAGTAGTAGTAGTAGTAGTAGTAGTAGTAGTAGTAGTAGTAGTAGTAGTAGTAGTAGTAGTAGTAGTAGTAGTAGTAGTAGTAGTAGTAGTAGTAGTAGTAGTAGTAGTAGTAGTAGTAGTAGTAGTAGTAGTAGTAGTAGTAGTAGTAGTAGTAGTAGTAGTAGTAGTAGTAGTAGTAGTAGTAGTAGTAGTAGTAGTAGTAGTAGTAGTAGTAGTAGTAGTAGTAGTAGTAGTAGTAGTAGTAGTAGTAGTAGTAGTAGTAGTAGTAGTAGTAGTAGTAGTAGTAGTAGTAGTAGTAGTAGTAGTAGTAGTAGTAGTAGTAGTAGTAGTAGTAGTAGTAGTAGTAGTAGTAGTAGTAGTAGTAGTAGTAGTAGTAGTAGTAGTAGTAGTAGTAGTAGTAGTAGTAGTAGTAGTAGTAGTAGTAGTAGTAGTAGTAGTAGTAGTAGTAGTAGTAGTAGTAGTAGTAGTAGTAGTAGTAGTAGTAGTAGTAGTAGTAGTAGTAGTAGTAGTAGTAGTAGTAGTAGTAGTAGTAGTAGTAGTAGTAGTAGTAGTAGTAGTAGTAGTAGTAGTAGTAGTAGTAGTAGTAGTAGTAGTAGTAGTAGTAGTAGTAGTAGTAGTAGTAGTAGTAGTAGTAGTAGTAGTAGTAGTAGTAGTAGTAGTAGTAGTAGTAGTAGTAGTAGTAGTAGTAGTAGTAGTAGTAGTAGTAGTAGTAGTAGTAGTAGTAGTAGTAGTAGTAGTAGTAGTAGTAGTAGTAGTAGTAGTAGTAGTAGTAGTAGTAGTAGTAGTAGTAGTAGTAGTAGTAGTAGTAGTAGTAGTAGTAGTAGTAGTAGTAGTAGTAGTAGTAGTAGTAGTAGTAGTAGTAGTAGTAGTAGTAGTAGTAGTAGTAGTAGTAGTAGTAGTAGTAGTAGTAGTAGTAGTAGTAGTAGTAGTAGTAGTAGTAGTAGTAGTAGTAGTAGTAGTAGTAGTAGTAGTAGTAGTAGTAGTAGTAGTAGTAGTAGTAGTAGTAGTAGTAGTAGTAGTAGTAGTAGTAGTAGTAGTAGTAGTAGTAGTAGTAGTAGTAGTAGTAGTAGTAGTAGTAGTAGTAGTAGTAGTAGTAGTAGTAGTAGTAGTAGTAGTAGTAGTAGTAGTAGTAGTAGTAGTAGTAGTAGTAGTAGTAGTAGTAGTAGTAGTAGTAGTAGTAGTAGTAGTAGTAGTAGTAGTAGTAGTAGTAGTAGTAGTAGTAGTAGTAGTAGTAGTAGTAGTAGTAGTAGTAGTAGTAGTAGTAGTAGTAGTAGTAGTAGTAGTAGTAGTAGTAGTAGTAGTAGTAGTAGTAGTAGTAGTAGTAGTAGTAGTAGTAGTAGTAGTAGTAGTAGTAGTAGTAGTAGTAGTAGTAGTAGTAGTAGTAGTAGTAGTAGTAGTAGTAGTAGTAGTAGTAGTAGTAGTAGTAGTAGTAGTAGTAGTAGTAGTAGTAGTAGTAGTAGTAGTAGTAGTAGTAGTAGTAGTAGTAGTAGTAGTAGTAGTAGTAGTAGTAGTAGTAGTAGTAGTAGTAGTAGTAGTAGTAGTAGTAGTAGTAGTAGTAGTAGTAGTAGTAGTAGTAGTAGTAGTAGTAGTAGTAGTAGTAGTAGTAGTAGTAGTAGTAGTAGTAGTAGTAGTAGTAGTAGTAGTAGTAGTAGTAGTAGTAGTAGTAGTAGTAGTAGTAGTAGTAGTAGTAGTAGTAGTAGTAGTAGTAGTAGTAGTAGTAGTAGTAGTAGTAGTAGTAGTAGTAGTAGTAGTAGTAGTAGTAGTAGTAGTAGTAGTAGTAGTAGTAGTAGTAGTAGTAGTAGTAGTAGTAGTAGTAGTAGTAGTAGTAGTAGTAGTAGTAGTAGTAGTAGTAGTAGTAGTAGTAGTAGTAGTAGTAGTAGTAGTAGTAGTAGTAGTAGTAGTAGTAGTAGTAGTAGTAGTAGTAGTAGTAGTAGTAGTAGTAGTAGTAGTAGTAGTAGTAGTAGTAGTAGTAGTAGTAGTAGTAGTAGTAGTAGTAGTAGTAGTAGTAGTAGTAGTAGTAGTAGTAGTAGTAGTAGTAGTAGTAGTAGTAGTAGTAGTAGTAGTAGTAGTAGTAGTAGTAGTAGTAGTAGTAGTAGTAGTAGTAGTAGTAGTAGTAGTAGTAGTAGTAGTAGTAGTAGTAGTAGTAGTAGTAGTAGTAGTAGTAGTAGTAGTAGTAGTAGTAGTAGTAGTAGTAGTAGTAGTAGTAGTAGTAGTAGTAGTAGTAGTAGTAGTAGTAGTAGTAGTAGTAGTAGTAGTAGTAGTAGTAGTAGTAGTAGTAGTAGTAGTAGTAGTAGTAGTAGTAACCTGTAACCTGTAACCTAATGTTTTAGGCACTGCCATCAACTTCATCAGAAATTTTCGGCCGTGCATTAAATGTTGACTAGTTGTTATTAGGATAAGCCAAAGAGAAAAGATATGTCTTAAGCTTATTTTTGAATAACATGGTTGATTGAATAGAACGAATGTTATAAGGAAGTCTATTCCAGGCTATAGGTGCAGATATTGAGAAGGCCCTCTTTTGTTTTATGGATACATTACGCAAATCTGGTATGACTAGAGTATACTTGAGGCAAAGTCGTATTGGGCGTGATGATGTATAGGGAGTAAGTAGAGTATGTAAGTAGTCAGGTTGGCTGTGATGAGTGGCATGATGGGTTAGCATACATATTTTATATATTATTCTGTATTTAATTGGGAGCCAGTGTAATATTTTCATGTAAGGTGATATGTGTGTTCTAGAGAATTTATTTATATTGTATATGAGTCTGACTGCTGAATTTTGCAAAAGTTGTAGTTTATGTAGTAAATAATCCGGTATACCATTAATAATCGAATTACAGTAATCTAATTTAGGTAGAATAAGAGATGTTATAAGTAGTTTAGCAATTTCAGTGGATATTGAAGGTCTAATAATTTTTATAGTGTATAATATAAAATTTACTGATTTAATTATATTGGATATCTGATGTGTAAATGATAATGTGGTGTCTAATATAATTCCTAGATTACGGGCTGATCTGGAGTAAGGTATACAATCATTACCAATATATATATTTGGAATAGTGGACTTATTTGATAAAGAAATATGGAGTGCAATGGTTTTTGAGCTATTCAGTGAGAGAGAGTTTGAGTTTAGCCATGTTCGTATATCCTCAAGGCAGTTGTTGAGTATAGGTATATCTTTAGTAGGGTCTTTTAAAATCATATATACTTGTAGGTCATCTGCATAGGAATGGTAGCCAATATTTGGATATTTATTAAAAATATCAAATATTGGGATCATGTATATATTGAAGAGTATTGGTCCGAGAACAGATCCCTGCGGTACACCATGATGGATTGACCGAGGTGTGGATGTCAGAGAATCAATCTGAATAGAAAAATATCTATTTTGAAGATATGATTTGAACCATTCAAGAGCGGTTCCATTTATACCTATAGACTGAAGTCTTAACATTAAAGTGCTATGATCTAAGGTATCGAATGCTGCTGAAAGATCTAATAGTATGATCACAGAGCTATGTTTATTAAAGGATGCACGCTGAAGGGAATTAATAATATAGACAAGAGCTGTTTCGGTATTTTTCTTTTTAGTATAAGCACTCTGAAATTTATTGAGGATTTTGTTACTGAGTATATAGTCATTAAGTTGAATAGCTACAACTCTTTCAAGTACTTTAGAAATATACGAGAGATGTGATATCGGCCGGTAGCTCGCGAGCAGTGATTTATCCAAGTCAGGTTTTTTAATAGTAGGAGTAACATTAGCTAACTTCATACACGAAGGTACTGAGCCAGATATAATTGATTCTTCGATTATTTCCTTATAGTACATAACAATATAAGGTATCAGCTTATGTAAGAGGGTGACAGGAATGGGGTCAAGGGAACATGTTGATTTCACAGACAGGAGAAGCTTCTCAACCAGCGAAGTAGATGGAAGGTTCAGTAATGAAAGAGAATATGGAGGGATAGTTGGTACATATGATAAAGGGGAGGGAAGAGATGTAATAATGTCATTTACTTTAGCGGTAAAGAATATATCAAAGTTATTAATATTATCTAATATAGAAGTATCTGGAAGAATACGTCGATTAAGGCGCCCTAGTAGTGTATTGGATATTTTAAATATTTTCTTATAGTCTTTTCCTGCGTTAGTAAGTAGATCAGTATAATAATTTTCTTTCGTTGTTTTGAGTAAACTACGATATTGCTGTCTGCATAGTAAAAATATGTCAAAGTCGGTAGTAGATTTAGATCTACGCCAGCATTTTTCGGCTTTTCGTAGTTTTCGTTTTTCGGTGACAAGATTATTATTAAACCATTTTGAGTTATCACGTACTATAATCGACTTTTGTTTAATAGGTGCATGAACATCAAGAGTAGAGGAAAGAATATAGTCAAAATGGGATAAAGTTTTGTTGTTACCACAAATGTAAATATTATTAATAAAGTCTTCCATAAATTTTGAAATATCAATTTTAGCAATATTTCTAATTTTAATAGTTTTTGATAGGCGGGTTGGCTTAGGGACATGGATATTAAAAAGGACAATGTAGTGGTCAGTTATAAGGTTATGAGTTACAGTGTTGGAAATTATATCAGATGATTTATTTGATATAACAAGATCAAGAATATTGTTTGCTGTATGTATAGGGGTAGTGACTTTTTGGGACAAATTGTGTGATTCAAGTATATCGTAGAGATGTCGAGAATTATGTGAAGTAGAGGTGATAGGAATATTAAAATCACCGGTTAGAATTGTTTTAGGAGTTAATGCGTAAAGTAGAGTATCGAGTTCTTCAATAAAATGAGGAATAGATTGATGCGGTGGTCGGTAGATGGTTATTATTGTAAGTGGAAGTGAGTTATTGGGATGAAATGTGCATGAAAAAGCCTCGGAATGTTCAAGAGAAAGGTCTTTATAGCTTATTAGCTTAATACACTTGTTATATAATACACCTAATCCTCCACCAAAGTGGGAACTAGGTCTTGGAAGGTGAACGAAGCTTAATGTATTTGTGTTTAATGTGGCAATTATGGGGGTATCATTAAGATTAAGCCATGTTTCTGTAATACACATAATATCTAAGTTAAGATCAGTAAATAATTCGATTATAAGATCAGCTTTATTTCTGATAGAGCAAACATTAAGTGTTGCAGCCTTAATATTGGATAAGTGTGGAATTTTATATGGTGCAGAGGACATATTTATATTGGAGATGGTAGGTAAGGGACAGGGTTGGTTTATGATGTGTAGTGAGGATGAATGAGATTGGTGAATGATACTGGTAGGAATGGTGAAGGTCGAGGATATTGATCTGATGTGGTTGTCATGGGTGGTTATATGTCATTGTGTGTGTTGGTCATTGACTAAGTCAATTTTATTTGTATTATGTTTGGTCTGTATATATACTTCATAAGAAGTCTTCCATGTTTTGAAATCATATTCTGTAATATTTATGGGATTACAGGACCAATCTATTTTTGAGTTCTTAGTTTGACGTAGCTCAAATGTATTATTATAATTATTATAGGTGCACCTAGTGCCAGTTGGTGTTAAACTTTCTTTTATGGCATGATATATAACTCTACCTCTGAATATTTCATTGCCTGAGCGTTGTTCTCGTATATAAAGATGGGAGAATCGGGGGTCTTTTTTAATATGGTTCACATTGGAATGAAATGTGTATAGAGAGTTAGGTGAGTTGAAGTATATTACACATATTGAGTTTATAAATTTGTATGAGGTCAGAGAGTTTTTAGACATATTTAAATATGAAAGTATTTTATATACGAAGTTAATATTTCTTTCATCTTCATTCAGATGTTCAATAACAAGAGAATTAGATGGAGTAGTATTAATTACAGGTATAGTAGTATTAACTTTGTTTATGGGCATGTATGGGCTTTGTCGTACAGCTGAAGAGTATGATATATTTAAAGGATGAGTAGGTGGTGGAAAGTGTTGTTTTGGGGGGTTATAGGGTATTGTAGGGGTGAATGTAGGTGGTATTATGTGTTTATATATCGTACTGGTATTATTTACTAGTTTACATATATTATTTAATATCTTATCTTGTTTATCAAGACGGATAAGGATATCCTTTGTGGAGGATTCGATATTGTTTATTTCACCTTTAAATGTATTTAAAGGTAGAGGGCAACTTGGTTGAATAGAGTTACCAATGCATGTATTACATCTAAATAAGAAAGATGGTGACTCAAGTATTGATGTAACATGCTTGATTACAGGGTTGCTAGATACCCATGCATTAGGTGTACTACCATAAGGGTGAAGACACTCATAATGCACAATGATATCGCATATACATGTGACATATTTATCATGTTCATTAACTTTATTACAGTGAACACATAATTTGTTATCCATGGTTAGGTATTATATATTAATTGATGTATGTTTATAAATCAGTGTATGCTAATATACATGTACTGAATGATACACACATAAAGTAATACTATATACAGTGTAAGATAAACAAAAATGTATATGAGTGTATATGAATGTATATTAATGTGTATGAATGTATATGAATGTATGTGAATGTATATAATGTATATGAATGTATATATATAATGTATATGAATAATGTAAGAATATAATAATAGTGCAATGATGGTATGAATAGAGATTATGAATTGAAATAATAGAACAAATAAAAATGTAAACAACAATATAATGGAAATGTTATGCTCCAGTGATTTTGAGAAATTTTTAAATATGAATGATATAAAGTTGAAATAAACCAAAAAGTAGTGAATGAAAAAAATAATTAATGAGTTAATAATGTGTGTTATATGTTTATAGGTGTGATGATTATATTATATTCGTGGATGACTTATCTGAATATCGGATTAGGCAGGCTAAATTAATTTGAATTTAAATTGATGTTTAGCAGAATAATGATAAACAGGAAGTGGAGTAGTAGTAGTAGTAGTAGTAGTAGTAGTAGTAGTAGTAGTAGTAGTAGTAGTAGTAGTAGTAGTAGTAGTAGTAGTAGTAGTAGTAGTAGTAGTAGTAGTAGTAGTAGTAGTAGTAGTAGTAGTAGTAGTAGTAGTAGTAGTAGTAGTAGTAGTAGTAGTAGTAGTAGTAGTAGTAGTAGTAGTAGTAGTAGTAGTAGTAGTAGTAGTAGTAGTAGTAGTAGTAGTAGTAGTAGTAGTAGTAGTAGTAGTAGTAGTAGTAGTAGTAGTAATAGTAGTAGTAGTAGTAGTAGTAGTAGTAGTAGTAGTAGTAGTAGTAGTAGTAGTAGTAGTAGTAGTAGTAGTAGTAGTAGTAGTAGTAGTAGTAGTAGTAGTAGTAGTAGTAGTAGTAGTAGTAGTAGTAGTAGTAGTAGTAGTAGTAGTAGTAGTAGTAGTAGTAGTAGTAGTAGTAGTAGTAGTAGTAGTAGTAGTAGTAGTAGTAGTAGTAGTAGTAGTAGTAGTAGTAGTAGTAGTAGTAGTAGTAGTAGTAGTAGTAGTAGTAGTAGTAGTAGTAGTAGTAGTAGTAGTAGTAGTAGTAGTAGTAGTAGTAGTAGTAGTAGTAGTAGTAGTAGTAGTAGTAGTAGTAGTAGTAGTAGTAGTAGTAGTAGTAGTAGTAGTAGTAGTAGTAGTAGTAGTAGTAGTAGTAGTAGTAGTAGTAGTAGTAGTAGTAGTAGTAGTAGTAGTAGTAGTAGTAGTAGTAGTAGTAGTAGTAGTAGTAGTAGTAGTAGTAGTAGTAGTAGTAGTAGTAGTAGTAGTAGTAGTAGTAGTAGTACTTAGGTTCTGTACTTGGACCTATTCTGTTTCTAATCTATATTAGACCTATATCTAGCATCATTAGACAATATAAGCATATCAAATATCATCTTTATGCTGACGATATACTTCTATATAGTACTATATCTCAACACAGTCTATCTCATCGTAATGAGTTATCCAACTGTGCAAATGACATACATGTGTGGCTAACAAATAATAAGTTAAGTCTTAACACTAACAAATCTGAATTAATTAATATTCCTAGCTCTTACAATGATTTTCCAATTATATCAATTAATAGTATAATCATTAATCCTAGTTCCAAAATAAAATATCTAGGAATAACTATTGACCGCGATATGTCGTTGAATTACCATATTCAAGTATATGTAGTAAAGCTAACCATAATCTATATAACATTCGGCATATACGTAAATATATCAATAATAATCTAACTTATATTTTAATTAATTCATTAGTTTTTTCGTCAATTGATTACTGTAACTCTATACTAATTGGACTCCCCCAATCCACGATATTACCTATTAATCGTATTATCAGATCAGCTGTGAGAACGATATATCGGCAACCACGCGGGGATCACTCAAGTGTCACCTTAAAGATGAAATTACTTAGGATACTATCAGCATCAGAACGTGCTGAGAAAAGAGTACTGTGTATCGCTCACAAGGCCCTAACTACTCATCAGCCCGAATATATACGATCTTCACTCCAATTGATACAACCTCTTAGAACTACAAGATCAACTGAGGATATCTTACGATTTGAAGTAGGCGTCCCCAATCTAACACGTACGACAAAGCGTGCTTTCTCGTACGCTCTTCCTCGATTATGGAATCCTATTCCTCGTTCTATACGAGAAATTGTAAATTTGTCAACGTTTAAACGTAACCTGGTAGAATATTTATTAAATCGTTAATTAATAATTCAACCTACTTTTATATTTAAATTAGTGTTATACCTATATCTCCTTATTTAATTTGTCTTTTTTTATTAACACAACACTTAACAGAGCAAACCTATTGCTATACAATTGAGTGTCTAAATAAACCATTTTGATTTGATTTGATTTAGTAGTAGTAGTAGTAGTAGTAGTAGTAGTAGTAGTAGTAGCAAAGCCCGGGGCTTTGGTAGGGTAGTAGTATATAATGTAAGCAAATTAATAAAAATTAATAAAGAAATTAGTAATATATATACTGCATATGTGTGTGTTTATATATATATATATATATATATATATATATATATATACTGCATGCATATATATATTCATATAATTCATTATACATAGTATTATACATTTTGTCATAGTCTATATATATACTGCATATGTGTGTGTTTATATATATATATATATAGTATATATATATATATATATATATATATATATATATATATATATATATATATATATATATATATATATATATTATATATATATATATATATATATATATATACTGCATGCACAAAGATAGTGCACGACGTTTCTAACTAAACGTGTTTCTATAAATAGACTATCTCCGCCCATAGCTCCTCCCACTAGTTGTCAATAATGCTAGTGAATTTAACATTTGGCGGGCGCGCCACCGCCCGCCTCACTAAATATATTTATAGAAAACGCGCGCTGGTCGTAATTAGTAACCATAAAAAACATACCGTACTGTTGCTTAATCATATTCATTGTAATTAAATTTAATGTGAAATGTAATATATTAATAAGATAAGATATAAAAAGTATTCATTAGAGATGGGTTAACATATTTATACGTTTTTATTGCATTTTTAAATAACAAATATATGTAAATAAATATGGGCGATAATTGGTATATATTAATCCGGATAGGATATTAAAGTTTATTTTGATTTAATTTTTATAATAACATTCCAATGATAGGTGGCACTATATAAACCCAATTATATAAACATTAACTACAATATTTTATAATATTTTAAATATTTGTAAAAGCAAATATTTAATTTCATACAAAAAGTTCAATCAATAATAATATGTATTCATATAAAAAACTATATATAATTTATAGAATATATATTATTTAATAATTATACCGTGAAATTTAATTGTAATTTTATTAAATCGTTCAATATTTAATATATTAATATTTAACAATTCCAATAAATTTTATTATTACAATATCTTATATTATATATTATCAAATAGTGTATTATTTAAATATGCTTAATATTAAACTATTATTCAACATTTTTAATTTTATTAAATACTTATTTATATGTTAAAAAATATTTAAATATAATCAATAATGTGATATTTTGCTGTTTCTTGACTAAAATATAATTGTTTAATATTAACACTGATAAAACTCTACATAGATAAACTATAAATGAGGCTAATAATACAGAAATATAAAGTAAATTACTATAGTTTAATATAAAGTATGAATCTATATATGTCACATATTATGTGTATCATGTATAAAACGTGTGTTTTTGTATTGTAAAATGATGAGTATATATATAAATTATACATTGGTATTTTAGTAATCTAATAAATTGATAAAGATTAAACCCTCTATAATTGTAATATATTAATTAGTGAATTTAGTTAAATTTAATTCTTATTTTATTTATTTGAAATATTTTTCTAATTTAACTAATTTTTAATTGTAAATAATATTTTGTATATACTCATTTCTAATTTTAAATTAAGATATATTTTATAATATACATAAAGATATAACTATGATTTACAAATGATTAAAATGTTTTGATATAGTTCATAGAAAGAATTAAATTACTTTTCTACATATTCAAATTAATTTATATATATTTCCAATAATCTCATGAAACAATATATATTAGAAATGTAAAATTACTGTTATGATATATATATATATATATTGGTATATATATATGGTAATATATTAAAATAATTGAATATTATTATTATTACATCAGCAACATATTATTTTAGGAAATTGTGGTAAATAATTCTTATTAATTGTTTAAAATGATAATATATTCCAATTATTATGCTGTTGTAATATTAAAGAACATGTATAATATACACTGTATATATATATATATATATATATATATATATATATATATATATAAGTTAATATATAAGGTAGACCAAAAATACGACAACATATAATTTACTGTCATGGTTGTTGGCTCATGACAGGTATTAACCTTTCCCAGTGATATTTTATTAATTATGATAGTGAGTATATGTAATCATTTATATTTTCAAATATTATATACAGAGTTTTAGAATTATAAAGCTAATATCGTTATTGGTAAATATACATAAATTTAAACTATGATATATAAGTTATTAATATTAACTAATTATATTTGTATTAGGCTAAATAATCACACATATACATGTATTCGAGAATGGTACATGATATTATAATATGTGTTAAATAAAGCAGAGATAGAGATAATCAAAGGAACTATATAGAGTTAAGTTATACATAGTATAATTAGGAAGAGTCATGATTTTCCAATTCTTATCTAAGAAAATGTTGAATGCGAGTTCTAATTTCCAAGTATTCGTCCATTACATTAGGTGATCGAGCCAGGATTTAGGATTTGCATTTCTGATGAGGAAGTGAATTAGTAGCTAATTTTAGCATCATCTGCTAAAAGTGAAATTGATAGAGGAAACTTAATTACGCATGGGAGTTCATTAGTATAAATGAGAAATAAGATTGTTTCAATAACAGATCCCTGTAGAACACCAATATAAAATATTGATAATTTGATTGAATCCCATTAATTATTACACTTTGCTTCTTATTTTAGAGATACTCTTTAATCCCATATAAAACCTTAGTATATATTATTATAATTATCTCTTAATAACATATTAGATTTGCATAATATCATATAAATGAAACTGTTCGTATATATAAATTAATACAATTATTTATATTTTAATGATATTATAATTATAAATAAATAAAATATTTAATATAATAATAATAATTATATGATAATTGATACTTTAAATAATAATCTTGTTAAAAATGTGTGGCCCTGAAAAGAGCCGATTTTTATATTATTAAAATTAAGCCTTAAATGTTATTTTGACGGATTTCTTAGCCACAGTATTTGTTATTTCATTGGATACTGGCAGTATCATACTGCCCTTTTCACTTTCTTTGACGATGACTTTGTAATTGAAGATTTAGTCTTATCAAAAATTTGTGTACCTAAAGTTTTGTTGCATCAAATTAATTTGGTAAAATTACTGTTGTGGTAACTACTTTGACTTTAAAACTACGACTAGATCCAGTACCTTTAACTCGTTGAAATATACCTTTAGTAACACCATTACGTAGACACATTTTTTATGAACATTCATTTTCTTGTCATCATTTGCTAACTTTTAATTATCGGCAATTTATTCAAATATAGCGGTACGAGATGATCCGTTATGTTCCTTTAAAGCTACAATAGCTGCAACAACAACAATTTCATTGTACTCTGGGTGAATAGCTACTACTTATTTCATCAATAATCAATTCTACATTATCTCTATTTTTAAAAGCTTATTTCATGATATATAATATATTTAGAATATAATTTATTGTAATTATTATATGGTAAGCTAAAATGATATTTATTTAATACAGTGATCTGTAAAATACATAAAACTTCTTATGAATTTGATGATATTAAAACTAACAATAATAGTTTTGAAATGATATGCAAAATAATCAAGTATTAAATGATAAATTTGTATTTTAATCGTTTGATTACTAATATTTAAGATAATAAGTAGTATTGTTTCAAATAGACATTTACATAGTAAACTGTAGAAAATAAGTTTTATATGTTCTGTTTTTGTTTATATTTTTTTATATATATATATATATATATATATATATATTAGTAACAAATTTATATTAATTTCAATCAAATATAAATATATTTGATATATAATTATTTTGTATAATATGTTGTGATCAATATTTTTAATTTATGTTTTTTTAAATTATATTCATAAACATTTCACTAAACTTTTAAACTTATTTTCATATTAAACACTTTTAAAAATTACTCTAATATAAAGGTGAACTATTTTATTAGTATATATATATATATATATATATAATTTAGTGACATTTTCAGTATATATAAATAATACATATATGCCATATCTTGCTTTTTTTAATATAATATATATATACAAATTTATTATAATAGTTTTCATAATATATTTATAATTTTTGTTATGTGAAAAATAATTAACTTATATATTAAATATTAAAATTTATATATTGTATAAAATTAACTATATTATAGGATAATATAGTATTATATATTTGAACAAATTATTAAAAAATATACAATATATTTAAAATTGAATAAGTATAACAATTGTTGATTTTGTACTTCGCACGAAGGTGAACCACCCCTTTAATAAATAGTATATGTATTTTTAAGTATATCTTATTAATTTT
The DNA here is from genome assembly GCA_964019155.1 of Osedax fenrisi. Classification (NCBI taxonomy): domain Eukaryota; kingdom Metazoa; phylum Annelida; class Polychaeta; order Sabellida; family Siboglinidae; genus Osedax; species Osedax fenrisi. The sequence goes on from OZ025242.1 coordinate 39,014,566, forward strand.
TATAAAAAGTCAATTCAAAACAACTACTTTAATATATAAATTTATATATATATAAATAATTAACATTCAAAATATTTTCCATTCTTGAAAATAAGAAGAATATTAAAACTGTATGAAATAGTATTTTAGTAAACTATATCATTTATAGATAGTAATTATTGTGATATATACTACAGGCATGGATGGGGTTAAATACATATTTGTATTTGGTGTATTTCATCAAATAACTAAGTGTTCATTACTAATATATAACAAATCAATAGGATACTTTAGTTTTAAATGCTATGTCTATGAAGTAAGTAAAAGCTTATATTTCATGTATAGAATAATAAAAACATTATTATATATAAACTACTTTAAACCTAAATCTATTTCAGTGGTGATACTACTACTGCCAGCAGCAGCAGGGGTTCATATTAATTATGTTGGGTAGATACTATCAAGTAGCAAGGACAGGACGTATGCTAAAGCATATTTTGTTAAGTTGTTATTTTACGCTCGAGTGATTTTATTGTATTGAATCATGGACCATGATTCATGGTCCAGGAGTACAAATTTGAATTTGATAACAAAATCAATGTAAAACTGTTTTTAAATCAATAATTTCAATATTATTACATTTAATTCATAATATAATTTAATGTATATTATATTATTTGAAATGTAGACATAAATAATATAAAAAAACATCGTTCAATTTAAAACTGATTTAAATAATTAGTACTTTTTAATAAAATATTTATATAGAAATACAAAATTTAAAAATAAATCTATATCTCTGATATATTTGATTCAAAGTCTGAAATCATTGAAATATACCACTGAAAAGTATCTAGTTCGTAGTACAAAAAGTAACCCTTGCAGAGATAGTGAGTGGACATCCTGTCCTTGCTACTAGATAGGGAGTATTATATCTTTACTTCACAACATCTATGATATGTATTATATTATATTATGATATTAATATAATCATTATTAATTATATAAATATAAGAATTATGTTAAAAAAAAGTTTTATATTTAATTTATATCTAATTCAAGTATATACTAATTGAACATAATGCAATATGATAAAATCATACAAGTATAAAATAAAAGTTTTATAAAATATTTATAAGTATAATTCCTGTATTTTCTAATACTAATATGACAGACTATGGATAATACAATATAAATAGTAACGTTTTTTTTGTGTTTTTATTTATCGTAAACAGTTTATTAACCCGGGTTAAGTTATTAACACGATAATTAGCATATGTCAATTTTTAGATTATCATTAACATATATATATATGTGTTTTATAGGCTTACTCATGATGTAATGAAGCTATCAGAAAACCTAGTAATATATAAAAACTAAACCAAACCAAACAAGTGAAAATAACTAAAACTAAACATATTAATGTTTGTACAAACAAACCTACGTGTTACAATAATAATTATTATAATTGTAAATTCACAAATTCGAATACACAAATTTGCGGGCGTTTAAATCACGTATCAATCGCGAAGATTTTGACCAGTTACCTATGTTATAGTACCATTGTTACTCGTACAGAATATTTTAGCGTGTGCAATAGTGCGTGACAGATTTACTTGAGTGACATATATTTAGTAGTTGGGAGGCTCTTATATATTAGTAGGACCGCCCAACATTAAATATATCAGCGGCCTGCTTCATCTATATGATATAGCCATAGTTGGCATCGTGAGGTTTTTTGGTTTTTGGTTTTTTGGTATTTTCATTGGTTTTTTGGTTTTTTCAAATTGCAGGTTTTTTGGTTTTTGGTTTTTTGGTTTTTTGCTAAAATATAAATTAAATAGCATATATTAAATATATGATATATTCTATTTTATTATTATAATAATTATATACACTTTAATTAATAATTAATTTTAAAACTTCAATTTTATTAAATAAATAATAGTTAATTAAGCCTACTTTGTTTTTTTTTGTGAAGGTTTTTTGTCTAAATATAAATTAAATCTCATATAATATGATTTACATTTAAATGTATTAAATTCGAGTATATTATGTTTATACTTGTAGTTTATTTATATAAGTAGCAACGTTTTTTCTAAGGAAATATATGAGTTATATGTATAAAATTGAATCACACGATTTTATCGTAAGTTTTAGATTAGTTTACACAATGTAAAGATGGTATATATTATGAATGTATTTTCCGTAGACATACCAATGTACCATCAGACGTTGGTATATTACAAAAAATTCTCTCTTATATCATATAAAACTTACAAGAAATATGTGTAATTAAATTTGTTATACAAAATACCTAGAGCGCCACCTATATCGGATCAATTATGATTTTGAATGATATACATATATATGTACCGAGTAAATTCTAATTTATATTGCATGTAATTTAATTTAGCTATATAAATATTGTTGTATGAAACAACGCAGTACCTAAACTATTTAGGTGATTCGATACTACTACTAGTAGCAGCAGATAGTAGTTATTAATTATATTGAATATATATGTTATATATTATGTTAGATATATACTATATATATATATTATATAGGGAGTGTTAGATATAAGCTTTAAAACATTTTTGTTAGTAGTAAATTAACTTGATTATTAAGATTAGTTTTTTTATAAATATTAGTTTTTTGGTTTTTTGATTAAATATAAATTAAATAGCTATTCTATTATATATAAATATTATGTATTTACATACTATATTAAAATGACCATATATTACAAAATATAATTTTTATATTATTATACAATAATCATAATTTTATTAAATAATTATTTTCATCAACGAAAAAACCAAAAAACCATAAATAAACCTTGAATAAACCAAAAAACCACGAAAAAAACCCAAAAAAACTAGCAAAAAACCTATAAAAACTAGGAAAAAACCAAAAAACCTGGAGCCAAAAAAAAGGTTTTTTGCCAACTATAGATATAGCCTCTATCAGTATATATTATAAGCTATATATAGCGGATATATCCGTATAATAGTATTATTATAATAATTATACTATAATTATTATAATAATACTTAGTATTATACTCAGTTTAATTATACTGAGTATAATTTATACTGAGTATATTAATTATAAATTATAAATTTATAATGTTACATTAAATGTTATAATCATTATAATAATGCATTATTATACTTATAATGATTATAAGTACTACATTAAAATATAATGTATACATTATTTTAAATAATGTTATTTTTAAAATATTTAATATTTAAATGGAAATACTATTTCAAATAATAATTATTATAATTTAATCTTTTTTCATAAATTATTAACTAAAATATACGGTGAATGCACTAGTTGGCCGCCGATTATTTTCAGAGTTCAAGGTAGGCGTTATATATACACGCCTATATACGTCAATCAAATGTAACCGTTACGCTCTAACGCACAATCAAAAATATTCCGAACGAGTAACACCTATGTCGATATAATATAATATACGTATACACAAAATAAATACACATATGCATATGCCTTGATATATAAGTTGTAGTTTTATATTGTGAAGTGGTGAACACACCGGACTTATGTCGACATTTTTGCCGGAATAAGTCATATATACCGACAAATTGGTGTGAAATGCATATATTATGTCGACACAAATGCCTGCATAATAAATAGAATTATTCCTAATTTTTCTGATTTATGTCGGCAAAAAGGTGTGTCCTATGTGTCAATCACAGAGGAGCTTAATATAATATAATTATAAATTAACCTATATAACTGTATATATCTATATAAAATTATATGTTAAATATAATAATATCATATATAATATATATATACTATATTATATATTAAATTATATTAAATATATGTACTTATAATATATAATATAGGCTATATTATATATTAAATATGATAAACTTTAAATTATAATAAATGTATTAATACATTGAAGGTGTGTCCTACACGGCTATATGTGTCAATCACAGATGAATATAATAAAAAATATATTAAAAATTATTTTGAAAATTAATATGTCTAAAGAAGAAGTAAACATAAAATGCGTGAGAGAAATTAAGAAGAGATCGGTTATCTGGGATGCGTATAGTATAGATAACAAAAAACACCCTCTCTACGTAACGTAGTACGTTTTTGTTGTAATAACTTTTTTAATAATAAATACTTTAATATTAAATATTAAAGTATTTATTATAAAATATTATATTTTCATTGTTTTCTCTGTTTAGTTATGTATATATTATTATAATAATTATATATTATTTATTTATATAATATAAATAAATTAATACTACGTTCTAATACTACGTTCTACTGCCAAATAGGATAACGATAACTATAACAATCTACTACGCTGTAAGTTTTTAAGTTGTTTATAATACAATCTATTAATACATTGATTGACACATATTAGACGCACCCATATGTGTCAATCACAGAGGATTTATTATATTCTCTATTTTTTAAACTGTAGATATTTCGACATAATATGGCGGTATATTTTGCCGGCATTTTTGGTGTGATCACCACTTAACGTGTAATACAATAGTATATGATATATATATACACACACACACACACACATACACACATACACACGCACATATA